>CM053984.1:24551597-25179097 GCA_028641955.1 Protonibea diacanthus
ATGTCTTTATCATCAGCTTCATGGCCGTCACAAGAAATATGCTGAAGAGATGAACGTCAGCCAATTTTATCTTTACAATATTTTCAAGGCTCAGAGGTTCTTTGAAGTCAAACATATACTTCAGGGCTTTCTCCACCTCTTCACAAAATGACATGACAATCAGACTACTAAAGAATCACCATCCTCTCCAGAAGCTAGTCCCAGTTAAAGACTAATATTTACTCTCAAAGTCTCTCCAGTGTTTTGACTGTGAAATCTTAAAGTTTTCACTTAAGGATTTTTTCCAGTCTTCTTTTCAGTGCTGAGCTTTTGCAACTTTTGTACATTTTTGAACAAGGTATTGATTTTTTGTCCTGTTCCAAATGTTTCATTTCAAAGTAACTTCTCCCCTCACCAATTTATTTTGTGTGTTGTAAGTATTTGAGCATATATTACTAACTCTTTACTACTCCAGCAACTGAATTGGATTTGATCTGTTTGGAATAAAATCACAGTTGTGCACCGTTTCTCTCTCAAAAATAAAAAGCAGAAATAGAGAAGGGACAAAGAGCAGACTGTGTTGATCTCAAGGAAATCACAATGTGCATCAGGGGAAGTAGCTTCACATCATTGAAACAGCGCCCCCTGGTGGTAGCACGGCTTTAAGTGAACGTTCTTAGTTACATTCTACCACTTATTCTTGGTAGCTTAGTTGGTAAAATTATATTTTGGGGTTATTTTTGGCCCTGTTCTTAGCTTACAGCATTTCTTTCCCCTCTGCGTCTTTCTCAGCAGTAAGAAACACGTTTCTCTATCTGCAGCAGTCATCATGACCTGCTCATTTTCCATCTGTCAAAGGATGAGTTCACCCTGCAGTAAAGAGGCCTGGTGTACTGTGGTACAATAGGGAAAACACTAATCCATGCCTCTCCTTCACTTTCTGCTGAGCATTTTCATTTCTCGGCTGAATTCGGTTGAATTTGGCTCGGTGAGGCGCGTCCCTCTTGGCAGCGGTGTCTATTCCCACAGCCAGCTTTCACAGCCACTCCTGAGAGAACTTAGTAAATAGAGATGGAGGTTGTGTATGTTGGCTGAAAGATAGAAAGACACTGTAAGCTTCCGCTAAAGTCAGGGATCTAACTGCTGAAGGCAGCTCTGTTGACACACCAACAAGATTTTTGACAGGTGGCACGCGGCACCGCTCCTTACAACAGACTGCCAGACAGCATGCTCAGCTCTTCAAGCATTCAAAAATCCTTAAATGAGAAATAAACTCTGTCAGACGCAGATGAAGATGGAGGGTGGTGCAATATTGTGAGTGGTGGGAAACAAATGGTACAGCTAAAGGCCACATGGGAGGGAGCTGCCACATGGTTTAAAAGCTGTGTTTCCTGTCAGTTTGTGACTGGGGGGATGGCTGCAGGGATGTTTGCGAAGGCACAATCTGTATGTGTCTTGGGGATAGTTATTCCCGGGGTTCATCCGAGATTCATTTATACCGCCGTTTGGAGGGAAAAGAAAGCATGTGATAGGAATGAAAACTCCATGAACGTCTAGCTCCATCAGTTTCCCTCTGGTCCCCGCAGAGTTTTAGAGAGCTAACTGTGACGCTTCAGAAGTTCTCTAAAAGGCCAAGGGTAATTTTTCCCTCCCTCTCATCCATAAGACAGTAGAGGAAATTGCCAACAGATGCTGAGCACTTTCTCTGAGAATTTCTTTCACTTTCAAGATTCTAATGAAGTGGAAAAGTAGATTCTCCTTGTGGGTTCCTACTGATGTCTACTTCACAGCATGGAGTGATCTGGATGTGCCGTGCTGCACCTGACATGTTTGTGTCATGTCTCATTTTTAATCTTTTAATGTGCGTATCCATTCCATCCATCTGAGATGTGAGTGATGTCATCATTCTAAGCTCTGCACAAATTTCAAGAATCTTCGAAGCTGACAAGTACACAGAAAAATGATGTTTGATTCGATGGAAATCTTGAAACACATTTCTGTGAGAAAAAAAAAGCTAAAATCATCTCTCTGCATGTTTTAAGCAAAACACACAAGAAACACAGCTACTAAATAGTGTGAAATAAACTTTCTTTCAAAAGTTATAGTCTCACTTTAAGACCTGTATCAACTAAAAATGTAATCCATTATATAATCCATTTCCTGTGGCTTTTTAAGGGTCTGCAGCTCCTCCAGCTATTAAAAAAACTATAAATAGATAAAAACAGTGAGTGCTTAAACATGATCCAGGATGTATGTGAAGTACACAAATATTGCTTAGTACATAAGAAGCTCAGCGCTTTATCCATGCATTTTCATATATACTATTCCAATATATTATTCCATCATGTGATGAGGACTGATACATGACTTAAAACGTGACACTGGAGAATCAGTCCAGTCAGCTCTAGAGGACATGAGGCAACTGATATTAACTGATATTAACTGATATTAGTCTTGGAGCACAGAGACACTTGTAGGATGTGTGATTTGGTGATACAAGCTCTGAATTCTAAAATAGACCTGGCAACTGAAGCTTAAACATATCTTGGCAAGAATAATAATTTAATGCTTAAATGTACTATGAGAGAGAGAGAGAGAGAAGGAGAGTGCCAGTATGGACAGACATCATGCAAAAACTTTATAAGCGTGTTGTTATTTTACAGTTCTCTCTTTTATCATGAGATAAACAAACAGTGAGGACTGACTCATGTGAAGAGGGAAAATGCACACTGGCAGGTCCGTGTTATACTAGTGTACTAGTGTGCTGACATCTGTATGTGTGGATCAGATGACTGATCACAACATGTTTTGTTTTACTGTTCAGTGCAAACAGTAGATTTAAATGATCTGGAGAGCTTCTGGCTCTCTCTTGTGAGTGCCTCCCCTGCTGTTACCAATAATGATAAATCAAAAGCTTAGCAATGAGAGAACACAACTGAGAACACAACATCTCCAAACTCCCATCAGACTATTGTCATTATACTGAAATTCCATCACTGTGGGAGCCTCTGTCGTACTCGATGTGTTCCACTGAGGGAATGAGATAAAGTGAAAAACCAAACAGTCAGCGACAGAGACACAGCAGGAGGGGAGTGGAAAAGAAATCTATCCCATCCTTCATCACAGCATGGCTCTGTCGGCCAATCAGTGTCACATATGTCACCTCATTCTGACCCGCAATGCACCTTTGTGATACAACAAATGTGACAGTATTCCCCCAATTTTCATGAAAATCCAACCCAGTGGTGTCATCCCTCTCTGTCTGTCAGGACAAACATACCTTGTACTTGTTGGCTGTATTTACTGATAGAACATTTTACTTTTGAAAAATCAATGATGACACTTTTGATTGACTAAAACTAAAATACCTAGTTCCCTGGATGGCTAAAACATGTAGAACCTTCCATGTCAATAATGCATGCATAACACAATAAGACCAAATCCCCATCATAAGACAGGAGCACATGATTCAGTTGGTTCAGTGGATGTTAAATGTTTCTGATCCAGTCAATGTCCCTCAGTCTCATTAGATTATTTCAAACATGTTTTACTTAAAGGAACATTGTGCAGAAAACTTACTAGTCCAACAGCAGTTAGCCCAGCTCAGCGTCTGTCTTTCAGCATTTTTTTTTCACCAAGCTCTCACCAACCACTGGTATAAACACAAACATTCCCCTGGTGCTCTGAGCTCACAGTCCAAGCAGCTAACAAACTGAGCTAACATTAGCTAACAGTGACTATAGTTCCTAACAGTTTACTTTACTGTCTGGAAACCTTGATGTAGCATGAACGTGATTTTAAATCTGTTATTTCATAGTAAAAAAGTGACACAATGTGGCTTTAAGAAAATGTTTTATACATAATTTAGATACTGTCAACATGATGTTTTCTCTCACCCTTTTAAAGCAAAAGTCTTTAAATAAAGTTCCCCTGGAAAACTGAGGTTAGCAAAATGATCTGCCAGAGCAGTAGGATGATTTTGGCTAAAAATATACAGTAATGAGCTTAATAAGGCTGGATACAAAACAAAAATCCCTCGCCAAGTCTGTTATCTTTTTGCAGTTTTCTCTCTCCCGCTCCTTAATTGCCGACTTGTGATGTGTGACCTGTGGTGTGTGCAATGATCCAAACATCACTGCAAATTGACGAGACTGAATTCATGGTGGGCTCGCCCCGCACTTCATGTCACAGCCCTAATTGCTGAGGCCTCAGCAGGGCAGTGGGCCGCTAGAGTTTTATTAGTGAGCAGACAGCCCCACCTCCACTAACATCACACATCCCCCTCCCCACCCCACCCCACCCCAGCACCCCATCATCCTCCACCCTTCCAGTGCCCTAGAGATCGCCTTTGCTAAGGTTCAAAATGTATTCAGGTGGAGATCTGCTGCTGCTGAGTTGTCTGGCTCTCCCCAGGCGGAGAGGAGGAAGACTTAATTGGGAAGTCTGTCTGCAAGAGTCCGGACGTTCAGCATTGATTTGGTGCCAACAAACCAAAAGTTCCTGCGCATAAGTGACCTCCACAAAGTTATATAACAGCATCAGTAAATTATCTAACTGCTTCACTTTTTTTGCGGCTGTGCACCATCATGGTAGAGTACTCTTTTATAGCTGTACGCCATTAAGCTACATCAAAGTCATAGAATAAGTAACAAGACCTCCAGTCTAAGCTGAGGAGGCTGCAGTGTTTGGCGCATACCAACAAAACAACACAAAAAAATCAACTGATGCTTTTACCATCTGTGATGCCAAAGAAAACTTTAAAGGTCCAGTGTGTCAGATTTATGGACTCTATTTACAGCAGCTTGAGCTGCCCTGGAGCCAGACATAGAAACAACATAGAGAATCTGATCAATTTTCAAAATAAAACACTCCATACAAACTGCCAGACATACTGCAAGAGCAGCCAAAAGCCAAACAACTAAAGGTCAAGCTTGTTAATAAGGTGTAGATAATTTGAAATTAACCAGTAGTTTTTCTCTGGAACACTAGTCAGTTATTAAAAACAAATTTGGAAATTGATGCCATGTAAGCATAATATCAATGTCAGGTATTAAAAACAGATTTATTGCAGGGCCCCTCTATAAAGCACACAGTATTTGAGTATATTTTTAAGATAAGAATATTAGCAACTGGATAGAGATAGAGGCTCTACCTTAAGGTCATTGCCATTTCAGTTTTAGTTGTGATTTATTATCAGATAAATGTGTCAATAATAAAATAAAACAATAATTAATGTCAAAACAAGCCCTCTCTCTCATTTAGCCTTTGTAGGTGAGCTGACCTCCTGTTACCCCCTGAACCAGGAAAAGGTCGGGACAGCACTCGTGGTAGAAAATGTCACTATGTCCTTTGAGAACAGTTAAGTGAAATCAAATTAGCCAGCGGTTCTCGTGATGTAGGTTGAGCTGAGCTGAGGGCAGCTCAGCATTTTATAGATGTATGGAAGAGAGAAATGGAAGAAATACGGCTGTGTATGTCAGCAAGACATAACTCGGTCACACCTCAACCTGGTCCATACCCATGTTTCCAAGACCTGAAAGTTTTTTTTTTTTACTTTACATCATCTGTCTTCAATCCGCCTTTGAATTTTCATTCAGTGGTTACTGGTTACTTAGTCCCCTCTTCAGAGGATCTATGGTGCACTCACACTATATTGCACTCACAGTTGTACAGACAAATGATAGAATTAAGTATTTGTGTGAATGAAACAAAAGAGTTTGAGGGATGAGTTTAAACCAGCATCCATTCAAAATAAAGAAATTAAAACTGTTAGATGTTGCTTCAGGTACAGCTGAGACCATGAAATGAACAGATCCATGCGTCTCAAATGCCAACACTGTCAGATGAAAAAACTACTCCTGTAGAAACTGTACACCTGTAGAAAGTTGTCATAGAGACACTCATAATCATGGTGAAAAAAGGAGAAATATTCCATTTACATTACAATTAATATTTTCTGTTGTTTTTATTATTGTTCTGCATATGTATACATGATCTCAATAACTTAATCATTTCAATCCTACATTCTGTTTTAGAGTGACTTTGTAACATCTGTCCAGGGACTACAGATGAAAAATAGGCTCTTATAACTCTGGTGCATTTATAGAAATGTTTTATTCATGTGTGTTGTCCCTGTGAAATAAACCAACAAATAAAACATAAATAAACAAAGTAGTCTACCAGGAATTTTAAGCCTATTTTAAGCCATGCCAGGTGATATTGTGGTGGAATCAGGTTAAACTTTTTTGGACAGTTCTCAGTTAAATGAAGGAAAAGTCTGACTAAAGTTGTTCTGAAAGAAAGGGTGAGGGTGAAATGCTCAGGAGCTCACGGTGGAAACATTGCTCTTTTGTTTTTTGAGGTGGTACAAGCGTCTGATTAGGATTCCTCCCGGACGCCTGCCTTTAGAGGTTTGAGGACACGTCCAGTTTCAAGGAGACCCAGAAGATGATGGAGGGATTACATATCTCATCTGAAGGACATTGGTCAGAGTGTGTTGCAAAGTCAAAACCAGCCCAGCAAGATACAAACAGATCAGTTCTGAATCAATATGATGATGAATCGAATAGTCAGTATATTTATGTTTGCTGCAGTGTTTGGTGCCAGGCAATGCCACATTGAGCCACAGCATACCTGACACTATACCTGCCTCTTTTCACTTCCAACCTCAGCCAATGCATTCTTACCCACCCCCTGGAAGCTCCATGCTCTGCCCTCCCCAGTCGTCATGGTTACCGTACACGGCCCTCGGTTAGTTCCAGTCGCTGTGATCAGAGAGCATCCCGTTTCTACCGGCACTTTATCTGTCAGCCCGCACAGCGGGGAGAGTACGACATGTGCTGTGGGAGCGCAAAAGGTGGTGTGTACCTGCCTCACAAGATTACACAACATCTCATGTCACGTAGCACGGCGTATTGAAGCAGTGTTACAATGAATGGAAGACTGAGAGACAGCTTCCCACTGTTGATCCCACAAATGTTAGTAGGCCTCACACAGAAAACAAAAGAATAAATCACATGTTATGTGAATGTTAGACGATCCTCTGTTTGAATAGAAAGTCTTCTGGAGATCAGGAGAGTCCTGTTTTAAGAAGAAACATCTTATAAGCATACACGTTCCATGTTGAAACAAATAATTACAAGGCATTCAAAATGATTATGATTACAATGTTTAAAAATATTGAGAGATTTCAAGTTTTTTCTACTCACACATCTGTAGGGAACACAGTTATTAAAACCATACCCATGTTTTATTATAAGATACAATTGTGAGTGAGAAATTTGACACAGTGCAAGTTACAGTGTTTACAAAGGCATCAAACCAAGAAACAGCAGAATAAAGTAAACTAGAAATAATGATAAAAATAACTGATAAAAATGTCAGCTTATAATGTCATTGCAGTAAAAACAATGAAAATAATTTAAGAGAAAGTCATTATTTTATAATAAAATATATACAATGTTACCACAATTAAGTGCAAAAATATTGACTGGACAATGATTGTCTGAAGGTTTGTGATTCTAACCCCAGCTCTTCTTGTCCACAAATCCAAATTTATTTATTCCAGATTGAGATTTCTAAATAGTCATTACACTCAATTTTCTTCAGAGAACTATAAAGGAATGTGGTCAGTAAGCAGCGTATTCTTCAGTAACTTTAAAAATAATACACATTTTGTAGTTTATAATTAGTAGATGAATTATTAGCTCATATATAAAAAGAGATCAGAAACAGATCAAATGCATAAAGATTTGCAACATGGCTAGTTTAAAAGATGGTAAAATTTGCATAAAAATGCAAATGGACTGTTTTACAATGTCCGCAGTATTGCAGACGCTGCACCAAACTGCTGCTCCATGTCACGCTTTATTTTCCCATCACCTATGAACAAGATACCAAGATACTCCTACTGCCTAGTTATACCAAGATCTGCTCAGAGATAGACATAAACTAATTTATTGGAAAGTTCATTCTCTCCTATGTACCAGTAATATATTACGATGAACATAATCAAATGCTTAAGATAGTGCTATGAAAATCAACACTTCACCTTCAAGGCTTGATGTTGAAGTAAGACCAGATCACCAGATCTTCAAATTATTCATGCTTCATGTTATATTCCTCTTTATTCCATCATGCATGCACAAACTGTCCATAACTGGCATCTGGAACAAACAAATCACATTCTATTTAAACTAATTTGCCACACTCCTTTCTTCATTTAGAGCAAAGTGGTGAGAGGAGTCAATACATTTCTCATTATTTCTACTGCTCACTGTTCCAGACTGAGCATAATAAAGCTTTATGAGTCAGTAATTGCAATAATGTCCCAATTTATGAGCAGATTATAGTGGAGATGATCTTTTTTTCCCACAAAATAAGTGGCTTTCTGGCTTTGCCATGATTGTGGTGTCTCATTTTCTTTATATTCCGCCTGCTGTTTTTTCCCCTATTTGTTTGGCTTCTTTTTGCTGTGTATTTTGACTCAAGTACCAGTAAGTAATCCAGCTGACAGGTAGGAGATGAAGGAATGCACACCATGTCCTCCTGAAGCTGTACATCTCTGTAGCCTGCCTGTAACCAAACCAGAAAACAATATAGAGAAGGAATTCTTAGAAGGTAGATCGAATTCACATTGAATGCCAGACTCTGTTGCTCTGACCTTTTTATTTTATTTATTATGAATGCTGTGCTTTCATAATAAAAAAAAGCTTATGTAAGAAAAAGAAAAAGTAAAAAAAGCTTATGTAAAGATGTCCTTGTGTTCATCAGAGAACTAAACAATGGCAGGCAATGAAATGGTTATAGGCGTTGAATAACAGACAGTTTTCTAGTTACTGTAGCTGACTCTGACATCTCTGTTGCATGTTATCTGAATACCATGTAACAGCATTATTGAGTTAATACATGTGGAAATCTGAAAAAGGTTCCTTGTAGGTTGCAAAATAGATTTTACAGTAAATCTTGGACCTTCATCTTCAATTCTCCATTCAGCACTGTGCTGCATTTCATTGGTCAAACTTTTGTGGCTGTAGTCTCATTAGAAAAAGTTGCGGAATAGCTAAAAATAGACGCACTCTGGAGATGCTCAATAGCCGTTTTACTTGGTGCTGTGTTATTATGCCTAATACGCAATGTTGATCCCTGAAAGACTCTTTTAATAAGTTAATTCTTTAGTGCTCTGGTACACAATCTTATTAACCTATGTGAGTGGATGCATGAAGTCATTGTGAAGATAGGAAATATTTCCTCCAAATATGAAAATGTAATGAGCAGCAAGTACATGCATGCGATAAAGCATTTTGATTTTTGTGATCATGGTCTGTTAATCACATTGAATTGCCATTCTGCCTTAATTTGTTATTCAGTCTGACTTGGTTGTTAGCCCAGCCTGCTTCTGCAAATTAAAAACAAACAAACAAAAAAAAAAACATCATGTCTTTAGAAACATTAGTAAATTACTATTAAACATACAGAAACAAAAGAAAAGACTCAGATTAACTAACTCAGATTAAATACACTGTTGCCCATAAAGATAGAATCATTTTGTTTCGGTCCACCTCATTTATACACATCAGGTTACTTGTGGTTTACTTTTCACTGTGATGTGTTTGGAAGAGATTGATCAATAACGTTTATCTATAAAGAATAAATCACATTGTCACAATCATTTCATGAGAAGAGGTCAAAATATTTTATTTCAACTTAATTGGCAACAGTGTAGTTTATCATTTTCAATCTTTCAAGACAAAGATGACATAAAAATAACGTCCAGTTGTTTGATCATCTGTACACTAGAATATAGATCATTACACCAGTCCAACACTGGTGTTGTAATAATAAATAACACATCATATCATCAAGGACCACTCGCTGGGCTTTACAGTATTTTTTTTTACAGTATTCTTGAAACTCAAAATCAAACTCCTATTTTTAAAAAGGGAAAACATTGTTGCAATGAAAGATAATTTGTGCTAAAGCTAATTCAGACAATTACTTCCATCCTCTCAGCTTTAGCACAACATGTGATTAATGTATTTCCCTTTAATCTGCCAAGAGGAGAAATAGTCCCTCTGCTCTATGAAGAAAATGGTTGCAGTTTTTATAAAAAATACCCTGCATGCTACAACGCTGCCATAATCTTGTTTCCATTTATTTTATGAGGTAGTGTATGTGCACTTTTTTTTCTGCAGAAACGCGGCAGATTCTGGTATTGTGTAAACATCTTCCCATGCTAAATCAATCTGGATGCATGTTGGCTTTATTACAGGTACTGGAGGAAAACCATGCAATCCAGTTGCACACTGACATCATTTTTCACATGGCTGACTGTGTCTACACTGAGAATATGTGCTACAGATCCTTTGATGCCACTATGTTAATGACCAGCACTCCAAATATAACCCAGTTAGAGCATAATTAAATGCACACCACACACAAGACATTGCTCTACATATCAGACTCATTTATCAATGCTTGTCACAGAGTGAAGCATATTTTCTTATCCAAAGAACAGATACTCCAACATCAGTGTCATTAACAAGCCTCCATTTTAGCAGTGTTCAAACCTGACAGGTCAACAGTTCTTTAACCAATGAACTACTCAGGAACCTTTTTAGGGAACTTTATGGCTCTTTTAACACGGGCCAGTATTTGAGTCCAGTGAGGTGGAATTTGGTGCGGTGTCTCTGATTGGTTAAGCAGCCTGTAGCTTTTAGAATCTATAATGTTCGATACACCAAACATTTTCACCCAAAGTGAATAATGTAAAGCAATTTCCATTACTCACTATTATACTATTCTTAGAGCTTTACCAGTGGTTGGGCTACATTAACAATGGAAGGCTTAGCTTTAGTGTTGACATAAGGCCATGAGGTCATTAGCATAAGGTTTCATGGTATTGTTTCAACCTATGATGCTCATATGAGTTCTTTGTCTAAAAGAGATGGCAGGTTGTAGTTAAAATAAATCAGTGTTGACTGTTGATAGGACAGTGTCATCCTACCTCAGAGGTTTTACAGCAAAATAACCATGTAACACAACTTCCAGCTTTGAATCTGACAGACAACAGGCATCATTTTTATTCCCACTATACTGCTTGTAAAGGGCAAATGACTGCACTTATATAGCGCTTTTGTCCAACGCGCTTTACAAGGTTGTTGCTGCGCCCACTCACACACTGATGGCAATGAGCCCCATGCAACAAATTGCTCACAAACAACAAATTGCTCCCAATAGCCACAGAGCAATTTGCGGCTCAGTGTCTTGACCCGACTTTCCCAAGGACAGTTTGGCATGTGGACGCACAGCCACTGCAGGAAAATGAAAAATGATGTTGTTGTTTTTCTGATGAGGAGCTTGACCTCAAATATCCAAAGTGAATTTTGAACTGTCTCCTCTGTTTCCTTTTTATCTGAGATTATTTATTTTAATCACAAAAATAGCTGGCTGTTTTTCAGTTGTATCCATCTGAAGACCCCAAGTCTTTGACTTTTCCTAAAAATGTGTTACATAGTACCCTCTATTGATAAAAATTGTCAACATAATGTATTTTTCTTAAGTTTAAACAAACTTTCTATGTTGCTATTGCTATATGCTGTGCATGATAGCGCATTACAGGCCAAACTTCAATATGGATGAGAGAAAATGAGAGTTATGAATATATATATATAGAGAGAGGGGATCATAGAGACCTGTAGTATTCCTATCATATTTCTATGATTAAATATGAACTATTGCGATGTCTGATCAGAAAACAGCCATAGGAATCATTTCATTAATAGTCATGAAGTTCCTCATTAAAATTTTTATTCAAACACCAATATTAGTGTCAGTCTTTCATAATTATTAACATGAAAAACCTGGAAATAAAAGTAAATAGTAAGTAAATAAAGTACAATAGCAGTAATAACAACAAGGACTCAACATTTTTTCATCAATATTTCCACCCCAATAAAATGAATGGCAGCCAGTGTAATATACAGTCTGTTGGATTATGAGCTAGTCACTGACACACTGCTCTTGTGTCTGCTAACAGATAGAAAACAGAAAGAGATGCAAAAGCAATGAGGAGGAGCGAGGCAAAGATTTAGAAGAAGACGATAAAGTCAGGTCCACCTTTAGGAAGGTGAGAATATAAAGACAAAGAGTTCAGGCATGGTTTACTGGGGGTTTATTCTCCACCCAATGGGCTGTCTCTTTAAACTTTAATGAGGAACTGTCAGGAGGAGCATTGGTGCCAGTCTTTGTGTGTGCATGGTGGTCAGGATCACCATGAATAATACAGTGACTGCTTGTTCCAGCTGAGTTCTTCATTAGGTTAAGGCATGAAGCGAGTCCTCAGCTCAGGACGGCCTCGCCCTGCAGACAGTGTGACTGATAGCCAGTAGACAGACAGACAGACACAGAGGAGACTGTAAGAGATTAGAGAAAGTCACACAAAAGTTAGCGGTGAAAGTCAGAGAACAAGGTCAGAGAAAGTTAAAGATAAAGAAACACAATCGATCTGCAGTGTGTGTGTGTGTGTGTTGTGACAGTACTCTCTCTGCTCTTGGACAAAGAGCCTCAGTGCTGCAGTCTTCCAATACACTCTGTCTCTTCTGCTTACACGGCTTCTTCATCCTTCTCTCCCTCTAGAATGGATAGAAACATGAAGCAAGAGCTGCCCTCTTCATCTCCATAACAATTCAAGGAACCTGAGTTTCCTGTATTGACTTTATTCTTGAAAAATGGATACAGCTGAATATTTGAACTACAGGCCTTTAATGCCAGTCTGAAAAAAACTGGACTCAACCACCCATCAGTGTAATGAGGTGACCGAGACAAGTTAAAGATGAAGACAACTCAAAACATACTCAAGGCCTGAATCAAAGTCTGAATCAAACGACCCACAAGGCTGAGACAAGTCCAAACACACTTAAGATCAAGTTAAAACACCCATAAGACAGAAAAAGGTCTAAGTCGAGTCCAGTTAAACAGAGAAAGAGACACTGTGCATGAGACTAAGACAAGTCTTACTCAAAACACACTTGTGGTCAAGGCATGTCAGAGTCAGATGATCCTTTAAGCCAACACAAGTAAGAGTCAAAATGCCGATGAGGTGGAGGTGGTGAAGTTCAAGTCATACCACACACAAAACACACACAAGTCCAACACAAGTCGTCAAGCCGTCCGCAATGCTGAGATAATTCTCAAAAGCTCACTTGAGTTCCAAGACAAAAAGTACACAGTATCTCAGAGGCAAAAAAATGATAAGAAAAACAAAAATCAGAACATGAACAAGTTAATAGAGAAAGAAACAAGTTGTATATCAGAGCAGAGACATTGAGACAAGTCTGAGTCAAAGCACGCTTTAAGTGGAGACATTTAAATTCAAAACTCACTCACAAGCTGAGATGAGACCAATCAAAGTACCAGTGAAGTTTCATACAGGTACGAGTCACACCACCCACAAAACACACTCACGTCTGAACACTGAACAAATCAAAATGAACTAGAGATTAAGACACACCCATGTCAAAACACCCAGCTGAGACAAGTCAGACTGATGAGGCAGAGACAAGTCAGACAATCCACAAGACCATTGACACCAAGACATGTCCAGGGTTATCGCCAGACTGACGGGATCCGATACCAGACTCTAGTGCTATGCAGATACACTCAGAGCTGACTGCAGTTCTGGCTGTTCTAGTTCTGTGCTGTCTCAGCTGGCATCATGCAGCCATGCTTCACATTTAGAAGCCTCGTGGGATATTCCTCTCTTTCATGCTCTTTCACTTTATTGGTTGCTCAAACTGGCAAGCTGACACTGATCTTACATAACGACGCTCTTCATTACAAACACTATAAATCATGCAAACATTTCTACACGGGCAGTGTGTTCATAATTACATAACACCAGGGGCAGAAAGTAATCTTAAAGACCGTGCAAAGGCAATTCTGAGAGTTCTTTCAAAATACATTAACTATGCTGGAAAATATGAGAAAAGACTTTGAACGATATGTTACTGAAATGTGGAGTTAGAGTTCAAACAGTTTTTCACCAGTTTTTAGTCCAGAATTTTGTGGGCGGTCCTAAAGGGTGGCTCTGTGACACGCTGAGGCCGCTGAGCATAATTTCCCCGCCTCCCTAACCCACAACAGTACAAAAGCCTTCAGCATGGTAGCACCTGTGCTTCTCAGTATGCTAGTTATTATTCTTGTTTACACTCAGTTGCTTTCTAGCTCTGGCTTCAAAGTACTGCAAATGCATTTTCCCTGAATGAACAGCTTTATTTAAACTTTGCAAACACGAAGAAGTGGATTTGAAAAAGATCTGAAGTTTACGTGTGTCGGTGACGGCACCTCCATGGGCTGCCGGTGTTTCTTTTTTTTCAAAACAATTCCACACAGTGCTTTGTTTTACTAAGCTACATGACATACTGATACAGAGAGAGAAAGACAGACAGACAGACAGACAGACAGAGTCCTGTGAGGGGGCGTGTCCACTGAATGTGCTGAAGCCACGCCCCCCACAGTCCTGGAGCTGAGAATTCATTTTTACCTGATTTTGACACCTAATTTCATAAACTTGTCGATATTTTAATAATTCAAATTTGGCTGGGTGGGTTAATAACACTTTCTTCTTTGGTCTGACAAACTCAGAACCCATATTTATTTTCACTTTACACAGACTTTAATACTCTAAAATGTACTTGTCAAATCAATATATTTTAACACACTTTTAAAATGATGCATTTTTAAATTAGAAATTGTAAAAGCTGTCCATTGAACTAAACAGTTGTAACAAGACTGCTTAAAAATTGTAGTCTACTGACGCTGGTATGATACAGTTTCTGATTATTTCTGGTGCAAACTGCAGCACTAAGGCTTTGTCCAAACAAACATCATTCCTTCTATTAGACAGACGTTAATACCTCATTCATCTGATTAGTGCTAATGCTAAGACATGCTAATTGCTAACATTTGCGGCTAATGCTAGAATTAGTGGCTAGCGCGTTAGCACTAGCTGGTCATGTGTGTAAATAAACATGTTAAATATTACTATTTGAGGTGTGCTTTTTCAATACAGACCCCCAGCAACAGTCCACTCGGCACTCTCAAAATTTCCACATGAATTTTCTAGTATACTCAGTACTCATAGGTCAGATCACACCCATCTTTGGCTTTCATTTTGATCTGAACTACACACCTGTGCAGGTTTGTGACTATATCTTGTATGTTTGTCATGCTGTCCACAAACAGAGTACTGAAAATCGTCAGTGGTAGCTCCCGCCACAGGAGCACAATTCTCTGTAATGACACACACACACACACACACACACACACACACACATAATCTCAAGGTGAAAACAATACCAGCCAACAGTCCTGCAGCTGCTAACAATGCTGTCACATCTGTTAAAAAAAATGGCCAGTGATAAATTCTATAAAGTGCCATGGTGGCCGCAAGGCTGCATTAGGCTACAGAAATTAACTGCCACTTTAATAACATAATAAAGCATTACTGAGCTGCGTAATAACAACAACAAGGCTGTTAAAATCCTCCAAGGCATTCTGTCAGTCTTGTGCACCACAAAGTCGTTCATAATCTGCTCTCAGTTCAACCTCTCTAGCCCCCCTTCAGAACCCTATGAAGAGAAGGAAGAAGAGGAGAAACAGGTGAAGGGGTGATGGGTGGGAGTGGTGTGCAGAATATGAGAGCGGATAGGACCAGAGGGTTAGGATGGTATTTATAGGACTGTCGGAAGAGGTGAGGTTGAGGTGTGGTCCGGCTCCTGCAGATAGACCTCAAACACCTCCCTGGTGCCAGAATAATGTTATCACTTGAGGAACCATGTAGTCTAATCCAGCATGCAGTGAAGCGGTCACTTTAGCAATGTTTGTGCAGGTAGTGCATTCAATCAGTGATTGATTAGGGTGGATGGGTGGATGTATGTTTTGTATTTACCAGTGCTGAAGTAATGCTAATCTTAACAGACACACGATGCCATCATCCTTTATTTTATTGCACTGTTGGCCATTTTTGTTCTCTTCTCAAACAAGTAGTCCAGATACCCCCTGACACACAGACAGTCAATGTTCAGTCTTTTCCACAGTGTCAGCTGAGTGTCTCCTCTTTGGACATGAAGCTCTCTGGAGCTCTGCCCTCCTTCCCCTGCACACACAGCAGCAGCTTCTTCTCTGCTGCTCAGCTGCTGACTATTCTCCTTTTTTGTTCCATTGTGACACAATAAGACTGTGATTGCAAATTAAGTGCAATATTTGAGATACAAAAACATATTTAAGCAAAAGAAAAATAGATTTTCCCAGTGACAAAAAAAATCTGACTTTGTTACAGTAACACGAGTAAATGTAATCCATTACTTCCACTGCTGCTTAACAGCCCTCATAGATGAATCCAGAAAACTGTGTTACATAATAAGGCAGATGATGGGTTATTCGTTTTTAAATTGAATCCCAAAGCCAATTTAACAGCAAATGATGTTGTAACAGCAGCTGTGTCTCTGACAGTGGCATTGATTGAATCTTGCTGGCACTGAAATGACTCTTCATTTCTCTGTTTCCTCTCAGTGATTTGTCTTGTTCGAGCTCTGAGGCTCCAAAGCTTGACTCAATACGAACTCGAGGGACGGATTTGTAGTCCATTAAGCTGGCAATGAAAAATAAGTGTCTGTGTGAGCTCTGACATCCGGTGATAACCTTTACTGAACAGCGGCCATTGGGAGCCTCATGGAACATTTATGTTAACAGGGGCAAGAAGTGAGATTTTACTACAACATCAATACCAAGAGAGTATTGATTGGTCATCTGACAGGCTAGGATGGTTTGGTCACTGTTCCCCAACATGTAGCTCTTTAACAAAACTGACCACCAGTTGTTTCTTACTGAGGGGCATTAATTAAAAAAGAAAGAAAAGAATCTGATCAATGTCTAATGAAAGGCTCAACAGCAGTCCTAATACACACACACACTAGTTAGTTGGTTGTGTGTGTTTCAGTACAATTGCATGTGCTTTAGCTACACCTGAAATTTAATGAATGGTTAAAGTAAACCAATGGGAAATGGACTGTACTCTCCCCTCTGGGGTCCAATCAATGGCCCTATCAATTGCTTTTGCTTGTGCCTTCGTAGTCTTCAAGGTGCTTTTACACTTAGGGTTGACCCTAGGGTTACACATCTCATTCACCCCTTCATGATGGCAGAGGCAGCAAGGGGACAAACGCTGATCAGAAAGTAACCACGTTCAATAATCACATTCGCACACAGCCTCCAGGAGCAATTTAGGTTTTCAGCATCTTGCCCTCTTCGACACGCAGACTGAAGGAGCCAAAGATTGAACCACAGATTTATGAATTTTAAGCATATCTTGGTGATGGCTCTGACTTTCTTGATGCTAATATCTGCATCTGTGTAGGAAATGCTTGTTCTGGCAAAGTATGGCACAATGAGGTTGAAGCTAATATACAGGATAACTGAAAACTCTGATGTTGGTAGGAGTCTTTAGTGTGAGTGTTGCTGTGTTGAGAGGTGTTGTGTGTTTGTGGTACCACCTGATATGTGCAGGTACAGAAAGCACTTCTGTGAATTATCTGCACATTAAATTCAAAGGACAAAAACTAGGGAAAGTTCTGAAATAATTCTGGGGTTATCCTAAGAAATTATCAAACTAATATCAGTGAATTTTTCTCATCTAGTTTTTAATGCTTTGTACCTTTCAGACTCTGTAAACTCATCAGCGGGCCCGTTAGTGCCCCGCAGTGTTAATCAGCTCCTGATGACATTGTGTTATAGTGATTTGAACGGGGCCATAGCTGCTGGTAAACTCTTATTAAACCCTCTCTAAATTGACCTGAATTGAACCGGTCTATTCCCAAAGCAGTGCACCAGGACCTCTATTGAACTGAGCACTGATTTGATTTCACTGTTATTTTATCCACTAAACGATCTGACTAAAGCACGTCTAACAAAAATATCCTTCAAATGGCAAATGTAGTCTGATGTGGCTGCATTCCTCAAAGGATTATGGGACAACAGAGTGACCTGGGAGTGACATTTCTTAATTGACGCTTACATTAATGGACTCCTCTGCTGACTTGACATGGCGTTGTTGGATTCTGAGTCTCCTGGGTGCTTTAAGTCAGACATCAGTGTGACATCACACAGGTTTCGACATCTTTTAGGCTAATAAATAACCACAACATAGCATGTGTGCGTAACGAGGAGCGAATGACCACGAGAGCGCCTTGTTGATGATGAATACATGATGAGAGCTGTAGTTCACTGGGGCGGTTCATGCAAAACCAAATGCCTACTTAGTTATGACTGACTGCTCACCTTGATAAATCATTAATGAGCTTAGGAGTCAGTTCTTGCCATTGTTGTGAGTAGAAGCTGAACCGTGACATTATGTGGAGGTCCACCATGATAGGGCTTAGAAGGAACATTTCATGGCTGTTTGTCTGCCTTGCAGCAGAAGCTCAACTGGCTGCACTGTGATTATTAGCTCTATTATCCAGGACAAAAGGTCAGTGTTGTGTTTGTAGGCTAAATATCAATGTGTGTATTTTTCACTGGGAGAAGCAGTCAAACTGTTATCAGCACTGAAGTGAGCTCCTCGGTCAGCCTCCAGGCATCATGAATGAAAGCTTCACCTGCAGTCGAACATCGATCTAATACATAAAGTACCTGCATCAAGTGAGGCTGAATAAAGTCAATACCGGATGGCTCCAGGTTCTGTTCTTCACTGTACTGGTATTCATCTCATTGTGTGTGGACGAAATCTTTAGTCAGACAATGGAGGGACCAACCGTCCGACAACAGTCACGTTGTGAGTTGTGTGAGTCATGTTTGAGTAATATGTTTGAGTATAATGTTTGGTTCATCTCCAACCACATCTCATCAATTCGCTTCCTGTCTGCCTCCTTTACCTCCGCTCTCTCTGTCTCTGAGACTATCTTTTGTTGTTTCTTTTGTGGTCGACACTTTCCTTAGTATAATGACTGCTGCCTCCACCTGACTTGTGTAATTACAGAACACAAATTTCCCTATTTTGAACACTGGGAAGACATAACCCCTGATCTGTCATGGCATATTTTTGACCACTACCCACAAAGCCCATGTATTTTACTGCCAATCATTTTCCAAAAGTCTACTGTATGTTTTGTTTTATGTCTTGTCCTCAGGCAGCCTCAGATCAATGTGATTCAGTCTCAGTTTGACTGAGATCCATCACAGGGAACATCTAGTCATGAAACTTTCATCATCACTGTGTCGCTGCAGTTGTGAATAGACTGTTTTGAAATCCTTGTTTCCTTTGTTGTGAATTCAAGGACGCTCAAGACCTTCAATATTTTAGACATATGAGTTCGACATGTTTTAATAAAAAAGGCTGCTGCTTGGTAGCAGACCTTGAAAAGCTAATATGAAAAAGAAGCAGCAGGAATGAGGGAACTCAAAAAAACAAAAGACATAGTCATGGTCATCTATGTCATCAAATACTGCAGCTTGGACAGTGGTCCTGTTCTTGTGACAAGAAAAAACTTCCTTTAAGAGGCAGAAACCTTGAGCAGAACCTGATTCATGGTGGATGAACATCTGCCACAACCGGTTGTCTTCATCATGTTTTGTGTGTTACCTTGTCAAAGAATCTTGAAGTATATGAAGACATTGCCAAAATGCACGACAGCATCCTGAATGT
This sequence comes from Protonibea diacanthus, assembly GCA_028641955.1. NCBI lineage: Eukaryota > Metazoa > Chordata > Actinopteri > Sciaenidae > Protonibea > Protonibea diacanthus. The sequence goes on from CM053984.1 coordinate 24,571,276, forward strand.
TGCAATGATTTTGCCTCTGAGTACGTTCTTCAGTCTACTTAAACTTCATCTTAAAGTTTGAAGATTGCCTTTATGTTGCAATCTCTTGCTTCCTATTCAGACAGCCTCAGAGCTGGAAAAGGCTGGATCTCCGGCGACCAGCAGCCTGCAGCGGCAGCAAACACAGGCTGACGCAACGTTTAGACACTGATAAAGAGACAAGCACACAGAGATAAAGTTCAACTGAGACCAGAGACAGGTGATGAACGCTGAGATGCTATCGTCTTTTCACACCTTTCTCAGCTCTTCGTTCTGGTGATAATTCACTCAGTCTGCTCTGTTTAACAGCAGTTTGCCACATTTCACGGATCATTCTCTGTGTTTTAAAGGCTATAAAGGAGCACCGGCCTTCACAATAGAACACGATAAACAGTCATGATTTAACAGTGAGTGGATAAAGAGAGAGGAGATTAGTGCTTGCTGAGTGCAGAGGAGGGTCTGACTGACAGGTGAAGTCACAGGGGGTTTCACTTCAGCTATGCATGTCAATCATTCCTTTTTTCTCTCTCGCTCCTAAAAATATATCTATATGTCAAGATATCCTAAGGTGCTCCATCAGTGATACTATCAGATTAGGAATCCCATGGAGACCATGTGTGGAGTCAATGGATGTGAGTTCAGACCGTCAACAGTTGCTCAAACAGGACTATTTTCAGCTTCGGAGAGTTCTGTTTACATTTAGTGGCATTCAGTTTTTTTGGTCATCTTATCCTCAAGGCCACTAAACCTGTTTAATACATTCCATTCCCTGTGAAACTTTAGTAAAGATGTCAGCAAGAATCTCTCAGTCGTTTAGTGTTTCACCACGTGTGTGCACAACATACAAACAAAGCAGAGAGCCACTCATTGCTCCACAGCGACACTAGGGTTAAGAGGTTAAAAACTCCTCGGGTTACCTCCAAACATATTTTACTAATCCAAAAAAAAGCAAAGCAAACTTTATTAGCATGAATGTTAATTTAGGGTTGTTAGTGACTGATGACTAAATTATTATTAAAGAAATAGAGCAGCAATTGGATACAGTTATCCACAATGTACGTATGATAATGTAAAGCTAGACAGAAGATTCTGCTGCAGGAGTGGTAGGCTCGGGGCTGGAATTAAAAATAACACAGTCAAAATGACTGAGCACAGCCGAAACCAAAGTCAGAATTTAGCTTATGCTTATGCATATATTCAGCTGATGCAGTATATTCCTAATATGCTAACGATAAGTGCAGAGCTTCCTGGTCCTTTTTCATCCAGTGCAGAGGCTGATTTTGTTGAATTTTAATTACTGTAACCTCGGAGTGTTTGAATATCATCTTCTTTGGCCAGAGCAGATCAAACCGTCCTGCATGGTGCAAATGACAGAGCCTTGGATTAACCTTTAATGGTCTTAACATGGAATAATTGTCCATTATTAAGGAAGAAAGTTAAAAAAGTTTAATTACTTTTTGTCTGTCATAGAAATCCTTACAGAGGTTGTTCTGCTGAATACATCAGGATGTTTTACATGTCTCCCTTTAGACTCTAAAAGCTGCCCAAGCATCAGTAATGATGAGAATCAGTGACATCTGCTTCTCTGGTTCTACGTTTGAAGTGTGTCCTGGAACACAACCAGACGTGACCCATCAGCTAAAGGCTACTTTCTCCCTGTGACTTCATCTGGATCAAAAATGAATCAAAGCTGCATTTTAATGTATGTGTGTGTTTCTGTAATATTTTTTAAAGAACTATATCAGCACTTTCATGCATTTTTTTAACCATAAATTATATCCTTTGATCACTATGATCAACCATGCAAAGAAAAAACAAGCTAAAGAAACAAGTTACTTAGTTTTGCATGCAAAGGCCTTGTGTCTATGTGAAGCATAATCTAACAGCAACTTAACTTTAAATCATTTGGAAATCCAGAACAAAGTACTTATTTGAAGGGCAGCCTCGGTCTCACAACAGTGTGAAGATATCAACAGTTCGATTTTTGACACCAGTTGAGAAAATTCATTCCAATGATCCTGTCTGCTTTTATCCAAGTTAAAACACATTCTATACTACTATACAACAATAATGTAACCAGAAGTAGCCGTGGTGAAAGGATTAGCTCAAGTTTCAAATCACTGCTTTTGTTCTTTTAGAAATTTGTTTAAAATTAAATTCCTACTGTGCACCAGATCCAGGGGAAAATAAAAAAAAGTGATGACCACATGGAATGCATTTCTGTTCGGCCCCAGACCTCTGAATTACTTCCCGTATGTCAGCAGTCCAGTTAAGCCTGGTTCTCTGTTCAATGACGATGAGCAATGAATGGATGAAAATGATAATGAAAATGTCGAAAAGAATGGCAACGAGTTTGGAAATCTACATATTTCTTCAGTCATTAGAATAATGTTGAGTGAACTGCAGTGGTTAGCTAAAAAACAAGACTATCCCTCCAGCCTGACAATGATGTCACACAGCCTGACAAAATGGTCATTTAGACCATTTGTCTGATGTTGGCTTAACAAGCTAACAAGCTAAGTGATATAATGAACAGTTGAACAGACGAACCAGGAGACCAGAATCAGTGAAACAGTTTATTAAAAAAAAAGGTGATGCGATGAGGAGATCGCCAGGGAGGTGAAGGGCTGGTGGGGGTAAAACGTTCAAGAAGCAGAGAGGATGATGAGACTGGGCTGGACATGAAAGGCAAAAATTCACAGGCAGAGCACAAACAAGGTGAGAAACAGGGTGGTGAGTTTGGCTGTGGCGTAGGTTTATGATTAGGGACACGGAACAATCTGGAGGAGTCTGCTAGCACACACAAACAGGCAGAGCCAGACGAGACAAACATGACACAGAGAGGAGGAAGAAAAACTTCAACCCAACACTAACGGGGTTTATCTTAGATTTGGATTGCTTGATTTGGAGATTTTGAATAAATTGGATTGGATATACACCTGGTGTTTGCTTTTAAGGATCACAAGTGTCCACGGGAAACTTGTACTTATAGACTGTACTTGAGCGGAGTTCTGCCTAAAAAACACATTAAAATACTGTGAAATGTATTAAAAGAGGACAAATTATGCAAAACTATGCCCAGGTCATTTAGGTTTCAGGTTTGTGTCTAAAGTTTTTAATAACTAGGTTCACATAAACTTAATTTTATACTTCTTATCAGTAACAAATCTGTCACCTTCATTCAAGTTCTCAATGAAGTGTGCCTTCAGCTAACCACTGAAATTTTGAAAATGCTAAAGGTTGAGAAGAAAGTCACATCAGCGGCGTATGAGATATTGGTTGTGATGGATGAACATGATCTTTAGGGAGGAAGGAAAATTCTAAATTTATGAGATCATTCAATGCTGACATGTTCTCCAGCAGCTGAGGATTGATGAGCCAGCTGTTTAATCAAGACTCTCACTGTCAATCCACTTCATCACTGCGTGATCCTGTGACCGGGATTTATTGAATGACGCCACCTTTCAAGTTATTTCTTCCATTTCACCAGAGGATTGAAATGCACGGCCTGAATCTATATTGTGCAAAGCAAGAATGATGCATTTGTCAATGTCACAGTTTGCAGACAAACCACAACAGCAGCCAAGATCGAAACGAGGCGAGGCTTCTCAGTGTCGACAGCAATCAATCCCGTTTCAGCAGGCTTTTCATGTTGGCACAGGTACTGTGCTGTTATTAACGATTAGCGGGAGGCCCTATTTTATCTTCCAATTGAAAATGTCACACTGACAATTTGATTTAGGCTTTTCATATCAACACAGGCCAGTACCTAGTGATTAGCAGTCACACCGACTGAATTCAAAAATTATGCCGAGGACATAATTAAGTTTTAACACTGTAATTTAAATGTGCTTCACAAAGGACAAAATACTCCTTATTAAACTAACAGTGGTGTATAAACACCTGCTCCGATTGGTCAGAATGTTCATCAATTAACTCCACAGAACTATGGGGATGTTTAGCGCTGCACCAATCAATGTGCTTATATTAACAATTGATCAAATGAGAGGTGTCGCTCATAGTGATCAACCCACAGGAAGTTTACAGCAACATTATCATTCATTTGGAGTCGTGTTTGTGGACAAACCTGATGAATATTGGACTTATTATTGGTTTCCACCAACTCCAGGGGGAAATATCTGGCTCTGGCTTTAAAAGCTGCTAAGTGCTCCACTGTGTTCACCAGTTTGCCAGTTTGATTGTTGTGTACAGTTTATCAGAGCTGCCTGCTGCTGACTGATCAGAGCACTGAGACTGAACCAAAACAGTAAATGTACTAATCAAAACAATGAGCTAAAAGGGGCTCAAATGTTCCATAAAGCTAATAAAACTGAAAGCAGAGTGCTATGTGTTTCTTATTAAAAAAAAATAAAAATAAAAATAGGGATGGAACTTATTGCAGATATTGATTGCCGTTTAGAGTAGCCAATAGCAAGTGTGCATTACAACCAAGCATTACAAGCAAGTTTGTATGTCTACTTTCCAGAGACCCGTGACCAAACACAACCTCCAAAAAATGTGCTGGCAGCCTACCAGCTAAGAGGTTCAGTATTTAGCGATCTTTCCATCATAAAGTCTGTAAGTCACTAGTGTAACATTATTCCCTGTTGGTTTCAGAGGCTGTGCTCAAACCAAGTCTGGTCTGGTTGCTCAGTTTTATTGCCTGCTAACAGCAGATTCAGTTAGCAGCAGCTAATTAGCAGCTAGCACCTTTGGTATTACGCTAAAGCTATCGATCAGGAAACTATGTAAACCCTAGAGAGTTCGAGCTGAGCTGAGTGAAAACAGCAAATATATTCTGTGTAAAATCTGATGCAGTTTCATCAAAATCACTGAATAAAGTTATGAAGTTGTGCTTTTGTACGGTAATCAGTGAGGTCCAGAAACAGATGACTGTAGCAGCTCTCACAATCACTCATAGACTAGATCAAACATAAATTTTGACTTCATGGGGGCTTTAAATGCAAAAGGTAAACATAAAAAAAGCATCGTGGTTGGGTAAGATGCAATTGAGGCTTCAGTTTGCTTTATATTGTTAGGTGTTCCAGTTATTGTCCACCCTGTCCATGTTTCAAGGGCAAGCTAAATCTTTGAAACAGAATGAAAGGCTCAAGCTATAAAGCCTCAGACGGAGGTTTGAAAGAATGTTCGTCCTAGACCACCCACCAAACAGTTACTGACGGCTTTGAGAGAACCTGAAGACTTGCCTTGAGAAAGTCCTCATTGTGCACATATCAAACCGCCTGAATAGAATTGGCTCTAACATTAAGATATTCTGGGGGCGAAACTTTGATTTCAAGGTTCAAAGTGTTTGTCTGGCTTCTCAATCATTAAAACTCTCTGCATTTCATCAAATAATATCATATTTATTTAAATTTATGTGCTATATTTGTCAAAGTTCAAGACTGTTAATGTTTGAAGACTGTAATTACTAAGTCATCAAGTTAAGTGCTGAGATCTGGGAATGAAAAGGCAACATTAAAATGAGAGAAAGTCAAGAAACATGACGATTAGACAAGTTTCCCAAAAAAGAAAAATGTATTTGGAAGAGAAAAAGTAGGAAAAGAGTTAAATGATTTAACCTGCTGTATAATTAGCAAGTATTATCCATCAAAGTGATGATATATTCATTATGTATTGATATATAGTGAGTAAATAAGCAAGATGGTGGTCTTAAATTTAAAAGAGCTGACTTAAATCCAGAAACAGGACATTTTCACAACTGGTCATACATAAACACCATTTCAAGGAGATGTTTGACATAACTGCCTGCAGACATCAGCAAATGCCAACATTCACCCATTCACACACACACACACACACACACACACACACACACACACACACACACACACACACACATTACTGACAGCTGAGACTGCCATGAAAGGTGCCAACCTGCTCATCAGGAGCTGTTAGTGGTTCGATGTCCTGACACTTTGGACACTGTCTGGAGGAGCCAGGGATCAAACCAACGGCTGCTCCCCAGCCAAAAGAGAAAACTGTTGCACAAAAGTGTGACTTAACTTTACTCCTCGTCTCTCTTTGCCGCTTCTCTTTTTTGCTGAGTAATGTGGCCTGTCTCGGAGCTTTTGATGGTGCTATCAACTTATGCACACAGCAGCAGAGAGCCAATTAACAGAGCCCCTGTGTGGCTGCTGGCTTACAGTGAGGAATGTAAATGCAGCCTGGCTGTTGTATAAAAAGGATTGTCAGCATCGGTGGCCCCCTCACTTCACTGAGGTGTGATAGAGGAGTCATTAAGGTGAGCTGTCATATTCGGCTGTAGTAATAAGGACAACAGGTCTACTTTGTTAGTGTTGTAGGGCAGGTGGACTGTGCTGGAGCATAGCAAAGGATGACAAATGTGATATTTCAAAAGTTGGTGTGATAGAGGCTCACACGATACAAAGCAAATGAAAACGACGCTTCGTTCATTCATTCAGCTCTTCTCTCTGTACTAACCCTGCTGTGGATGGCAGGAGTGCAGAGTGAAGCAAATTACCTTTGAGCCTGCAGAGATTTGTTTAATCACTTCAAAGCCCAGGACAAATAAGCAGCGTCCTTTGCCCGCAGGAGATTTAACACAGAACAACAAATACAGCTGATCTGCTCCTGCAGTTTGTCTGGTCATCGAGTCCCTGCGAGACCATTTATATATAAAGTGAGCTCAGAGCCATTTGACACCTTAATATCATAAAATAACAAGTGTGCAGATACAAGAGTTTAACAGTTCAATTTAAGCTTAATTAATAAGATGAAATTCTGATTCATTCCATGCTTGCAAACAATATTCTTGGTGCTAGTGGTCATTACATATTGTAATAGTGTATTTCTGCAACTACTTCTGTACTCTGAACATAAACTATACCACCATATCATTTTTTTGTGTGGCACAATTTTCCCAGTAAACATTATATGAGATGTAAGGTGTAAAATCTCGAAAGAGACAAACTTTGATTCCAAACTACCAAAATGAACTTATCTTACACCCTTTGGTATGGAAGCAGTGGTGTAGTGCAGGTGTACGGAGTGTTTGCTTCAGTATTTATCTCAAAATCTGCCCTTTTTTCCTGAAGTCAAGCTCAACATGCAGCATGTCACTGTTTATAACACAGGGTGGTTATACAGTAATATGCTGGATGGAAAAAATTAGGGGCATAAATTAAAAGCATACCCGGGCACTGCTACACAAGATACTGATGGTTTTGCTGAATGTAAAAATTTCAAAGGGTGGAACTGTTCATGTTATGTTGGTGATGAGGCAGGCGAGAGAGGCCAGCAGCATACACAAACAGAGAGAGACAGATGGATAGACACACACAGGGAAAGGAAATGATGGGAAATAATGGAGAAAAAGAGGATGCAAACGCCTATTCTCTTGGCAGCATGAATGTGTTTATTTTAATTTGGTTTGAGGGTGGTGCTAGAGGAAATCTACACATTTTTAATCAGTGATTCATGATATTGTTTTTTCTGTTTGACCAAAACTTCTGTCCAAAGCAGACTCTCAACATCTCTTACCATTTGGTGACCTGATCACAGCTAAACATCAGCATCAGAGTGGATGGAACTACCATGATATTAACACTTTGGACACCCCATAAACTTTCTTCCAGCACCACCCATGTGCCATGTTGCACATGAGATATCCAATTATGTAATTACGCCCTGAGTTCATAAAACTGAAACTATTTTAGTGAGTTAACGGAGAGGAAACAGACACATTGCTGCTCTTAATGAAAACAATCAAACTCTAACAGTGTGTCTTCATCATCATCAGGATGTGCACCTCTTTTAACCTCCCGTCCACTCTGCTGGCACATTATGTAAATCACTCATCTGTTTACTCCACAACAAATAAGAACATTTAGTTCACCGGCAGAACAAAAGAAGAACCGAAAAATATGTAAAATATCCTACCTTGATGTTCACTGCAGCAGACTGCATCGTTCCATTTTGTTTCCTCGTTATTTCTTAACTATTTCAAAAAGGCCTAAAAAGACGTCTGACATCTGAATATTTCAAGCTGTTAGGGTTCTTTAAAACTTTCCCCTCATAAACAGAGAAACAAAATGGAGCTGCAGTGTCTTGTGCACCATTCAGGCATCTGTGATGTCTCCATCTGAGAGCTTTTCGTTTTGATGCGCAGCAATAAATGAATAAATAATGTAACACTTCCAGGAATCATGTAATAAGCAAATATCATCATAACAGCATCCAGAGTTATAAACACTGACTTTCACCCTCGCTGGGCAAGGTGTGCAGAAATCAAGTTGTTCAAATATTTAACAGCACAAGGACAGATTGAAATGAAGTGTTTAGTAGAATATAAATGCAGGATGAAGCAGTCAGTGAAAAGGAAGCAAGGATTGGAATGAGGGATGCATCGTGCGTCTAACCCTCTGAACACTAACTACATTCTATCTACATTATGGCTGGCAAAATGTCGCCTCTTTTGTTTTCTGTTTAAGGTGATCTCAGTATTGAGGTTCTGGCGTTTGTGGCATTTTCAAATGCCAGACCTGCCGTAGTCAATGCAGCTGTTGTGCACTGACTGTGAGATCCTCATTCTGTCACTTGGAGTCATCATTCATAGAGCCACCAGCCAAGAGTCGCTGGTCACTTACTGTTAGACTGCCGAGATTTGCTTTAGTGCAGTTACAGCTACGTATATCACACACCAGGCCTCATACAAGAACATCTTTATCCTAAACCTCTTGTTTTTTTCCACTGAAGTTTGAGTGTTCTTTGTCCTGTTCTGAATCGCGTGTTTCTGTTTGATGAATACATCTGTTCAGGAATAGATTTATGCTCAGCGTGATCAGTCAATTTTCCAATTTCATTAACACTTATTCAAAACCAAAATGGTCAGTGGTCATTTGATTTTTAACATTTTAAAATACAAGAATTTATCTCAAACAAAAAAAGTTTTTCTGTTCTGCAAAACAGAAAAATAAATCATTACAAATCAGAAATGACAAAAATCCTGATTTTTTAAATTATATTCTGAGACCAGGTGTGCTCTCTAAGACAAGAGCGGCAAATTCTTAACAGTGTGCCAGTGTTCCTTCAGTTCTGCGTGAAATATGAACTCTACTCTGATCGATGATCTCAAGTGTGTAGAAGTATATATATATATATATATATATATATATATATATATATATATATAAAGAGATCAGTTGTTGTTTGTGAAAGAAAATTAAAGACAAAGTCAGTTCAAATGACTTTATAACATTTATAATTATCTCAAAACCTCAACAGTCCAATAACTCCAAATTTCACACAGGAACTGTGACACATCTGAAACATTTTTTTTAAAATCAAATGAGGATGTACAATTTCAGCATCATGATATGTAACTGAATATGACAGATTTGTCCTTTTGGTCCATCCAAGCACTAGTACCATAACAACATGAACAGATGTTCATCAATAAACAGTTCATCTGAGCGCAGTGAGATTTCTGCAGATGACCGGCCTTGTTTTGTCAGCTCTACAATCACATCAGAGAAAGGTTCGATAGACACTTTAAAGTGGCCTGAAGCAGCACTGGCACACTTACAGTTGTATGTTTAGTGCCTGGAAATGAAAATCTTTTTCCAACCATAAAAACAAAACCTTGTGTTTATATTACTACACCTGCTTTAACCTGTTCCATTTGTGCAGGATAGACTATGAGGGAAGCAAGAGCTCAAACCCAAATGACAATCCAAGGCAGTCGCCTCGAGCTCTGCACGAGTTCTTACTAGTTAGTTATCTCCACTGTGAAGAATGATGTATGTGCACAGCTTGAATCTGGAGGGCTGTTTTCACCTCCATCCTCTAAGGGTGGAAGGTAGTTGCGTACTCCCCTTCCTCCAAATTTAGATTTTTTTGCTCCAGTAAGTGACAAATATAGCAGAGGGCTGAAAAGACAAACTAACTTGAGGAGAAACTTCTCCTGAGAAACACGGTTACTGTCACAGTTCCTGCCTCCATCGTCTCCACAGCCTTGTTTCCCCCTACAAATGATTCCCTGTGAGGCAGACAGACAGAACAGAAATGTTTTTGTTTGGACCTAGAATTGTGAGCAAACCCTTCGGCTAATCGGTGCAGCCTGGGTCATATTCCATCAGAATCATGTCAGCGAATGGATGAATGAAGAAATAAAACATCTTGTGCCCATTGTGCCTAAACAGTCCAAAAATAAATAAAAGCTCTTTGTGCATGTCTGAAGCAGCTCCCTCCTCTCCTCCAGCAGTGGAGAGCAGCTCGGCTGCAGTCCCTCTGGGTCCCTGTGATTGCTCAGAGAGTCAGGAGCCTCGAGTAACACTGCAGAGTATTAACCCATGTGATTCATAGACAGCTGTAAGGATCCAATAGTCTTTGACCACAAGTGGAACATAGGCAATTACTCTTGTTGAACACACTCTGCTAAGCTGTGATCAAACACTCAGCTCAAACACCTTCAGCCCAACACATGCAGCAGCACCATCAAATTCTCAAATATCCTCCCAATGTTGAACTTTTCACACTCATTGAGCAATTGTTCGGACTGGGATATGTTAATGAGCTCTCTAACCAGCTTTGAGATGGTTTTAGAGAATGCAGGAATTGCTGTTAAAATGGAGCCACAGTCGGGGCCAAGATTTCCATTTGTGCACGAAATCTAATTGGCTGACTGCCATGAAACTTACTGAGCACATTCAAACTCCCCAAAGGACAACTCCTTCACTTTGGATCCTTCGCAAGCTCTCCTGTAGTGCCACCTGCAGGCTCAAATTACAGTGCTTTACACTCTTTCACACAGGCAAAATTTACTGAGCACACCCACGCTCTGAAAACAATGAACCTTTTTGATTTTAAGGACCTGATAACAGGTAATGTAAAGGTCATTGCAGCATCTATAGAAGCAAGCAGGAATGTAGCCTCCACTGAAAACACAGGGTCATGTCCTCTGTGTTTTATACTTACAATAATAGAATAAAAAGGTTTTAGGCTAACAAAATTAGACACGCAAATGAACAATTCAGTATAATTTAACATTTGCCCATATTTTTGATGATGTAGAGAGAAGACTCATTTTTTAGTCAATCATGTAAAGAAGTAATACAACAGTGTCCAAATACAGTTGAATGAGTTAAACTTAGAAAATAGCCAAACTAAAAGCAGCTCTGCAAAATTTTCAGGTCTCTTCAAAATGATCTGTGGATGAGGACCTGCCTTCACATATAGTCTCTGTATTTCTGGCTGTCACACAGCACAAGGTCAGGACTCAAATGCAGCACGCAGGTAAAAAAGGGTAAACAGTCTTTAAAGAGAGGCAGAGGTTCACTACACAAAATCCAACCAGGTGATCAGTCAGACAATCCAAAAACAGAGATACAAAAACTGGTAACCACAAACACACTAGGAAAAAACGCTGGACACTAACAAAAGAGGGAAGAGAGCAGTGGGCTTATATACACTGGCTGATGGCAGGGTGTGGGTGATCAAGGGCGGGACAAACACAAGGTGGAACTCGGACTGGAGTGGGCGGAGAGAGGACAGACTGACACACCTGGCTTGGTAATGATTGCAGGGATTTCTTCATATTTGTTCAAGCTTGAAGTTCGGTAACTGGATTCTGCTTTCTGTTTCAGAAATGCTCTCGGAGAGAGAGAGTAATGTAGCTGTTCATTCAAATTTAATTCATGCATTCTTTTTTTGGCCACTTGGAGACAGCAGAACACCTGACCTATGATCACTTTATGTAGTTAATGTGTTAACCCTGTTTACACACAATGTTAGCGCTCACTTGGAGTCATGTTTGTACCCAGACGATCAATACACCTACAATTTTTAATTCCCATGTAGCTCTGTTTGTAATTTATACCATCTCCTGAGAAACATATCTGTCTGTCTTCTGTTTATGTAAATAGTTATGTGAGAAAATCACAGATATGCAAATTAGAATGTGACATAATCTAGCAACATTTAGCTAATCTAGAAGACGTACATCAGTGCAGCTTTGAGTTAACAAGCGAAAAGTTTAAATGTTCCAAATGCTTGATGGAATTTATTTTTAGAATTTAATAACCTTCACTCTCAGAGAGATATCAGTACCAGAGGGTCAGTCATGTGCTATTTTAGGACTGCAATGGAGGCTGAATATTGGGGTCAGGAGGTCAGTGTTCTTCACTGCTCATTTTGTGTGTTTAATAGCGTGCTTCTCTCCAAGACCGCTGTGAACCGTGTCCCTCCGAGTTTTCAACAGACACTGATAGATGGATAAGCATCACATTAATCAGCTTGAAGCCATACAGTCAGAATGCGCCACGCAAGAGGGAGAAAGTGTTCACCTGCCGGCTGAGCTTGTGCACTCACCTCAATTTATTTATGCATACAAACACACACAAAATGCACACACAGTACACACATATATATTCCCTTGCACCATGTCAAAGAAATTTAGGCCTTGATTCCCATACAAAGCAGGTACAACAGAACACCCTGCGGGGCTTTGAGGACAGAATGGATTCTGAAGCTGGAGTCCTTGAAGAGAATGCAGCCTGAATATTTTTCTTAGCTTTGTTTGACCTTTAGCTCCTCATGTACCATTAGTATTCATCAGTGGGGACAGTTTGTACAGGCCAGTGCTGTGTGGAGTGCTTCCCATGTGCTTAGTTAATGCTAATGAGAATCTAGCTTCAATCACTGCCTGTTCACAGGTGTTGGGAAGTTTTAATGAAAATAATAATAATAAAGTTTATTTAGTATAGCACATTTAACAGAACGAGGTCACAAAGTGCTTCACAAGAGGTAAAACGTTAAAACCATAGAGCGATAAAACAACACAGGACATGAAAACATTCCACAGCATGAGGCCAGACAGAGGTCAGTTTGAATGAATGGGTCTTCAACTCCTTTAAGAGCATTTTGCAGTGTCAGAGCCTTCAAAGGCAAGAGCACCTTTAGTTTTCAGGCAAACATGAGGGAGAACCAGTAAGCCCTGTCAGAATACTGAAGTGAGTGAGGTGATATAAGTTTGTATGTTGATGCCTGACAAACACAAACCTTCAAATATTAGGATGGGTGTGATTTGAGTACTGCTGCATAAACTGATGTCACTACAGTCAGCAGTTCCTACAAGTTTAAAAATGGTTGTAGCTCACCTGGTGGACCATGTGTCCCATGTCCCAAGGTTCACTGGAGAAGTTTGAATTCATGACCTTTCTACCTTTTAGCATCTATAAAGTTTAACCACTTTACAGACAATTTAGCTACTTCATCTCACACTGACTTCATCTCTCATTTAGGTCACACACCACCAACTATTTCACAGATTTTGGTGAAACTGGATCATATTTTATCGTTGGTTTTCCCCGTGATGTCCTCCTTGCTGCACATTGACACAAGTGTAGCTGCTGTTAGCTAATGTTAGCTCAGTTCGTTAGCCAGGCTATGCAGACTATAAGCTTAGAGCACCAGGGGAATGTTCGTATCTGTACCACAGGTGTTTTGGACCCCCCGAGAAGAGGAGGCCAGTTTTTAGGCACGGGCGAATGCCAATGGGAAGCAAAGTTGGTATCATGCCAGAACAGGAGCTAGGCAAGCTAGGTAACTGGGATCAGCAACCTCTTTGGACATAACGGCAGAGGAGAAGATACCGAAGAGGATGCTGCAGGAGGAAGCAAAGAAAAGAAAAGGAGAGAACAAGAAGCTGCCAGACAAGAGTAAATCTGGGACTGACTTTTAGTCATTGGTTATTGTCAGAATTCTTTTTTCAGATATATTTTGGGTGATAATTATTATGACCTTTTTTTCCCATGTGGTCCAAACACCCTTGAATATTTTACAACAATTAGCCTGAATAAACTTGTTTCACACAGCTTGATTGTGTACCTGAAATTGACATTGTGACAGGCAACAATTACTGAGCTGTTATTACCAAACAAAGCTCAATTTATCCCCCTCCTTCCCTCTAATTGAATTTCCTGCAACATTTAAGATGCACTGCTCAAAAACTAATTTGTTCACTTGCTTTTACTGTCTTTCTTCCCACCTCTCCTCACACACACACACAGATAGAGAGAGACAGAGAGAGGCATCCATAAACACGCTAATGCTGTCGACCATAATTAATAATTAGCAAGGCATGTCTGAAGCCCGTAGTGGAATCAGCTGCTAATCTGTTCCCATTGACTGAGCTGAGAAAGCAAATTAAGCAGCTAATGAGAACCATGACATCATTCAAATGACTGTGATCAATCTCCACAGTACAACAGGAGTCAGCATGCTGCCCACACACACACACACACACACACACACACACACACACATTCTATAGAACAAAAACCGAAGTGTAATGGATGGTATGAAGGAAAGATGGGTGAATTTTTTGACAGCCGTTTTTCAGCTTCCTCTTGCAGAGTTGTTGAAAGCTTCCCAGCCATGAGGTCAGGGTTATTCTAGAACATGTTAGTCAGTCTGTCATGAGCATCCCATGATGTGGTAGCAGAGATTCAGAACAGCCCTTTGTTTAAACAGCACAGGGAACGGTGTTAGTGGGCGTGTCGTTTAAGTCCAAGAAGTCCATTTGGAGTAATCAATCATCAACAGATTTTCTCATCAGTCACCAAAACACTGCACAATGTTGTGCTTTGAGACCGGATATTACAGCAGCAACTGTTTTATCTTCTGTCCTAAAGATCAACGAGACAAACAAAGAATGAACGTCTGCATGAATTTGATTTGCCAGCACAGCATTTTCTTGCATCACTCACTGCCTTCAGACTTGCTCACTCAGCCCTAATCCCATTGGTCCCCCACACCTCACAAATATATATATATATATATATATATATATATATTTTTTTTTTTTTTTTTTTTTTTTTTTAAAGCCTCATTGATTTCCTGAAGCATCTGGCCATTGTAGTTTTTATCAGACCTTCCTCAAACAAAAGGACAGAGCACAGCATGCAACAGTCTCCTCCTTCTCCACAGGCTTATTGAATTATACTGAATATCGGTCTTGTCTGCACTGTGGGAGGAAAAGCTTATAGAAAGCCATAGAGAGGTCCATACAGAGAGAGTGTGTACTGACAGGCCCAGGGCTGGTAACCACTCTCATACATCACTTATTGCTCAACTACAGCCTGAGCTATTATCATTAATAGGGGTTGCGTGTGTGGAAGCCCAGAGGAGCAGTCCACCGCCAGGCAGCACTAACTCATTATGATGACACACAGTGGCTCCAACCGATATGAAAAGCACATTATGTTGGACCTCTATAATAATAATTATTATCATTATTGCCAGTTCCTAGAAAAGACCATAAGGTCATGCAGTATTGTGTAGTATATCTGTTATATCTGTAGGCCAGTTTGCTATTGATTTGCTTTACACAAGTCTTTGCTCTCCTATTCAGCACAAGTTAAAATCAATTTTTGATTCAATTACAGTGAATTACCAGTGACAGATATGAGCATCCTGATGTGCTCTCGTATGAGAGCTCTATAATGACCACTATCACAGTATTAAAGTGGATGGTTATTGTTATCACATTATGGACACATTGTGACAGTGTCGGGCATGAGTCATGAGACTGCTGCTTTGAACCTGACCCGACAGAATCAGACTTTTAACACCAATGACCCTCTTCTTGTTGGCCAAATTCTTATTCTGATCACCAAAGTAATTTCAGCTAGGGTGGTAACTTAAGACCGAAAGAGTCAAACCCTGTTAGTGGCCCAATGGTGGGATTAAAATAGATGTTTTGTGGCAGTCAACAACTCTTGTTTTTTCCAAAAATGGTGTCTTGGCCCTCCAAAGGATGAAAATGAAAGACTGAAAACTAAAAGAATATTTTTCCTCTAGGAGTCCACCTGTCCAGGCCTCCTGAGTCTTTTCATGCATCTCCCACGGTGACTTTCTGCAGTGCTAGGAGCTGGGCCTGGTCCCTGCAGTCCATCATGAATGCTGAGCTCTGAATTGGTTTCAGTTAATTTAGGTTAACACACAGCAAGCCATGTTGTTTTCTTCCTCCTCTCTCTTACTCCCTTGACGCCTTCTCACAGACTTGTGTTAAGACATGCCATCTTGACAGTGGACAACCAATCAACAGGACAAATTAAAAACTAGTGACCTGCTGTAGTGGCTAATCCACTCAGGTGTCACAGTTGGATGTCTCCTCATGTCTCTCGTTCCTTCCTTAAAACAAGGAAACCTTTCTCTGCAGCCTTTTCCTCATGAACTTACAGCCTTTTCCATGATATCTGGGTCTTATTAATCAACAGCCATGAGTTCTACAGTCTCTTTGTGGATGACCTCACCTGTTGATGGTCTGTGGTGGATTTTCAGGTGCTTATCAACTGCCTCTTGTTGCAAAAGTTTGCGTGCCTACACTTCTGTCTTCTAACGGTTCATACTCACACTTAACACTCTGAACCAGCTCCTTGTACCCAGACACCTTATTAGCATGAGACTTTATCTGCGCCTGAGTTGCTACTGAAGCCCAACACCCCTACACGCCTATCGTCTTTGCTTGTTCAGTGTTCATATGTGTTGATACTTGGCTATTGTCTTCACCAGGTCCACCTGTAAGTCTATGGCAGTAATACGGCATATTAAACTAGCATACAGTATGATGCTGCCAACCTTGCCTCTTGGAACTGAAGGTGGCTGAGAAATCTCCATGCAGCCACTGACTTTTTATGCTGATGAAAACATTTCTTCTCTTTGCCTCTCGGCTTAAAGACCTGCAGGAAATTCAGTGTCCACAATTTTTAATAGCCCTTCAGGAAATATTTCATGTGTAAAGCCTTACTGTATATACACTGTGTAAATGCACTGTATATTATCGAGTGTAGTGTGACATGGCTCTTATAAAACTGCTGAATCATACCACAGACAGACTGTTTTTTGAATCTCACACATTTACTGTAACACTAAGGATGTTTATTGGGACAAACTCACACACACTCTCAGTGACTCTGTGTGGGTGGTACTAGGAGAACTTCCATGTCAGCAGAATCTGTTTCCATGCAACAGAGGGTGCACTTTGTTAACCAGGCATCAAAGGGACCAACTATCTCTCTCTCACACACGGTTTGGCAGTTCCTGAACTTACATGCACAGATCAGAAGGAGTCAGTTTGAAGCTGATGGATGTTTCAGTCATTTTCAGACCATCACCGTTCCTCCTTCTCCCTGCACACACAAAGTTGAATGTGAATGGCTATTACCACATTAAGCTGAGTGTGTAGCTGGGAGATAATGTCTGGGGTATTACAAATCTCTGCTCTATGGGCTAATGTCATAATTACACAGAAGAGACGGAGCCTGTGAAAGTGGGTCTGTGGGCCATGTGAGTTTAATGACTTCAGAGAGCTTCCATCAGTCCACTGTGAAGATCAGCACTGATGATATTTACATGTCAAAGCTGGCTGGCCTTGAGTTAACATCTGCAAAGTGGAGTCTCTGAAAATCCATCCATTCATCAAGGAGAAGAGTCTCATTTCTTGTTTTCACATTGCATGCCCTGTACGCCTCAGTCATAAAATGTTGCAGATGTTGTGTGACGGCACTGACTGATTCTGGAGAAAGTCTATTGACATTATTTGGTGGTAGCACATCAAGTCTTCTGTATTTGCTCACCACCCAACATTACACCAGACCCAGCCAATATATACCAATACCATACACCAATCCTTACAGGGGGTCCCTGTGTGGCAGTGGGTACAACCCAAATCCCAGGGTGTCCACCAACAGGCTCCCCTCCCTGGCTTTGTGTCAGGAGGACTGCACCTTAGACCACTGTGCTTTGAGCTTTTACCCACCACTGCAAGAGCTCACAGGGTTATAGGGGCAAACCCAAATCCAAACCGCACCACCATGATAAGGTAGTGATTGTCAGCTGAAATAATTCAAATTCATGTCCATTACGTCAGTTTATAGCATTTTATATTATGTGACCACTGACATTGAGCTATTTAGGAAGAAACACTGAGAATATCCTTCAAGTCCATGTAGTCCAGGCAATTCTGAGATTTCTTTCAAAGAGTTGCTGAAAACGTGAAAAGACTTTGAACGATATATTAGTGAAATATGGAGTTAGAGGTTCAGTTTTTCACCAGTTTTCAGTCCAGGATTTTGTGGGCGGTCCTTAAAGGGTGGCTCGATGACACGCTGAGGCCACCCTGAGCAGAGAGATAGAGATGAATTCATCTCAGAGTTAGTCATGTCATGTTCTGAACTCATCTGACACGTTTCAGTCGCTTCAAAATGGCTGCTTGACTGCTACCACAAGCGCCTTCAGTGGACCCGCCCCCCACAGTCCTGGATTTGAGAATTCATTTTTACCTGATTTTGACACCCAATTTCCTAAACTTGTCGATATTTTTAATCATTCAAATTTGGCTGTGTGGTTAATAACACTTTCCTCTTTGGTCTGACAAACTCAGAACACATTTATTGTGACTTTAAACTAAGGAGTGTAGTATTGTGTCACATCTAGCACTATGGTGGCTGCAAAACATGGAAAAGGTTCTATCTACAGCCAGTGTTTTGTCTGCTCTGGGCTACCATAAAAAGTTCAACATGGTGGGACATGGAGGACCTGTGTCTGTAGATATAAAAGGCTCATTCTTAGGTAACAAAAACATTATTTTCAGGTGGTTATGGACTAATGAAAACATAGTTATGAGTATTATATTCCACTTATGCCAACAGATCTGCCTCAAACGTACACACTGGACCTTTAAAGGAGAATTAGTTTTGATAGTATACTCGATCTTGTTTTTTTCACTCACTGTGCCGCTGTGATACGGATTAGCATGTGTTTTTTCTTGTCTATCGTATAATACATCATTATATAACTCTGGGGTTGCTTTTTAGGGTACGCTTCTTCTTCAGACTAGCTCGACATTGTTTTTGTTCAGTGTAATTCAGCCTGTCAGAAGTGTCCGCTGTAGATGCTAAATTATTTTGGAAAGTGTAACTGCCTCTCTCACTATGTGGTGCTTTCATTTCCACTCTGTACTTCAGAGATACATTACAGTTATTTTTCATCTAAAACAAACAGACATTAGCATAACAGTGTAGAGCCCTGCTCCAGTTTTAGAAGCTGCTGTACAGTATAACTCTGGGAGGAAGAAAACCCCTGAAATCAGCTATTTCTGTATGGTGTCAGATGTCAGACAAAGAAGAGTCATCAGTATGTGCCACATGAAGTCTCTCTGGGGCAGACAGTGTCCCAGAAAGAGAACATATTTGTTACTTCCTGCAGAATTACCTTTAGATTGAATCACATGCATGATCAAGGTTCACTGCCACGCTCTGTTTGTGAGTGTATCTGTGTGTGACCTTGCTTATAATTTCCCTGATGTAATGCAATGTTCAAATTCAAGGCAGTGAAGCAATATTTATACTTTTACTATATGGAAGATTCCAGATAATATGAAACAATGTTAAAAATGCTGTATCTGTTAGTCAGTTTGCCAGACAGTAAAATCTCAAATGTGATTCACACATGTGATGTTGAACATAGTAAACATTAAACCTGCTTAGCAACTGCATGTTAGCACTACTTTGAATTTTGCATATTAATACCACTGTGCCCAAGTACAGATCGCAAAGACATCACCACCATCTGTAGATTCTTAGTCTTGCCAAATCTGTTGAATTTTAAAATGAAATACCTATAAACCTGGCAGCTGTGGCTCAGGGGTAGACATCCACTCAGATGGTCGGTGGTTTGATCCCTTCGCTCCTCCAGTCTCATGTCAAAGGGTCCTTGGGCAAGATGCTGAACCCCAAATTGCTCCCGAACTGTACAGTCAGTGATAATCCTCTGTTTTTGTCACAACGACCACACCTTTCACATCACACACTGTCAGCTGATTAATTTTTATTATAAATATTAAAGTAAAGTATTGATTAGTGCAGCTTTAAGATGGCTGTTCTGCATTGCTCTAAATGTTAGAAAGCTGTGAGGCAGTCAGCAGTTCCTCTACAATTTTCAGTGTTTTCCTTTAATTTCACTTTTCTGACAGCCTCTGGTCGAGCTGCAGTGTTGATGGAAGCAAACTGTCCATAGAAAAAAAGGATAACATGGCATTAAAGAAAAACACTGGCAGCTTTCTGACAGAATGTGTCAGCTGCTCCTTCACAGCGCTGCATGGACGTGAGCTTGTGAAACACACAAGTGTTTCCACATGGAGAGCTATTGGATTAAAGAGTGGCTGTATAAGCAGGTTGCCTCGAGAGAAAATATGTTAGAGAAGCAAGGCTGTTAGGCTGCTCTCCAAGGTTACACCTAAAGCATGATGGGAGATAAAACTATCCATAACTGACTGAAGAGGAGTATATAGTGATTACAATACTTAGACAGAGTGCATTAAATATACAGTACCACTCTACCCCACTATAACTGAATTAACTCACCATTACCATGACATACTTTCATAATAAGTGAACCTAATCAGTTTCACATCAACATAATAAAGCGTTACTTCAGGCGCCTTTGGACGGATGTCCAACTCTTTAGATGAAGTATCAGGTTTGATGACAAGTTTTGGACATTTCTCTGGTAACAGCTGTGTTTGAGTTTCAACTTTATTATTAATTTAAATATGAAACATCATCAACAAGCAGAAAGCGGTACACAGATGTGCAAAACAGTTCCAATTAAAGAAAATACAGTTAAAATAGAATAAAATGCATATATTTTTTATCTATTAAATTACATTTCTTAAAAAATGGATGTCACCATTTGTCACCATGTTTGTGCTCATATAATTTGGTTTGACTTTTTAACAGGAAACTGTGAATGTTAACTTTAATAAGAGACCAGAATCACGACTTAAAGATTGATTATTTATAAATGGAGCTTTAAATGGGTCGTACAGTAAAGCACACATTTACCTGCAGGCTGATCATTTTCTGGGATATTGCATGAGCTGTAATGATCTCACTGTCATCTCGTCTGTTAACAGATGGATGGAGATTTGTACTCACTAGAGGGTGCTGTGTCATATTAAGATAAGCCCTTGAGTTCAGAAGATTGTCGAACACATTATCCTTCCATTATTGATCCCTCAGTTTTAAATAGACTCATTTAGAGCAGTTTAGGTATTATTGGCTCAGTGTTATTCACCTGTGAGTTTAGTACAGTAACAGTATTATCCAAGGCTGGATTACTGACCACAAGAAGTACAGCACTGCCCTGGATCTTCAAGAGGCCCTCCAAGTATGAAAGCTCAAAAGCAAAATCTGGGAAACTAAAAGGGGCCTTGCATTTTCACCTACAATAATCTCAAGCTTGTGCTTAAAGAGGGGCCTCATGTCAACATGTAGTTTAAGGATAATTACTTAATTATTAATAGATTACAGAAAGTGCTGAATATGATGAATCACAGTTCTAACCACATTTTAGTTCCAGCTTCTCAACTTGTTGTTGCTGCTTTTTCTCTTACATGTAGTAAAGTGAATATTTGCCGGTTGATCAGGTGAGTTGAGCTTGTATCCATATTTTCTGAATATATTATAGATCACATAATTTGTTGATTAGGGAAGTAGACCAGATTAATTAATTCTAAAAATAGTTAGTAGTAGTATTCAATAGTATTGAATAGCATTCAAATTGTAACCAAACTAATGCTTTCCTGCAGGCGCTTGCAGGTTTACTCCTGCTGTTGTAGTGCTCTTTATGAGTTATTAGTGAAATTAAATATATTGCACATCGTTGCCATACTTTTGGCTGTTTTTATGCTTCCACCTCATGGTGATGTTGTGTTGATTTGTATTGCGCCTGGGGCTTTTCTTCTTTTCTGCACTTCTTTCCCTGACCGTTCTCCGGCTGCTCAGCATTTGAAATGACATCCTACACCGGAGATCCAGGTCTTAAAGATCCAAGATTTATGCAGCTGTATTTACAGAATATGGCAGTAAATAATGACTGTTTTCATTAGTGTGTATAATCACCCTCGGATTTTATGTTTTTCACATGTTCCGCAACCAACGTAATTTCTCCCTCACGCTTGGAACTAGAGGGCGAGTGGAGGGGAACTACCTACTTAGACTACTACACACTGGTCCTTTAAGACTGCCACTGCCCATTTATTTAAAACTAACTGTGCCCCTCAGCATCTAAATATACTGTAGTCTATATTGTCTACATGCAATATATTAACCATCTATAAGGATTTATAAGCCAGATCAACCCTGAAGATTTATCCAACTATCTAGCTGACCGCAAAGCTGTCTGCAGTCTGATGAGGGATATTACCAGTTAGCTGCGGAGTCGGGCGATAGCTAACGCTGCTTATGATGCAGACTCATTTTCACTGAGAGCAAAATAATGAGGTGCCTCGCAGCACAGGGTAAAACAAGATAATGGTTGCTGAAAATGGCCAATCACAGCTGCTTTATTCTGCAAGCCATTGTGGTCTCGATGTGTTACAACATCCTCTTAAGATTGTCTTTTCACAGGTGGAGCCATTTGTCAAAGT
Source organism: Protonibea diacanthus (assembly GCA_028641955.1). Taxonomy (NCBI): domain Eukaryota; kingdom Metazoa; phylum Chordata; class Actinopteri; family Sciaenidae; genus Protonibea; species Protonibea diacanthus. The sequence goes on from CM053984.1 coordinate 24,593,768, forward strand.
GTCGGTTTATTTCGCACGGGACACATAAAGCTGTAAATCACTGCCCAACTATCACCACAGCACCTGTATGTGTTTGGACATTTTTAATTCTGCTTCCTCAGCATGCAGACAGTGAAACAAAGACTTCATGAGCAGTGGTTTAAAATCATTAGTGTTGCTAAACCGTCTGACGGGGAGCTGATAACAGCTGAACAAGGACTTTGAAACAAATCTCTGTTATTCTTGGTATGTATCAGTGTACCTCTTTATCTCCTGGCATGCAGAGTAAGTTTACCTCCATGTCCACAGACATGTAGGTCTGAACAATTTGGTGTGAATGTGTTTGTTTGTCTTCTCCAGAAACAATGATTGACTGGCCACTTGTAAATGGTAAATGGACTGTACTTATATAGCGCCTTTCTAGTCTTCCGACCACTCAAAGCTCTTTTACACTACATATCTCATTCACCCATTCACACACATTCATACACTGATGGCATTGGCTGCCATGCAAGGTGCCAACTGCTCATCAGTTTGAGGAGCTAACCATTCATACACATTCACACACCGATGGCGCAGCCTTCGGGAGCAATTTGGGGTTCAGTATCTTGCCCAAGGACACTTCGACATGCAGACTGGAGGGGATCAAACCGGGGATCGAACCACCGATCTTCTGATTGGTGGACAACCCGCTCTACCTCCGAGCCACAGCCGCCCCACTTGTCCTGAGAGGAAGGCTGTACAAATGTACAGAGTCCAGGCACAATGGGTGGAATTTGAATGAAGTTCTTATCATGCTCAAATATCTGGAAATGTGGCAGAAAAACACATCACACAATCAGTCATAAACTTAAACTGAGTTAAACTGGGCTTCCTAAATATGAACAGGTAATATGGGCAGTTTACTACTTTAGATTCAACAACTAATGATTGTGACTGATGTTACAACAAAGGAGTACAAAGGTCTGGAAAACAAGGCTTCCAATCTTGCACACTGCACCTTTAGTGCATCACTCTCCTAATGTAACAGCCCTAAATTCGTCCAGGCACAGCTTGCATGCGTTCATGCCTGTTTTCATCATGCAAAGATCTGCTTTTGTCGTGAATAAATATGTCTCCTCAAACATGCTGTGACCTTAATCCTACTCATTTCTCCTTCTCAAATGATAATGAAAAAGAAATGGACTAATTCATTGTCAATTCCATAATAATAGGATTGATACAGGAGTCATGGGTGAAATCTCTGAAAGACAAACCATCAGTATATGGAAAATAAAACTGGACTGGCAGACATTCGCCCTGTTCCAGTTTGTGGCCACAGTTGTTCTGTCTACTTCTTTATACGTGGCTGAATAACAGACAACACACAGAAACACTGCAGACAAAATATGAACTTTTATTCATCCCCTTTTATTGTCCAACTCGCTGCATAAAAACATAATCCCTTGGGCATTATGAGTGCCGCGCTGCATTATCACTTCCACTTTTCAGAAACTAACCAATCATGGTGGAGGAGGTGAAACCTGGCTGATATTTCTTTCTGTGTCACTTCAAACCTCAACTGTTTGAGTCATGATGTAACGGAGTGATACGTAACACTGCATCACGAGACATCTGCTCTCCCAGCTGTCACTTCCACAGACACTAACCTAAAGAGAACAGTAGCCTACAGACTAATAAATAAAGATCCCAGCTAATGCAAACAACACACACACAGTCATGTAGTTTGGGGCACAATATGTTTAGCTAGCTGTCCAAACATATTAGAAAAAGAAAATACGGCTGTCAAATTTTGAGCACTGCATCACATGAAATGAATTTGACAGTTTTGCTTATCAGCCAGTTATCAGGCCTCAGTAGCACACACACACACACACACACACACACACACACACACCAATGCTCTTACATATTTAAGGGGGAGGAATGGTTTGTTCTCTCAGGCCCTGAGGTCATATTCTATCAAAAGTGTTGACTGATTTCCCACAGCACTCACATGAGCGTATGCCCAAATGCACATATAAAGGGCTAAATGTGGATAGAAGCACTATCAACACTTTGTACTTATTTTCAAATGAGTGGTTTAATATGACTTTACATGCAGGAAAATGTTATATACAATTGATCAGCAATAAACAAGAATAAATAAATTATAACTTCACATTCATTACATTTTATTTATATAGCATCAAAGTCATAACAGAAGTTATCTCCTGACATGTTCCATCCAGAGCAGGTCTAGACGGTACTCTATAATATTATCTACAGAGACCCAACAATTCCCACCATGAGCAAGCACTTGGTGACAGTGGCAAGGAAAAACTGTAAGAGGCAGAAACCTCGAGCAGAACTAAAGTGTTAAAGCTCATTTGAATATATTCAATATGACTACTTATTCTCTCAGCTGCTAAATAAAGAGCCAAAAGATGTCTTCACACTATGCACTGATGTCTCATGACTGACTGTGACAGCATCATTTTGTGGAGCAGTTTGTGCTCTGACACTGGAGGATTCTAACAATTGGATGGTGTGGTTAAAGAAGTTGATGTGGCATTGTAGTTTCCTTCATTTTGGACTGTTCAGTTCTCCCTGTTCTCTAGCAGTCCAGAACTATTGGTTGTGTATAAAGTCCACAGTTTGGGTGCTTTATGGGAGAAAGCCCCTGGCACCCATCATGCTTTGGTTGATGGCTGGTGGTGACAGTACACCTGCTGAGGAGGACCATAAGGAAGGAGACAGAGTATGCATTTAAAGGGGTTCTGTGAGATAGACAAGTGATGAGTGTTTATTGGGGATGCCAGTCGGGAATGGATTGCAGGAATCAATGTGTGGTATGACCAAGGCATTAACTAAAACATCCACTGAGTGCTGTGTTAAGGAAGGGAATAGTCTGGAGATGGAAGAAGGCAATCTGCAACATATTGTTTATGTGGCTGGAGAATGAAAGGGTAATGTCCAGGATAACACCACAACTTGTAACCATGTGTTGTCTTTCAGTGTGTGAATTTAGAACCAATGAGAAGTATTTCATATGTTGTATTTGAGGTAGTTGTCTGTCATCCATATCTGTAGATCATGGAGACAAGTGGTGAAGGTAGAGGGGGTAGGGCTTTGTGGACATGTAGAGCAGTATATCGTCAGCATAATGGTGAAAATGAATATAAGATTAAGTTGTCCATAGAGGGAATCGTTGGCTCCTGCATTAAAATCCCCACTCAACATATAACATACTAATGCCCCATGATGCAAAGCACCTCAGGTGTGTCCTCCAGATGTGTGTAATGTCTCATTGTGTAATGTCTCAACCTCAATCCCCTGACATTATTACCTGAATGAAAGCATTCCTGTTTGAACCCTGTGACCCTCAATCCAACCCAGGATAGCCTGGAAAATGGCATTTTCCTTTTTTCATTTGCTTCAGGCCACCTGCACTTCACACACACACACACACATGCACAACCACGTGTACAAATACACACGTCTAATAAGAAATCTACAGAGGGGGCAGCTGGCCCCTCCACTCATCCAGCTGAGGTTATTAACTTCAACTCTCTCCTCCAACCACGCACACAACACATACGATACAGTTTGCCGAGCATGTTAAAAAAAACGTCCATAGAGCTAGAATATTTTTATACAAATCATAATATCATATAGTACATATAGGCCCAGATTTAGAAAGATTTAATGAAAATGGCAAATTTCACTGAAATTGATGCCAAAATAATTTCATGCATAACATACATTTGCTGAGGAAAACAAGAAAAGATTCTCTGAGCTGATGGTATTATTGATATTTTCATGCCATTTTCAAATCCACTTCATTTTGATTTGATCATAAATGGAAACGTGGCCATCAGTGCCTCACGTGGGATTTATTGTTCCCACCACAAGTATGAGTCAATCAGTTGATATTCGGGTAGTTTCACTTGTAGAACATGGTTGGCTTGAAAGGAGAAGAACCAGGCTCTCTGGTGACCATAACAGTCTCAAATTTATTATCAGGCCTCTAGGAATCAGTGGTGGCTTTTGTTTTTCCAGAATAGCTGGAAAAGCAATGAGCAGCAGGAGACTGATCATTGTTGTTCCCTCAGTCGTCACTCTGCTGCAATTTTATCAGTCCTTGAGCTTTGAAGAGCTCAGGAGATAACCTGATACGCTGTGAGAAAATGGACCTGGAAGTGTCACTATGAGGCTCACAGGGCCACACTGACATGGAAATGTTTTTCACAGCCTTCAAATAACAAAGTGAGTTCCTGCTGCTGAAACATGAACCAAACTGTTACCTTCAGTACATCATCAGTATCAGTAACACTGATTTTTCTCCTGTAAATTTCTTTCTAAGAAGCAATGCAAAAACGTAATATCCTTTTAATATATCCATAAATATCCTACCAATTTGCTTAGCTTGATATACTTTGGGGCAAATGTAATTGCTGCCCAAACAATGTCACAGGCAGTGTTTTTTTTATTCCAATTCAGGAAGTCGAACATGTCTACGTCACAGGACTCTTAGGGTAGATAGTTTGCTGTACAAAGCTGACAACAGAGAGGTTTGTGTCCTGCCTCCTACGTTATTAGGTATAGGCTACTCGATTAAGTTTAAGGGAAAATTGTGCTTTTGGTTCAGTATTAAAAAGGTTAATGCATTTCCAGTCAGTGTTCATTATTCAGCACTCAGTCATTGATTGGTGAGGATAATCAAAATTGCTCTTCCTCCCTCACTGCTCAGTGCCAACCAGTGCCATAGAGGACAGTAGTAGTAATAGTAGTAGTAGTAGAGTGACAGGTGAGTTATGTAAGATTATGTAAGATTCAGGGCATTCCTTTTGCTCCATGAAAATACAAATATCTTGCATGCTTGTATGTAGCTCTTGTGCCGCTTCCTCGTTTGTAATTTCCTCTGCCATGTTCTGCCCATGATTGGCATCCTCAAACCTGATAAAAGAGGCAAGCTTTGTTTGCAGCCCATAGAGACTGTCCTCACAAAAACACAATCCCAACAAAAAAAAGCTACAAATACATAATGAGATATACAAATACAATACAAATACTAATGAGAGTCAGTATTAAAACCTGTCAAGTAAATTGAGATTGTAGATGTATTGGTCTTTACATCCCCTAAAGTAGAGTCTTTCCACAATTTTCTGTGTTCCTTTTTGCCTGAGCAATCACCAAAAATCAGGATCAATCAGAATTCAGCTGCTGTGGCTAAATTCTGATGAATCTACAGAACATGATGACGAACAAATCAGTCCATAGTGGACCGGATCTGAAGGCAGTACTGCGGCTGGCGAAGTGTACAAAATCATCTGAGTTAGTTTTAGTTACATTCATGTTCCCCACAGGATGAACCATAATATTCCCTTAATTTTCATGTGGCATCAGATCAACATTTAAATCTGTCCAATACTTTGATTTCCCACCAAATGTTAAAGAAAATGAAATGCCATTCTCATCAGCCTGAGAACATTGTGTTTAGTGCTCATTAGCAAACCCTGGTGTATATGGTAAATATTACTACGCATCAGCGTGTTACCATTGCTATTATTAGCATACTGACATGCTCAGCCTCTAGCGTGGTGGACTCTCGGGCTTGTTAAAGATTTACTGTATGTCTTCAGGAGGAACCGATGGGCTGAAAGCAGAACAGACGTTGCTGAGAAGTCGGACAGATCAGACACTGACAGAAACATTGTTGATTTGGGTCTTCAGAATGTTAACGATAATAGAATTACAGAATGTGATTTAGTTTATAAAAATAAAGTGTTGGATGGGTACACAAAGTAAAAATGACCAACATTGCCATCCTTGAGTGCTGTGTGGTAAATACTGCAGTTTGTCAAACACTGACATAACCTATGACTGACCAAAAGTACTTGTTTTATGACAAGTATAAATTAATAAAAAATACATTTTGGTAATGAAAAAGGCTTTTTGTTTATTTCTACATCCATTAATTCTGTCAGTGTGACAGAACAGTGGAAACGCCCTGTTTTCCAGGTGTTCAGCTACATCCTGCAGAAAGTCTGCCAGTAACATCCAACTCAAGGGCATGCATTTTATACCAAAAATCCTCTATAACAAATATATCTATTTCTTTATGAATCGTTAAAACTAAGAGTTAGCTAACTCGCTCATGTCGTGTAGATTAATTGTTTGCTTCTGCTCTGGTTTGCAGCACAGGATCCCCAGCTAACCAGTCTTGCTTTATACTGATTTAGGACCCTCAATTACCATACAGACACAGAAACAAATAAATACATAAATAATAATAAATGTATAAATACATGTAAAAATGCATTTCTTTGTGCATTTAATCATTTATTTCTCCATTTATTTATTTATTATTTATGCTTGGACATGATGCAGCATGAATTGATCAATACTAGACCATGTTCAACATCATTTTATATTTCTGTTCACATCTTGTATATATTAATTATATATAATAATTTTCATCAGTTTATTGACGCTGATTCAACATGCACTTGTTTCTGTTCCCCAGCTAATGTCACATACTTCATCTTTTTGAAATGATCTATAATAGAAAGGTTCATGGAATGGTCCCCCAGCCCCCAACTATAACCCTTTAACATCCCTCAGGGCCCTAATACCCAACCCCCACTAACCCAAACACATGCATGCACACTTAAGAGGCCATTACACAAGTCCTTAAGGACTGCTGCCATGCTCTTAGCAAACTTCTAGCTGTATCAGAAGCCTAAGGCCCCGGCTGTGTGAAACAGGTCCTGTTGCTGTACTATACTGTGACTCAGTGAACAGCTACTGTAGCATGGCCAAAGCTCATTCAAGCAGCAGGAGGTGTTGCACGCTAATGTACAAAGAAGACACTGACAGACAAATGAAGCTTGACTTGTGGTTGAAGTGGTTTGGGTACAGCTCCTGTGGTGCTGGATTATGATTTTGAAGAGGCTGAAAAACAGCGTACGGCCATGTGCAAAAGAGCAGAGGTGTGCCCTTCCTCCCTCATGACACATGCATGAGGTAAGACAATTCACAATGTGTATTATTCATGCAACAGCTGAAAGTTGTTGAAAATAATAAATTTAATAAAAAATACTGTAAATTGTGTATTTGGCGCTGATGTGTCACGACCTTAAACAGCTCAGGTCCTTTCCAGCAAGATTACAAGGTGTATTCATAAATTAGCTCACCAGCTGTGGCACTGACAGCCCTGCCATTCCATCTCCACCTCATTAAGCCTCATGACTACACAGATCAGCCAGTATGGGTCAACTGAAGCTGCCGACAACAGATATTTTGTGCTGACAGAGTTTCCATCAGAAGTGCATTTTAAGACAGAAAAGTATTTGAATTCAAATCATTCAAATCTCTATTATAGATATATATTGTGACCAGATATATAACTGTAGTAGCTTTGAACCTAGAAGAACAATATTTGACAATATATAGTGTAGTGTAGTAAGATGTAGTGTAGTGCAGCTGTTTGTCCCAGGACTTAACTGATCCTATGTGATCCTTGAATTATTTAAATTCAGGACATGTGCACCATTACATCATATTCAACGTGTTTTGCACACCATTGTGCTCATCACTAACAGTCTGAATTTGAATAAAAAATGTAACCAAACCCTAACCCTATGCTAAGCTAGGCTAAACATGTCCTGACACCACTTAACATACGACGTAACATAACATAAGATGTGACATTGAATGCTTTTCCCAACATGTTGCCTTAATAAAATAATAAATCCATAAAACATCTTGAGCCACGATTTTCTGCTCTTTGTTCCAAACAAATGAATAAGATCCAGGAAGCTCTTTAACAGATTTAATTTGAAAACAGATTGGTACATTTGATAGTTCGCCTGGTTTCTGTCATGGGTGATATCACCCATGATTAGAAGTTTGAAGTCTGTACACTCTCTTTCTATCAGTCTCTCCTGCTGCCCTCAGAACCAAATCATAGCAAAGAGAAGTTGATCTTATTCCTTTCTTCTTTCTCTTATTTCCCCACCCATCTGTCCCTCTCTTTCTTGGCCGACTGCTGGGACAAAACCCATCCATGCCTGGCTGGTCCGCTCTCTCAGCAGCTCTGTGCTGAATAAAACATGCGCTCCACATGCTGCTGCTCTTTGCTTCTTGCAAATCACAGCCACCTTGCCTCTTTTGCACCTCTCACATCCCTCTCTTCTCTCTTTCTCTTCACTCTCCTTCCCTTTACCTCAGCAAATGCATTTCAGACCATTTCCTCTCTCTGCTTTCTCCTCCTACTCCTCCTCCTCTCTCTCAGTTTGCCCCCCCTCCCCCTGTTATTCTCTCTCTTCTTTTTTTTCCATTTCTCTCTTCCGTCCCTCCTCCATCTAACAGCGCTCATTCTCCCAGGTGATCGGCTTTGAACCAAGCGCTCACCCCCCCACCCCCCCACTTGTACAAGAGCTGTGAGTGGTTGACTGCACTGAGCGCGCTCCCAAAGCTCACACCCCCCTCCCTCCAGTTTGTACAGTAGAGGCAGAAGAAGGAGAAGAAGAAGAAGAAGAAGTGTGCAAGACCACACTATTGTCTTTGGCTGCTACCCGCTACACTAGCACATAGGCAGAGAGGATGGGCTTTCATGGAGACAGAAAGTGAGGAGAGAGGAAAGGCTGTGCAGGAAAGGTAGAATAGAAAGAAGAAGGGATAGGTAAGCTTACCCAAAAGCATTTTCTGTCACTCCTCTGGTGATGACACCAGCAGGGCGAGGCATGCCTGTGACAGTCGCAGCCCTCCAGATGGTTGTTTGGGTGAAGCCAGCCCCTCCATCCCCATTTTAGCAGCACATGGAGCTCAGTCTCCTTTTGGGAATACACCAATGGAAGATTTCAGCAATATTCGAAGCCTGAGCAAAGAGCAAGGTAAGATAAAGAAAGTCCAGAATTCACACTTTGACTTGCATGTGGCTTTGGACAGGAAGGCCAGCTCAGGATGAGGAGCTCCTCATGCTCATCAGAGGTGAAAAAGGGAGGAGGTGGGGTGATGGTAGACCACTCGCTTCACCCTCTCAACTCCTCTTCCTCCTCTCCTGTGACAACTAATTCAGCATGTTAGTTTGACTTCAGCTCTGTCTTTTGCTTCTGTTCACTTGATCTGAGTTTTGTCAGAGCAGCATGTGCTCATGTGAATATCCTCCTCCTCCTCCTGCTGTAATGTGTTGACTGAAGCTGGGAGTTGTGAACCAGGTGTGACTCTTTGAAAAGACATGTGCTTTGCTTTTCCTTCGCGGGGCTCAAGCTGTTAATTTTCAATCACTTTCAAGCACAGCCCATCCCTTTTAAAAAGGTAATCACCAGGGAGGCAGCACGCTAACAACCGCTAACACCAAAGTAGCAGCTGTCACAAAGTCCCATTTTTGGCTTTGTCAGTCTCGGCGGCAGAGGCGGAATGAGGATGATCGGAGACGACGCGGAGGAAAAATGAAAGGAAAAGAAGCAAAAATGAAGTCATCTATCTTTGACAAGTCCCCATCGGGGGCTTACCAACTCCTCCTCCCTCCCATTCCTGCCAGCATTCCCCCAAGCCCAAGTAACCATAGAGCGAATCATTAGTGTTGGATCACCTTGGCTCTCAGGAGTAGTGCAGGCGGAGAAGCAGCGCAGAGTGTCATAATCAGACCTTAACAAAACCATACAATAGAGCTCTAATGCCTACACTGCCACTGCACGCCGGAGTGGGAGTTTGTTGCAGGAGCATCTTCTCTGAGCTTAATCTAATACTCCTCTGAGGTACAGCACTTTTACTAAACTGGCCTGGTCCACCACTAATATGACAGATATAATGTATTTTGATTGAATAAAATTGTAAGATTGTAAACTTTTTCTTTAACATGAGTTCTATGAGTATTTATGTTGGGTTTCTGAAGTTATAATAATCATTTTCTGCAATGTTTATGGCTGGCATTTTTATTTGCATTGCCTGTCTTTATAATAAGTTTCATTGTTGCTAGTGGAGTCTGCCTTAAACAGAAACTCTGTTGCATTTGGAGTCTGAAAGACTTCCCACAGTGCTTGTCATTCAGATGCTTGTCATTCTGAATGGAAACTCAAAAATAAGCAGCAGCACCAAAACTTTAAGAGTCATAACTTTAAATGCTTTGTCAAACTAAATATAGTACGAGTCTGTCTTAATACTTTCTGACTCATCCCATGTCTGTGGCACACAGACAAGCCTGTCGGTTCCTGAAGATATATAATTGCTTTAGCGGCTGGTCACTGTAACAAACAGGAGGGAATTAATTAGTTTGATTAATTTGGTGCTCTAATGAGTATTTGGGGCAGTAGTCAAAATTAACTACAGCGTGTGTGTTCATGGTAATGAGAGAACATGTCACCTGGTGCACCAGTGTGGCTCACTTTATGGCACAGAGGAAGAATATGTATAAATCTTTACGATACCTTTGAGTTAGATACATTCAGAGTTGGTTTAATTGGATTTGTTGACAATAAGACAAAAATAAAGTATAGACTTATACTTTAAATAATATATCGTTGAATAGAGTGTTGCTGTTAATGCATTGTTAGTAAGGAGCAATTAGAGTGTTGATGAGAAAAGCCCCTCCTGCCTGATTTTATGAGCCATTGACCAGCTTGCCCACAGGAGTATTGATCAGTGATCGACCACCTCTGAAAATTCACTTCACACTTTCCCTCTGTACCCCTATTATACCCTTCAGCTCCATTACATTCATCATTAAACCTCTGTTAGCAGATATGGCTGAATGTGTAAACTGTGTTACGGATCATAAAGAAGATATTAAGTGTTATATTGTACTGACAGACCACACGAGATGTGTTTGACAAGCACACTTTCATGCCATTCGGCAGCCACAAGCTGTTCCCCTCTGGCATGAATGTAATTCTACAGTCTCTTTAATGAGGCTCAGGTTGCAGGTTGAGGCTTTTTGGCAGCAGTGATAAGAACTTTTTCGAAGCATCAGAGGGATTTTGCCAAAATGTCTCAAGGGCAGGAGGTGAATCATCGGCCACTGTCAAGAAAATCTGTTGCTGTTTGATATCAAAGCTACGGCAGAGTTATCGCGTAACAAAGTATGTCAATTTGATATCAGTGGGAGCTGAATGTTCTGAATGTTCTGAATCTGAATGTTTGGAGTTAGAGGGCAATACCTGGCCCGGGTCTCCAAACTAAATGTATCCTCTTGGGAGTATGAATTTCCACATAATAAGTCATGGAAACCAAACAGTCTATAATGAACCAAAATAATTGATCAGAGGAATGCTTTGTCCTGTCAGTGGTGCCACAAAACAGACCAGTTACCTGAATCATTAAGAATCAGCCTCTGGGGACCATGAGTGGAACAAATCTGGCCAGTTGTTGTCAAGCTCTTAATCAATAGGCACAGGTTTTGGTTGGGACATTAGGGACATGTCCCATTTCCACCCCAAACAATGAACCATGCAGAGTCTTTAGACAGTGAGTGAATAACTGGATATTCATTAGCATGGACCACACCATCAACAATTAAATGATTTAAGATTGAGAGTGAAGCGTGATCTTGTGTACTTCTTCGGTCTGATGCTGCGGTGTGGGGAAGCTTCGGTAGGGAATCCACCGTAGCACCCAGGCATGACGGACCCCCCTCAGAACACAATGGAGAGTAGGAAAGAGAGGGGGAAAGGGTGAAAGAAATGGTGTGAGCAGGAAGGGTGTGTGGAATTATAAGACTGTAATTACTTCATAAATATCTGTGAATGGACATACTGACCATTGTCTCAATGAGTTGTCCCTGATCAATTCTGAACCTGCTGCTGAGCACAAAAGCCATTAAAGACTAATAACTTGATAATTAGTTACTCTTTTTGCCGCCTCAAGTAAAGTGATACACTATACTAAGTAGCTACTAACCACTGTAGCTATAATCATGAATTAATATAATAAAGGAATCATTTTGGTCATGGTCATTTTGTTTTAGAAGACAAAAAATGATGCTGTCCTGTCAACATCAAAAAGGCAAATATGGGTAGCTCTTAAAAGGTACGACCGACTGTACATGTTGTCTGAGTTAGATGGACAGAGAAAAAGACACATCAAAGAAGGGGTGACGCCATCATTGTCACCACTGAGAAATCTAAATTATTATCAAAATCAAAATATAAAAAAGACATTATCCCAATCACATATGGACAATAAAATGTAGTACACCTTTCATGCTTAACTTTGGCACTACCACCACCAGAAAGAGAGAGTACAAATGGACCCAATCATCCCTAACCCAAAGCATCTCTAATATTTCATGTTTCCATACAGCGAATAAAAAGGATGTTGTCCTCACTGTCTTATCACTACTCCTCTCAGCAGATGAGAGGGGGCTTTTAGTTTGGGTCACTAACATTCAGTGGCCCTTCCTTCCTGACGAGAGGCCCAAATTATTAAAAAGAGCACTTTGTACATCAGTCTGAATGCATCCTCATGAAATATGGAGAGAAAGGATACTCTCTGTCAGTGTAGGATAGTAAGGTTTGGTTTCCAGCTGTATTTAGAAGATGTTTAAGTGAATGGATGAGTTAACAACTGGAGGAAATAAAATCAATTAGAATGATGGTGTTTGTGTGGAGAAGTCCTTGTTGTTAATGCATTTTTGAACAGTGCTATCTCCTCTGGGTGCTGCAGTCTGGGAGTTTGCTGTGTTTGACAATACACTTTGCAAATGACAACGACAAGTGACAGTTTCTTTTGTGATCTCAAATAAATAGTAGTTATCATCTTTGCTGACTGTCATATCACAGACACACAGTTCAGTTTGTTACACTGATGACAAAAGCCAACAGTTACGTGGCATCCTTGAAGGTCCAGTGTGGCTCTGTTTACAGAATGTGGGAGAAATGGCGTATAATATTCATCAACATATAACTATGTTTGAAGTAGTGTATTATCACCTGAAAACAAGAATTACTATGTTGACTATGACTTTTGCCATGTTTCTACAGAAGCCCAGAACAGACAAACTAAACATGGGATCTAGAAACATTTTTTTGTCTCTTCACTAATGGTTGTTCTTTTTCGCCTCTCCAAATCCAAAGTGTTTCACACATCCATCCATTTTTGCTATCTCACATTGACCATTAACTCTGGCCCTGATACTGGTATATGTTACCTCCTCCAGTGAACAACACCTGGCTCTGCCATCCGTACTCTCGTCTGTTGTTCCCCGTTGATGGATCAGGGCCGTCCCTCTGTACCTTTAAAACCTCCTGACGACCTCCAGCTCTTCAGAGAGGACCTCCTCTCCAACACTACCAACACCTGGACACGCTAAATCTATCCCTTCTAGTACTGTCACGGTACTTCTTGCTGTACTAACATGTCCTAGTTTGCCTTGCCAAGCCACTTTGCCGTGTGTGTGTGTGTGTGTGTGTGTGTGTGTGTGTTGGCCGATCACTGTATCAGTTTATTGATGTTGTCCTTTCATTAAGAAAGGCAACTGATGCAGTCATTGTGGTTCACCTCAGGTATCAATATCAGCAAATTTTACATTAACGGAACACTTTGTTAGTATTACACTGTAGGCTGTCTTTGGGAAACCTTTGACTTGAATTCCTTCTAATTAAATATAATTTAAATATGTGTTTTGGGGAAATTGTGAAAACAATAAAGATAATGAATAATGGCAAATTCCATATAGCTTGAACTGTAATGTGACCTGTTTGCGTGTGCAGTCATGTGTGTCTTTGTATATGCGTGTGTGTGTGTTTACTGCATATTGCCTTTGTGAAAATGTCACTTTAGATCGTGGGTCAGGAAGCAGAAGTGCCAGCAGGCAGCTCCTGACGAGAGGCAATGTTGCGTTTTATTGACGGGCTTGTCTTTCAGTGTTACGTCCTGTTTGACTCAATGTTATGTTTGGAAAGACGGAGAGGCTGACACAATACATACACACACACACACACACACACACACACACACACAGGTCACACTACATGCAATACTAACATGGGTTTGTTCAGGACATGCAACAATATTTTTGTAAATATTCAAAGTTAATTTTTGGACTAATTCCATGGTCCAAAGCCTAAAAGTCTGACGTGTATTAATGTAATCAGCTGCAATAATCACTTATGTGCCACCAGACATCAGACCTGTGATCAGTTATCTAATCTTAGAACCTCGTCAGCACTGGAGATAAACACATTATAGCAGCCCTCAGGATGGTGCAAGAGAAAAAGGGGTCACTGGGTCATTAAAGGTTTACATTCTGGTTTACAACACGGCAGTGTTCTAGTCAAGACCACCTAAACAAGACCAAGTCAAGAACAAGAACAAGTCAGAACAAGACCAAAACTCTGAGGGTTTGGAATCAAGTCAAGACCAAAACTAAGACCAGACAGTGTGCAGTATATGTTAGTTACTTAGGTAGCTAACATGTACTGTAGCTTATACTTGCCAAACCTCATTGGGTGAGGCGTGTTCCCAGCTGTCTCAGTAAGTGTATTGCATACAGCAGTATGAATAGTCCAAGACAAGACCAAGAAAGAATGAGGTTGATTCCGAGACCTTCAAAAAGTAGTCTCAAGACCAATCTTGAAGCACTGAAACCCTGGTCTTTTTTTCGATTTGATATCATTGAATTATGACTAATAAATTATCAGTGAATGGCCTCAGACATGCTTCCTACTGTAGCAGGTTCTTCAAATCCTCTGCAGCTGGACTCCTAGTAGAGAACACATGAAGAGTCTGCCTTCAGTCACTTTGGTCCTCATCTACTTGTGGATATAAGGGACCCCAGTCCTGTAGACATTTAAAAAATCAAAAACCAAAAAAACTTAAGACAAAACTTTACTGGACAGACGAGACTGTATGTTTGCATGAAAGGTGCTACAAAAATGAATGAAGTTTAATAAATCACTGGGAACACGATAGCATCGCTACAACAAAATCCAATGGGGGTAAAATCAATAAGAATTTCTCATTGCAAACAGCTAGAGAACCACACAATAGTTGTCACAGTTATATACAAACATTCACTGAACAATGTGTGTTCTTCGTCACTCGAGTGTCCAGAGACATGGCTACAGCTTCTTGTCACCTCCTGCTCCATCCTGCTAATCCATCATCAGCTGAAGTCACCCCCAGTTTTAAACTTATAACTTCCCTTGCATGAATACGGTTGGTTCCTGAGTGAAATAGCTCCGTAAGCTATCGCAGATCTGTTTTTCATTAGCGGCTGTGTGAGAAGAATGCCCGAGCAGAACATGAGACATCTTTCCCGGCCTGGGGCGCGGCCCCACTGAAAGGAACGGTAACAAAGCAAAAGCACAGAGCTATTATTAAAAGTTGCCCTTTGAGTGGGGACCTGTGTTCAGAGGCCATGCTTCTTTTCTGTCCTTGATCAGAGATGTTGACTTGGGAAGAAATCATCTACGTGTTTTACAGAAGAAACAAGGACAGCTCAGGATTACAGAGGGGCTGCTGTTGACGTGTGGAAACAGTGTCAATGCTGGAAGGATTGCAAGATGGCAAACAGCCCTCGCTCAGGTACTAGTTAGGTGTCAAATGTTTGAGTGTGAGCAGTATTTGTTCTGAGCATTGGTGTTAGCAAAGATGAAAGTAGTGTTATGCAGAACGCACACAGCATTTGGTTGCAGCGTGTTCCGCAGTGTCCACTGGGGATGTATCACAGATGATACATTTATATTATGGTCTAAAAATACATGTTAGCAGTAACCTGCTGTTGCATTTAACTCTCTCTGTCATGCAGTTATTGATGTGTATTTGTGTATTTTGTCTGAAGATCTCATGATCATAAAGTAATTCTTGTATCTGCAGCTCAGCAACTTGCTACGGCTGCTGGTCAGTAATTTATATTATATAATATACTTTGCTCCTCTCTCTCTCTCTCTCTTTCTTTCCCAAAAACAATAAAATGCAAAAAATCTACAAACTTTCACAAGTGTATTTCACACTTCAGCTGCTCCACCAAAAATAGAAAAATAGACCCAGCTCAAAAAGAAAAAAGAAGCCACGAGTGAGACGTTCTGGACACACACACACACACACACACACACACACACACACACACACACACACACACACACAGTGGACTGTCTCTGGCAGCTGTGATGGAGCTGGAACACGATGCAGCTGGATCCTGTGTGCACTGGATGTTATATAGACACAAAAGCTTTTATAGTAAAGTGGAGTTCAGGTTTAGATAGTCAATGTTGGTTTCAGCTGACCGTGACTGTGACTTTGCCCTAAAGGCATTAGTACAGTACGCTTCAAACAAAGTGTTTGGACTGGACTCTTCACCTCACGCTGCCTCCAACAAGCTTTGTGAATTTGTCAGTGCTCCTACTCAATGCAGTGATTGTCCATGTTAACTCCCTTTTTCTCTCTTCATGTGGCAGCTTCCATTGCTTTTAGTGCTTTTATTGTGACACGTTCAAACATGAGGGCCATCACAGCCATTTATACAGCTCATAAGGATGATCCAACCAGATGTCAACACATTCGCAGTTGGTGGAGCGTCCACCCGGTGTGCGAGGGCTCGGTCCTTGCCGCAGGGGCCCAGGGTTCAGATCCAACCTGCAGCCCCTGCAACATCTTAAAAAAAAGAAACACTTCAACAACACTTCAAAAAAAACCCAACAACTTCAAACTAGTTTGTTTCAAGCATACAGCAATGACATTACGTAGTTGCATGCAGGATTTTCTACAATGGTTTATGCTGTTGAACAGAGGCATATTTATATTTCATGTGAGATAAACATGTCAGTATCTATGTGGTTTGCCTGGGAGAAACCTGACATGACAATGAAGGCTCCTTTAAGTGACGTACCCCAAGTGTGAGCTTTCTCTAAACATCACTGAGTAGTTTTGTGCCTAAACTTAATCAAACCTGAACCACAGAGGTGGCCGATCAGAAGGAAAATCTGAATATGAATCATCTTGTAACAGTGATTGAGAGGCTCTGTCAGACCAGGAAATTATTGTTTTGGATTTCAGAGACAAATGATTAGATTGAATAAGTTTTGGAAAACTTCAGTGAATTGTGAAATGTGTGTTTAACCTCTCCTGCCTGACAAAGTACCAAACAGCATAAACACTCAAATCAAGTGGAATCAAATGCTTCTGCAGAGATTAAATCTGTTTCTCAGATGAAACATTTCCCAAACACCCCTGTGGAGTTATCTCAAATTAGTTTTGAAGTTTTGAACTTCTATAATTTCTACTTAATCCTGTATCTTGGCTCAACTGTACATCTGCTCCGCTGCAGGGAGCCTGTAAAGGCTGATCAGCCAACCAGCAGGCACGAAAATGAAATGTTCATTTTGAAAAGGCTGCATATGGATAATGTATTTTGGAATGAAACTCTTCATCTGGAACATGTTTCCCGTGTCTTTGCACCCTTCGGCCCTACACCCTTAATATCACGAGTTGATTATTTCCCTCGTGTTGTTGCCCGCTGCAGGTGAATACATGTGCACATGGCTAAAAATACATTTCTTCACTCATCCAGAAACACATCTCATGGTGTCAAAACCTTGATGAACTGCTGTTAAACATCTGTGAGTCTGATCATGTGATGAGCCTTTTGTCTTCAGATTTGGGCAGGGGAGCTAGCACCACTGGCTATGGGTTGTTATGCTAATAGATTTAATGAGCGTTGCACTGATGATGTGGGGGAGTGTTCGCACTTTGTCTCGCTGATAAGGAGGCTTATGAATGTTGTCCATGTTCTGTTAAGACGGGGAATCAGTGCTCCTTCATGGTCAATATCTTTGTATGAGGGACATGCTGTCTTGAGATTCCAGGAATGTTTTAAATTGTTCAAATTGTGCATGAAGAGGGAGAGTAGTACAGTGTGCACATACACAGCTGAGTGTGTTAGGCTGAGAGAAGCTTCAGGATGTAATCACAGTTCACACAGCACTCCTCCAAATCCACCTCATGGATTTTTCTTTGTTTAGCTCGCGAGTCAATACAAGTTGTTGAGCACTAGTGGGAGTTTCTAATATCCACGTTGCAGGATGCTGCATGGATTTGGCACTGTATCTGTGTTTAGTACTCTATAGATGCAGCTGCTGCAGCGACAAAGAAGTGCCAACTAGTGGGTGTGTTCTTTTTGATTTCTTCAGAATAAAATAAAAAACAATTCCAAGCCTCCACTTTCAAAACATCATGAGGCCCCCCCATGAAAGCTACTGTCAAAACATGTATTTTGCTATGCGGGGCTGCCTCTGGTGCCTTAAGGCAGCAGAAAGCATTGCTCGCTGGTAACAAAGTGCAAATTGATTGATGCATTGGTGAATTGAAATTGTCAAGGCACGTCATTAGCCCTGTGAGTGTATGAAAACTATCAGACCACAGGGACATTTCTCACAGATGACTGACTGTTCTCAGCTCCTCACACATCACAGTGGCCTGCCAGACTGTTCAGCTTGCTTCTTTCTGTAAAACGCTTTTGTTCACTTTCGTACAGTTATTGTAACGCTGCTTGTAAGGAGCTGTGAATATCCTGTATACCGAGCTGCATGCTGTTAAGGAAAAAGCTGAAGTAAACCCTTTTTGACTCTTTGGTAGTTTGTAGTATATGTGCAGTAAGTCACACTCTTAGCAGCCTTTCTCCAGTCTATTTCTTATCAGCAAAGCAGAATGTCGAATAGTTTTTCTTTGGTTCTTTATGCTGCTTTCACACCAGGATAGTCCAGGGGGCTCGGTTCAACTGGGCAGAGAATGCCGAAAAATTTCACACCTTCATTTGGTTTGGCTCACTTTCACACTGCACTTTTAAAAGCCAAACCGCCTGGACAACATACAGTAATCAGTTACAACAGCTGCTCGTTTGGAGGCGGTATTGCCTAAAACAAGCACTGACCAAGAAAAAGAAAACCTGGCTCATCGATTGGCTTTCTGATCTTTGGTTCGCTGGCTAGTCCATTTGCTTTCCCGCTGTAAGTGAACCGCACCAGGGTTCACTCGGACTGAGACCCCTGTTTTCAGGTGGACCAGAGTGAGTGATGAGCTTTCTCACCTGCCCAAACAAACGGACTATCCAAGGAAACAAACTCTGGTCTGTTTAAAGTGGACCAAACCGTGCTGGTGTGAAAGCACCCTTAGACCTCTGTAGACCTGAAGACTTTGGTTTGGCGTTGGTCTACAATCACACAAATAATGGTTCTTCAGAAGACTCTGCGGTTCTACAAGGAGTCATGACCAACTGAAAAATCTCTTTATTTATCTTATTCTTAAAATACTTCATGTGGTTCTTTGAAGGACTAATGGTCTTTATTTGTGTTATTTATGGACTTACTTGATGTTTGGTGATAGCATGACATAAAACATCAGAACACAGTAAAACATTCCATCACAATCTCCATCCCAAGCTGACATGTTGAAATCTGTTGTTCTGTCTGATAAACAGTCCAGAATCAGAATATTACATATATTATAATGTAAAAGTCAGAAAGGCAGCAGATTTAAAATATATATATATCTCAGGACTGCATGTGGATTGATTCAAACTCAAAACAGCATCTAGCCTCATTCTCTCTCTCAGGTGTGTCCAGCTGAGCATCCCTCCTTTTTTCATATCATAGACTCCACCCCTCTGCATGTTAGATCTCCCTCCCTTCCAGATATGATTGCTCTTAGGTCAAAGTATATTTAGTCTGGGCATCACACACATCACAGAGAATAATCACATCCAACCTCTGTCAGCCATTTGCCCTCTCTCTTCTCTCTCTCTCTCTCTCTCTCTCTCTGTCTGTATGTCTGTCTGTCTGTCTCTCTCTCTGTGATTATGTGACAGCAATCCACAGCTCTTAGTGTGTGCAGGTGCTAATGGACCCACTGTTAGTTCCAGCAGTTTAACTCATCGTGCAGCACTGAAAGAGAGAGGCTTGCTGATCCTCTGCTGTGAGGCTGCTGTTTTTCCTCTGCTTCACAGTGATAAGGCTAACATCACCAACAAGATATCCGTTTAGCTTTGACGCTGGTTACACTCGACTTCAGCTTCATTTTTCATGTCCAAATATCAAAGTTTAGACCCTGAGATGAGTTTCAGTTTTATGTCCCACCTGATATTTACTGTCCATGTGATCTGGATATATTACACCTGAACATGTTGTCTTTGCATTGTGATATTCATTTGTATTCTCGCTGATTCTGTCTACAATGTGATGAGATCTCAATATGCAAATAAGGTGAGGGTGGTGGACAGATCTGCTAAATCCTGCTGCAGCTCTTCAGATCATTTCCTTAAGTATGAACTCAGCTTACACCACCACTAACACAATGTGTCCTGTATGCAGTTACACCTGAACATTAATGTGAATGTGTTTCCTATCTGGAGGTCCAGATAGTGTATTAGAGTGTATTAAATTCATGTGCAAATGAGGTGCTAAAGGTGTCAGCTTTAGGTGTTAGATATTTTTACATGTTACATTAGATTAGATTAGCTTGATTAGCTGCTGTATAAATGATGTCTGTAGGTCTTTAGATAAGATTTATGGGTCTATGTTTGGCTTTTGCAGACCTGATTAAGTCTTTGTGTTTTTTATATATGATGTCTTTGGATCCTTAGATGACTTCTTTTGACTTTTAGGTGTGTGTGACGTCTCCCTAGGTCATCTGTATATCATTAGACAGAGTGTTCTAGTATGCTTACCTCATGGCTATAATGTCACTGCTACAAACCTGGCTTTTGTTGTCGCCATCACTGTTCTTGCCTTTCCACATTTGTTATCTACTTCTCTGCTGTACATTATCATTTATATGCAAAATTCTGTGAAACACAATGCACCAATAACATTTTATGATCATGTTCTCCTGCAGCTTAATGGCAGTGCACATTGATGCCGTCTCTCTGGGTTCAATACAGAATCACAGTTTGGTTGTGTGAAATTTGTTGCCTGTTGGTATGCAAGCATTAAAAAAATCCACCACCGTGCTACAAATTGTAGCCAAAACACCATTTGTGGAGCTGAAAATATGAATGGAACTGTCATATTTTTCTTTGGTGTGTAATTGTATGATAGTAATGAGACAGTCAGCAGTAGAAGTGAACTGCCTCAGGGCATTAGCTGTGATTTTTGTTTGAATTAAAAGCTGAATGGAGGCAGACAATGAATGATTTCCCTTTGTTTCATCCAGCACATTTGGACTACATCTATAATTGGCCACTGAAACAAGCGCTGTTGAGTAAAGCTAATTTGAGTAGAGTGCTGACAGCTTTTGCAGGTGTGAGATGGGAGAGAAAGCTCTGAAAATAAAAGTGAGAGAGTAAAAACACAAAGTGGAATGAAACCTGAAA
This sequence comes from Protonibea diacanthus, assembly GCA_028641955.1. NCBI lineage: Eukaryota > Metazoa > Chordata > Actinopteri > Sciaenidae > Protonibea > Protonibea diacanthus. The sequence goes on from CM053984.1 coordinate 24,615,036, forward strand.
GGAGAATCTGTGGAATAGCAGAGTCGTTTACGACTTTTCTTCCCTCTTTTGTTCCTTGCCTGCTCGCTTCCTTCCTCAGCTCGGTCCATGAGTCTCTCTTTCTGAGGGAGTGATCTCTGGCTTTAACGCAGACCCTCCCCCTGAGGAACCTGATAGATCTTTGAAATCGGCTCCTCTTTGATAACCCTGCAGCTTTAAAGGTTCACCACCTGCTGGATGCAACTCTCTCTTTCTCCCCCACACTTTTTTACCTGCACAGACACAAAGCTCTTTTATTCTTCACAATTCTGAAGTATGATGGATAAAGAAAATGACTCAGTCACATGCAGATGTGATGATTTACAGTACTCACTCTTTGCTTTTAGGAGTATGGCGGTAATTGGTGATTATATTCATAATTGAATAATGTGTTGATTACTTGTTGTACATCTTTAAATGTTCAACCAACAATCTAAAGTGATTTAAAACAGATTCTCAAACTTTGAAACATTTTTGCTTGACAAACTAGAGTGGCAGGGTGGTGCAGTGGTTTGCACTGTCACTGTCCTGGTTCAAACCCCGACTGGTGCTGGTGCTGGGGCCTTTCTGCGTGGACTTTGTCTGTGTGGGTTCTTTACGGGTACTCCGGCTTCCTCCTACAGTCCAAACACATGCACCAGGTTAACTGGTGACTCTAAAATGTCTGTAGTAGGGATGCACCAATTGTGAAATTCTGGGCCGATACTGATGTTTAAAATAACATCTTGGCCGATGCCGATGCTGATACCGATGTCTGTTACATGTATTGCAAACTGCATAACGTGGATCTTTCTCAAAGCGTCCCAGAAGCGTCTCTACGCTCGGCTATGTGCTGAATACGGCTACGTTCAGACAGGGACAGGGAAACCGGCAACCGGTGGTGGGGGAGTGCAGTGTTGGGGCGTTGAGGTGGGCTTAAGTGGGTTACTGTGGGCATGTCTATACCTGCTGAATGTAATCGCTGAGAAACAATCAGGAAATAACTTTTTATTTCTCTGGTTAATAACAGCTTTATCGAGGCCGACGCTCGCTCTCTGTGTTGTTACTCTATGACTCTCTACCAAAACACTCTCTCTCTCTCTCTCTCTCTCTCTCTCTCTCTCTCTCTCTCTCTCGTGTCATTATATTTTGCGGCTTAAGTTGCGAGTCGGACTCAGATTTAGAAGCTGGTACATGAAATAAACAAAGTGAGAACACACACACAGGTAGATGATCAGAGTTTAGTCCGTAAATAACCCGTGCGTCCAGAAGAAGAAAGAAGAAAGAAGAAAGAAGAAGAAATGTGAGCACAAGCATGTGATGTTTTGAGTCCAAGCACACATTTTGAAAGAAAGCAGCAGAAATCTGAGTGTGAGCACAAAATGTGAGCACGAGGAGAATAAATCTGAGCACGAGAAGGAGAAATCATGCTCTCAAACTGAAAATCTACGTTCTTGAATAAAGATAGGATAATTCTTCCATAGGTGTCATTAAATCACACACATAAGCAGAGGATGCAAAGATAAGATCAATAAAAGATCTCCAGTCAAAACTCCAGTGATGTAAAAACATGTGGATGTTCTGTTTGTTTCATGTATCATTGTGAGGAAGGGAGCAGTCTCCTCATCACTTCTCACAGATCGGATGTTTTCGCCTCTTCAGTCGAAGCCTGAGTGACGTTTGAATCACATGCTTCCTGAATTTCTCATGTTTCCACTTATGTGCAAATTGAAAATGCTCTTGAAAACAAGTGGATGGACATGCACCAGCAATTCAGACTGGCTGATACTGGTACTTAAAGCAAAGGTTCCATTAAAATGAAGCCTGAATCAAGTATGACCATGTCTGTGAACCATCGCTAACGCTAATTGGTCCATTTGGCACCAACACATCCTCTGCTGTCTATTACTGACCATTTGGTGAGCTCTGTAACTTTGATTTATCATCTCTGACCTTCCCGGCCTCCATGTGCATTCTGTTGTTCATGAATGCCGTGTTCCCTTTCATCATGTTGTGTATCTCAGACTCTGCCAGAGGGGTTGGAAGCTCAGAGACAGTCTGTGTCGAGCCTGCCATCACACAAACCAAGCCACACCGCCAAAATAAAATGTGCAGCATTGTAGTTATTTTATGTAGCTAATGCTACAGTACAGTGTGCCTCTGCTTTGTTATATCTTCATTCATTCAGTTATTGATTTAGTATTGTTGGTCTGTGGGCATGAACAACAGGACAGAAGCCATATGAATGAGGACCAAGCCTCGTTTTGGCTGTGTGTGTGTACATTCAGCAGCGAAAGCATTTGCCAGATTTAGAAAAGGTTTTCAAAGAGAAACCCTGCGTGCACACGAGCACACACACAGGTTATTGTGTGTTTACGAGCACCTGAGAAGATTTCAAGGGATCCTGCTGCAGCTAATCTTCTGCATCCACTACACACTAACACACACACTCACACTCAGTACACATGCTGTGACGGTTGTCGTGCCCCTGCAGAGTTAAGCAGCAGGCCTCAGCATCCTCTGTGCCACCATGCCATCTGGCAGCTTCAGATGGTTTGGTAACTCCACACCAGGGTCCTGCTCTTTCATCCTGCTGGACTAAGTTGTTACAGGGATGCAGGAGAGTGGCAACAGGGGGAGGGACCTTGAATGCAGACAGTTGAGATAACAGGATCATTTCAGAGGTTTAATGATGAACAGAGACCGCTGGCAGGTTAAATGGTAACAGATAGGTAGGTAGCTACAGGATAGGGTTAACAAAAAAACACACTGTAGCAGCTAGGATTGACTAACATATAGCTAACATATATGTATGTAGTGGATGTCACAGGGTTTGTTCCTGACATTAAGTGTGTCTGGTGGTCATCACAGTGATGGCCTGTAGGAAGAAGATCTTCTTCACTACATGTTGTGTCCAGGTGTGTTGGATCTCTGGTGATGTTTTCTGTCCAGTTCTTGTCTCTGGACACATATAAGTCCAAATAGCACCAACGATGGAGGAAATCACTGTTTTTATTTATTAAAACCAGCTTCTAGTTTAAACTATTTTAATCCCAAACGTGTGTAAAATTCAGCAATGTGAAAACATAAAGAAGAGCCTATTTTTGCTTTGTGGTGTTTGCTTGGCCACCTCTTTTCTCACTCTTCTATAAATGGACGGTAAATCTGTTGTTTCTTCATTTGAATCTGGCAAAGCGGAGACAAAATAAAGGAGGATGCAGGACGGAGCTTCTCTCTCTTTTCTTGTTAAAGTGTGGGCAGCAGAAGAAGTGTCCCCTCTTGTTTTGTTTTGTTTTGTTTTTTTTATTATGCACATTGGCTCGAATAAATCCTAATCCACATAGAAGGAGTGTGGGTGGAGTGTGTACACAGACACAAAGATACACGTGTGTGTGAAAGAGACAAATGCTATGATTGTGAACTGTAAGCTGAACCAATGAAACTGCTAATAAAATGAGAGTTGGAACATTCTGGAGTATGAATGTCCTGAGTCAACAGGTCATATATCACGCTACAAGGAAATGTATATAAAAGATAGCATAGTATATAACGCAGTGTAAAACAAGTTAGCTGTCGCTGCACGTTGCATGGAAAAAAAGTTCAGGACAGCAGCAGTGTTGTGTTTTGGTGGTAATTAGCAAATGTTAACATGCTAAACTAAGATGGCAAACATGGTCAACACCTGCCACACTGTTAAAACTGTCATCGAGAGCTGTTAGCATGCTGCTGTTAGCATTTAGCTCGATTCAGCTGTGCCTCAGAGAGTAGCTAGCACAGCTGGCTGTTAGGTGTGTTCAGGCTTAGCACATTTTCATCTGGTGAATTTAATACAGCCAATTAAACAAAACAATTCTTATTTTATATTATACACTAATGGAAACAATTATGAATATTATATTCCATTTCTGTATATGCTGTGAATCGAGACCCCTGAATTGGACACACTGGACCTTTATATGCTTTAAAGTTTGAGGATTTTATTATTATTATTATTATTATTATTGCTTTATTGGTATTTTTCTCGGAGAGATCTCAGTTTGTTGATTGGTTCAGCTCCCTGTGAGAAAGCTAAAGATATTTTAAAAGCTACTGGCCAGATTAGCCTTTCCCCTGCCAGCCTTCTGTTGTCTGTTATCACTTTTCATACCTGGTGTAATAAGTGACCTCCTGAGATCCATTATGATGAAAACTACAGCTTCTATTTTAAACCAGCATGTTTGACAATATCATAATGAAAAGGACCACGGTTGAAAAGCTACAACAAAATGATGAGTGGTGGACAGTGTGGAAACAGATCCACATTCTGACTGCTGAGACCTTTCATGCAATGAACAGTAATAATGCTAAGTGCACGGGAGCATTATAAACTCCACAGACAGAGCAGGTCTGGCCCTAATATGCCCTGTGCCCATGCAGAGGTTGATGTAATATCCTGTTTCTGTTATTTATAGCTGCCAAGAGGGAGTTGATTGCTCTCTGTCTCTTCTCTCTTTGCTCTCTCTCTCTCTCTCTCGCTCTCTCTCTCTCTCTCACACACACACACACACACCTTTCTATCTTTCATTTGAGACTGTTTTTGTTTTATATTAGAGCTAAATCTCATCTCTGGGCTCTTTCACCTCCTTTGTATGAAGATTTCTCAGCTGGTTCCACCCTCATTATATCTAGGACGGTGTTTTCTGGAGTAATCCCTCACAGCAACTGTCAAATTTTTTTTGGATTTCTGTCTGTGCCGTATCACTTTGGAATCAAAGGCAGGGTTCTGTGCCCTCCCTCAGCAAATAGTTTTCCATTATTACATTTCATTATTTCTTCTACCTGCTGGTTTGGAGATGCAACTTTCCAGTCTGCTGTGTTGGGAGTCATTAGTTATTTAGCCTGCAGGATCTCCAAATCAGACAAAATGACAGAACAAAGCAGGTCAACGCAGAGGTATAAAGTGAAGCATCATTAATGGATATACCTGCATGTTCTCCACCCTCAGGCTAGTTCATGAACGCAGCATTCCATCATTTTGCAGGAAATAAACCTTCACATTGCCCCTGTCATTATACAATTTATTCTCTTGTCGCTCATTACATTTATATTTCGAAGCCCCTCAAAGGCACTTAAATGAAGTTTCTTGTTAGAACTAGCGAATATAACAGTTCTTGACATGGTGCTTCAAACATTTGATGGTGTCACCCTTTAAAAAGCACCAGAATTCTTTTTTTTTTTTTTTTTTGCATTCACTTCTCACATATTTTGTAATAATCAAAAGGTATCACAATTTAAATTTTAAGTGCTTGACCAAACTGAACTCCATTAAAGGGTTCAAGAGCTGACATTTAAGTCCAGACTGAGTATGTCATTGTGGTTCTAAATGCTGTTTCAGTGGATCAGATTCTACACAATACACTTTTGTTTTTTGTTTTTTTTACGCCTAATCAACACTGGAGCAAATTATTTTTGCCATTATTTTGGTAACATGAAAAAGGACTTGACTGGCATTTAGCAGAAATTCATCTGGTGTCAGTCATTTCTTGACAACCTCAACAACTGCACATGCTCTCTGTAAAAAAACTAATCAATTCAAAAATGAGATAAGAGCAAGAACACCTTAACTTAGAAGCAGCACTGCACTAACATGAGTCCAGCTGTTTTGAGAAGTTAGTGGTTCTCCTTGATACCTGGAAACGCATGCGTCTTTGATAAATAAAATTACACTTGAGACTTTGGACTCTGAGTGGCTGCACCACAGAAGAAGAGGAGAATTGAAAGCACCTGCAGATACAAGAGACTCTGAGCGTCTGATGGGTGGCGTTCTGACAGGAAACAGATTAAACAACAATAACAAAAAAAAAAAAAAGACATGAGATCCCAGAATTCCTCAGGGTGCATTTCCACTGCTTGTCAACAGTAATCATACTTGAAGGTCACCCATGTGTCCACTATAATGGTCAAGTGTTTGTGCCCTCTTGCTAATTTCCTGACTCCAGAGGCAGTTATTATGATCACAACAGACAACACGATGGAAAGAGAAGTTCTCTCTGTAAAAATTAACCACCAGGGCTTTGTCCTACTTTCCGCTGACCTACTTGTGCCTAATGGGCATACATGTTGGGCAGGGTTATAAATTTATACATCATCTTGAGGTCCAACACCAGGTCAAAAATTGCATTATATTATACTTTATATGCATGTGGTGTGCAGGTTCAAGTGGTGTTGTGTTCATGTGACTTAGGACACATTCTAGTGTTTCATATGCTGGAACATCAACATTCAGTTGATCAGTTTTAATGATACATTTCAAAAAGATGTTGGTTAAACGTGGATTGCCAAGGGGAAATATCTTTACAAGTTCGGACTTGTTGGACTGAAATTACCACGAGACAAACAACATGATGGGAATTTTACATCTATTTAAATTTACATGAAAAAAATATCAAACATGACAACATATCCCATGAGTCTTAGCAGCAGGTGTGCTGTCAAGGTCTCCAGACAGCTGTAGTTCATTAATGCAAACAAATTAATTGGTCTTTTATCTTTAATAAAATGACAAGGTGTTCATTTGCACATTTTTGGCTAGCTACTTTGGTATATATTTATTGTATAAAACTACAGGATCCTGTTTCCATATTTAATGAGCAATTTATAAAGGTTGCCTATTTATTCTACATTTAGAAAGAAGTCTTTATCTCTTAATGCATTCATGTCTCAACAGTTGTTATTACCAGTATTCAGCATTTTAAAAGCGTTGTTTCGTCTCAGAGGAAACTTTCCCATATTCAAATGTGTGCCTGAAGGCAACACGTGTGTGCACCTGCGTGAGCTCCACCTGAGAAATGAGATCCGGCAAAGATGTGCCGTTGTGATTTGACTTGAATGTGATATGTGGATATTTATGAAGAGCTCCTCTGTAACGTCTCTTTTTTAAAAATAAGTAACAGAGTGAAAGCGGAAGCGGACGTTCTGCCTGTTTCTCGGTGGTTTTAATGAGACTCCTGAGCGCTGACTTGTTATGCCACAGATTGCCAGTTTCCACGACTCAGCTCATCTCTGGTATCTCAATGACAAGACGTCGAAAATACATATTTACGCAACCTGGTCCAAAGTGCGAAAACGACACAGTAAACCCAACTTAGTGTTTGAAAACAGCCTGTCAAAGTGCGTGCTCGGTAAAAACGTGCAAAAGGCCGGGGGTCACGGTGAGTCATCTCACTCTTTCTTTTTCTTTCTCGTGCCTCTGAATGATACACACGCTGTTGTCCAAACACATTGACGCTCTGTGTGTTCTGTCCTCTGCCGCTGATCACCCAAACTCCGTAAAGAAATCTGTCAATTTTGCGTTTCCCTGCTTACTTCACATACATATGTATGAGAACATGGCATTATTCATGCATGATGGTTGTTTGATGGGTCATCCAATTATTTCAGCATTCAAAGGATCCATGAAGCAGCAATCTGTCAGTAGGCTCTCTTTTAACGACCTGTTGAAGGTCCAGCGTATCTGTTTACAGGAATGAAATTCAATATTGATAACTATGTTTTCATTAATGTATGATCACCTGTCTTTTATTGAGCTCTTATATTTACAGTGAGAGTGGGTCCTCCTTTATGGAGTCTGCCATGTTGAACACTGATCTAGATATGGACTTTAGCTTTTAATGTAAATTTGGCAACCACAGTTTTTCCTACATGCTTGGAAGGGGAGGGTGAGGCGTGGAGTATTCATTTGGTTGCAATCTTCTACTTCACTGCTGGGTGCCACTAAGTCCTACACGCCTTTGAAAGCTGATGAACGTGAAGAAAGCATCCTAACGCCATCGTTGCCTTCCGTTAATGAACGTAGCAGTGTTGACAAGCAGAGCAGATTGGAGTAATGAGTGCATCCAAAGACTGTTTTCTTTCTCTCTGTAGTCTGGTTTACAGTCTCAGACAGGCCGGGACTCTGGTGTGAATCACTCCACATCGTTTTAGTTGAGGCACTCTGTTTAATTCTAGTTAACACATGAGGAAGGTAAAGCCAGATTTAACAGCTTTGCTGGCGACAACATCTGGAGTCTCATCAGTGAGCTGAACACATTTGTGTTGTGATCGAATGTTCAGAAGAATCTGCTTGTTCTTATAGGGGGGATCTGTAGAGTGTGGAAGTCAGTGGCTGCAGCTATTAAAATGAAGTTATTAAATCCAACATTGCATTTACTGCCAAAATTCCTGTCCTGTACTGTAAATGGCATGTTAGAGGCTTCCTCTCCCATGAAAAACATCCAGTCACTAAATATTTAGTGTTGACTTCTCGTCTTTTCTCTCTCCAACAGTGTATTATGAGCCTTCAAAGACTCATAAAAGTCCAGTGATAGGGCTGCAGAGTCAGTTTTTCACTCCGCCTGCCATGAAGCCGGTCTCGTTCAGTCCTACTTCAGACTGCAGTCTCATTTCGCAGAGATGATACAGTTCCAGCAGAGCAGAAATCCTTCTGATTGTGAACGTGTACAGCTTCTGCTCCTGAACTTTGAGCTCGTCAGTGACCTCATCTCTCTGTCTTTTTGACACATGTGAATTAGCTGGGCTTAAACCTTGCATGTGAAAGATATCTGTCTTCTGTTCAGAGCAGATATCTGCTCACAGATGTTTTGTTTTCAGTTTGTTGAGATGTTGAACTGAGAAATACACATGCTGAAGCTTTACAGGATATGTGTACTGTGTGGTGGTTCTTTATCAGCCGCACCATGCTGATCTTATTCTTTACTTTGTGACACCAAATGAGAGATAAAATCCTAATTCTGATCACCAGGAGACAAAAGAGACAGGGAGCTTATCTCACAAGTTTCAAAGGGCACGCGATCGTCTTGCTGATCTAACCTGCGTTGTGTGGCACCAGCAATCACCGATTTCATTCCCTGAACTTGTTTCCTCTCAAATGTTTGCTGATGTGGCTGCCTTTTGCCATTTGGTGTGTGTGGAGTAGATGTGAAGCAGGTGTATTTCATACAGACACTAAAGGTCATCTGTATGTGATCGGGCTTATTTTCTAGCGACATACTAATGTGATTCTGAATGAATGTTTTTTCTGGAAGACAACCAGAAAGTTCTGTTTTTATTTTGGTTCTCTGCTGTGGACAGATCTGTCACCACTTTAGGCTTGTTGTGTTGCTTCAGTGTCAGATTTTGTCAGCTCTGTTCCATATTCAGAACCTGGCACCTGCTTGTCAAGCAGACTGCTTGACGGCTGGTCAGAGATCCAGGTCCAGAGTTCTGACACTACTTCAACGTGCTCAGACTGCTGCATTGCACTGTCAGAAGTCAGCCCTGAAACTTGACCTATTTCAGCCACACAGTCCGCATTTGTTTTTTGGAGGCGGTGTTGTGATGGAGTTTTAGCAGCCCGAAATGTGTGTGGTTAAAGGATTTACATGCATGCCGAAAGAATGAAATATTGTTTTCAATTTTGTCCCGATGATGATGCAGAGCCTCAGTTAAGGCAGCCAGTGTGTGCAGGGTAATTCATAAAAAGATTGCTTCACGTGGAGCTTGGCTGGGGCCGTGTAACGTCTGCAGACAGGTGTGGGAATATAAAGCTCCGTCTGTCCTCAGAGAAAACACCTTCTGACATCTAACACACTTTAATTGGTTCTGGAGAATAAAAGTATCTGTCTGTATTAGGGGTCTATCATGTCCTCCTCTCTGTCCTCTCTGTCTTTTCCTCTGGGTCATTGTGTTTCACTCCACACATTTAGTAAAGCTCCTAGACCAGGATTACTGCTTCTGAGGGATTTAGGATTTCTGCCCTCCCAACACATGTTGCACAGTTACCATTTGCGTGTTGTGCGCTTCCACGTCTTTTCTGCTGTCCACAGTCACAGTCTCTCTTTCATAAGAGGCCAGCATTTTTCTGAGCTACTGAGGGAAGAAATGAAGAAATGGTGGCAGAGCATGAAGACAGATTGTACCTTTGAAGACATACTGCTGCATCTTTTTGGTCTTTGAGATGGAAGAATATTGAGGAGATGGCAGTGCAATAAACAGGTTTGCTGGGGCAATAACATCACAAGATTATTGACCAACTGTTGATACCACTCGGAGGCTGAGGATTTTTTTTTCTGTTGGCTTTTTTTATCGGATGCTTTGAACCAAGGAAGCTAACTACCAGCAATTGTTGAAAAAATATCTGAATTTTTGAAGAGCAAAAAAAAAACCCATTTCCTCAAATGTCAATTTTGCGTACCTGCTTTACCCAAAATTGATTCTCAAATGTAATTTTCATGGGAACATCCTTTGACTTTTAGGCAGCAACTTGTAATTTCAGTCAATCACAATGAACCCATCTAAGAACAAGAGCTTTTTCCCCATTGGGCAAATGTCTTCAGCCCTGATGCGTTCCACTACCACTGCTGCTACTGGAGACAAGCCCTCACCTCCGGCTAAAGGGGCTTTCACCTCAGAGGGGGACAAGGAGAAACAGAAGGAGGTGGCTGAGTTTAAGAGCCAGCAGCAGGCCTCTATGTCCAGCGTGGTAGAGGAGTTCTTCTGGATAGGCAGCAGCATTGTGGCTTTCTCCAAGTGGAGGCTCGGCTACATGGGTAAGCTTTGTCGGATATGCTGTGTAGATTTATCCGGGGTGGATGTCAGCCTTTTGTAGATGTCTAAAGGACAAACATTTAAAAACAAGTTGTTGCAGCTGAAGTCATCTGGACCAGAATTCTAAGATGAAATTTTAAACTTCTTTGTGGTCTTCTTGGTTGTCTTTGCAACTTGAGATTACCTGACTGGCAGCATGTTTGACATGAGATCAGAATGTTTAAAATTGTTTGCAGGTACATTTAAGTTGTGGTCACCTCAGCCTGGGCTCATGGCTCGTTGATGATCACTCACTAAAAGCAGAAAGCATTTCTTCATTGACTTTAATGATAAAACAGAGCTGGATCTTTAGCTGTGACCAGCAGCTCCATAGCTCACTCAGTTGGTCGGTGGTTCAGATTTGGTCATTTTCCCTGGTTTATGTGCTTCTACCATGAAGTAAGTAAGCTGCGTAGTTAAAATTCCCTTTTGTCTGTTTTGTTGTTTGTCATTGTCCAATCAGGAGTCTGCACAGGGTGTTTTTATTATGACAATTCACTAGATTCTCTGTGCTGTTTTTTTGACTATTCAACTATACTTGGTTGAATAAACAACTTCCTATGTCCTTTCCTAAACACTTTTCCTTGACCTTGATGGAATATTATGGGGTCAAGGAAAGATATGAAAGAGAATTCATAAGGACTTAAGAAACATCCGTGGTGCTCAGAGAATCCAACTCCACACTAGGCTACATCATTGTGCGAGGGCGGTTATTGACGTGGTCTATGATGAAACTACAATGTTCAGAAGATGGACTACAAAACACACATCTGAGATACTTCTCCTTGTGCGTTCTTACTGTGTTGTTTCATGCAGGATTTAGAAACGTGGACAACCCGATTTATATCACATCTGGTTGTGAATGACTGAACGGTGTGGTTTTTGTTGTTGCATGGAATTGTAGGACGCCATTATCTCCTTTTCTTTCATAAAGGATAGTCTGGTGTAGCCTACGCTAAAGGGGATAAGAAATGAAGCAATGAAGCTTCTTTCCGTAACATTTAGAGAATACGCACATCTTTTAACTGCTACATTAACACGTGTCATTTCACTCTGTGAGGAACCTTCCTGAGCAAAATCGACTATTTGACCGGACCCCAGCTGTGTATTCTCTTGAGTAGAGCAGAGGACTTCTGAAACATGCTGCAACACTTCTGGTGGAATCATGAACATTGTCTAGAAGCATCTACATGTATCTTCAAAAACCAAAATTATAGATAAATGTGGGCAGCATTGAATGGATGGTGGGCATTGCAAGACATTTGAAACTTTGAAACTTTTCTTTCTGCAGAAGTGCAAACTGAGATCAATGGTCTTTTCCCTCTTGGACTTGCTTTAGGGCATCTCAGCAGTGCCGGTGTGTGTTTAACCTTTACACTATACCACCATGTCAGTCTTCATTAGGTTTGCAGACTAACGTCAGCAAAATGACCATCTGCACCTGTGTGTGTGTGTGTGTGTGTGTGTGTGTGTGTGTGTGTGGCAACATATGGCCTCCTGACAATCCCTCTGGGCTTAACCTGGTGCCCTGACAGTAGCTGCCTCCTCCTGCTTGGCCCACATTGTGTCTGTGGCAGCAGGACAGCAGCCAGCCAGGTCACCTAGCCACGTCACTGAGGTGACACCCTCTGGTCTTGCCTGGCACCAGCCTCAGCTGTGTTTTGGTGGGAAACTGTTACCTCGTATGTCACTTGTTGCCTGCTTCTAGCTCTAAGCCCATTAACCAACCACAGCAGCTGTGTCCTCCAGTAAGGCCGCTAGTTCCTCTTAAACTCGGTAGAGTTGATGTAGGTCAACTGTTAAATGTCCAAGATGTCCTCTCTGGAAGTTAAACAGGAAATGGACTAGTTTGACTCTGATCTGATTGCAAAGAGTTATACTCCTCATAAAACACATTTTAAAAGTGTGGTTTGAATGTTAGCAGTCAGCATTTATTTCACGCCTGGCGTACAGAGAATGAAAATGGGTGAAAACACTAAGTGAAGGTGTGTCAGAAATCCCATCAGTTCTGCCAAGTTGAGGAAACAGAATCTGAGTCTCCAGATGATCCAGTCACCAAGATTTACAACAGACAACAATGGAGACAACATCTTATCTTGCTACTTATCGGAGTGAGTATGAAGTCAGTGTGTCATCCAGCCATATTCCGAGATACTTTGAGACTTTTTAAAAAATGTACTTACAGCTAGTGTTTGAACAGTGATGTTATCCACATTTTGTGATGAATGAAGTTTCTGGACATGAGGTCTGTATTTTCCAATGACAGTATAGCATAGCTTATGTGTGACCTCCCCTGCAGGTTTTCATTTTAAGCTCAAAATCGGTGCTGCTGGACACAGCCTCTTCTGCCTCCTGGCTAATCGATAAAATCAGCAAAGATGTGGCTCATCTGTTGACCTGAGGTGGCTGAATGACACTTGGGTGCTCAAACAAGCCATCTGTGACAGCATCTACCTGTCAAAGTGTCCACACTGTTTATTCTTAATAACCTTAATATAACTTTAACAGGTGAGTTGTATAAAAATTCACCCTCAGTACAGTTGTCATGAATGGGGACATTAGCTATAGAGACCTAAACTGTTTTTGTACCAGGCTGTAAACATGTTTATTTCTGCTGTGAAGTTGGACATTTGAACATGGGGACTTATGGAGATAGCTCGAGCACCAGCTAAATTTTAAAAGAAAAAACATTTTGTACATATATAGGCCGCACTTGAATATAAGCCGCAGGTTTTCATGTTGTAACATTAGATATTTACACAGAAAGGTACTTGGATTTTTTTTTAGTTTTAATTTTTCATACTCCGCTGTCTGCCAACTCACACATAATCCGCTTGTGATGTGCACTGGTGAGGCTCCACCGGCACAAGATCTCATGAATTCACGCTTAATCACGCAATATTGCCGGTTGTAGTCTCTTTGACTCCTGCAACGGTATTCCACGCTGCATCTTTTTTGCTTGTGGCCTTATAAAAAGGATGTGAGGTGTCATAAATGATAGGTTGATTTTGGACCTCCAGAATCAACTTCTCCTCATCCATGGTGTCGACGGGGTGAAAAGACATTTGAAAACCTCTGACCTGTTGACTTAACGTCGTCCCCGCCCATTATGACGTGTTCTTGTAATGAAACTCGATCCGCGGTGAAGATGGAGTATTTTATTTTGAAAATCAACTGGAGTTTTATTTTGTATTTTGTAGCCGATTTCCTTCCCCGCACAATCTGCTCTGTGCTGAATTTTGCACCGTGCTCCGGCGTCCGGGGAAAATAGAAGCTCTGTGTATGTGTTGCGGAGGGCTGTCGGACACCACAGTCATTCCGGAGCCGTGTCGCAGCGGATCGGGAGACTGTGTGAGCTGACACATTGACTAAAGTTGAAACGTATCTGCTCCACTGCCGTGGCAGAGCCGTTCCGGAGTTTTTCCGCATGCTGTGTATTTTAGGGGTTATAGTCCAGAAAATACGGTAGTTTTTTGTCACTTCTACATTGGGTTCTTTCCCAGCCATGGAGGTCATTGCTTGGTGTTGAGATGTTAGTTTGGTTGAACTAATGTTAGTTATTGTATTTTTTTTGTCTGGTGACTTTGGACAGAGAGATAGAAACATTTCATTTTCCTATTGGAAATTCAATTCACAGCACTTATTATTTCGATCATCTATATATATTATGTCCTTATTCAAAAACTCCTGTCTTTGGTACTGTTGGTTTTTGTTTCCTGGTGTCAGGTGGTGTCAGGTGTACGCAGTACGTTATATTTACAGAAACACACTCTTGTTTAGTCATTGTCACTCTTGATGAGGCTTCTTGTATGCTCTCATTAAACATGCCTGCAGATAGGATCTGAGCTTGTTTTCAGTCGTTCCAACACATATTTAACAGCCAGCGTTCCTCCACAATGGGTGTCCTCTCCACATCTACACACTGATGTTGTAACCATGGCAACGGGCCTAGACCACCACCAGTAAAGTGGGTATACTGCCTTTCTCTCTCTCTCTCTCTCTCTCTATCTTTCTCTTTCTCTCTGTGTGTATGTGTGTGTGTGTGTGTGTGTGTGTGTGTGTGTGTGTGTTGTGCTCCATTTTTTTCTCTCTCTCCATCTCTACAAGGCGGTGCCCGTGTTTGTGCTGCTGTTGCGTCTTTGTTCTCTCAAAAATTGTCCGTGAACATGTGTTTACTGTTTCTGGTTTTTTAACTGGAGCACTCTGTCAGAAATCAGTCTCTGTCTGACCTCAGCCCTTCTGATTTGAACAGCTACATGTTAACCTGTATAAGAGTGTAAGAGCAAGGCTTGATTAAACATTGTGTAACTTTTTTAGCATAAAGTCACAGCAAAGGTTTTTTTGTTGATACTCTGGCAGCACCAGCAGAATCCGTATTCTGTATCTTGTTGGGTTGAGTCTGGTGTTAACTTTGTGCTCTGTAACATGTTTGCATTCTGTCGTAACAACCTGCTGTATGTCATACAGCTTTGTGGTTTCAGTCATTTAAATTGTGCATTAAGGTGGTTACAATACGCCACAAGACAAACAACAGAAATAAAGAGGACATGGTGACTACAACAGGAGTTTTAGCTGGTGGGTACATAGTAATAGGGTTGTAAAATTCTGGGAATTTTCAAAGTTGGAAACTTTCTATGGGAATAAACAGGAATAACCCAGGAATTTACAAAACTAAAGGTTGGCCCATAACATGGAACTTAAATGTAGTTGGTGAAAATAGATTTTAGCGTAATCTTGACTAAAACAACCAGATTTCATGCAGGCACACTTGAATATCCGCTATCACATGCACATAGCACACTGCTCACTGCAGGGCTGTTGAGGCCACGCCCCCTACCTGCACAGGTGATTTCTCTACCTGGACCACACTTTAGAGCTCAGAGCGCACAGAGACTATTGAAGACACACATTTGAACTCGTGGACTACATAATATTGTTCAATAAAATAATTCAAACCTGATAAAGTTCTACTGAACTGAAATGTTTTTTTTTTTAATTGTATTATTTTTGCATCTCTGCTTATGACAAAACAAAATGCTTATATTTGTTTGGATAGGATACAGTTGGTTTAAATTACCCCCAATTTCCATTTAATTCTCATTAATTTCTATAATTCCCATGGAGTTTCCCATGGAAAATTTGGCCATGGCAAACTAAGCTTGGCAAGTTTCATGGCCAAGCCATGGCAAGTTTCCAGAAGTTTACTGGAAACTTTCCACCCCTTTGCAACCCTGCATAGTAAACAAAAGAGCGGAATGGAGGTCCAGTCAAAGAAAAAGACAAAAACAAACCTGTGCATTAAGATGGATGTGTGAACCTCTGTGTGACTAATGAAGATTATTGAAGGTATAATTGGGAGTGATGTAAATAAATCAGCCAATAAGTAGTCTGATTTATAAGGTGATTTACAGTATGTGCATGTGGGGGTGTCCACTGGTGTCTGGACATCTGTGAGAAAAGTCCAAATCATTTTTGTTTTTTAGTCATTTGATGTTTTCCATAACTCCAGATGGTTTCCATTGTGCTTCACATGTATACCTACATATAGATCTTTTTAATTGCTCTATACTGGAAATGTGTTCCACCCCCTGGAGCCTGAGCACTAACTGTGAAAAGTCTCAAACCACTCATCTGTTGTTTAATTGATTACACTGGCCTTTATTATCCATGCTTAATCAGCCATCCATAGGCTGTGACTAACCTTTCAAGTCAGCAGAAATGGGTCAAATACATTTCTTCCCCCACTTACTGCTGAATGGGTGCTGCTCATGATGTTTGTTCTATATGTAGAGTCTCTTGCATTGACATTACATATTTTAAATACTATTTTTATGCATCACAAGTATAATGTAGCAGACATGATTTATTCAAATTGTCTTTGAAGTAGTTTCAGCTGCTTTGCATTCATTTTATTGGTTGGTTGATTGCCACATAACAGTGAGCTGCATTGTATGACTGCTAAAGTAGATTTTGTACACCTACATATACCCTCCTTTTTTGGTGTTGCTTCACTCTCAGGTTAAACCCACAAATGTGCTACTCATTGAAGTACAGTAGGAAGACCTTATCAAAGATTTAGTTGACTTCCCATGGGGTTTCCCCACACAGCTACATCACAAGAGCAAACACATTTTGCTTTTAGCTGACCGGCTGGGGAGTGTGAGCAGAATAGTGGCCTCCTTCTCTGCCTCCTCATCCGTGAGTTAATTGTGTTCAAGGCATCCACAAACCAGAGTGTGCTCCACATTGAAATGAGTCTCAAACGTGACAGCAGAGCGAGGAGGGACTCGTAACTGCCCCGCCACTTTCTTCTGACCGTATCTCCACTTCAATATCCTGACCATTTCCTTTTTAATGTCATGAAAGCAAACACACGTGGTGTGTGATGAGCCATTCCTCCAGATGTAAATGTTGGCCAGGAGACTGGCTATTAGAGAGTGTGCAGCTCATCGTTGACAGGAAGAGGATGAGCACGCTTAGATCAGTGTCAGGAGAAATGTTTTCAGCCGTGTGCCTTCCTGACCCGCGAGCCTGCAGAGTCAGGATGCTCTCATTCCAGCCAAACTTTGACAGCAGCTCATTTCATGGATTACTGCTCCCTCTCCAGCTGAAAGTGTGCAGATCCTTAGCTCTGTTACAGCTGCTGGGCATCACTCGCCACAATCAGACAGCAGCTACAGAAATAACTCTTCCCTTGAAATCAATAAAAAAGCTGCTCTACAGTCATGTTGCATTCATGTTGCATGTAAAAAGTCCAAGTTGTGAAATCATTCAATTCAAGTCAATTGGTTATGGATAATATGTTCCTACTCTCCCATGATACATTGAAAACCACAAATAGTTGGTTTGTTCAGGTGTGTTTCATGCAATAGCTCATTTAGTGACCTTTATTTAACTCCACTGAGATTAAAAATCTCTTTCTCAAGAGTTGGGGTCTTGACTGGTCTTGAACTAAAATCCAGAGTCCTCTTTTTCTGAGACGATGTGGTTGAGTGTAAGATAAGGATGAGTGGTGTTGAGCCTGGTCTCAAGACCAAGACCGAACTGGAGTACAACAACACTGATAGCAACATATAATACTATCCCCCCAAAAAGTTTAGTACCACTTATGAATGCAAAAATATTAATATAAGAATCAATACCCCAAATATTCTGTCTCCAGGTCTAAGAGTATTCAAATAAATCTGATCATTGACTTTTATAACTTTCTGTGAACATTTCAGTCATGTACCAAATGATTTTACAATGATTGTTCAATGGATTTAGTGCATTCATTCATCAACTGTAAAACATATCTAATCAGTGGTGGTTATATGTAGCCTGGGTATTGTTTGAAGTGGTTCAATACCAGTCCTACAAGATGTTTTTATTTGAGCAAAAGTCTTAAATGTTGTCTAAAGGCAAGCAGCCATACAGGAGCTCAGGAAAGTGTTGTCTGAAATTGGTCTCAGTTTTGTCTGAGGGGTTGCCAGGCTTTGAAAACCTGTGTTAGGCTAATTCAACAGAAATCATTTGGTCCATGAGCCACACCGTGGGATCAATAGGCACCCTGTGGTGAAGAGTTAGTCTCTGAGCGCTGCACTGTGCTGGCTGCACTATTGATTCATCCAAACAGAATGATTGTCCTTTACGTGTCTGCTGGGCAGGGTAACAGGGGAGTCAAAGGTTGAGTCATTCTACTCTACCCAGGGGTGTACAGGGAAAGAAATTCAGCCCTGGATTTATCTGCTGGATTTTTGACAGTCCCGGTACACCTGATGGCCAGTACACTGTCTCGACCACATAGTGCTGATCACCAGTTAATTCACCGCACTAGTTTACATAGAATCTCTATAAACAGATGCAGAATGCAGAGTCTCTAGAAAAGGGTCAAGATTTTAGGTATAGGAAACCTTCTTGTGTCCATTTGTAGTTCGAGCTGTGTTGACCAATGATGTTTGAAGGTCCTTGTGGAGAGAAAAAGAGATGGAACACATTGTCTGAAATGTAATCTCTGCTTGATGGAGCATTCATATGCAGATAGTTTTATTTAGTTTTATCTGTCTCATCTCAGCTTGTTATTGGACTGTTAAGAATGAAGAAGCAGTCTGCTGACTTTACTCTGAAACATTCACTGTTTGCCCCTAGAGGCTAAATCGTAGTCAGATGATAGCCAATTTAGCTGTTATCGTAAAATGCTGATATGATTTACTTGAGATTATCAAATACTTATCTTGGGATAACTGTCTTAAAAATAATGCACCAGAAAAGCATCATTTCTAAGATAATCAAGACATGACAATGAGAAACCTGCACCTAAAAACTACCTCAAACTGTGGCTTCCTTAACTGAAAAGACTTGACTCATCCTCAAGTTTTAATACTTTAACCACATCCACCCATGTTTTTGGTAGCCTGCCTAAATTCAGACAATTAATTTACTGTTTACTGCAGCTGCATCTTTACCCATTTAATATTTATTTCCAGTTTATATCTATTTATTTTGCCTGGCAAAGCATATTTGTATATGGCTACACTTTCCAGTGGGCATGTAGTTGCGTCTTTACAAAGACTTCAAAGATGCTCTGATCAGCCCATTACGGTCAAAGACTGCTTGAATCCATAGAAAGTGTTACACAGAGCACACTTATAAAACACTCTTGGTTTGGCATACTGTGTATCGTTGCACTTGCACTGGTGTTGCACCCTTTCTTATTGAATTCCTGCTCTGCATCATATCAGCAGAGGTTAGCAGAACAGGGCTGAGCTCCATTAACAATACCCCAGGGCTGAACTCTCTGCATTGAGACCACAGCCAGGCCAAATCAATGCTCATTGAGAGCAATCCATCACTGCTGCTTTGCATTACTGTCTTACACAGCACATATTTAGGATGTATGTTGCAAAAAATGAATGGTGAAATGGTGAAATGGGTCAAAATGTGATCCATGTCTGAAGCTGTCAACATTCCATGGCTGTTGTTTGAGCTGTGAGCTTCATCACATTCTGTTGGTCTCAGTTTCTTTTTACCACACACCATTTACTAATATTCACTTTTTTTTTTTCAAATTGCAGAACTAAGGTCAGTCACCACTTCCTGCAGATTTCCTTTTCACATGCTTTAAAACGCCAGATTCTCATTAGGGTGAGAAATATGACAATATCATGAGACAGTATCTTCCAATTATTATTAAAAAATTCATTTTTGGTCATTTTATTTCACAACAAGCAACAAAATCAAACAAATTCATGAAGCCAGTAAACATAAACAAATATCACTATCCAATTGTCCTCCGTTAACGTCCATTTGACGGAGCATGGAAGTGACAATGTGTAGATTTCACCCTGTGGAATACTGCAATGTTCAGCAGCCATCATTGGCAGTGGGACACGGTGGCATGCACAGATTGTTCCACAGTGTTCAGTCAGATTCATATGTGTAAAATGGTGCATGTGTGAAAATCCCTTGCAACCCTCACTTCCATCGTCAATACGAGGATTTTTTTTTCCTTTGCCACTGTGTTTGCTAATCTTCATAACTATGTTTTCATGCATGTATACTCACCTGAAAATAAGAATCTTTTTATTTTTCATTCCTCATTCATGGAGGCTGCCATGTTGAAACACCATGTTTCTACAGCAGCCCAGACAGAGACAGAAAGAGCCTTTCAAGTGTTGATTCTCCTTTACACCAGGAAGGTGAGGGTGATGTGAGGAGATTGCAGTGCAGTGATTAGACCACTATATGCAACTAAATTCTACACACTGGATCTTTAATGCCTCTTACTGTAAATCTGTCAACTGCCAAAAAAAAAAGTGTACAAATGCCATGTTAGCTGTCCTTTAATATTTCTGTACAATGGTTGCATTTAGACAATGGTGCAAAAAAAAAAAACATGTTTGAAAAATTACCAGTTTGATTTTTTTTCCCCTGAAAGAAACAGGCATGTATAGAGCAGTAGTAGTAGAAGTTGCTGTACCTTCCTCAGTATTACTCAAGATTGATTTAGTTCTTTTCATTCAAACTTATAATGTGAACTCGCGGTCGAGTTGGACCGTTTGTTTGCAGGCGTGTGTGGCAGTGATCTGCTAACCTTATTTAAAACGTGTGTGTACTCAGTCAGCCTGATTTCCCACATGTTGCAGGGTAATAGTTTGATAGGATGTGACAGTCACTTGATAATTGATCATATGGCCAAACAGGGTGTAACCACAGCCCAGGGGCATGTGGCCGTTCACACTGGCCACACCAAAGCTGATTACGGCACCATTAGCTTCCTGTGGACGAGCTGTCAAATTCTTCCCTAAAATAATAGCAAGGACATGCAGAGGTCTGCCTGCTTTTCTTTCAGTGTCACCTTTCAGGACTTTGGCACGCCTCATTAGAGTCTGTCTTATTCTCTGGGTGTCACTTATTTCTGAGAAGGTGGAAAATGATTTCTGTTAAATTTAGGGCATGATATGAATCCTCACGTCTAGAAAGAGCTCCTGCTTTTATTGATTTTTGTTGTTCTCATACAGACTACAGTGTAAGGTGGAGATCTTGTTAAAGGGCTTTTGGTGGAGAAATTGCCTCTCACTGTCGTCTCTCTTCCCTCCCTTTCTCTTCCTCCCACGAGACAAGCAGAGCCCTGTCAGCAGTGACATGCATATCCAATGCGTTTGCTTTGCATAGCTGTGTGTTCATGAGTGTATCAGTAAATAACTGTGTTTTGCATGAAAGCCCAGATGGAATTTGGTGGAAACACACACACACACACTCAATCCCTGAATGAAAATATGCCATTCATGTCACACACACTTTCACTGTTCAATTGTAGCACACACACTCTTTTTCCATCTTAACAGTCTTTTTTTCTGTCTTGTTCTCTTCCCTCCAGTGGAGAAATGTATGAGCTCCATGCAGATGGGGACCCAGATGGTGAAGCTCCGCGGTGGCTCCAAGGGACTGGTGCGGTTCTTCTATCTGGACGAACACAAGTCCTGCATCCGCTGGAGGCCTTCCCGCAAGAATGAGAAAGCCAAGAGTGAGTGTCTTCTTCCTTCTTTACAGTCTCGGGGGAGCAGCATTTCAAATCTGTCATTCTCCTACACTTCAGTGTATTCATGGTTCAAACTTATGGGAAGCCATTTGTGCCATATTTAATGTGACAGGCGAGGGCTCATTGAACGTTAGTTGAGTGAATGTTTTCACTCTGAATCTCCATATGTCATCCTTCCAAGAGGCTGAGCATAATGAACTGTCGACACTTCAATTTGTCAGAGAGACAACGGCCACCGCCTTTCTTTGTAAACAGACACTGAGTGACTGCAGCAGCTGCTGTTAACCAGCCGAGTGCATTTTATTTTAATGACCTTAGCTTAGCTGACCAGTTAATTAAATCAAAGTCTAATGACTTGGTTAAAGGCAACAAATCTGGTGCCTCGTTTACACTGCCTGTACGTCTTGTACAGTGGCTCTGAAAGCTCAATGCCCTGCAACTTAAAGGTCCAGTGTGTCAGATTTAGAGGGCTCTATTTACAGAATATGGCAGAAATGGAATATAATATTCATAACTATGTTTTCATCAGTGTCGAATCAGCTGAAAATAAGAATTGCTGTTACCTTAGAACAGGGCTCCTAAACCTTAATCAACCCAAGGACCCCTTGGACGAGAGCCAAACAGAACAGAGGCCCCCGCATATAATTAATTAATTAAAAAAAAAAGAAAAGAAAGGAAAAATTAAGCCTGGCCTAAAATCACTTTTATATTTACTTTATTCAACTTTTATTTCACCTTATTAAGCTATTAATATACTGGGTTATTAGCCTGTATGTGTTCATAATTGATAAAAAGTTCATGCATAATTATTATTGGTTATTAAATGCCAAGAGCTGTGCGTCTTTGGATGTCCACTGACTCATCCAATTGCAGTGTAAATGCCTCAGTTATCTGCACCCTCACCATAATGTTTGGTCAAAATTGTCAATTATTATGAGAAAAATTGGTTGACCCCCTGCAGTACCTCTGCAGGGGGTCAGATTTAGCTGGGAAGCGGAAGGAGAGGCAGGACCACCAACATGCCGATGGGCAACTGTCAGTGACCACAACAGACAAACTAAACACATGCTCTTCATGTTTTTTCATGTTGCTACCTGCAGCCTCATTGATGCCAGTAAATCAAACACACTAGAGACAAAACACAAGCAAATGAAGAGAACATCACTGACAGTTTAACATGCAGCATTTTGACAAAAATCTGCAAATCCAGAAACACTGCAAGTAGCCCAGATGACGGCAGAATCTGTCCTCAGTGACGAACACGCTCATTTTTTAGCTCATAACAGATAGCCAACTGCAGAAACTTCCTGAACAGTGAAACATGACAACTGCAAAGTGTCCCAGCCATGTCCATCACTTTCTAGTGTCCCCTGGAAACAGGTTCTGTTGCTGCTTGTGCTGCTTATAGCATTTGGTGCTTTCACACAACGTATTGTCAAATGATGAAATGAAATGTGCTGCCCTGCTAGTGCTTTTTTTTTCTATTTGCATGTGTTTTAAGTTGCATTGAGCTCTCGGTTTCGACATATTAGCAACCATGATGATCCAGTAGCTTTCTCCCAGCCGGCCTGTTGATCTGTTTGTGTTCTAAGGGCTTTTAGTTGTGCTGGATTTCATTTTTGCTTCTTTAGGTTCCCTCTGGTCTGTAAGTGTTTTTGTTATTTAGCACTGGATATTTGTTTTCCCTACACACTTTCTACAAGAAGTGAACAAAAAGCCATTTCCCGCAGCGTTCTTTTAGAATAAAAGAAACCAAAGAGACGCTCCCAGCATGGCTGGGTGTCTCATGGGGGCTTAGGGGCTCAGTTTCCTGTTGCTCTCCCTCCTCTGTAGCCCAGGATTTAATAAGCTTCTTAAATCGACTTAATTATTCATCAGCTTTAATCTTCCCAAACAGTGTCTTACACACACGTGCCACTAAATGAAAATGACACGCACACACACACTTCATTGGCAGTGAACAGTTCGAGCTTTTGGTTTCTGGTTATTTTTTTCCAGTGGTTGAGTTTGGAGGGTGAATTTCTTTCAAAGTAAACCACTAAATCTCTCCCACATCGTAAAGCTTTTACACTTGGATGAGTAAAACAGACCATACGCTACTTTCACACATCAGTGTATGTGTGTGTGTGTGTGTGTGTGTGTGTGTGTGTGTGTGTGTGTGTGTGTCTTCTCTTAATCCACAACATTCACGCACACACATCTGATGCACACACCACATTTCTGCAAATTGAAGCAGGAATGTCACACCATCTTTTGTCAGCTGTGCACCTGTAGATATTTGGTCAGGAGTGACACAGTCAGTGCCTTCTCTTCATTAGGCGAATACATGATCCCAGGTTTTAGTCACACACCAGCTGACACAGGCTCACCTTGTCTACGTGACCCCGCATGCCTCATTTGGATACCTCGATATGTCTCAGTCACCAGAGGAGGATGCAACAGTCAAGCCACTGTAGCTTTTTCTCTGGCAGCATATTCCCCCGGCACTCCGTGTGGTGTTCTATCTCAGAGCACCCGCTGGGACAGACTGATAGACAGGAAACGCTGCAGGCTTCTGGTCTGCACACAAACTCCAGAGGGTGTCATGTATTTCTGGCAGCACATTTGGCCTTTTTGGACAGAAATGTACAGTTTGGTCAAAAGAAGCCGCTAACAACCAAAACCTAAAAATCCAGTCGGTTATTTTTAGTCTTAGACCTGACAGTAGAAATCTGTGTACACTGTTCATATTCACAGTCATATTTAGTCAGCTTCAGTCAGTTAATGGAAGATGAAAAGTGGATTTTTTTGTTTTGACTTAAATGTTTTTTAAGATTTTTAGTAATGGAATACCATGGACATGGAATAGCCATGTCTTACTCAGGAGTTTACATGCTTACCAAACATAGAGCTTGACAGTATATTCAGAAGAAACTTCATGTACAGATTCAGCAGTTAGCAACTTAGAACACATAAATCAAGCTGATACTGTTGAATATTCCTCGAACAGCTCATGGATAAACACAACAAGAAGTCAACCTCAGTCTTCTTTCAAACAGCGGTTTGCCCTGAGTTATCACTTACAGCATCATGAAATCAACTGATTTGACTTTTTGTCTCTCAGTGAACAATGCTACGTACAACTTAGAAGCTGGCAGTGATGGAGGAACAAGTCAGATTTTTTTAAACATGGAAAGTTTTTAACCGTTCATGAAATCATAGAGGCATCAGCATAAAAGATCAGTAAGAAGTTATTCTTAATTTCCCTTGAATTGAATGGAACAAAGCAGTGTAAACACTACCGCTTTTGTCCACAGGTGCCGCCAAAGTTCCAAAGTAGAAAAATGTACTTTTAGCATCAAAAGTAATCATACAGCATGTAATAATAATGCATTGCTTCAGCCACACTGGGGCCATAGTTTCTCTTGAATTTGGTGTTTTAACCAACCAACGGGGAGGTCATATTCTAATATTAAAAACATAAAAAAAAATATAGGATTTTCCAGGAGTTTTATACTGTATATAAATTAGACTAATTTTAGACCAGCTGATTAGAAAAATCATTCATCAGACCAAAACTTTAAAAACAACATTTTAGACTTAAATAAAAAAAATACACAAATTAATAAACACAAAAAAATGTTTGAACTCAGGAACTCTGTATGGTTAAAATCCTGTCCAGATAATACTGGACTCTTATTACAGATGCATTAGCATTAGCGCATTTTACTATTGTTGTTGTTGTAGTTGTCCAATTTTTCAAATATAACTGCACAAAGTCAGTCTGCAAAGTAAATTTCCTGTTTACAAAACAACCAAACTTGAGACTGACCGACTGACGTGGTCAACCTCGGGCGCTGCTGCGAGCTACTCATCACATATTCCAGACAGTAGTAGTGGTTATCCGTGTGTACCAGAGACCTGCTGCTACTGTACTGCATAATTTATAAAAATGCTGCACTCAGGAGAAGCACATGTACCCATCCTGCATGTGCAGCCGCAGGGTTTGTGAAGAACGGCGTCAGCCACACGGGAGCAGACACAACACAACAGCAGCCTGTTGAGAACATGTTGATGGCATCTTTGACACCCGGGAGGATAAACACACAAAACCACAGTTTCTATACCGTGCAGCCTGAGGGAGGGTGTATGTATGAGTGTATGTATCACTGCATTATGAATGAGTGTGTGAGTAAATAATGTTTTATCCATGTGGCATGTTGTATGACTGAAGGACACAGAGAGAGATTTGTGTGATGTGTTTTGGAGGGAGTGAACCTGCCTCTGAATAAGAATCTAAGGCTTTCAGTCATGGGACTAATGAATGACTTGAGGCAGTGTCTCCTGGTAAAATGTCATTACCATCTCATAAATGTTGTATCTTAATAAACAGCGCTCCCTGGGTCCTGCTCCTTGAGTATTTTTAATCCCCCGTATCATTAAGCCTGAAATCAGACAGAAGAATTTCCCCATTAATCCATCTCTATTCCCACAACAATTAATTCACTATTTTGCCAGAGGTGGAAATTATCAAAACCAGTAGAAGACTCCACAAGGGTAAGCTGAATAAAACTCTTGTTTTTAAAATAGGTTTTATTCTCCATCAGTGTTTGACCTGTAACACATTTTAAAAGTACTCTATTACAACTAAAAGTCCTGCCTAACTGTTGACACTGCACCGTCAAGCAGCACAGAGCAGATCGAGCTGAGAGGAAGTCAGACACAGGAAAAGCATGGAGAATCCGGTTGATTTTCAAAATAAAACACAAACTCTAAATTGTAATAACAGACAAACAAAGAAACACTTTAACCAAAAAAGACCAAATCTGAACAAATGAACATTATTATTAATGAAGCATCTCTGTAGCAGCATTTTACTGTTGTGACATATCACATTCCGCCTCTGACTTGCTGGCTTCCTTTTTTGTTCCCCACAGTCTCCATTGACTCCATCCGGGAGGTGTGTGAAGGCAAGCAGTCTGAGATCTTCCAGCGCTATGCAGAGGGCAGCTTCGACCCCAACTGCTGCTTCAGCCTGTACTATGGAGAACACATGGAGTCCCTGGACCTGGTGTCCGGCACTGGAGAGGAGGCGCGGACCTGGATCACAGGCCTCAAGTATCTGATGGCTGGCATCAGTGATGAAGACAGCCTGGCCAAGAGACAGCGCACCCGGGACCAATATCCTTCAGTTGTACAGTGGGGTTAGGACTTATAAGAACTACCTGAAAACAATGTCTGTTATATAATGTAGATCCATGATCAACATACATACATACCATGTAGAGTATGGTGCTGAAGTCTATGGAGTGTTTCAGAGTCAGATTTATTCCATTTGCATTTTTTTAACCTGAATTTCGACTCTTCACCAAAAGCAGCAACAAAAGTAAAAAGAGTAAATCTGAATGCTGACTTTCCTCAACTCACTGTGTCATCACGTGGCTGAAGCAGACGTTCACTGAGGCCGATAAGAATGGCGATGGCAGCTTAAGCATCAGCGAGGTCCTCCAGCTCCTGCACAAACTCAACGTCAACCTGCCACGACAGAAGGTCAAACAGATGTTCAAGGTAAGATGTTCTGACCACTGACAGGTGAAGTGACGAACGCTGCTTATCTCATGGCACCTGTCCGTGGGATGTATCAGACAGGAAGTGAACATTTTGTCCTCAAAGTTGACGTGTTAGAAGCAGAGAAAAGGACGAGTGTGAGGATTTGAGCCACTTTGACAAATTGTGATGGCTGGTCGACAGAGTCTTTCCAAAACTGCAGCTCTTGTGTGGTGTTATCGGTCTGCAGTGGTCAGTACCTGTCAAAGTGGTCCGAAGAAGGAAACATGTGACGAACCGGAGTCATGGGTGGCTAAGGCTCATCGATGCATGTGGGGAGCGAACCCTGGCCTCTGTGATCTGATCCAACAGACCAGTTACTGTAAAAATGAATGCTGGTTCTGACAAAAATGCATCAGAAAACACAGTGCACTAAGTTTATTGCGTATGTGACTGCATATAAACATTATATATAAAGACATACTGCCTATATACGGTACAGTCAGTATATGACAGACTGCTTACATTGCCCAACAACCAGGTAATCTTGGACTTTCTCTGTTTGAAAATGCTTCCACACGAGCATTACCAGGTTGTTTTTATGGAGACCCCTGTTCACAGTGAAACACCTGACAACATACAAATGTCTAACTCTTCGTCGTCCTCTTTTCAGTTGGCAAAACGACAAAACTGTACCCTAACCACTGTAGAGAGCATGGCAGCTGTATCAGGGTTTAAAACGAGGGCTCACAGAAAAAGTTCAGGACAGCAGAAAGTTTTCCACTTCTCCTCAGCACCGCACAGCTTGTGCAGCTGATCTCATTGCTTTGTGAAAACTGTGTTTTCCCTGAACGTACTGAAGCTCCAGTTGGGTGTTCAGAATCTAAATGGTGTTTTGGAAAAAGCTCCGTTTTGTGGGGAAAAATCACTTTGAGGGGATTTAATTTTTGTGTGTAAGACTGATTATAATCCGCTCAGTTCATTAAGTATGCATTTTACTTCACTGTTGTGAAGGCTGTCATAAACGTACCACTCGCACATTAAAAAGAAATGACATTATAAAAAACTAACGAGCAGCACACAGTGCAGTCCGACTCATCAAGACAGTAAATGAGCTGATCAGGTCACTTGAGACTCACTCACTTCCTGGCAGATTGTGAATGAGCAGTAAAGACACTGACTGACTGACTGCTGCTGCTGCTGCTACAGATGTTAGTTAACAGACTGCTCAGCCACAATCTCTCTTCCACGTCGGTGGATTAGCATGCCGCCGTGTTAAGCATGTTGTTTTAGCGTTCCTCCTACAGAGCAGCTAGCCATCGCACCATTACTGTGTCCACTGGCCTGTTGGCGGTCGCCCATATGGTGCTGCTGGGACACAGATGGCCTCCGGTGTAATGCAGAGTAAACACACCAGGGACAGATCTAGAGATCTGGCCGTGTGTGTGTGTGTGTGTGTGTGTGTGTGTGTGTGTGTGTGTGTGTGTTCATGAAGATTTGTGTGTTCAATCTCTCAGCTAGTTTCTTGGCTTAACCTACTTACAGTGGAGAGGAAAACCTGTTGACTTGACCTCTTTCTCAGCTTGAAGATGTTAACTGACGAGCATGTTGCTGTATATTTTTGCATATTAATGAGGATAAACAGCTAGTTCAGGTAATTTGATTGGACGTTCCATGAGTGCTGATATAGAGCAATACATCACTGGGACATGTATTACTCTGTTTTACCAGTGTTCTAATAAACGTTACATTAACTGTAACTGTTACATTGACTGTAACACCCAACAGGAACATATTTCTACAAGTACTTTAAAAACACACACAAGGATCAACCGTTTCCTGCGTACTGCTGTTAGAAACTGAATACGATCAGCTGATAATAAACCTGATCAGCTACTGTCAGTAACCAATACACAACCATTAATCAAACCAATGACTAACAGCAGTCAACGTCAGACATACTTATCATACTTAACTGTAAATGGCCACGTGTTGGATTCAAACCCTGAGACGCTGCAGTCAAGACTGAACCTTTGTGTGAGGGGTGCACACTCAGCTAACAGATCACCCAGAAATCTGTCATTTCAACAATTCATTACGTGATCATAAAAACACATCACTCAAGAAGTTTGAGATAAATGATACTGTAAGAGCTGGTTGGCGGATCAGATACACGCAAAATTAAACACTGACTTTAAAAACTGTTAATTCACTGTCTGTGTGTATGACAGTATTTTAGATTAGAGATTTTCTTAGAGATTGTCTGCCCGATTTCCTGCTTCCTGTTTGGTGCTGAAGAGAGCACCCCTACCTTCTGATTATATTTTATTGGAACTTCTAGACAAGAAAAAGACTGATATTTGATATTTCCACCAGAGCAGCTGCACACATGACACAAAGCAGCAAGCGTTAAAAGAAATGTTGATGGGTTGCTTGGCAACAGTACAGTCCCAGTCCAGCTGCAAAACTCTATGTCTTGGCGGAGCCAAATATATGATTAAATAAACAAACAAATCATAACCTGTTGTCACTTCATACTCATAAAAAGTGATCGCAGGACTGTTGTATGAAAGAAATATCACACTCGAGGTCGGCTGATGTTCTGCTGTGATTCGATCGTAAGCACAAGGCTGCAGTGCTGAAGATATTCACAGCTCTCCCTCTTGTGTGATATTGTTTTATTAAAGTAGATTTCATTGGAGTGCTGTTGTATTAAACTGTTTTAGGTATAACCTAATAAACTAGCAACTGATTTTATGTGATGACACAGTAAATATGTATGAATGAAGACATAATTACTTATTAATTACATTAAGTAGATGTTTATGAGAAACTATACACATTGGAAGATTTAGAAAAGTGGTGAAGATGAATGATGAACTACTTCAGAAGGCTGCTGTGTTTGACTGCGGTGCAGAAAAGACTTTTTTCATTAAGCTTTCCTCTGTTTACCGTGTGCAGTGCATCAAATCATTTTTTATCCTAAAAAAATCCATCTTTTATACATGAGGTGCATGAACATGAAGGCACTCAACAACTGTAGAAAATGAATCCAATCAATCACAGTTAATCAGTAACTATCCACACTCACAAACACAGCAGAAAGATTTCACTGACGCCTTTTCCACAAAAGACAAGAAAAATAACGAGCAAAACTTTGCAAAAGATGAGCATCTCCGCAAAACATAGACACAAAGATTGAGCGGTTTATTAATCCCAAAGGGAAATTGCAGTGTCACAGCAGCCGAGTCACATAAATCACAAAAACAAATGAGGGAGGAAGAAAGGAAATAAATTAATAAAAGATGAGTAATATAAAATACACCAACAAAAGCTAAGAATGGGAATTAAAAATGGGATCATAACCTTTAAACCATACTAAATACACATATGTGCAAACACTGTTTTTTCCAGTTGTTTCTGCTTCCAGTCTCTCATCTTAAGAGTTCAGTCTGCAATGTTGGAGGGGAAGATTTCTGAAATACATGAAGTTGCAACTCTTTGGGTGATCTGTTAGCAGAAATGGAATATAACATGCATTGTTATACTGTTTCCAGTCATACATAATCACCTTAAAACACAAATAGTTAATTTTGTATTACCTTAGTATGAGCCTTTCATATCTACATATGGAGTGGGTCCTCTTACTCAGTGTCCACCATCTTGTGCCACCATGTTTGTTACAGTACAGTCAAAGTGCTCTACAGAGCGCATGGCAGAAAAAGGAAGACGTAGAAGAAGGGTTTGCTAGTTGCTAACGGCTAACTGTTTTGAGTTGAGAGTTTTGAGTTTTGAGAATTTGAGAAGTTAAATGTTGATGAATGGAGGATCAGGCTTGATATTTAGCACAGGAAAAGCCAAGGGAGCCTCAATCTTTGCATCAAAGAAACAAAAAAGAAACATATAGACTAAATGTATTGCATCCATCCAGAATCTTTACTGTAGAATTCTGTATGTCCTATCCAATTTATAGACATTCACCAGCAGCCTTTGCTGCCTGTGATGGGTTTTTGTTAAGAACTCTGCAGCACCAGCGGCCACACTAAGACATGATCTGCTGTGGTCAGAGATGCAGCTGCAGTGAGTTTGTTGCTGTGGCAGTTAAAGTTACCGTGTACTTTCTCTTTTTGCTTTTACCTCACAGAGAGTTTTCCATAATTAAGCAGAACCACTTCACCGTTAGCCAGCTATAAAAAGCTCAAGTTGAGTGCTGTAGTTTTGGCTGCAATTTAGTCCAAATTGTCTGTAGTGTGCTCTAGTGTACTTTTACAAGTGCTTCTGATTTTCCCCTCTGTGCACCAGGAGGCCTCATGTCTCAAATGTTTAATTAAGACTCAACCATAGCACAGGGGAAAAACAGAACAAAGTGGAAAAACTAAACCTCTGAGCTGCCTAACTGACTGACCTTCTAACCTTTGTGCATTTTAAACTCTGTGATTGGCCACTTGATAATTAAATGCAATTATTCATTTGTCCAAGATTTTAAATTATTTGTCTGAGATTTCTGCTTGACCTAAATACATTGAATGAATTGAAATTTTATGGATGGTCCCTCCAGGATTTATCAATTACAGTTTTATTTGCTGATGAAAAATAATATGAAGGCATTAGTGGCTCAGCAACAGAACTTTAGGCCCAGGGAATGGATATTTCTTAAGCAGAAGAGTTTTATACTCATCAGAATCCTTGAAAGTAAATCAGGTCAGGCCCTGATTTACTTCCTGTTTAGGAAATGCCCTGGAGTTGTGCATTTACTCCATTATGTGGCCTGAAGACCTTTCCTAGTTCTGTGCTGACGGAGCAGAGGCACGCTGTGTTATTGGTGCACATGAGTCACAGGAAGCTGGTTGGATGTGATAGCTGGAGTTGTGAATGAGAGTAGAAAGAAGGCTTCTTCCAGCCGAGGCTTCGCTCAGTGATTTATCACAACGCATGCTTGCAGATGTACATGTGGAGGGAATGCTTGGTCGGAAGAGGAAGCTGTAATTCCAACTGATGGATTAATCTATAATCGCTGACAAGCTAAAACACAGAGCACACGCCTGCTAACAACTTAAGTGCATGGGTTCCTGCATAATGAATGAGAATGAATAAGGCTAGATTGATGTTTTCTGTCCAATAAAAAGTCTCTGTTCACCAGCCGTGTGATTCTACTTACTTTTGCGATTCTTCCGGGACCCCGATATGTCCTGAATAAGATGATTGCTCCAGAAAAAAAATCCACCATGTCAGAGAATGAACAACTATACAACAGGTTGTATGATAAATAAAAAAAACAATGATAAATAAAGTTATGTTTTCTGGTATTTTCAGGTATTCTTCATGGTGTTTTAGAGTTTGTCATATCCTGATAAACCATAAAAAGTCACTGATGACTCATCCTGCACTCGAGGGCGTGTAGCAATTTTGCATTGAATGAAACGTTTTCCCACTTATGACGCCACCGGAGCAGAGTGCTTCCTGTGATGAAGTCTATTAGTGATTCTGAGAGCTGCTACATGCCGGGCCTCACTGATTACTGTACAAAAGCACAACTTTTTAACTTCTTTCAGTGATGTTTGGAGAAACTGGATCAGATTTTTTACAGAATGTATTTGCTGATTTTTCCTTCTGATGTCCTCCAACTGCTCAGCTCCAATTCTGTCATCTTCATTAATCTTAACAACATTCTAGTGTAGCTAATTGCTAATTAACTGCTGCTAACTGAATCTGCATTGAGCAGACAGAGTTGGACAAAGCAGCTGTACTGGACCAGGTTTGAGCACAGCCTCTGATGTTGCATTAACAAGCTGACTTCTGGACTTTCTTGATGGGAAAAAAACGCTGACTTTTGTTAGCTCGGTCAGCCATGTAGCTAATCTTACTGACTGTCCTTCAAAATTCAGACCCAGTACAGGTGCCATGAATGGGGAAATTAGCAGAAGTTGGGCATTTTATTATGGGGACTTATGGACGTTGACTTGCTCTGTGGCGAGCCTCAAGTGGCCATTTGAGGAACTGTAGTTTTTGGCACTTCCATGTTGGCTTCATTTCACAGCCAACCAGTTGGTCACCACTGATTCTTGTAGAAATAAAAGGCAGGAGCAAAATGAGTCTGTTTGACTGTAGTCTTGCCACAACTCAGTGCTGTCTGAGTAATAACTCTTGCCATATGAGTCATACTGCATCTGTGCCTGTCACTCGTGTGTCACTCGGTCACAACTAAGTGACATATATACAAAATCAGCAGCTGAGTCTGGTGATATAAAGTGTTTGTCTTGTGTCTCTGAGTCATTGGGCTTCCTGTGTGTCAGCTGTGTCAGGCAGAGAACATGGTGGTGACAGTTGGGAGGCTAAATGTGTTAGCATAACAAGTTTTAGAGAGATGGAGAGCAGAAGACTCACCCCAGTACTTCAGCCCGATTAGTGGAGGTGGCTTAAAGGCTTCAGTATGATACGTGCGCTGGACTGCACACCTTTTTCTTCTACAACTATCGACGTGTGCATTCTGCTACAACCTCATCATTCCATTCCAAGTTTTCTTTGTGAATAAATCTATACCTAGCAGACCGGAAAGCCCCTTAAAAGAGTAAATGTGTGGACTCCCTTTTAGAGATATACTGCTCATATCCATGACTCCTGTCTGACTCTAAATGTTGGAAAGTTGGAAACTCTGTACTTTATAGTTAATAGAGTCTATTCATCCATGTCTATATAAAATTTCATTTACAGTCACGCCACGACCCAGCTTAAAGTGCCTGATGCATACATTTTATTCTTTACCTGCTTTGGAAGCCTGCAACCTTACCAACCTGGTCGTCCCAACCCTCACAAAAGATCGCCAAAGCTTCCCAAAGCCAACTTTTCTGTTTTTCATGAATTGCTATGAAGAAAACATAATGGATCTGTTATTTCAAAGTTTAGATTATTATTTAAGAATCTCAAAGCATAAGGGCACTAGAAGGACAAGAACACAAGCTGTATTCACAGAGCCACAACTCTCATCCTTCAGTGCGCAGTTAAAACAAGCAAAGAGTTCACAGAGCAATGAGAAGAAAACACTGAATTTGTAAAAAAGATCCCTCAAGGAAAGATGTTGAGAACTATTAGCTCTCTACATCCCAGTCTTTCCATTTAAAGCTACAATAATACTCATTCGCTGTGGGAAGGTGTGCAGCAGGGGACCCAGAGCAGCACTTCATTTGTAGCTGACCTCTGGGAACCATGATGGACCAAAATTAAATTGCTGTCCGGACCTTTATTAAAGTATTCCCACAGCGCACTGACATTTTTTGTGCTGTTAAATGTGACACAGTCAAATAAAATCCTGTAGAATCATGATGTGGAAAGAATCAGTTTAGATCTCTGTATCAGCCCGTAACATGCTGTTCGTAGTTCAGTGTGTATAGTGTAGTGAGCTGCTCAGAGGTCGAGCTCTAACTAGCAAAGACGTCATAGCACTACAGTGGCTGGCTCCAGTGCTGCTTGGCATATGGAGCTGGTTACAGACTGATGGGAGAGATTACATGGTGTGACCCACTGCAGTGCTCTCGTTAACCTCGTTCTGGTACACAAACATGGCTGTAGCCATTTATAGGCTGACTCAGAAACCAGGCCTAACATGTTGTCATGAGCTGGAGACATTTAGGTGAGTACAGGTAGGTAATAATGGGCAGGTGAGACCAAACAGGCTATAAGAGACAAAAACAAATCATTGAGAAATAGAGAAAAGACAACAGTCTTTTTTTAAATCTCATTCATCCATGACTTCTTTTCCTGCATGCTTCTGTCATCCTGGCACCACCAGGCACAGTGCTGGAGCTGAGCCACACCCTGCCACCTCAGGAGTTCAGCCAAGAGGGATAAAAATAATATGACAGCAACAGTTTTTATAGGAGCCAATTCTTAATTTATATTTATTCCTATTCCTTAATTGACATCTTGGCCATTCTGTGTAAGTGCTGTGTGT
The DNA here is from genome assembly GCA_028641955.1 of Protonibea diacanthus. Lineage (NCBI taxonomy): Eukaryota > Metazoa > Chordata > Actinopteri > Sciaenidae > Protonibea > Protonibea diacanthus. The sequence goes on from CM053984.1 coordinate 24,650,129, forward strand.
TTATTAATGGCAAATAAGCAAATGTCCTGACTTGAATTCGATCTGGACGTCCATTTTTTCTCAGGTGAGCACCTTGTCCTCACAGTGACTCACAGCAGTGGTTTCCAACCTTTTCCCCTCTTTTCCATTGAGTAAAGTGACGACCCCTCACTGTCATTCAGTGAATGTTTCTTATTATATTCAATGCATACATTTGTTACAGAACAGCTAATAAACTGTACTCAGACAAAACATTGAGCGTAATAATTGTTTGTCTAAAGTGAGACAACATATGATACAACAATAAATACATTTGATTCAAGTTTTTTCATAGAAATGAATGAAGTCCTGAGATATAGAGGACACAGGACACCTCTTCGGGTGTAGTAAATATGACTAAATGACATGGAGTTCTCCTCCAATTATCTATGTTGTGTATATATATGTTGTATATGTTTTGTCATTGGACATCACAGACATGGAGAACATGTTCATGCCTGGAGGAAAATTTGAAGTTCTTCAAAATGAAAAAAAAAACTTTGTGTTTGTTGTAGGAGGCAGATACAGATGACAACCAGGGGACATTGGGCTTCGAGGAGTTCTGTTCCTTCTACAAGATGATGTCGACCCGCAGGGATCTGTACCTCCTCATGCTCACCTACAGCAACCTCAAAGATCACCTCGACACAGATGACCTGGCCCGCTTCCTTGAGACTGAACAAAAGGTACACACAGACTTAGCATATGAGCTATTCCATGTCTACCAAGATTGACACTCCATCGAGTGTTGCTGTCATATTGCTCTTGATGGACAGTTTGGATTTAGATTGTCAAAACCTGGTGCCTATATTACCAAAATGCAACTCAATAAACAACTGTCCAGTCAGAGATTCAGGTGTGTTTGCTAGTAGTAGTTAATGTAGCCGGGAGCCTCTAGCCTGCAGCAGAGATGAGGAGCGACTACAGAGGTGTGTGAACTCCACACCAAGAGATTGTTTCATTTTTGAACTTAAAGTGGGCGTCCAATATAGACACTTTTTTTTTTTTTTTTTTTTTTGCATGTGTGATTGTCAAGACAGAAGCAGGTCAATAACATGTTGACATAGCTCATTTCTGATGCCAAATTGGTGCTAGCAGTCACAGCTGAGATAAATTCTCTATAATTACCTATTGACTAGGCTGCTGTGGCCTCATCCAACATTACCTTTATTTGAGAACTTTACCGTCCTAAACAGTCCTTTTTATCTTCCGCTGTCACTCTTTTACTGTATCTGAGACTTCCTCATACATACCCTGTTGTTCTTTATGAAATCATTAAGTCAACACATAAATGACAAAAGAAGTAAACGTTTTATCCCATGCACATGCTATAGCATATTCATGTTTTCTACCTTATTTTTAGAAACAATGGCCATGGTCTATATGCCAGCAGGGTGATGTAGATGTTAGCTTACTTAAGATGACAGTCAGTAGGGGTCCTAGGCCTTGATAACGAGGCCAGCTGCAGTTGGACGAAACCATTCTTGTTGGGCGAAGGTTTGGTCTTGATGAGCAAGTCCGGCATGGACGGACTGGCAGCTGGAAAGGGGGTCAGTTCACCTCCTGACATTGGAGAGTTTTTCTTGACTAATACGCCATAACTGCTCAGGGTGCCTGACTGTGTGGCAGCCCCATCACTCAGTTCTAACTAACAACTATATGTGCATATTTCGGGCCTGTGTACATGTAAAATGTCTTCTTCGTTGTCGTCGTCCTCCTCCTCCTTGCAAGTGATATGCTGAATCTGTCCATGCCAAGGAGATGAGGATGGATTCGATGATGGCGGTGTAGAAGTGCACCATCATTCACTTTGGCAGGTTGTACTTCCTCAGCTACCATAGAAAGTACATTCTGTTGTTCTTACTACACTTCATGTCTTGAATGTTCATGGTGCCCAGGAAGTCACCAGATGGTCAGTCTCCCTCATGTAGATTTACTTATCCTACCAGAGATGAGTCCAATGAGGGTGGTGCCATCTGCAAACTTCAGTAGTGTGACAGACTAATGACAAGAGGTGCAACTGTTGGTGTACAGGGAGAAGAGCAGAGGGTCAAGGACACTTAATTTAGGGCGTTCTGGTCCAGAAGTCAAAAATGTCTCTTCACATGATTTCTCCTGACGGACAGGAAGTCTATGATTCACCTGTGGGTGCAGTCAGGCACATTCAGATGAAAGAGCTTGTCCTGCAGCAGAGCTAGGACTATGCTCTTAATGGTGAAGCTAAAACATGTCCTGGTATAGATTCCCAGTGCTGGAGGATGAAGTGGAGAGCCATTTTGGCGGTGTCTGCAGACCTCTTGGCTTTGTAGCTGAACTGTAGGGTGTCTGGGAGTGGGTCAGTCATGGTTCTGAGGTGGAATCTAGACAGTCAGAATCTAGTCTGGCTTCTTTAAGTCTCCACTGTGGTGCAGGGACAAAGGGCCAGTTTAGCAGAGACTGATAGCTGTGTCAGTACAGTCCAAGTATACACAAAGATCCTCTGTAGCTTCATTGTTCCAACCTTCCTCTTAGATTGTCACTGAAACTTAAACAGAGGTGTCTCATAAGGCTTCTTGTTTTTAACTTCTATGAGGTGGGATGTCAAACACTTAACTGAGTAGCCATTGGGCCCCCTGAAGTGGTGGTTAATGTAGACAGCAAGGGCCCTTCAGGCATATTAGCACTCGTACCATCAGAGCACTTGAGATGGAGCTATAAAGAGATTCTGGATGAAGTACATCTCCTGGCTCCTGGCCTCGCCTGAAAAAGAGAAATTATCCAATGAGTACTGCAGCTCATATCTACAGTGGAATGTTTATTGCCCCCTCTGGCACTGTACTTGGCATAATATAATAAAATATAATATCGAATATCAAAAAACACAAGTAAAGAGCGTACACAATCTTATGTTGGCAGCATGGCTAGGCTCTAGGGATGTCCATTCGTTGGACTGAACTGTCTCATTAACTATTTGATTGATTGCAGTGACATTTTCACAAACGTTGGTTCCCAGAGGATGAATCTCACTGACTTTCATGATCCGAGGATGGGAGGTCAGAAGATGAACTGAGTAGCCATTGGGCCACGAAGTGGTGCTTAATGTGGGGAAATGTAGACAGCAAGGGCCTTACAGGGATATCAGAATTAGCACCTCTCACACTAATACTTGAGATGCAGCTGTAAAGTGTTTTCGGATGAAGTGGAAAAATAAAGAAAAACAAGCTGTTGCACTCATTTGCTAATTTTTTAAACACCCAGCGTGTCCTCCCAGAGCTAATTTGCATCCTGGCTGACTATTTTAATGTGTTGAAACAGTCATTTTTAAAAGCAGAAGGCTCTGTTTGGATAGCTAGACGTCGGCCCCGCTTGGGCAGGCTGTATTTTTCTCCAATTATACTCAGCGTTTGGTTCTGGCGCTGTGAATATGATGGCTTTCCTTCTCCTGTTATTGGAGAGCGGTGGAAGCAGTTTTGTGAAGCGATTTGTTTGAACTGCCAAGAGTTGTCTCTGCTGGTATCATTAACAGCACACTTTGTTGTTTGCACTTCAGATAAGAAAGAAGAGGATGGGAAACACTTTGTGTATTTGTGTAATTTGTGTATTAAGTGTCTGACTGTCTTACTGTATCTCTCTGGAACTGACAGACTGAAATGTGTTAAAGGCAAACAATATTCAGGATCAACTAAATGATGTTCCCAAGGCTACAGGTTTTGTTTGAGATGTGAAGAGAACACAATAAAGTTAATTTGTGTATAGATCTGTGACAACAAACACATGATTAGATTCAGATTAGTGAAAATCTAATATATAAACAAGAAAGGGTATTATAAATGAATACTATTAGCTACTGTTACTGCAGACTTACGTAGACCTGCACCTGAATTAAAAGTGTTTTTATAATATTCAAGCTAGTCAAAGGCTCATGAAAAAGCATTGATGGGGTGGAGGTGCTCCCATGGCCCACATGGTTGATTCAGTATAATCTACACCCACCGGCCTCTTCAGTAGGTACACTCGTACAATCCAATGTGATCCAATACAACCATTCTGCCATAAATTGTTCGTTCTTCACCTGCCAGAAAAACTTTGATTTTTCACATACTGAACATAAAGTATTGCAACTGTCAAATGCTTATGCCTTATGGTACTGTGCTTGGCATAAGGATATCAAATATAAAAAAATTACAATGCCATAAAAGAACAAAATATATGCAATGGCATGTCAGTGGAATGGCTCTAGAGACATCTATCTGTTGGTGTGTCTACCACTTTGGTCCAGCCTGAACTATCATTTAAAATATTTCAACAGCTACTGGGTTGATTAATATGATGTTTTTTCCCCTTCAGAATGAATTGTAATATGTTTGGTGATCAGTTGACCTCTTGAAGCACCACCATGACACTTTGGTATAGAAACTTAAAAAGGAAATTACCATCATTCTCAGTTCTACTTTGTGTTAACTCTGTGGTTGGGAAATTCCTCAAACGGCCACTTGAGGCTGACGACAGAACATTTCAGTCTCCATAAGTCCCCATGTTAAATGTCAGACTTCACAACAGAAATAAACATGTTTACAGCCTGGTACAAAAAACAGTCTTGGTCTCTATAGCTAATTTCAGCTGTACTGAGGGTGAATTTATATACAACTCACCTGTTCAGATTATATTAAGGCTTAAAGTTATGCAGAATTAAGAGCGTGGAAGCTTTGATTGAGAGGTTGGTGCTGTTACAGATGGCTTAGTGTCATTTGGCTCACGTTAAGTCCTCCAATGATCCACGTCTTTGTCGAGTTTTAGATTGCCTGGGAGGTGGAAGAGGCAGTGCAGCCAACATGGCAGCGGGTAGTGCCACATATTAAACACATATTGGTATTTTGGATGCCTGTGGGTGACACCATTCTTTATACTATCATTGGTAACACCTGTGTTTATCCTACTATTTCATGTCAAAATGGTTGCTATAAAAAAGGTCCATTAGTAAATGTTAGCATGCTAACATGCTAAACCCAACATAGTGAAACTGAAGAATGGGGGAAATACTAATATAAAGAGAGCCTCAGAGTGTAGCCTGTTTCAAAAAAAGACTCAGTTCTCTCTGCACTGAAGGTAAATAAAGGTTAGTTACAGCAATACTGGAAAATACAGCATACAGTAGAGATGTCTTATTTGCAACTAATAATATCTTAATATCGTGTGTGTGTGTGTGTGTGTACATGCCTATGTGTGCTCTTCACACACCATCAGTCATTAACAGAGATGGGACGTGATTGACCAATCGGGTGGCTTTAAAGAGCAGTTACCAGACAAACAGATTCTGCAGGCAGGATGAAGAGAGCTCTCTTAACTGGATTTTCCTTCACTCATCCTCATAAATCCTCCCCAGTGTTTTCAAAGGCGGATCTTCTTTATGAGGAATATGTTTATTAGTATTCTGTCAACATATACAGTGTGTCGTATTAATGTTTGATGTGAATTTCTGTCATTTCTAGATGACAAAGGTGACCAAGGACCATTGCCTGGAGATTATCAACAAATTCGAGCCGTGCTCTGAGAACCAGAATCAAGGAGTTCTGGGAATTGATGGTAAGTCCACTTTGGTTCAACCATCAGTGTCAGTGTTAGTTATTTTCCTCTAAAGTGCTTTGTTGTACAAATGTTTCTGTACAAGTTTATGCATGTGAAAGTTGTGCTAACCCTTTATTTGCTGTGTGTTTAACTAGGCCAACCAATTCTGCTTTAAAGAATCAGCTTTTACTATCATAGTCTGAATATTCCAGAGACATGCTGGGAGAGGCTCGCAGCGAGAGCCTGTTCACTGCTGCAAAGTGTTGGAATGTTTGAGATGTCATTGGAAACAGTACAAACTGTAAAATATAGATGCAGTATGCGCATTGTTATTGGAGTCTAGTCTGTATATATTCTATAGAGTATACTGTATATCTAACACTCTGTAGTCTTTTGTTGGTATTGATTGTTTGTTGGTAAAGTACAACAAAAGCTTCATCACGTTCACATCTTAATTTGATGAAGAGGAAGTTGTTCTAATCTTTTGCTAATAAAATGTACAAATACACATATGTACGATACTGTATTTTTTTGACCGTACTTCTCTAACATTAGCCAGACTAGATTCCAAGCATTAAACATCTAAGTCCTCAGGAGTTACTGGAGCAGGAAAAGGAAATATATCGTGCTGAACCACGAAGTGACCCCTACTGCTGTTTACATTGATTACATCACATGTTTTTTTTGTTAAAAATAAGTGTATAGTGTAAGTGTAAGTGTAATAAGTGTGAACTAGTGTTTTCGGATTTAATGTGTGTTTCATCCTTAAAACAGTTCATACAACCCCATTTTCAAAATGTGATGACGTGTAAAACATTGAAATCCCATGTTTGAATGAAGATAGCACAAAAACAACTTATTGAATGTTAAAACTGAGAAATTTGATTTGTTTCTGGAAAATGATCTGAACATTTTGGATTTGATGCCAGCAATACGTTTCAGGAAAGTTTGGACAGGGTCATGTTTACTACTCTGTTTATCAGCTCGTCTTCCTGCATGGACGGGTGTCCACGACAGAATCCTGTCTGTTTCTGATGCAGTGCCGTCTGACAGGTCACGGCATTCCAACATTACTTCTGAGCTTTTGTTTCTTGTATACAGAGATTTCATCTAAATCTTTTGATGATATTATGAACTGTAGACAGTGAAATCCACAGATTTTTTTTGTCATTTTACGTTGAAAAACATCACTCTGGATGCTCTTTGTAGATCATCAGTCGTGTTACTAACATATTGACAGTAAACCTCATTCATTGTTCCACCAGCTTTTTTCTTTCCCCTTTTATTTAGTTTGATTTAACAATATATAATACAGTAATATATATTAATACATACTGTAATAACACTTTTTTGTGTAACTATCTTCCAGGTTTTACAAATTACATGCGCAGTCCAGCGGGGGACATCTTCAACCCAGAACACTACAACGTGACCCAGGACATGAACCAGTCGCTGTGCAACTACTTCATCGCCTCCTCACACAACACCTACCTGATGGGTGACCAGCTGATGTCACAGTCCAGGGTGGACATGTACGCCTGGGTGCTGCAGGCCGGCTGTCGCTGTGTGGAAGGTCAGCATGGACATGTGGAACATACACTGACATCGACATATACACATGCAAACATTATGTTTATTCATTTGCATGTAACCCAGCGTAAACAAACGGTGAAAAGCGAATAATGGATTCTATCAGACAAAGCAAATAATCAGCTGTGCGTCAGAGACGAGGATTAATGTTCCTGTAAGGCGGAATAGTTTTTGCTCAGCTACAGGTCACAGAATACGGTGTAACACAGATTTTAAAGTTTAATTTTTAAAGTAATAACATAAGTTCTTACTCTAACATGATGAATAGTTAAAGCAGGATCTTGTTACTCTCTCTTTGTTGCAAGCACCCTCATGTAAATGTTGCATGTGGAAGTTTGGTTGACTTCGAAGCGTCCAAACTTTTTAAATTCCTGATTTAGCACATACTTGTACACATGGTTTCTGCAAAGACCCAAATAGGATCAAAATGTTTTTTTTGGTGCATTCCACCACTTTTCCACTGATCTAATACACACACACACACACACTCTGGACACACATACGGTGGAAATCTGAGGTGAAACATTTATTTGGGACTATTTTCAGTGATGGATTAATCCACATTTATACGTGTAACTTAGTGAAAATAAATGACTGTGTGTGTTTGTGTGTGTTTTCATGGTAACAAGTCACCCGGTGCAACAGTGTGGCTCATTACTCTGTTTTTACGGCACAGAGGAAAGCGATATCAGGCTTTGATCCATGAACAATATTTGTTAGTAGATACAATCATTGATGGTTGGTGTCTGCACGTGGATTTTTTATGAGGTCGTGACAGTTTAAACAACCACGTATACATCATTATCAGACTCTGGGTTTGCTTCCCGATGGCCGCCCTCCTCACACTGTCTCCTCTTTTCTTTTTTTTTTCGTGTCCACAGTGGACTGTTGGGACGGTCAGGACGGTGAGCCCATCGTCCACCACGGCTACACCCTCACCTCCAAGATTCTCTTCAAAGACGTCATCGAGACCATCAACAAATACGCCTTCGTCAAGAATGAGTATGTTTCTACACACACACACACACACACACACGCTCTCTCTCTCTCATTGTTTTAATATTTTCTCACTCACACACTTTTATTTATTTATTTGATCCTTTGTCGCCACACATTCAGTCAGTGAGAACGCTCCAATAGACTACTTTCATGTTTCATCGTCTTTCTGTGGATGGCATCTAACAAACCATAATTGTGTGTGTGTGTGTGCAGCTTTGACAAAGTGTGTGGGGAAATAACCCCGCATTAAAGGTGCATGTATGCTGTCAGTGCACATTACAGTGCTGCGTTACACAGGCTGTTGGATTGTAAAACCACTGAGAAAAATGGGGGAATTGACACTTGGAATCCAATCGCAGGCTCGGTTGGGTTTAATGCGTTTGAAAGCTTCCTTTACATGTGGAAATGATGCACTGAGCCAGGTTGTAAAGGCTTTCTCTGATAGGCTGATATATTGTGGCTGTTTAGCCACTGTTAGCTGGTGGCAAGTGAAGTGACTATCTGCACAAAAACCAAAGACATGGTTGATCTTACAGCGTATCCGGGTGCAGTGTGAGAATTCACTGATTTAAACCACTGGAAACTCAAATCCACAGCAGCCTTCTCAATATGTCATTTAGTCTCTTGTGCACATTGGTAAGAATTTGACTGTTACTGTCCAGTTTTTATAAACTTTCTTGACACTAGGTTTAAATTGGGCAAGGCAAATCATAAAAATAAATAGATAAATCTTGTCAGTAACAAACAACTGGAGCTTGAAGGAAGTCTTTCTGCTGTTCCACCAACTCTGGTTTGGCTGATAAAAATCCTCACAGAGTTCATAGAGTGAGATGTGAAAATATGCTGGTAGCTAAACTGACTTGATGTTTTTGTTAAAGGAGTCTGCTCTGGACGTTTTGAAGAGAGCCAGATAAGTAAGTTAAGTGATGAAAGTATTGTACATATAGAGAATACTTAAACTGATCTTGATTTCTTTAAGTGGCTGAAGTACATTCCGCTGCTCCCCGTCCACAGCAGGACATTGTGTAGCTTCTGTACTGAAACCCATGAGGGAGCAGTCAATCCAAACCACTGACTGTAAAGAATGGACAGTGCGTGTGTGACACCACTTGTAGGTTTGAGCTTGAAGCTCAAAATATTCTGCAGCTGTTAAACCTGTGAAAACAAACAGTCGCAATGAGGGAGGTGTACGTCTGATATTTACCGCCATCTTGCACAACACCAAAGTAGTCCGTCTCCAGTTGCACAATTTGTTGAGTACAGCACAGCTTTGTGTGATTGGCACTCACTTGGCTTTCATTTGTATTTCATCAGAAAACATTTATATAAAGTTGAGCTTTTCTTAACTTTCCCACATCGGGCTGTTTGGCTCTTTTTAAATGGAAACTTTGGTATTTTTTAACCTGTATGCTATTTTCTATTTTTTTTTTTTTTTTTGTGTGTGTGTGTGTGTGTGTGTGTGTGCGTTTAAGTAAAAGTGCTTCAGCCAACAGAAGTGAAACTGGCTGCAATGAGCCATCAAAGTGTGTCCACTAAAACTGACTAGAACTGTAATTTCACCTTGTAACATCATAACTCGAAATAAACTAAACTAAAGTGAGATATTATGAGAGGTTAGAGAGGCAGCGAGGAGAAATGGTGTGTAGAGACAGAATATATTTTCACATCTATATTTTATATATCTATATTTTCACACACTTCTAGTAGACATACTACAACGGTGTGCAATTTCCCTGAAGGATTATGTTGCAGCCAGTTTCATTTCAGCCGGCTGCAATGTTTTACTCAATATTGCTCCAATTTTCAAGATTGTTGTCTCTTTTTAGACTCTTAGACAGAAAAATAAAGTGAAATAATAAAAAATAACTAAAAAAGTAATGGAAAACTTTTAAGTCCCTATAGCTCAATTGATGGTGCCTGGTTCCATTCACAATGAATTGCAGTCAATTGCCCTCCCAGCTTTTCAGAATAACCCTCAAAAAGCTGCTTTTTAGGGTACAAACAGACAGGATCTGGGGGTGTCTATTTGTGCTGAATGTGAATGAAAGAACTTTTTATGTCATTGATTAATCGGCTTTCTCAATGCCTGCCCTCTCTCACTCTTTACTGTCAATGTCTCTCCAACAATATGCTCTCTCTCTCTCTCTGTTTTTCTCTCTCAACCATCAGACACAAACCAAATTAAACTTCTTCATCGCCAGACTGCGTGCATGTCGATGGGATTATCACCTTCTGATGCAGATTCTGTGAGGTGGAGGAGGGTGTCTGTGTGTACCATTTCTGTGTGTGTGTGTGCGCGCCTCTGTATCAGCACAGGTGAGAGAAGGATTTCATGTTTAATGTTGCTTTGAAGGGACTTTGACCGGTCTGATCGTCTTTCTGGCAGCCGCAGCGTGACAGTTCAGCTTCTCTACCTCAAATCGCTGTGTTTTTTGGCGGACACAACAACAGCCAAAACAGACGACCCCCACTCAAATGAATGGGGGAAAAAAATGCCTTTTCACCACAGCACTGAGTCCTGTCTGAATGCGGCCTTAATCTGTCATTGTGACTGTAAAGGTCATACAGTAGCATGCATCATTTTCATGCTCATTTCATGGTCAGTCAGCCTTTATGGTGAATATGAAGGCTGCATTTGTTGTTTTGTTGCTTTAATTTCTCTTCCACCTATATGTACAAACCATGCACAGATAATATCCCTTCAGAGCAACATAAAACATGAAATCCTTCTCTCGCCTGTGCTGATACAGAGGCACACACACACACACACACACACACACACACACACACAAATGGTACACACAGACACCCTCCTCCACCTCACAGAATCTGCATCAGAAGGTGATAATCCCATCGACATGCACGCAGTCTGGCGGATGCAGAGAGAAACTCTATTTTTAGATCCTGTCTCTTCAAGTAAAGAAAAAAAAAAACATGCGCTCTGTGAGCATGTTCACCCTCACTGTGTGTTTTTGAAAACATAATTGTGGACACCATATTCCACAGATAATTGGCTAAAAAGGAGCAGGGTGAAAGGCTGCATTCAACATCAAAGAGCGATCAGATTTTCCAGGACGCTGAATAAAAACGGGGCTGGCGGGGACAAAATTAGGATGAAAGCATCCATATGACTGAGAATCATCACTGCCAGTATGTGAATGAGGGATCTGCTCTTGAATGTAGCTTCTTTTAATAACAATCTTAAATTAAAATGTTGATGTTTATGCAGACATGTTCATTCATTACATTTTAATCTACAGATAAAAGAGAATTCATGTGCAGTCGTTTTACTTTTAGATCTTCAGAAATTCAGATGACAAATATCATGGAGAGGACATTCAAGGTGTCCTCTGCAAGAGGACTCTTCATTTTAAGTTGTTGTTCAATGTTCTTTTTAAGTGGCTCTACACCACAGGCTGTTAGAAACAAGTTTTCTGATCATACTGACTTTTAAATCAAAGTATGAAAGCTTTAAACAGGTGCCATGCTGTGAATTTAACTGTAAAACTCTACATTTATAGAAAATGTGCAAAACAAATGCAATAGATAATTGGTCAGCTTCATCTTTAACAAAAAGTCAAGTGTAATGAAGTGCAGAGAGTCTGTAACCATATACAAAAGTGTACACTAAGTCAAAACCACAAAGCGAGAACAGGGAGTGAACAGAAACTTTATTTACATGATATAATATCTGTATTATGACAAAGTTAGGAAGATTCATCCTCTGAGGACCATACATGTAGAAAAGTTTATGGCAATTCATTCAGTAGCTGTTGTGATATTTCATTCTGGTGGACAGACTGACCAATAGACCCACACTGATTTTCACAGAGCCTGTTGCTAGCATGGCTAAAAGTAAGAGGTGTGTGAGCCCTTAGAATTTAGTTTTAGTTTTGCTCCAAAAGTAATTCACAAAGCATTTTAGCATCAAAAGTAGCGTCTCTTAAAGTATGGCTCCAACACATTCATGCCCACAGAAGTTAGATGCAGACCAGAATGCTCGTAATTGTCTAACAAATCCAGATAATCCAATAAAACCACATGTGATGTATTGCACACACAGTTTTCCCTGAACTATGAATATCTCTGCCGTCTGTCAGATTTATTCATCAAACTAAAAACACAAGTGTTACATTTGTCTGGATTAGCATCTTGTTTTGTTTGAATGTTAGAATGCATAGTTAAGCCATGTAATGTAAACTGGGTGGCTTCTTGAAGAAGTGTCATTTCTGATATACTGTACAGTGTATGTTGTCTGTACAATGTTACAGTGATAAACTCTGCTACACAGAGTCACTCATACAGATTCTCAGAGAGGTAAAACCCATTCCACTTGTCCTTTTCGAACTTTCAGCCCTGTAACTTCAATCTGTTCTGTGCGATTATCTCTCAGGTACCCGGTCATCCTGTCCATAGAGAACCACTGCAGCGTTCCTCAGCAGAAGAAGATGGCCCAGTACCTGATTGAGATTCTGGGGGACAAACTGGACCTGTCCAACATCAAAGCTGAGGAGTCAGGACGACTGCCATCACCAGAAATGCTCAAAGGCAAAATACTTGTCAAGGTAAAGTTTGAGTTTGGATGTTTTTAAAAAGTGACTGATTCTCTTTGGTGAGTGGAGTCCATCCTCAGGCGATTATCTCATCTCCCAGTTCTTATTATCTGGAGTCCGAACCTCACAGAGCACACTTCAAAGGCAGCAGATATTGAAGTGATAGAAATAGTTTGAATATGACGTGTTTGGGAGAAGATAGTGAAAAACAAAACCTGACTGGAGGACAGGAAGAAATAAAAGCTTAAATTGTTTGTATAGTGCCTGCAGGCTGGCTTATTATCTACACATGCTGCTCTGTGTTATTATTTCTATCTTGTTTAAAAAAAATAATAAATTAAAAAAAAAAACAATATCCAGCTGAACACAGATTAAATTTCATTTAACTGAGAGGAGCTCCGAGTTGATAAAAACGTCACTACACTCATCTATGTCGACCTCAATTGATAAGCATATGTTTACAGCAAGCTTTGTGAGCTGTGGCGAGGGCTCAGATTGCTTTGTGTTTTCTCAGGCTGTACATAAGCCTTTTGTACAGCAGGTAATAATAATGTCTCTTAATCATAATCAAATTAATTGATGCAAAACAGTATCCTATGCATAAAACCACTTTGCAGTTGCTCGCTTTGCTTCACTTTTATTGGATACAGTTTAGCGATTCAACAATGAAACGTTGGGAGAGAGACTGCTAGCCACATAACAAAGCTCCCCAACAGGAATGGATGCTCGGCCACCAGGATGCATGATCTCATTTAATGTTTGAATCACTTCCCTCACACCAGTGTGAAATAGTGAGCAACAGGTTTTCTGACTGCTGACTCCAGCTGAATGGTTTTGACTCCACAGATTTTATTTCTCTGACAAGCATTTCCATTGTTGTAGTACCAAAGCACTGATTGTCCTGCTCCTACAGATACACTAGTAGCATGGTGAGTACCGTTACTGCCAAGTTTGTTGTAGACATCCTTGTTGTGATGTCATGTCACATTTGCTCGTCCAGTCATGATCGACTCCTGGAAACCCCTGAAAGTACCTGCAGCTTACATTTAGTCTCACCTCTTGAACAGTGGCCAAGTCTAGTCCCAGCAGCTCATCCCTGAAGTGAGCAGAAAAGTGTAATCCTCTGATTGGTCTGAGTGAATGGACTGGTAAATGGACTGTACTTATATAGCACCTTTCTAGTCTTCTGACCACTCAAAGCGCTTTACAGGACATATCTCATTCACCCATTCACACACATTCACACACTGATGGCATTGGCTGCCATGCAAGGTGCCAATTGCTCATCAGTTTTAGCCCAAGGACACGCAGACTGGAGGGGATCGAACCGGGGATCCAACCGCTGATCATCTGATTAGTGGACGACCCGCTCTACTTCCAAGCCACAGGCGCCCCTGATCTGTATGTAACCTGACAGGATGCTCTGTCCTGATGACCCTTAAAATGTGTCATTTTATCATTAGGCTTATACTTCCCCCATTGGTTTATGACCTCAGTGAACAGTTTCCTCATGACTTTATGGTCTCAATCTCTAGTTTCAAGACTTCGTCCACACATCATTATGTTCATTTAGTATATTATGGTCCCATTCACAGTAAAATAGACGATAAAGCAGGGTATGCATGTGATTGACAAGTCATTCTCAGTAAGTCTGACTTATGTGGTCTTGTGAAGGCTTGCTGTAAACCATCTGTCCAGGTTGGCACTTTGGCAAAGTTTCTAATGTAAAACCATAAAAGCAAAGTCAGTTACTCACTTAATGTTAACCAACAGAGTCAGAGGAACACGATGGCGAGGAGCAGCAGCCCTCTGTTAACAGGGTCGGGAACAGTTTTCAGGTTAATGAGGCTTTATTGACACCAGATGCTTTCACTAAAAGAGAAGGCAACTTGCCAATACCTGGCACGCGAAGGACTGTTCTGCCAGCTGTTACACCAGCACTCCTACCTGTGTGTACAGTCAGCAGAGCATCAGTGATGGCACTAATGTGTAAGCACTGTGAGGAACATAACACGCAGCACTTGTGCTGTGGATTTCTAAGCACCAGGCAAGCTTCTTCACTTGATTATGAAAGATCCATGACTCATGTGGCAGTGAGAGTTGGCCCATCTGTTACCAAAATATCAGCGGATGAACCTGCATATCCCTCACTGCCGGGTCTGAGTTGAATCTTGTGCCATTGTGCCAACATTTGGTGCACATTTCGATACCCCGTGGGCCTGAAAAAAAACTTTTTGTGAAGCTCTATTGACTCTTTGGCTCTTTTGTCCACCAGGGGAAGAAACTTCCTCCCAACATCGACGAGAACGCAGAAGAGGGAGACGTGTCAGATGAGGACAGCGCCGACGAAATGGAGGACGACTGCAAGCTGATGAACGGAGATGTATGTATCCTGTTTGTTTGATCTCTTCTGTCTACCAGAGGCACACTTCGTGTCTTTGCGTCCACAGATGAACTGTGAATTGCACATGTATTCCTGATGGTTCATGTTTAAACTAAACGGTGGTGTCTGAGTGTTCTCTCTTGTCTCACCTTTTCTTCCTTATGTTTATCTCCTATACTACTCTCTGCGCTGTTTGCTTCTGTCTCTTTCTTTCTGTGTGGCCATTTGTTCTTATGTCCTACTCTTCTCTCTTCCTGTTTGTCCCTTCTTCACTCCTTCTTCTCTTCAACTGTTGCTTGCTTCTTTCAAAGTGGAAGGTACTGTATGAACAGCTCATTCTCAACCACTTCAGAAATCTCACCCAGTCTTGTTGCCATACTTTCTCATCCTGCCTGTGAAAGCTGAAAGTGGTCAGCTCAAAACCGCTTTGCAATATTGCATCTTTAGGATGCTTCATCGAATGTGTAAGGATTGTTTATCTGGAACCAAACAGGTCCTGGAGGTCCAATGTGTTTAAGATTTAGGAGGATCTGTGGGCAGATATGGAATATGCAGAGAGCATGTTGCTGCTGCCTGTGGTCTGGTCACAGACTGAAGTGGTTCATGGATAGACTCTGCCACCATATGGCTGAACTGAGCATGTGCATTTTTCTGAGGGTGGCATTGAGCAGCGACCCCTCAGTGACATTACTCATTTATTCCTCTTCATCTTTCTAAAGGATGTAACCACTGTCATCCCCTGTTATGTTCCCACATGTGGAAATGCTTACATTATAAGAAGGTCCATTCATCAACCAGTGGGGGAACGGTTCTGCATTATGTAACATAATGTATTGCTTCATCTTTGCTCCTTAAATATGAACTCTAGAATCTGGGATGTTTTTCTTAAGACATAAGAGATAGATGTACTTCTATAGTTTAGAGAAAGCCAGTTACCTAAAAGGGTCAGTTCACCAATATTCGCGGTTTTCATTATACTCAGACACACTTTACAGTTACAGAGTTAAAATCAAAACTGGAACATTATATGTGGACACCGTACATTATTTTCTATCATATAGACTGTGTATCACATCTGGAATGAATTACATCAAATGTTCTGGAATGTTCTGCATTATGTAACATAATGCATTGCTTCATCTTTGCTCCTCCTTTAGTTCTTTAGTAGGATCCTAGAATGGTAAATGACTTGTACTTATATAAGAGCTTATATTTGTCACATTCATAGACTGATGGCAGAGGCTGCCATGCAAGGTGCCATGAAGAGCAAACTCATCTACACACACACTCACACTTTGATGGCACAGCCATCTGGAGCAATTTGGGGTTTAGTACTTTGCCTGAAAATACTGAACCGGCAACCTTCAATCACGAGATGATGCACTGCCCCACCGCTCCACATCCAACATGACATCAGCCCCTTGTTCTTTGTCTGAGGTTTTTACAGTAGACAAACAGCAGACACAACCTGCTTTGAGGGAAGCAAGCATATGGACATACTTGGGTATATAACATACAGACGTGTATGTGCAGAGAGATAAACAGAAGATCTAGGAAGCTGTAGAAGTTAGAGGCCCTCATTCTCCCCCATGTCTTCTTACATCAGTATTCAAATTGTGCAAGTACAATTTTATAAAATGCAGTTGCCTACTAAAATAAATCAGTTGTGGAGCATGCACGTGTGTCACGTTTACATCTCATGTGATAAATGAACAATAACTTCCACCAGACATGAACTGTCCAAAGTCACCCTCACCTCTTCTGTCATGTCTGACAATACCTCATCTTCATCATTCTGTTTAACTCTTCCTCCCTCCTCCAGACGTCAGCCAACAGGAAGCAGGTGGAGAACATGGCCAAGAAAAAGCTGGACAACCTGATGAAGGAGTCCAAGATCCGAGACAGAGAAGACCCGGACAGCTTCACCATCGCAGCCCTCCCACCTGCTGGGAAGGCCACAGACAAAACAAGCTCAAAGGTATATACAGGCGTCCTCAGTGCTTTGGCAGGCTCCTCCATCCTTTTTAACAAGAGCTGGACACACATTTGCCAACCTTGAACACCTTAAAGACAGGGAGGATTTCAGTTCAGGGACTCTGTTTTCCTGCACTTTGGTGACTTTTAAAGAATGTAAATAACAAAATAACAAGTACACTGCATCAACGAAAACTAAAAAACACAAGTATGAGGAGAAGTACAGGAGAACCTGACCACGGGGGCTCAGTGTCTTGCCCAAGGACCTCCTCCCTTTAAAATCTCCAATTGTGACTTAAACATCTACACAGCTTTTAGTTCAACTTTTTTTTTGCTTGTTTGAGTTTTAGTTTACGATTCTTTAATTCTAATTGTATTGGTATATCATTAATGGTGGCATTTCTCTTTAAATCAGCTCTGTCTGTCCATGTCAGCCTGTTAGCATGGAAATAACTCATACCTTCACATTCACTTAGAATACTGCAGCAGCAGCCACTTAGAATTAAATTGTTTGAATGATCCACAACCATCGACCTCAACCATCGATAAGTTAACAGTAAATAGAAAAAATGTGGCATGAACATAAGATGTCAGAGTGATGGTGCTGAACATGTCCTCTGCTGTCAGAGTAAAAGCGAGGATGGGACAGACACGGCGGACGAGGCTAATCCCAGCAGCAACAAGCGGACAGGCCGCTCCTTCATGGGGAGCTTCTCGAAGCGCAAGGTTGGCCTTTTTGATTTTGGAGAAACTGTTTAGTTACAAGGTGTTTCTCTCTAATGTATAATGATCTTTAAATATTAGCCCTCCAAGAAAAGAAAAGAAAATATCTAAATGTTTGGCTTTCAGAAGCTTCTAGGATAGCTTTGACATTTTGATTTTTACCATCACTAAATCATCTCTAGAAGCCTGTTTCACAAAGAGAGAACCCTCGCCAGTTTTCTCTGGTAATGAACTTTCTTTGTTCTGCAGAAAAAGACGAGCAAGCTGAAGAAGTCATCAAGCTTTGAAGACACAGATACGGACCAAGAGAGTACAAGTAGTGCCTCTCGTGCCCCCCTGCACCACAGCAAGTAAGCCACACACAAACACACACACACACGCAATTAGCATCTAAGCATGTCACACTTTCTATATTATATATTATCCATCCATCCATTTTCTGTAACCACTTATCCTCATCAGGGTCATGGTGGGGCGGGGTGGGGTACAGTACACCCTGGACAAGTCTATTATATATTATCTGCCTACTAAATGTGTATGTACTTCTGTGACCTTTGACCTTTGTTAACCTTCCAGAAAGAAGAAGACCATGAAGTTATCCAGAGCTCTGTCTGATCTGGTTAAATACACACGCTCTGTGGGTCTCTATGATATCGAGGCACAAGGTGAGCAGCCCTGTCCACTTTGGACAGTCATTAGCTTTAGCTGCCTTGATGCTAATTATATGAGATAGAATGGATGAACTTCTTTTATTAAAGAAATAATTGTAAGTAATAGTAGGAAAAAGTGGGATTGTTGTATGAAGCACTTCTCCACAGTGTGTTATGTAGACGGTGGTCGTTCCCCCAGTTTGGAGAAGCTGTTCTGGCTATGTATGCTAAGTGTGTACTGTGTCAGCAACAAAAGGCCCGCCTCAAAAATATCAGTATTACTTTAAGTGTTGCCTACAATAAGAATATTTTCACCACTGTATTTTTTGGGGGGAGAGTGCATTAACAGTTGAACATCTGTATTCCTATGCATAAGCCCAACTGCACTGTGCACTATGTTACACCACAGATCATCTGTTTGGATAACGGTAGCAAAAAATACAAGCATGCACAACCTGTGAAACCTTTGATTTCAATCTGATCTCACAACTTTCTGACCCAAAGTGCAGTCGGTGTCTCAGAAAAAGACTGTCGCGACAATTAGCATACATTTAAATGCACCCAATTTCAAAACACCTGAACATTTAAACTGCTCCTTAATATAAATACTAAACGCAAAAAAAAAAAAAAAAAACTCAAACTCAAACAAACTCTTTAAAGTAGAACATTTGAATGATACGTTGATACGAATGATAGATGTCTTTTTGTCATCCTCGGCAGCCAACTGCAGCTGGCAGGTGTCGTCGCTCAGTGAGACCAAAGCCCACCAGGTGATGCAGCAGAAAGCCACGTCCTTCATCCACTTCAACCAGCGACAGCTCTCACGCATCTACCCTTCCTCTTACCGCGTGGACTCCTCCAACTTCAACCCCCAGCCCTTCTGGAGCGCCGGCTGCCAGCTTGGTACAGTATGAGCTTAATACAAGCCACAGTGTGCTCCATGATCACTGTGTTCAGACATTCAGTGCTTCAACCGATCCACACTGCTGCCGCTTCCTTTGTTAATTCTGTCACTTTGTCTGAACTACTTTGATTTCAGTCGCACTCAACTACCAGTCTGAGGGCCGAGTTCTCCAGCTCAACAGAGCCAAATTCTACAGCAATGGCAACTGTGGCTACATCCTCAAGCCTGCCTGCATGTGTGAAGGTCAGCACACAAAAAAGATTGATCACATGATTTTAGTAGGAAATCACAGCTGCTCTGTTTTGCACTGTCAGCCATGAAATCCAGTCTGTTTAGTGGTCTACTGATTTTGTTTAAGAGTGAGCATTAAAAACACTGATAGGTGTACTTTATCCTGTAAGGAAAGAAAAATGGTTGACCTCTGTTTACTACAGGCCAAACGCTGTATTGCATTGTGTTGGGAGAATGTTGGTTGCCCTTCTTTTAACCACTGGTTAAATAACTTAACATCGAGTTTGGCTCTTGAGAAACTGACCTATATTGTTAAAAAGAGGACTTCTGAATTTTACAACATTTGGAAGTTATTTCTGGAACTGCTGAGGAATGGAGATATGGAGAAGGCAGTGGGAGAATAAGATAATGAAAATATCTAATTTGTTGTTTGAACATTGTAACCTAATATTCAGTGCACAGTTATTTGTTGACAAATTAGTGCAGTTTAATTTTTTAAATTTTATTTATATATTTTTATTATTTATTTTTTGCTATCTACATTTATTTAATTATTCATTTATTTTGTCCTTTCCAGTATTATTGTTTTAATATTTATTTTCATTACTGCCATATGTTTAGGATGTTGTAACTGTTGGATGTTGTTGTATTAACACAAAAAAACAATAAATATATGTTTAAAAAAAACAGAAAGTTTGTGCTAATATACTGTATGGAGAGCACATTTGCCTCTTTTCAATGAGATATCTGAGTAAAAGTTGTCTTTTTTTGTAAAGACTATTCTATTGAGCTTCTTTTGTGCTTTAATTATGCAACTGTGCATAAATTGAAGATACCAGGAAGCCATGTATGTTGCCATTTAAATATAGTTACGATGACTGGCAATGAACATGTATTATTGGGATTTTGGACTTCACACTTTACAATTACATCTCATAAAACAGTGTACCTCCTTTCTTGCCACTGCAGGTGCCTTTAACCCCAACCTGGAGGACCCCTTGCCGGGTCAGATGAAGAAACAGCTGGTGTTGAAGATCATTAGTGGACAACAGCTGCCCAAACCCAAAGATTCTATGCTAGGAGACAGAGGAGAGGTAGGACACACTTCTTGTCTTATCTTTTATTAGAAAGGTAATTTAAATTTGTTATATAATTTAACAAGATATACAGGTAAATTTTATAATATGTTACGATTTTATGTGTTTCACTTTGTGTAGCCTCTATCCTGTTTTAAAGATCTCGAATACACTTGGATCTTTGCTGTTTTACTTCAGAGTATAAGTATAAGAAACACCACCTCTCCACCAAAGTGCTTTGTAAACCACCGCTAACTTATTCAATGCACTCAGCAGACAGGAAACGACAGGGAAACTTGTCACGTGAAAAAAGTTGTATAAAGCCTTTTGTATCTGCTGTGTGTGAAGCCAGATGGTTTGAAAATAAAAATAAAAACTTGTGTAGCGTGAGCTTACCAGACTCCATCCTCTCAGTTTGAAGGTCCAGTGTGTCAGATTTAGAGGTCTCTGTTTATAGAATATGAATACAATGTCCAGAACTCAGGATTTTCATGTTTTTGTTACTTTTGAGTGAGCCTTCATATCTACAGACACTGCATGTCCTCTTCCATGAAGTCCACCATCTTTCATGTTTCATCATAGTTCCTCCTTCATGCTCCACTGGGATTGCAATCAACAAGATATCACTAAATCCTCCACACTGTTCTTCATGGCTTGAGTTGCCAGGCTACATTAGCTGCTACTAATGCACATGTAAATCCCTAATCAATGGCATTGTGGGTAAGGCCCGAGGTTTTGTCAAAGAAGTGGAATGTGAGGACTGCTGTGATAAATTTATGGTGAACAAAGCAGTGTGTCATCCTGATTTACTACTGCCAAACCAAGAAGTAATGGAATGTGATCATTGAAAGGTCTTTACTTTATATCAGAGCAAATGATGTATGAAATGATACCTTAATGCTGTGTGACGTCCTTGTGTCAGATCATCGATCCCTTCGTGGAGGTGGAGATCATTGGCCTCCCAGTGGACTGCTGCAAGGAGCAGACCAGAGTGGTGGATGATAACGGTGAGTTGATGTAGAGATGAATTATTATTACTTTTATCTTCATGAACTCATACTTTGTGAACAAGTCTGTACTGACTGAACGGCTTAATACTAATGCAGAGAAAATGAAATATTAGAATCGTTATATCAATAGTCAGATTTTACTGGCAAATCTATATATATCTGGAGTTATTTTATATTTATATATTTAGCATAATCTTGACTAAAACAACCAGATTTCACACAGGTACACTTGAATATCCGCTATCACATGCACATAGCACACTGCTTACTGCAGGGCTGTTGAGACCACGCCCCCTACCTGCAGAGGTGATTTCTGTACCTGGACCACACTTTAGAGCTCAGAGCGCACAGAGACTATTGAAGACACACATTTGAACTTGTGGACTACATAATATTGTTCAATAAAATAATTCAAACTGTCATATTTTTTTCACTTTTTTATTTTCCATGGTCATTTTCTTATGACCAAACAAAATGTTTATATTTATGTTTGGATATTATACAGTTATTTTAAATTACTCCCAATTTCCAGTTAATTCCCATACAGTAAATTTCCATAATTCCCATGTAGTTTCTGGTTTTGAATATTTCCAAAATTCCCTAGCTTAACTTCCCATGGAAAGTTTCCACCCCTTTGGAACCCTATACATGACAGTGAGATTTCCCGCTAAAACTGTGATGCATTTAATCCTAAATTCCTCATAACAAAGTTTGACCCTAATGAGGCTGTAATCAGTCAGCAGGATTACACTATCCACCAAAAATAAAGCTACTTCTGGAAGTGGGTGGTTGGAATGTATTTTGGTTTTAAGCTGTACAAGAATGAATGTGGATGAGGCCTGATATTCTCCAGCTGTGTGGACTGTGTGCAGACACTAGCAGGAGCCACAGGAAGGGGAAGGGGGAGGGATTTTCATTTTTTTTTAAAGAGGCAGGCTGTTTCCCTTTTCTGATGTCCTCCAGACACTGACATTCTGACCTGCCACTTCCACTAGTGAAGCTAACGTGAAGGCCTGACAATTCATTTTTTATTTAAAGTGCTTAAAATGCTTTAAAATGAGAGAGCTGTTGCGACAGACTATGATGCTCCAGGCTGCCTAGTGTATTAAGAGTTAGGTCTTCAGCTGCCTGTAGTCCCTACTTCACCAACAAAGTCCTGTTTTTCACAAATGAATTTCAGTGAGTCACTAAGTGTCACTCATGGTCCCTGACTACTGACTGCCCCTCACTGCTGTTCTGTGTTCTGTGTATGTTGTCCTGTTTGCATGAGGAGAGCTGTGGTTTGTTGTGGTTTGCCTTTGACAGTGTATGTATGTGTGTGCAGGTTAAAGCATTGCACTGGTTGAATGTGACTGTTTGAACTGCCTGTATGGGTTCTGATCTATAATTGATGAGCTCAGCATCAGGAGATGTGCACAGGCAGCACCTCTCAGTCTGCTCACACACACCCTGAATAATTGATGAGTGCTGAGCTCACTTTCTGACTTCGTCCTAGACCATCCACTCTCTCTGTCCTCCATCTCTATCACTCTTTCTCTCCTCTCCATTTATCTGCCTAACTTCTCCCCTCTTCTCATTATTTGTCACACTTTTTATTTCCCTCTGTGTGTCTCTCTCTCATTTTGTCTTCTGTCCTTTTTCCCTCGTCCTCTCTCCTCCCTTGCCACCCCCTCCCCTCCACCCTTGCCCACAACCTCTCTCTCTGGGACGGTCCCATAGGGTTCAACCCAATGTGGGAGGAGACTCTGGTGTTTACGGTCCACATGCCGGAGCTGGCCCTGGTGCGTTTCCTCGTGTGGGATCATGACCCCATCGGCCAGGACTTCATCGGCCAGCGCACCATCGCCTTCAACAGCATGATGACAGGTAAGATGAGGTGAAGCACCTGCTTTTAGGTGGAACTGATAGGTACCCCCCACCCTCCCCCCACCTCACCTGCATCTTTTACAGATCACGTTTCTCATGGAGCATTGTTGCCTTTCTCTAATGTTATTTTTTTGCAGCTTGATTAAATGTATTTATTTTGAATTGGGCCATTGCTACACTGGATATCAAAAACTCATTTGGCACACCATTCCAATACAAATTACTTAAGCAGAGTTTATTAGTGGAATACTCAGTTGTATTCGTTCTGAGAGTGTCTCATGTCTGTGTGTCAAGTACAGAGCTGGCGTAAGGATGTGGTTACCCTAGCTTAGAAAAAGAAAATGGGCCACTAGCTTGGCTCTGTTAAAAGCTGTCTCTCGATTGTTTAATCCATATTAAAGATGTCTAAGGATCACAAGTAACATTAACTTAAATGTTGTCTGGGCAGCTGTGTCAGAGGTTAAAATAATAATTTGATCTGAGGATTTGGATCAAGGCCAAAAAAAAATGACTTACTGAATTCATACATGAAGGGTCAAAAATGTCTGAAGATCAACAGTTTATCTACTTGCCCAGCTCTTCTTTGCAGCATCACCAGCTAAAGGAAACAGATAGCTGAGTGTTTATGCTCCCAATTTGACCTTCCAGCAGGAGCATGTGGGTGGAACAGCAGTGGGCTAAGTATCAAGCCTTGAGGAACGCCATACCATATAGTATTAAAGAGTGCTACATTATGTTTTTTTGATTTAACATGATTCAGTAAAGTTCTCATCTGTGCTGGTAAGGAGCTTGAGTTGGATTTGGTGGCTAATGGTAGAAGTTTGTTTCACTGCTGATTGATGCAACAGGTATAGTACATCTCTATCTGTCCTGTCTGTGACTGACTTATATTGTGTGTGTGCAGGTTATCGCCATGTCTATTTGGAAGGTATGGAGGAGGCTTCCATCTTTGTCCATGTAGCTGTGAATGACATCACTGGTAAGGTAGGTACTACTGCAGAAGTCAGCTGAAAATGCTTGAATAATCTTTTGTTTTACAGCTGCAATTTCCCAGAGTCTCAAAACATGAACGTATTATTATTATTCTATGTGTGAGGACCTTGTTGTTTGGCTTTAAATAAATACTTTTTTATTACACATATCCATATTTTTAGCTTCAAAAACTAAATGATATACTTGCTGATATGATGAGGATATTTTTTTTCTCTCTTGGACAAAATATGTCATAGAGATCCTGTTTCTAAATGACCTCATCTGCAGTAACGTAAAATTAGCTTGATGGGACTGTAGTGTCAATAAATGCTAAAGCACAAAATAATCAGCACTATGCTGTGTCCTAAATTAAAGGAAAGCTTGCAAACAATATGGACATGGTGAAAAGTATATAAAAATAAATCAGAATTATTCAGGATTAATTAGACCAATTGTGTGATTTGATCACTGCAGGGCTTTTTATGAATGGACCATCAGGAACCAATCATTTTTCAAACAAACCGACAGTGAGCGTGTGGTATTCTTTGAAATATTTAGGTTCCTCTGCCAACAAGTTTCCTGAGTTTCAGTGTCCTTACCAAATGGTTATGTTTTGATACCTTTTTTTGTGAACAATGTTAAGCTCTCTCTACTGTTAAATATTGTCTAAACTTCTAACTTCTAAAATAATTGGCTGTGTGGGCACATTTAAGTTGGTACCAAAAAAGATAAATAAATAAAGTTCAACGCCCTGGACTGCTTTTTATGACAAATAAAGAAATGAGACATTGAAACTGTCTAATGTAAATGTATTAATTGATTAAATTTAGGGCAGCACGGTGGTGCAGTGAAATTTGTTGTACATTGTGGACACAAAACAGAATATACACATTAAAAAGACAAACAGTAGAAACGAACCAAGACATAACCCAGATGTGGTAATAGTTAAATGAAAATATAGGTTTACTGCTGATGTTTCAATTAAGGCCAAAAGTATGTGACAGACTGTTTTAATAGTACAGAAAACAATATTCTAGGCTTTAATTTGCTCCTACCTTTGTGCCAATGCCCCTGTGCACAAAGCCAACTCCATGAAGAAATTGTGGTGTAGAAGCTCTTGACTGACCTGCATAAAGCAATGATCTCAACTCCACCCAACAGCCTGGGGATGAACTGAAATGTCAGCTGTGCTAAGCTAGGGCTTACTGCCCAACATCAGCTGGATGTCGACATATTTTTGGCTTTGTAGTCTACAGCATATTCATACATGTGTAGGCCCAAATTCCCCCTACTGGAAAAAAAGAGATTAAATTGTTAAATTCAGCATCCATTTCAGAGGAAGCATGATTGCTAAGCAGACATATTGACTGTGTGTCTTTTATCAAAATGTGACTCTCGGTCATAGATAATGGAGTCGTTGCTATCACCACACATTGATTTTATTTCCCTTTGACCCTTTAGTTTAAATGTACTCCTGTGTCTCCAGCCATGCTGTAAATGACCTCTCTGTTGTTCACATTGTCCTTACTTTGAACTTCCTGTTCCTTCTCAGCTGTTGCTTTGTGCTTCCTGTTGTGATTTCTTCCTGTTCTGATCTCTCTCTCTTACCCCACCCATTTATTTTCTATCTCTTTCATCCTCCGCCTCTCTGATTTTCGCTCTCTTCCTGTGTCTGTTTGTGATTTCAGTGGACCTCTCTTTTTCCAAACGCTCCATTTAGAGGCAGGAAATTTTTAGGAGCCCTGAAGCTGCCACTCAAAACTCAGGTGTAGTGGGACCCAGTCGGCATCTTGCATGAGCCACATGCTCCACTCCCTTTTGCCACCTAATTGACCCCCCTTCCCTCCCTCCCACCTGCACACCCCCTTCTTGTCAGCCCAACTGCAAGCATTAAAAAATTATATTGCCAACTCATGGTTTACATGAGTTATGAAGGCCTGACGTGACTGCTTCCTCATTGACTCGCCCCAAGTAGATCCAACTTCCACAGTTACAGAGCTGGATAAAGAAGAAAGAGATATGAGTCAGGACACTCGCCAGGCTGCATTGACTTCTCTCTGGTGTTTTTATTTATTTATTTATTTATTTTGGCTGAGAGCATTTTTTTCCTCTTAACTCAGGAGTTTTTTCACTGTACTGCACTGCAGGTATATTCAGTTTCAGTGCCTCTGAGGACATTCATTTTGTTCCCTTGAAAAACACTGTAGAGGCAATTGGCTAGATGATGCTTTTTAAGATTCTCTTCTATATTTAGAATCTGTTTTCTGGGTTGTGTGATCATTGCAGTCCCGAGTATTAGAGCAGTGTCATCATGAAAGTTAAAAGGAACAGGTGTGATGTTTCGGAAAATATGCACTTTACTGTGTTACCACACTGTAGACTTGCATTGCAGTTCAGTTAGTTGTCTTTGGATCGTAACTGTACCTGCAAACTTTCAGTTCTTTTTTACATTGAATCATTGCATTCATTATAGCCAGAGATGTAGCACTGGTTAGATGGTGGAGACCACAATGTCTTGTCTCTAGATGTGACTCAAGTTACAGTCTGATGATCCAACATCCAGCATGAAATATTTTATTGGGTTTAGCCATTCATAAAGCCATTCATTAAATGTGTTAAAGGACCGCATTTCCAGTTTTTGACCTAAGCTAGGGCAAACATGTCTGGACTTGTGCTAGATGGACAGGCCTATAATAATAGTATTTTATCTATTGGATGAGTATATTTTCCATAATGTTAGACTGTTTTTAAAGTGATGGTTTGAACGATGAAGCCACCTCAGGCAGACAACTTAATATATTGATTCTCATCTTGTTCAGTTCAGTTTACATTCTCCCTTTTTCACTCAGCCAAATACTTCTTTTCTTTGTCATCTTGTCATATTGTCTCTACTGTTGCTTTTCTGATGATAGATGTTCAGTAAAAAATTTACCACAGCGGTCAACAGTCAGACTATTTGGATCTACTTCTTTCACATTGTTTGAAACTTTTGATAACAAGTAATGGCAATGGTGTTCAGTAATATAATGCCTCGTCCCACTAAAGCTCCCTTTGTTTTGGCATTACTGTGGACAGGTCCAATGCTATTTACAAGATTGTCCGTCAAAGTGAGTCTCACAGTTTGACAGACAAGAGTTTCATGCTGTCATTGTCTGAATATCCTCACCATCATCATCATCATCATTTTCACCCCGGTCTTTGTGACTTTGTGATTACCATGCAGCACCTAAAGGCACAGGAAACCAACCAGGAATCCACACAATGTTATACTTGTGATGTCTGTGTGAAGTGAAACAACTAGGTAAAGAGTTTGAAGATCAGTTTTAGGACAGATCATTTTCACCTTCTTTCTATTAGTTATGTACAAACAATATTTATAGGAGTTTCAGAAATGCTATGTGATCAGAACATCTTTATTATTCTGATTCAGTTTTGTATGTAAAAATAGCCAACCTACATGGAAATTACTGCAATGTTCTAGTTGTTGTAGGAAGCACCATTGGACATCAAAAAGTCGTTGTATTCACTGAATTGACTTGTCGAGCCAATCTTCATGTGTTTAATTATTACAGGTAGCTTAGCCTAAAGTCTGAATTCC
Organism: Protonibea diacanthus; assembly: GCA_028641955.1. Classification (NCBI taxonomy): domain Eukaryota; kingdom Metazoa; phylum Chordata; class Actinopteri; family Sciaenidae; genus Protonibea; species Protonibea diacanthus. The sequence goes on from CM053984.1 coordinate 24,678,220, forward strand.
ACCAGGCACAGATGCAACACATTCCATGTGCATTGCAGACAGCAGGTCCCTTTCGACACGGTCCCTTTCAGAAGCGTGTCTCTGGTCGGCTCCACAGAGAATACATAGCCCAGGTCAATCTGCATCGAGCAGCTCAAGCTGACAGGAAGACAGACACAGAAATGGCATAGAGAATACGGTTGATTTTCAAAATAAAACACCCTGTACAAACTTCCAATTGTTAAAAAAAAAAAAAAAAAAAAAATACAAAAGGGAAATAATGTAACTACGTAGCATATAAACCAAGGAAAATGACCAAATCTGAGCAAGTTCACGAACTCTGGCAAGCAAAACACTCACGCTTCTGCTGGGGTTTGAAGCCGCATGGAGAACAGACCAAAACAGCCGCAACGTGACAGAGATGTGCCAGATGGGATTTTGGCATAACTAATATTTTACCATCAGGACCACAGATGCTTTTTCCAGATGCGTAGGTGTTCAAAATGTTTAACAGGTTAACATTTCACAATCCAAGTGCAGGTCAGCATGGATTACAGCTGAATGATCACATTTGACTGAGTGATCATTTTGGGTAAATGTGGAGGTAGTTTGTAGTAATTAGTTTGTAACTATTTAAGCATGCTCACTGTAAAAAAAAAAAAAAAAAAAAAAAAAAAGTGTTATTTCAATAATACAGTGTGGACCAGTGCCACCTGCATTATGGCAAACATTGTTCTTGTGTGTCTTCTCTGTGACATTCATTTTGGTTTGCAAGTTTGACAATGTTGTTTTGTGTTTTGTCAGGCCAGAGCAGCCAGCGGCATAAAAGGGCTGTTTCACAGAAACCCAAAGCAGGCTTCCCTGGACAGCCATGCTGCTGCACAGCACAGTCGTAAGCACCCGTTCGGTGCCCACCTCCTGCGTCGCACTGCCAGTGCACCCACCAAAGGCCAGCCCAAAATCAAGAAGGGCTTCCCAGAGATTGCCATCGACACCAAAGACTACAGCTCAGAGGGCGCTAGTGAGGAGCGAGAGTCTGAGGACAAGGCCTCTGCTGCCGCCTCTCACCAGCCCACTACACCACTACACCGCAACGGGGACTCACTGGCATCCCACCAAGCCAAGGGCCCCTGGGACCATCCTGACACCAATGGGGCTTTTCATCCTGAGGAGGGTAAAGGTAAGAGCTCACTTTTTGCTCACCGACGACCCATGAGCGAGCCTCTGAAACGGGCCAGTCGGCTCCACTTTCACGACCCGCTGGAGGCAAAGCCAGGGGTGTTTGCCCGCGTTGCACTTAACAGCTCAGGCAGGGTGGGGATGTCCTCCAACTGCATCACATGTGTGATGGGCTCCAAAGAAAGTCCAGAAGCTGAGAGAAAGGGTCTGGTTAAGGAAAGCCAGGGATGCAAGTCCAAAATAGAACATGGAGAAAGACAGGAAAGAAGTAACCACAACAAGAGACAAGTTCAGCCGGAGCCCATAGCCAAGCCCCAGCCCCTCGCTGCACAGACTGAGTCACAGCAGTCTCCTCTCACTCCCAAGTCACGTGTGGAGACTCAGTTTCAGTACTCGCCCGAGGCTCTTCTCCATCCTATCACCTTCTCCAGATCCAAAGCCAGACGAACTCTGGGTGTCCAGCACATTCGACCTCAGCCTGATGCATCACAGAGGAACACCCGGTCCTTTAGTGTTCCCCGTAGACGCTCCACCAGCACTGTAACACCAGCACAGAGCTTCACAGCAGACCGTAGGACCAACCTCCATTGTCAGGAGGCAACACCACCCAACTATGGCGCTGTTTGCGCCACATTCACAAACAGTAATGCAAATGAAGGTCTCTCGCTCAGTGACAGCAGCAGCTGTAACAGCTTGTGCAGTCTGAGCAGCTTGGAGTCACTTCCTATGCTGCCTTCATGTTCTGTCCACGACAGCAGCAAGAGGGCTGTAGGCACCCTGCAGCGTGAGATGAACGCCCTATTTGCCCAGAAAATGGAAGAGTTGCGCCATAAGTCCCCCATGTTCTTTGCTGGTAAGATGTATGTGAGGCAGAATTAGCAAAAGCCCGGTAGCTGCTGTGTAGCAGCCGTAGTGCACCTTTTTTTACGTAGTTAGCGTCATCACATCTCGTCATCCCATGTGTCCCTGATAGTATAACCCCATGTGGTTCTTTCCATTATTACCAATTAGCTTTAGTAGCTTTCAACAATGTCTTGCACTGATTCCCGTTTCAATTAACTGATTCTAATTTTCCTCTCTGGCCATTAAACACCGTATCCGATACACCCATTCCCCATGCTTGACAGATGAGAAAAGTGGTAAGTTTTAACTTAATAAGAATAGAAGTAGTTAGCAAATAACCTAGTGAATGTGTGAGTGAATATTGATGTATATGGTCTAAAACAACATAGATGCAGAAAACTCAAAGCACACCAACACACAAACAATGGCCTCAAATAAGCTAAAGTACAGTCATAAGTAAGTAAGTAAGATAAGTAAGTACAGAAGTTTGCATTCAAGCCGTGAAACATTCAGTACATCGAGCACATGACCCATAACAACTGGCTGAGCACTGGAAGTCACAAGGCACTGACATCTGTGCTGCGTCCAGATGAAAAAAAAAAAAAAAACTTCCTCCTTCACATGATAAGTTTCAGGGGATTCCAGTTCCTGTTAGACATCAGCTGCCCTACCCAAACCCTGTTGTATTTCAGCCTTTCTCATCTATCATGTGATAGCCATCACTGTTTCTACTATTAAAATGAATCTTCTGGCAATACCAAGTGTGTTCAGGGAGTTGAATTTAAAAGGTGTCTGGCCTCATTACAATAGCTGATGTGTGCATCTGTTCTGTCATATGATGCTGGCAGGCAGAACCTCTGTCTTAGCAGATTAAGCTCTTTCTTTCCAGTGTGAAACAAATGCTGTGATTTTTGTTCTCTTGTTGATAACCTCTCTTATTAAAGTGCTTTCTCTGTCCTATAAGCAGTTTCCTTGCATCCATTCTCTCTTTTCTCTCCAGTTATGCTAAACTCCTTTTCCCTGTCTGTCCTTTTTGCACGCCTTCTCTGTTCCTAGTGCAGAATTGAGGGGATGACCAGAGCCAGGTAAACCACTGAATGCATGCAACCTTTGAATAGATACCTGTGCACCTTCAATTCACCTATCACTCTCTCTGTCTAACAAGCTGCTTCTCTCATGGCCCATATGTCACACCTGTGGGGGTTGGCTGGGGTGTGAAATAAATACTGTATGTTGTATTCTCCATTTTTACATGTTCTCAGCATGGCTTTGAATTAGTAGAAGTAATGAGAGCACCTTGCTGGCAGTCAGGGACGTTCACCGTGGGAGAGTCATAGCAACAGTTCATGAAACTTTCTTTGTCCCTTTTCACTGTGTTATGGATGTACAGTGTTTTAAGTCACGTTTATTTCATGGCATCCTCTTTGCATCTTATTTTCATAGTTGTGACCATAATTCCAGTTGATGGTAATGCCACCGTACTCTTCATACTGGTTGCTGAGATCTGTGAACACAGTGACATCACTAAAAGAAGTCTAGGTCAGACACACCCCAGATAGCAGACCAACATTGAATCAATGTTGATTGATCAACAAAACTGTCATTGAATCAACGTTGCTTAACATTGTAATATAACACTGATTTTTCATCAGGTTTGCACCCTGAAATGTTAAATAGATCAAGACAGACATAAAATCAATGTTAGTTCAACTTAAAATCAATTGCTGTTTTATCATTGAATCAACATTGAAGAAACATTGAATCAATGTTGCCTTTATCACTAATTATTCAACCTCAACCAAAATGATGATTCTGATGGAATTTCAACATTGAATCACTGTTGCCATGCTATCTAAGACATATTTGGAGAGGTTTTAAAATTAATTATATGGAAGAGAATACGAAGGAAGATGGTAAGAGTTTATTTGTAATTAACAAATTACATACATACATTACAACAGGACAATGCAGTTGTTCAATGCTACAAAATGTGGGGATTGTCCTTTTAATGTTTGAGCAAGGTAAAACAGTAGGAACAGTAGTTCAGTCAAAATTTGGGGCTGCTTGAGTTTTCAAAGGTGTATCTAATCTAAAACCTTCACAAGCAAATGGAGTCAAACTGAGCAAACTCCATTCGCCGATCAAGGCCACACGATGCAGTTGAAACCTCAGATAGGGACCAGTAATTGGACCTTGAGTTCAGGTTATGTTAAGTTTGGGGCACTGGATGTGACTTCTCCATAATCCTCGCTGTGTTGAACTGATTCTCTCATGTTCTAGGTAATGTAAGGCTATACCTTCACATCGATTCTTAACTTCAAGTTGAGGTGTTCCTACATCAACATCCACCATTCACATCTCTTCACCAAAACGACTTCCATTGTGTTATGTATTCTTCCTCATAAACCAAAACCAAGTTCGCACCTTGTTTTGTGAGCCGTTCTTCTTTATCAGGTTTTGTTAAATACGTAATACAAGATATTTTGTTCATGTAAAAAGTATACAGTCATCACTTCAGGTGTAGCAGGACCTCCACTGTGCACATTAATCATATTGTGTTTAGCCTAATGTGAATGGTAACATCTAGCAGATGCCTGTTAGCTTCTGTATTAGCTCAGATACCAACAGATCAGCTCAGTACAAGTTTTCAAGCAGATACGTTTTTTTACACCTTATAGCCAAAAGGCTTTTGGTGAGTGTCAACATTGATGACAGTGATTAATTTCTGTGTTGTCTTTCTTTCCACAGATTATTCCACAGTGCAGAAACCAGCTAACCCTCCTCCATTTCTTGCACTAAACTCTGAAGACGCCAAGAAAACACATTTCATCCGCTCTGTCTCCACTCCAGAAGAGAGCCAGTCTTCACATCACTCCTCCTCTACACCAGTGCACTCACCATCCACAGCAATAAATGCAGACTCCCCATTGACCATACCTTCAAATGGGTTTGTGGATAGTCCTATGAAGGTGAGCGGAGACCCTAAGAAACCCCCTATGCTTTCCAAAACCACATCACTCTATCTGACTAACCCTGCTGAGAAATTCGTACCACCACAGTGTGGTCAAGACACCCAGACTAACAGAAACAATCATTCATTCATGGAGCACACATCAAACCAGAAGGAAAACCACGAAACAGAAAAGAAAAATGATACAGCAGAGTTAAAGTCTGAGCACAGAACAGAGCCTCTCGCTGCAGCATCCAGTGCTGTGTCCACAGGAACCCCTGTAGAGCCCCCAGCGCACACAACCCAAGCCAGGAGAGCACTTTTTAGCAGTCTGCCATCGCATGCACCAGTAAGAAGAACAAAAAGTGAGGGGCATGTTCGGGTGGCTGTAGCCTCAGCTGTCCAGTCCCAGTCAGCAGTACCAGAGGTCTGCACAGATGCTACCATGAACGACCGCCTTTGGAGCAAGTTGGAGCCAGGCAGCCACCGCGACAGCATGTCCTCCTCTTCTAGCATCTCTTCCAGCGACACAGTCATTGACCTGTCCTTGCCTAACCTGGCCAGAAAGAGTCTTACCAGCCTGCCCACAGCCAGCAGCACCTGTGATCCTCCCTGGGTCAGTTGCCGTCGCTCGGCATTGGTCTCCTACGATGCCATGCGAGTAAGCAAGAGTAAGTCAAACCCCAATCTTCAGCAAAGTGAGTGCTCCAAAGATGAGCTTAAGCCCCGACCTTTGCAACCTCCCCAGGAAGTTTCTGTGGACTCACCCAGCAGACTGACTCAAAGAAGGCACACATGGAGCCGGCTCTACATGGAAGGGCTCAAGCAGTCATCAGCCAGCAGGCCATCCTCTGCAGCTACAACACCAACAACTACGGCTTCCATGTCCAAAAGCCTTGGTGATCTAACCTCTGATGACATTTCCTGTAATTTTGACAGCAAGTATCGCAGCATCAGCCGCAGCTTCATTGTTAGGCCGACAAGGGACCAGCTACGCAAGGGCAGCCCGCAGAAGTCTCGGCCATCCAGCGACCTGACAGAGCAATTGCGGAAGCTGACTAATGTGGAGCCCCTGACAGCTAGCGACTTCGCCCAAGAAAACCGGCATCAAACTTCACAGGAGGAGTCTGTGGATGAGACCCTGGTGCGAAGGACCTCCTCGAGGAGCCAAAGCAGGGTGCGGTACATTGCAAACAGGGCCAAGAAGGCCCAGGAAAGGCAGAGGCTCCAGGGCCTTGTCCAGGGCAGAAGTGCAAGTTTTAGCCTTTGTGGTAGCATTGGCAGTGGAAATAGTGCTAGCCCCATTGAGGAGCGGGGGAACCCTGAAGGGGCATGTTGCGTGGCACGGAGTCCCTGCACCAGTCTGGACCTGCTGAGTCAGCTCGCCCCCCTAGGAGCCCCCTCCCCTAGACAGTCTCAGTCCTCCCCAGACCCTGAAAACAGTGAAGTCTTTTTCATGCTCAAACTCTAAGAACTGGCTGACTTGGAACTGAGCGTGAGAGACACAGCTAGAAACTTTGGAATACAGTCCAGTTTTTCTCAAGATGTTTTTTTTTTTTTTTTTTTGCATATCTTGCATAATATCTTACAGAAAACTGGTTCATAACTGCAGATTATTTCAGTGTCTCACAGAAATGTCTCAATGTCTCTTCCACTGAATTAATAATCTATGAACAATTCATTTTTTAACCTGCGCACTTGGAAAACAAACATTGTCTTGAAGCTACTGGAGAGCTGTTCTTCTAAAAGCAACTACTACAGCTCTGTCTCCTCTTGGCACCCAATGTTAGATAATCGTCAGAATGTATTTAGTGGAAAATACCTTTTTTTTTTAAATATATATATATATAGATGTTTTATGTTGACTGTGACTACTCTCATGTTTGAGTATTTTTTTGGAGTGTTACATGAGCACACAGTAGCAATAGATCACAACTAGAGAGCAGGATTTGAAATGGTCCATTCTTTTTATTTACTTAAACTATAAGGGTATACTTGAGTAACTGGGTTGAAAATTAGATACTTTATGTCAAGGCATTGTCATCAGTCCATCCATCCACTAGCAATATTTTGAAAATGATGGCATGGTATCATATTGAATATAATGTACAGTTTAATGCTAAAAACCTGAGGCTTGTCTCATCTTTGCTGAACAAAAAATTGAAAGGATTTTTCCTCCATTGCAGATCAAAAGATAATTTTTCATATTCCTTGTGTAGTGATTACATTATAATTTGACTGAACTGCCAATATTTTCCTAACCCTCCCGATCTGTGGCATGTCACAGCACTGAGATCCTGTACATTGAAGCAGTGGACTAGTTCACATGGAGTTTAGCCCTTTTCTTAGTTGACTGCATGACTTTTATGCACTGTGATGTTTATCTTAAGGCTGTGCTTTATTTTACAAAGACTTTTATATAAAGATTTGTTAATATTCCAAACGTCTTTTTTTCGGATTGTCTGACAGTGGTCACAAGAGCATCATGCCTGAAACCCTGTGTTCTCATTGGTCCGTGGTACAAATACAAGATGGAAATGATCTGTATCCAAGCACGTTTATTTGTCGGCCTGCTGTATTGTTTGCACTGCCATGCCAGTTATTTGTGCACAATTTTAGGGATAATATTTAATTCAAACAATGTGTAATTATGACCTGAATAAATCTTAAATGATTATAACATAATGCTTCAAAGCTCATTGATTTCATTTACACTCAATCTACGTACAGTTGGTTTAGCTCCGAGACAAAGAAGAGTCATTAACAAACCAGTTAAACTGAGCCTTATACAAGCTGACATGTAAAAGCCGTTGGCCTTGGTTTTGGCAGGAGCTGCTTGCTGCTCTAATTATGGACTCTGTTTGAGTCTGTTTACCAGCCATCACCTCTCTCAACCTCCCTGGCAACCCCCCCCCCCCCCCCCAAATGACCCCCCGCAGGAAGGGAGAATGTTCCAGAAGAAAGACTTGCACAATAGACGTCAAGTTCAACCAGCCGTTAGAGGAGAGAAAAACATCTCTAATGCGTCGCTTTCAACACAAGATTGGACAAAATGAATTTTTCTGACATTTTAGTCATTAATGCAGGTGTTGCAAGTCCACAAAGATTTGCTAAAGTATTCAGAGATATTGGCCAAATTTAAAAGCCTTTGAAACAGCAACCCATGATAATGATAACAGTAATGGATTCATGCAAATTTTTGAGGAGGATGATGAAAATATATTGGTATTGACTTTCTTTGACAAGCCCTGGGATACTGATCCATTCTGGAATAAATCATGTGCAAACCACGGCAGGGTCAAGTGAACCCTGAACTCCTTGAAAAACCGAACACTAAGTCTTCAAGTGCAGCCCCTCCATGCTTTCTCAGGACACTGATTTGTCAGTCAAATGGTTGTCCATTGTCAAGTCTGTGGTTTCCAAAGCTGACGGCCACCTCTGGTGTGCTGTCACACACTGCCAGGCCCCTTCCTCAGCTCTGTGAAACTTTGTGAAGTGTGACATGCTCATTTTAGCAGCACAGACTCCGCTCTCAGCCACCACTCAAACACAAAAGACAGCTTCATTAGGATTCCAAGAAAACCAGAGTTCCTCTTTGTATTTATCTAGACAATTTGGCACAGCTTAGCCTCTCAACTGCAACCTCCCAGCCCTGTGTAAGCATTTCAGGCTAGAATGTTTTTTGTCTTGGAGTGAATGCAGTCCCTCCTTTCAACATGAAATCACTGCCTGTTTTTCGAAGGATTTGAGTAAATAAATAAATTTGGTCTGTAACTTTATGTTAAAACCTGTCTGATTTTTTTTTCCTAAGACAGAGAAAGGGGACCAATTCATGTGGATACTGCTTATGAATTACTGTAGATTATAGTAGTATATCGTCATTGTCTGATGAAAACCATGTATCTCCACTTTTAATCATTTGAAATGTGCATATTCCATCTACAATCAGCATTTAGAATCTGTTAGATGTTTTGTTCCATCATGAATGTAGGATAGATAGGAGGTGAGCTTTGTGATAACCTGGATTCTGTTTATTTCAATCTAAAGCTAGATTCTGGTGCTAAATGTGTCTCATTACACCATTTTAAATTGATTTTGTGACAGTTTGTGAGCAACTGATTTTTGGTGGTTTTCTTCAGACTGACAGTACAGTAGTTTGTAGGGATAAATGTGTAAAATTACTATTACTATATTATGAGTGTTTTTATGTTTTACCTCTCTGAGTTTATGTTAAAGAGTCCTTCTGTTAGAAAGAGATGTAGAGAAAACATGCCGCCCCCCCCCCCCCCCCCCGCCGGTAACATCCTGTTACATAACCTTATTTAACAAGCATGGCAACGGTCCAACACTTACTGTAAGTGTAAAAGTAAAAGCAGGCTAAAACAGACCTACTGATCCTCTACTCAGTTCAATTTTGTAATTCATCATTTCATTTTATTTCTTCATATCACTTGTATTGGTACCGTAGGAAGGGAAAAAAAAAAAACATTGTTCGCCTCAAAGTCAAAGTCAGTAACAGCGAGCCAAACATGCAGCATGTGTTGGAATAATTCTCTACTAGAATACATCCGGCCCCAGTATTTTGATATCATCTCTCTTTAGACTTTATTCTGCCAAGAATCTGAGGTTCGAACCCCCTCCCTCTCCCCCTCTCCCTCATGCTCCCCCCGTGCTTCCCCCATATAACCCCCTGCGACATTGTTCTGCACACAAACTGTCCTGCTGCCCACTTGCAAGACTTGTGGATTTCTTTCATATCTTCCTGGAGTCGTCTCTCCCATACAAGGTTTAAATTCTCACTGTACCTGAAGCAACTGAGGTAAGGGAACGTTTGTTATATTTCATCTCTTGAGTAAAAACATGTATGTATGTAAATCTTGCATGTTCTTGGTTTGGATAAGATTTGACATTGAGATCTATAATCATATTGAAAGAAATGATTATGTATTAATCAGCATCATGTTCACAGTTGTGGCATCATGAAAGGCTACATGGCTTTGGTCTTCTGTGCGGTAGCCCTGACTGCACGTATCATCACTACAGGTAAGAGTAATACACACAGCCTGACACTGCAGCACGTCCGGTCGTCATGATTCATGTTTTTGTTTCAGAAGATAATATTTTTTTAGTAGCTGCTTTACTGGAACACAGCGAATGTGTGATGAGTGAGGGAAACCCAACCAGTTGCTCTTCATGTACCAGATTTCTCCTTTTTCAGGGCGAAGGGCCACATTCTTTGATGCTTCAGTCAGTGCTGTGTTTGCTAAAGAGATTTCAGATATATTTAACTGTCTGCCTCAGACTGGTCATAAAAACGAGCTCACTTTTTGGTGCCTTCATTCCTTGAGCGATCATTCCTGTCACATCTGTTGTTGTTTTGTTTTTTTTGGAGTTCAACTCTGCAATTTGTTTACTAGAAATAAACATAATCAGCTACAAAGTTCATACATTAACATATGTAAAGCAATCTGTAGGACTCTGACAGTGGACTCGTGATGAAAATTAATCAATCCTAAATAAGCGTGACGACCTCGTGAGCAGGCCTCTCCCTCTGGAGGCATGATGGGTGGAGTCAGGGTATCATGGAGATTCAGCTTACTGTACCTTGTCTAGTGGCAGCCAGTCTCTCTCACCCCTGGACTCCACCCTCTTTGTTTTTTCTTCTTTCTTCTGTGTCTATACGAGTTTCCTTTTATTCATGTAAAACAAACTTATATTTAGTCACAAATCACATGTGCTGTCCTAAAGGTGAGAATTTTCAGCTTTTATAGACTTTATATAACCTGAAACTTTATCTCTGTTTAACGGGTTTCAATCTGTTGGTCTGACAAACAAGTCATTTGATGTCCACTGAAAATAATAAAATAAAAGATTATTAGACAAGTCAAGAAGATAGCAAAATACATGAATAATAATTATTAGTCTTCTTTTACTTTAAGTGCTGATCAGTTGGTAAAAATAGCAACAACAAAAAACCTTTTCACTTTTATCAGTCAAGTTAATCAAACACATGAAAACTACATTTATTTACCTTGACTTTTAACTTTTTACATATTTAGTTCTTATCTTCTTATCTTTAGCACTTTATGTTAATCATCCATATACTCACTATATTTTATATTATTTCAAGTACAGTAATATGAGACACAAAAAGCTCTGCTGCTTCCTGTGTGTGGAGGGCTATGCCCTTCTATCTGATTGAAACTAACTAGCCTCACCCTCTCTTTCTAAAGGTGTTTCAGTTCTGGTTTCTGGGATTCTTATTTTCAGCGTTTATACAGTAATGAAACATAGTTATGAATGTTTTATTTCATTTCAGACACAGACTTGACAGAGTAGACCTCAACCACAATTCTTCCCTAACCTTAACCACACCCACGCCACAGTGGCCACAAGCAAATATTAAAGAAGGGAAAAAATTGCATTAAACATTCAAAAGTATTGTTGTGACCTCATACAGGGTCCTTTATTAACATTGTTGTCTGGTTAATGGTGAATGGTATTTTTTAAAGAAGCAAGTGATCCAGCGAGTGATACACAGCATCTTAGTTAAAAGTTAAGCCCAGAGTGGAACATTATTTACCTTTTTAAAAAGATAAAAGAAAATAATTGAATACCAAAAAAGAAAATGAAATAAAAACACACTGTTTTCTTACATTACATTGTTACATATTTGCCTAATCAGGTACATCATACTTTGACTGTTTTAACTATTCTGGCACTTCATTGCTCTGTCCATTAAGATGTCACTTAATGGCCAATGAGATCAGTTCCTCCTCCAGAGCAGCCCTACCTCTGCAACTGCTAACTGTCTGCAGAGTTGAAGCTCAGCTCTGTGCCAGCGGGCTCTGGCTGACCTATGAGACGGGGTCATGCTTCCTCACATTTGGCTCTTTCCCCGCTGGCCCTGCTAGACTGCTGGAGACCTATCAAAGCACAGAGGGGGTACCATCTACTGTGGCAGAATCCCATTTCTCACCAGTGGAGGGGCTACCGCCTTGCTGTGGTCCAGAAAGCACTGTGATAAATCAATTAACCGTACGGGGGGAAGCCACCGCAGGCAGGCGGTGAACTGACAGGCATCTCCGCACATCGCAGGTCCTGCCATCTTCTCTAGAGGAGGCTGATGTGGTGTCATGGGCTTTATATGATCCCACCGGGCCCACTTTTGTTATCGCATGCAATTATGAAGAATTTGCACCCCTGGCACCTCCGCTTATCCCTCCTCCCTTCTCTGACTGACCCTGGCAGGGCATGTTGGGGCCTGCTGGACATGCTGGGAATGCCATTGGTCACAGTTATGGCAAAAAGAAAACAACTCTGAGTAACAACAACTGAGTATTGTGGGTAATGTCTGAGGATGGGGGTGTGTGGGTGGGGAGTATCCAGTTCTGGCTACATGGTGGACAGGAGGCTGAAGACCATAAGTGAGACAGATCCCCATTTTGATCCCCCCACAGGGGCCCGGTTACCCCCCTCAATGTACCATGAAAGTGTCACCTCAGTATGGAGCCCCTTTTTTCCACGTCTCCTGAAAAACAACCCACAACAACACTGTCATTGTTCTCTGGTGGCTATTCGGCTTATTTATTGCCGTGGCTGAGAGAGAAAAATGCATGAAGGGGACTCAAAGCAACAATATCCTTCATCAGGCTTTCAGGGGCCGCTCTGTACACAAGCTTGTAGACATGAAACCACTAATCAGCCAAAGAACTGGCTTAGACTAAATCCTCTCATCGTTGTGCTGATATTCATGCTTAATTACATTGACTTGCTTCATTACAAGAATCCAGAATTTATTGTGCTGCTTGTTTTTTTCCCATTCTAGATGCCAAGGAGTTATCCATCACCACTATAAAGGTATTCTTTCTTTCTGCATTTTCTAAAGACTAGAATGCCAAAGAGGCGGTGGCCTTGAACAGCTGTGTGGCTCACTCAATACTTTGTGAAAGAATAGTCCTAGTTCGTAACAAGAAGTGTCTTATTTTTGTAGTTTGGCCATTATTTGTCTATTTATTTTATTAGCTGGGGGTATTGTTTTAGTACCCATAAAATTATTTCAAGATAATAATAGTTTAAAGACTAAAACTGACTTCAAATATTCATCAACTTGGCTGCTGCCTCAGCCCAGTTCTCCAGCAATGATCTGTCAGACTTCCCATTAAAATGAGGATATTTGTGCTGTTTCCTCAGCAAGACCCATACACCATGAGCCGAGGTTCTGAGCTGGAGGGCTACTGCATCGACCTGATCTCTTCACTTGCCAAGAATCTGGGATTCACCTACAAACTACACCTGGTGAAAGACGGCCGCTATGGAGCTGTGGACTCCAGCGGCAACTGGAACGGCATGATTGGCGAGGTCATCAGAGGGGTAAGTCGTTCAATGTGATTTAGTCACTAAGCAGTGTAGTGTAGTATACTATGTAATGTGATATGTTTGTTGTTTTGCTGGATATGTCAGCCTTTTCTCAGCCCAAATATCTTCAGAACAATTGTCAGCAGCTGAGAAGTTGTTATGTAAAGATGAGTCTATAAATATTTATTTATATACTCTTATGAGCAATACAGCAGCTCTGAATTGCTTTAAATTGTATCATTAGGTCTACATAAGGGACTGTGCAAGGTCTCATTCCCTCAATTTCATGAGGTCATCACCTTCAGTGATCAGTCTTGAAGGAGTTCCAATATATGTTGAGCACTTGTTGGCTGCTTTTCTTTGACTCCAACTCATCCCAATCCATCTTAATTGGGTTTAGTTTGGGTTAGTTCCCCAAACACACATCCAGAACCTGTGATGTGGACATCCAGAACTTGGATGTGTGTTTGGGGTCATTGTCCTTTTTAAAAACAAATGATGGTCCCACTAAGCTCAAACTAGATAGAATTGAATGTCAATGCAAATGCTATAGTAACCACGCTAATTAAGTGTGCCTTGAATTTTAAATAAATCGCCACCAGTGTCACCAGCAAGATATAATAACTCCTTCTCCTCCTCCTCCTCCTCCTCCATGCTTTATGGTGGGAACCACACATGCAGATACCATCCCTTCATAGGTTGGAACCAAAAAACTCAAACTGCTTAAATCGGACTGATCAGACTAAAGCATAAATTTTCACTGCTCCATTCCTTGTGTTTCTTGCTGCAGTTTCTTGCAGCAACTGGAAACCATGAAGGCCTAATTCAAACAGTTGATGTAGAAAAGTGTTCGCTACTTGAACTCTAAAGCTGTTATGTGGATTCTAATCTGAGGTGCTGTTAAATGTTGATTTCTGAGGCTGGTAACTGTAATGAACTTCTCCTCTGCAGCAGATGTAAGTCTTGGTCTTCCTTTGCTGGGATGTTCCTCATGAGAGCCAGTTTCATCATAGAGTTTGATGGTTTTTGTGACTGAAGATACATTGAAAGACCTTAAGTACTGACAGACTGTCATTTCTCTCTACTTAGTTGAGTGGTTTTTAGCATAATGTGGATTAGAACAGTAGTCAAATAGGGCTATTTACAGTACTGTATGCCAATACAACCTCAAATGTCTAAAGACTTTTAACTGGTTAATTCATTCCATGTGACTACCTTATGAAGCTCATTGAGAGAATATTACTGTAAGAGTTTCCAAGGCAACTTCATCAGCTACTACAAATTTTGTCTAACATAGTGATATGAATTTCAAAAAAGGTTTCTCTACACCTTGTACTTTGTCACCACATTATCTATGTGTGTCTTATGTAAGATATATGTGCCTGTACCCTCGATTAGGAGGCAGACCTGGCTGTGGCCCCGCTGACCCTCACTGCGACCAGAGAGCATGTTGTAGACATGACCACCCCCTTCATGCAAACAGGAATAGGCTTCATCCTGCACAAAGACTTGGCTTCTGAAGAGAACACCTTCAGCCTGCTGTCACCATTCTCCACTGACATGTGGGTCGGTATCCTCATTGCATTCCTGCTAACAGGTCTCTGCATATTCCTGGTGGGCAGGTAAGTGCAAGCTTCAAAATGTCCCCACAAACAGTTTCCAGTGTTTTTCTACAGTGTAGACACAGGACAAAGAGATCATGTCCTCAATATTCAATATATGTCCTTTCCACATCCTGATGTATTTTACACAAAAAAAATCCATCATTTTTACTTATAATAACAAATGTCGGGTAGAAGATTGCTTGGTCCAGGCCGAAGATTTTCCTTCAGTAATTCCACAGATGTAACACAACACAGGCAGACTCGCTGCTGGAAATGCGGCTTTAAAATTGCTGTTTTATAAACACCTTTTATTTTTCTGCAGGATCAGTCCCACTGAATGGTCTGAGCCAGACACAGAGGAGCACAGCTTCACGTTACTGCACAGCTTCTGGTACATCATGGGAGCTCTCACCCTGCAAGGTATGTATGTCTAAGTGAAGGAGGATTCTTGAGCCACAGAGTTCATTTATTTACATGTGTGGAAAGAATCATAGTGTACTGTGTGTGTGTGTGTGTGTGTGTGTGTGTACATGTAAGCTGCATTGAGTGTATGAGTGTAGTTTTCTTTGTGTATCAATGTTCATGTGTGTGTTTGTATGTGGTTCCATGTAAGTAGTGAGCTCCCCAGGGCCAGATAGAATATCAGTCTGTTCGGTTCTGAACTACATTCTTTATTAATATCCAAATCTGGCTACTGCCAGATGTTAAGGTGCTCACTCAGTCAGCTAAGCCTTGGGATCCTTGTGGCTCATCATCATACACACATACAGCTTTGCATACAGAAAGAATATATAAAAGTATACAGATGATCTAAAAGTTGAATGATTATCATAAAAAAAAAAAAAGAAAGATTTTCTGAGGTCAATACTCATCAGCAAAGTTATACTTTTCACTGAATGACCTTTAGGGGCGGCGCTTAGCTCAGTCGGTAGAGCGGCCGCCCCATATTTGAAGGCTCGCTGCGGCTGTCCCGTGTTTGAGTCCCGACCTGTGGCCCTTTCCCACATGTCATTCCCCATCTCTCTCTCCCCACATTTCCTGTCACTCTTCAGCTGTCTCTATCAATAAAGCTTGGAAAGGCCAAAAAAAATAATCTTTAAAAAATAAATAAATGACCTTTATTTAGTCACACAGTAGATTCAATACAACTGCAGGATTTCTTAGAAAGTGTTGTACACTTGTACTCTACAATCTACATCATATCAAATACCTGCGATTCTGTGATCATTATCATCAGTAAACCCTGTCCTCAGTGTTTTAAATTCAGCATGGCTTTCTATCATTGATCTGCTCTGCTGTCTCGTCCTTTCAGGTGCTGGTCCTCACCCTAAAGCCTTGTCTGGACGGCTAGTCAGCGCCATCTGGTGGCTGTTTGCTGTACTGCTGCTGGCCTGCTACTTTAGCAACTTCAGCTCCACGTTGCACTCCAACAACAAACATGTCTCCATTAAGAGCTTTGAAGACCTTGCTAACCAGGATGTGATCGATTATGGCACAGTCGAGGGTGGATCCACCATGACTTTCTTTAAGGCACATCCACCACCTCCTAACTATAATGATTACTGAGATAGCTTCATAGAATTGAGTGAAATATGTGCTCCTGATATGTTGCACAATCACAGTAGTGTTGAGCACATGAGAAGATTCAAATGTTTTATCTTTTCTACAGTATTCCAACAATCCTGTGTACCGGCGTATCTACGAGCAGATGGAGCGTAAGAAGAGCTACGCGTCCAGCATGGAAGAAGGCGTTCGCCGCGCCACAGAGCGAAACTATGCCTTCATCGGTGAAGCAGTGTCCTTGGACCTGGCAGCGGCTCGCTATTGTAAACTGATCCGTTCGGAGGAGGTCATCGCCATGAGAGCCTACACTATTGCAGCACCTCTGGGTGAGCCGCTTGAACCTGTCAGCATGTTTCGAACATGTCTGGGAAGTTCCGTTGTTTTTTGGTTGGCACAAATCACTCTTCCGGACATTTGGACATGTTTTGAGTTTTGATGTGATTACCGCATCTATCACAAAAATCTGATGGTAGGTTTTGAAACGAGCCCAGTGAATTAATTCACATGTGCTACTTTAATCTATTGAACTAAATGTTCAGGAATGAACTGTGTCGCCCTGACCACTGGGGGATGCCAAAGACAGACACTTTAAGATTCTGGCTTGACATTCCTGTGAGGGTGACCATGTGCTTCAACACTAACAGAGTCTGAAAGCCACAATCACATCAGTATATGCAAGTAATATATAAAGTTATTTTCATAATCTATATACATTTATATAATTTACTAACTCAGTTAAAATGGTTACCATAATAACGTTGGTATACAAAAAAAGACTTTAAAAAATTCAAACTACCATTTCAACTTCCATTTCTTTTAAACTCTATATGTTATATCTGTTTTTCATAACAAATAGCTTTGTCTTTTGTTGCATTGTCTTTAATTACAGAATTAATCACAGAAGTATCTGTAAATAGAATCAGCAAAGTTATATTTTTACCTGAACATGCAGATCAGTTAGGACTTTCTCTCCACCCCTGAGTAATGTGGTAGTGCACATATTCCTCACAAGCTGCAAACAGTTCAGGCAACAGGCAACACCAGGGAAGTATTAATATAATTCTATTATTTAATACATACTATTTAATAATATTTCCATGATGATGATATCCATGCTAGGTCATATAACATTATTTAATAGATGTGTTCATGTTTACCACAGAGAAAATAGCCATGAATAGTGGAGAATTTGGTGGGGAAAACATTTAGGGTGGAGTGGAATCAACTGTGAGCCAGACCTTGTCAACAGTCCATCCATCAGTGCTGGTCCTCACTAATACACTTGCAGCATAATGGAACCAAATCTCTGCAGTCATGTTCAAAATGTTTGCCAGTTCTGTGTCTGAATCCAGAAGAATAGAGGCAGCAGGAGAATGCTTATGGTTTTGGTGTGAGATTTTCAACAGCCTCTTTCTTCTATCACACAACCTCTCTTTGCTTCACCAGGTTCTCCGCTGGTCAAAAATCTATCCATAGCCATCCTCCAGCTCAGTGAGTCCGGTGAGCTGACCTACCTGCGGAACAAGTGGTGGGCCAGCAGTTGCATAGGTGCTGCCAATACCAATACCTCCCACGCCCTGCAGCCCCATGACCTGCGGGGCCTCTTCCTCCTCCTGGGCCTGGGACTGGGTGTCGGGCTCCTGCTGGCCATGCTTGAGCTTTTATTTAGGGCTCGCAACCAAGCTAAGGATGGCAAGGTAGTGGAGAGTGTCAGTCAGTGATTGTTTCGTTAGCCACGCGAGAAGCATGGCTTTCTGTGTGTTCACCACTTTTATTCAAACTGATGTTAGCAACCATGAAATGAATTACTCATGGTTGTTGAATTACCCATGGTATTGATATCATGATTCGATCATGGTTCCCAGACAATGAACTTTAATAACTTTCGTCCCCTGACCTTTTATGACCTAAAACAAATGATATTACATCATCTTCTGCTGCAGTTTAGTGCTTATTAGCACGTATTAGCATGCTAACAGGCTGAGCCATGGTGGTGAAAATGGTCAGAGATTTTGAGTCAAGTCACTTGAGTCACAAATTCGATGATTTGTTACTCAACTTGCAACTCAACTTCAGACACAAATCCACTTTGTTTGAACCAATCAGACAGCAGCCAATGAGTATGAGATAATAAATGTTTATGAACATCAAAGCATGCAAACCTGATCTAGTAGACTCCCCATATAAAAGTATGAATCTGAAAAAGTGCATGATATGGCCTCTTTAATACATTATTAGTCTGTTGTTAAAATGACATTACATTTGTGAAAGCATGTTTTATAACTTGTTTAGGACTCTAGACTTGACTCATTGATTTGGTGACACAATTGCTAAGACTTGAGACAAAACAATGCAAAACAATGACTTGGTCCCACCCGTGGTTAACATTATATTTGCTAAACACTGAGATTAGCCGTGACGTTAGCATGCTGAGGTTAGTATTTAGCTCAAAGCCGCACTGTACAGCCTCGCTGATCTGCTACTGTGGTAGGCTCGTCATCATTTCTTCTTGTCTTTCACAGAAATCGTGCTGCTCCGTGTTGACATCAGAGCTGAACCGGCGATTTGGAAGCGGTGGGGAGAGCGCAGAGCAAGACTGCTCGGACAAAAGCAAAGCCTGAAACAAAAGTTTACACGTTAAGGGTAGCATCAGAGATGAGAATAAACTGATCGGGCCTCTTCTCTGTTTCATTATACACATTAGTTTTCTGTGTTTCCATGGTAACAGCCATGTGTCATGTGGTCATTGTTTTGTACTTGTCAAGAAAAGATTGTGGACCACACTGAATGTGACAGCTAGCATAATAAGCAACAAACTGAGGGACTTAGAGCTTCAACAGGCAAATACTAATCACTCCAACATGTTTACTGTTCAGTGTTGTTCTATGTCCCACCCTCCTACTAAATGACATATATTTCTTTTTAAACTTCAATAGTTATATAACATTTTGTAGTTGTTTGTTCCAAATAAATCTCCCAATATTCTGAAGGACTTATTTGTTCTTTATTATTCATGGTGGACTTGTTTTTGACCAAAACATGATCAAGATATTAAATATTACAGAGAACATCAATATAAAATATAGAAAACATATTACAAAAAAACATTATTTCATGTTTAAAGCTGCCCTAATCAGTATTTTAATTATTAGTAACGGATCAAATGACTGTGTGTAAAGTGAGAGCTTATCACAAGCTCTGCACTTCACCTCAGTCTTACAAAGCTTTGTAGCATCTTGTAGCTCGTTGTTTCAATTTGGCAGACCACAAAGTCCTTGTAACCAACCCAGAGTACACTGCCTGAACTGCACCTAACAGCAGACTGACACATTTAGAGACTAGCTGGTAGAGGTGAAACGCAGAGAGACTATTTGAAATTTCTGATGTCACAAAAATATCTCCATTTGGATGATGCTGCAGGTAGGCATGTCTCATATTGTCCCCATATATTCTCTCAATAACATTCCAGATGTTATTCTCCCCATATGGCAAGTGTATTTGCCATCAAAATATTATACTGTGTTCTCCATTTACCTGACGGCTAGTTAGAATAGTCATAATGACCGTTTAGAATTTCGTCAGGTTCAGGTGAATGTAAATGTTGGGTGAATGTGTCTGTAAATAAAAAAAAAAAAAAAAAAAGAAAGAGAAAATTCTGGATAAAAACAGACCATAATGGACCCTAAAGCAATGTGCATGCAATGAGAAGATGTCCAGAGTGAAATAGACTTTGTTTGCAATGTCTATTAAAAAAGGTGAGAAGGCTATTGACAAAAATCTAACAAGCAATGGGTGAACAATTAATAACTAGTCTGGTGAAAACTGACGAAAGGTTATTTACGTTATTGACATCTGTATTATGAACCCCCATGGCTGTGAAAGTCAACACAGAAGTGCCAAAAACTGCAGTTCCTCAAATGTCCACTTGAGGCTGGCTCCAGAAGTGAGTCAGTCTCCATAAGTCCCCATGTTAAAATGTCCAATTTCACAGCAGAAATAAACATGTTTACATCCTGGTACAAAAACCAGTTTTGGTCTCTATAGCTAATTTCCCCGTTCATGACAACTGTACTGAGGGTGAATATTTATACAACTCACTTGTTCAAATTATATTAAGGCTTGAAGTTATGCAGAATTAAAAGCGTGGACACTTTGATTGACAGGTACCATCACAGCTTGCTTGAGCAGCCAGGCTTCATTCAGCCCGTCTCTATGGAAAGCCGTTTGAGCATTTATTCAATATCCTTGATATCGGACTTAAGGTCCATGTACTAGTAAGCTTTTTGTCCTCACTAGTAAGACGATTTTGCACACTAGTAGAACGACTGTGTCTTACTAGTAACGTTTTTTACACTACTAGTGCCACTTTTGGCCTACTAGTGCCTAGTAGGTCGAACCCTACTTGTAAACTACTGTGCTGCACTAGTAACACTACTACGCCCTACTAGTAGGCATGTGTCACGCACTAGTAGCCTCCTGGACCCTACTAGTAGCAATGGTAAGGCATTTTTGACCTCACTAGTACTACTAGTAAGTACAAAAATGTCCACTAGTACTAGTAAGGTATATTTTACCTTAGTAGCACTAGTAGGATGTACTAGTGAGGGTCAAAAAGTCTACTAGTAATACTAGTATGTCTCTTTCGACATCACTAGTACTACTAGTGGACATTGTGGCTCTCACTAGTACTACTAGTGGGCATTCTCCTGTTACTAGTAGTACTAGTAAGGCCCAAATTGTCTACTAGTACTACTAGTAAGAGCCACAGTAACCACTAGTAGCACTAGTTGGGTTATTTTGGACCTTATTAGTATTACTAGTAAGGGCAAAAGTGTCCACTAGTAGTACTAGTAAGGTGTTTTTGGCCTACTAGTAGTACTAGTAAGGGTCCAAATGTTCACTAGTAGAACTAGTGAAATAAAATGCTAATGGGGAGGTGGGGCAGCACATGCATTGAGGTTTCCTATTGGCTCTTCTGAAAGGATTCCACCCAGCAAAAACTTAACCCCATAAAGCCTGGTGAGCTTTTACTGTTGTTGTTGTTGGTAATAAGAAGAACAATAATGATGTTATGTTATGATGATGATATCAACGATGTCAGATATCCGAGATATCCACGATATCTGTGATATCACTGATATCAGTGATATCACAGATATTAGGGATATCACAGTGATATCTTATCACTTTATTATTAAAATAATAATTCTGGGCATATCTTAGCCACTAAATATGTATCTATCTGTCTATCTATCTCTATATTAGCTTAGAATATTTTAATTCCTACAAATGGAGATAAAATTTATATTGATTTGTAAGTAGTATAATATGTAATAAACATGAATGAACAAAAAAAAAAAACAAAAGAAAAAGAAATAAATGACCTAATTAATAACCATTTTAATATCAGAAATGCATTGAGTTAATTTTCATTTTATAATAATACAAAAGAAGTTGACACATCTTCCAAAATGACTGCTGCTAAACACTATTCAGAAGTGCCCCTTTAAGGCCTCAAGCACACAGCTTGAACATTCACCAATCAAAATCCATGTCCCACCTTCTTCATTTGCATGCAGTCCACTAGTACTACTAGTGGCTGCATCTTGCAACTTACATGTACACAAGTAATGGCTAGAATGTCCACTAGTAACACTAGTGAGACTATTATGATGTTACTAGTACTACTAGTATGTACCAAACTGTCCACTAGTAGTACTAGTACGGCATTTGTGACCTTACTAGTACTACTAGTGTGGGCCAGAATGTCTACTAGTAGCACTAGTGAGACATTCACGATCTTACTAGTACCACTAGTAGAGGGCAACATGCCTACTAGTAGTACTAGTAACAGCCAAAATGTCTACTAGTAGCACTAGTAAGGGCCAAGATGTGTACTACTAGCACTAGTAAGTGGCAAAATATCCACTAGTAGCAATAGTGGGGGACTTTTGCACCTTACTAGTAGTACTAGTAACATCAAAAATGCTCACTAGTCTTACTAGTGACAGATATTTTTTTCTTACTAGTGTAACTAGTAGAACAAAGTTTGTCTTACTAGTGAGCCTCCGGACCTAACATGTAAGGAGTTTGGCTGTACTAGTATGACACAATACACTACTAATGCGCACCTAGCACACTACTAGTACGCAATAGGACAACTTTGGAATACTAGTAGGACAACGACTTCACTAGTAAGACATAGTTGTCCTACTAGTATGCCAAAGTTGTCCTACTAGTGCGCAGAAATGTCTTACATGTTACAGAAATGTCTTACTAGTTGCATGAAGTTGCGCACCAGTAGTGTGCAATTGTGTAGTACTTGTAGTGCGCTAGTTGCGCACTAGTAGTGTAATGTGTCATACTAGTACAGCCAAACTCCTTACATGTTGGGTTCGGAGGCTCACTAGAAAGAAAAAAAATATCTGTCACTAGTAACACTAGTGAGCATTTTTGATGTTACTAGTACTACTAGTGGGCATTCTCGCTGTTACTAGTAGTACTAATAAGGTAAAATATACCTTACTAGTACGACTAGTGGACATTTTTGTACTTACTAGTAGTACTAGTGAGGTCAAAAATGCCTTACTATTGCAACTAGTGGGCATTTTGGTGCTACTAGTAGGGTCCAGGAGGCTACTAGTGCGTGACACATGCCTACTAGTAGGGCGTAGTAGTGTTACTAGTGTAGCACAGTAGTTTACAAGTAGGGTTTGATTGCGCACTAGTAGGCCAAAAGTGGCACTAGTAGTGTAAAAAACGTTACTAGTAAGACACAGTTGTTCTACTAGTGTGCCCTAGTAGTTCTACTAGTGTGCCCTAGTAGTTCTACTAGTGCGCAAAATCGTCTTACTAGTGAGGACAAAAAGCTTACTAGTACATGGACCTTAAGTCCGATATCAAGGATATTGAGTAAATGCTCAAACAGCTTTCCATACGTCTCACGTCCACTCACGATTCAGCTTCCATATATAAGACATACCACACACTCACCGTCACAACTGCTCTTCAGAGTCCTGTGGGTGACCTCTTGGAGATTACATCATGTTTTATACAGTCTATGATCATGACCTTCTGCTTTAGCTAAAAATACTTCTTGTTCCTGCTGTACAGACAGCAAACACCTGGATTATTTTAATCAAAGAGTGAATATGCAAAAGTTTGGAATTCTGGAATCTGGCAGCAACATATATTTAAAAATAAAGGCTGCTGGACCTCACAGCAGGACCTCGATAATGGATTCAAATTCGACAAACAGATTAGCTCTGTTGTCAGCATGAGCTTTTTTCAGCTCCGTCTCCTGGCAAAAGTGAAGTCCTTTCTCAGTCGGCAGGACCTCGAAAGAACTATCCACGTGTTCATCAGTTCCAGACTGGACTACTGTAATGCCCTCTACATTGGCCTCAGTCAGTCCTCAATTTCCCGTCTTCAACTTGTCCAGAACGCTGCTGCCCGATTTTTAACAAGCACGTCCAGACGCGAACACATTACCCCTGTGCTGTCGTCACTTCACTGGCTTCCAGTCCGTTTTAGAATTGATTTTTAAACTTCTGTTGTTTGTTTTTAACGCCATTAATGGCTCGGCCCCCTCTTACCTGTGAGAGATTTTAATTTTTCGCAATTGTGGCAGAGCCCTGCGCTCCTTGGGTCAGGTTCTGTTAGAGGTCCTTAGGTCGAGATTTAAACAGTGGGGCGATCATTCTTTCGCCGTCACTGCTCCCAGACTGTGGAACAAACTGCCCCCCGACATTCGTGCCACTACTGATCTCAGCCTTTTTAAATCTAGGCTTAAGACACACTTTTTTAGAATGGCGTTCAGTTCTGACTAGGCCTGTACTGTTTTGTTTCTTAGGTGCACTCTCTCTATTTCTTTAAGTTTTATTTATTTTTTCTACTGCACTTTTAATCGTATTGGTTTGTTATGTAATCTATGTACAGATTATGTATGTATCTGTTTGTATTGTTTTATGACCTTGTTGTAAAGCACTTTGGGTACCGTTTCGGCTATTGTAAAGGGCTATACAAATAAACTTCATTGACTGATTTATTGAAAAAAGGGAGGGGTTTAAAAACGATCACATTGCTTCAGATCACTTTATACAATCTATTCACTGCACCTCAGCAAAGTTTTATGTATTTCATGTCTGTTTCAAGCACATTATCCTAAATATTGTATTGGTGTTCATTTACATCCCCACTAGCTGGTGAACATACAGTAGAAACTCTCATGTGTTCGAAGACGACAAAAAAACAGACAAATGGCAGCTGTTTGGGCACATGTAAGCCACCGTATGAGGTGATGTATCAGTGTAGTGTTTTCTCTGTCTGTGGTTATCTATGTGGGAACAGCATTTGCAACATATTTAGGGTACAGACAGAGAAGAGGTCATGCTGCAGGAGTTCATTGAGAAGTTTGTATGACCATTTAGTCTGTGATCTACAGGAACCCTTTGTAGCCAGTGGCAATATTAATAGACCATGGTTCCTCCAACAGCTTTAATAGCTAACTGTGAGCCTACAGACATTGAGTGGGAGTCTTTTACTTATTAAACAAAACTAGCAAGTCAACAACTTTGCTAACAGCCAAACATCAACAAGGTCAACAACAGCAGACATAGCAGCCAGCTAATATTACTGACTAGTCCAGCAGCAGTATTTCACCAAGCTCTCACCAACCACTAAAAGTCAGTCCCACATTTACTCTTGTCCAGTGGCTTCTGATTGGTCACTCTCCTTTTCTCCTTTTAGTTTCTGCTGTCAACGTCCTCTCGGGTCTCATTATTCTGCCATATTATATTGCAAATATGCCCAGCTCTGGTTCTGGCACAACACTGGCTCTGATCCCTGTGATCATTCCCCGATATCCTGGTCCTGAAAGCCTTGTCTTCTTCCCGTGGTCCAAAACGCTTGTGGTACAAAGACTAACACTCCCCTGGTGCTCTGAGCTCACAGACCAGGCAGCCTGGCTAACAAACAGAGTTAACATTAGCTAACAACAGCAACAATTTACAGCAACTTACTTCACTGTCCATCAGGAAAATCTTCATAAAATATGATCCAGTTTCACCAAATCAGTGAAAATTGGTGATGTTTGTACCTGGAGCTCAAAGGTACAGCATGACAGGCATTCAGGTCGCAGAGTGTGGAATGACAGAGACACCATTTGCCTGATTAAAGGTCAGTGAAGCGTCAAAATAATTTGAAACAGTCTTTGTTATTAATCTGTTATTTTATGGCAGAAAAGTTGCACAATGTTGCTTCAATGTGCACATAGAAAGCAGCGAGGCTCTACAACAATACTGTAAAGCACGATGCTTAACCTCACAGATGTTATTACAGAATGTCAGCTCAATTGTCAAAGTTGGGAGCATGGGATTGCTCAATTGTTTTCAATGCATACATGTGATTGCAATGTTTGCTTCTGCTACAGGCCACCGTTAACTGTTTCACTTGAAGTGGATTTTTCTTTAGACACACCAGTTTTCCTGTGAGTAATTATAGACAGAAATACTGTATGAGGATGATTCTGTTAAAGCTTCACGACAAATGCACAGCAGATACAACATAAATGTTAGTTCTTGTAATTAAAGAAGGACCCTGTAGCATGCTTTCATCCTCTGCATCATTCAGTGATCAGATCTGTATAGAGGAGACTCAATTCTGAAGCAAAAGCAAGGCCATGCAGCAACGCTTTTGAAACAGATCAGTTTATGAGGTGAGTGAGGAGGAAAAGGAAACGATTCTCTCTCTTTTCTCTGTATAAATACACACTCGCTGTAAACCAGAAGTTGTCGCTGCATAAAGAGATGATGATGAATGTTTCCATGCAGTCAGCATAAAAAATGATCAGCCTCACCTTTCAGTGTACAGCTCGTTATGTATCGGTTTGACCACTTGGAGGTGCTATTGGATTTCTATTGGGGTGAAGCTCCGTAGGGTTTGATCCCTGCCACTATGGTCAATGATCATTTACTGTAGAGCAAATACGTGCAGTAACACACACACTCCTCGCAGCATGCATCATGTGGACCCAGGCCAGCCTTACTGCCTTGTTACACTTGTTAGACTTCGTAAACAAGATTGAGTAAATGGCTAATGAACATTAGCTGCATGTATAAATATCACTGCTCAAAATTATTGCTTCATTTTGTTGATATATGAGAGTCAAGGGGTTTCAGTTTTGGATATCTCTATTTATCATCACATAAAGCAGAAACTACTGTCACCCACCATGAGGAGATTTTAGTAATAAAATCTTCTATAAACCAGGCTCTAAATAATATATGAACAAAACCCTCTGTAATGTGAATCAAACTGGGAGGATCGGTGTATGTAAGTGCTGCTGAAGTTAAGTTTTGGGGCTCAAAACTCCACCTAAACATGTATTTTGAATATTCTTTCTTTCTTTCTTTTTCTGTTTTTCATGTCTTATGTCTAACCCAATATACCTGGCCCCTAACCCTAACCCTTATATCCGAAATAGCCTATCATATTCTATCCTAAAGAGTCTGTAAACTCTGTTCAGCACACAAAAAGTGACCAAGATGTGTTATATAAGCAGCTCTGACATTCTTTGAAACTCCTGACATCAACAACGTTCTTGTACTTACAGTGTGTCATTACAGGATGTAAAAGTACGTTCATTTCTAAAAAAAAAAATAAAATAAATAAAAACTGTCCTCTTAGCTGTGTGAAATGACCTGCACTTGAACCTGCTAATCAGCTTCAGGGCTCATTGATTTAGCACCGGCAGGAGAATCTGACGGCCGAGGCTGGGGGTAGAGGCACGAGAGACACACAGAGAGGTAGAAAGAAGACGGTATTGATTTGGTGGCAGGCAGCTCCTGACAGCTGCGCTAAGCTAGCACGTTCTTCTCTCAGCCACAGTCTGTAGCTCGGCCGACAGGGAAGTGCCTAAGAAGATTAAACTGTAAATCCTACAGATTTCCTGACCCCCCCCAACCACACCCCCACCGCCCACTGTCACATCTCCCACCAGCAAACACACTGCCTGTCATCCACAATTAAAAGCTTATAGATGTATATAAAATGCAGATATGAGGATGAAATTCATCCACAAGTCTTGAACATGATTTTTTTGTTTTTTTTTTAATTCATGTAGTCATCGTGGTTCTTAATCTAAACACTATAAATTGTTACAAAGAGGTGTCCTGGGGCACATTCATCTGCAAAATTAGGACGGGAATCCCCAAAATTCCCGAATGAAAGTGGGTAAAATTTGGTTCCAGGATTCATAAAGCAAAGACAGCTGGCAGATGGTTGTGTGGATGGTTTAAAGGCACAGTTCACCCAAAAATCAACAATACATATTATACACAATACTCTTAACTGTAGTGCTATTTATCCATCTAGACTGTTTAAGTGTGAATTGCTGAGTTTTGGAGATACTGGCCAAAGGGTTGTCTGCCTTCTATAGAAAAAAATGGAAGTAGAAAGCTGTCAGCTATGAAGAACTATTTCCTTTCTTCTTTGGTTAATGTGATAGCTAAGGCCATAACTGCCCTAAATGACCACATGAAATAACTCATGGACTGGTGCTCTGTATATAACATAATGGATGTATGCATTGTTTTTTAATTTTTCCATGTTTTTATCCTCTTTATCTGTTTTTTTTTTTTATCTTTCATATTATGTTTTTTTTTTTTTTTAGTAAGATGTCAATTTGACATTGAAAGTGATATAATAACCATTTATGAGTGGATATGTAGGTCTATATTTATGTCAGGTGTCATGTAATTTCTATGTAGGTGTTATGAATGCTTATGTATACCCTCTTCAAATGAAGTGTTACTGAAAGTTGTTTTGTTGGTTTGTGGTTGATTTCATGAAGTAGTGATCTTTTGGAAATCTGTGAAGAGGTACCTTTAGGGAAGAGTTATCTGGGGTCTCCAGTGCTGCTCAGAAGCTTATCTGAGCTGGAATTCTGGTCTCCCAAAGAGGTAAGTCCATCACCCACTCAGTAAAACCAGGATGTAGTTGCATGTCCCTGCATATCTGCACATGTGCATATGGCTGTATGGTACTCAAGGTCTGCAATTTAACCCAATAGTCTTTCTGTTGTTTTAAATCTGGTGTATATAACATTCTTAGATTCTCAAAACACAAAATGTAGAACTCTGGACTGAAAATGAACATATATATTACATTATCTGTCAAGGATTACATAATAAGTTTAAAAAAAAAAAACCCTCCTGAAAATGTAATAAATTCCCAATAATGTAATAAATCACCAACTACTCAAGAACTCCCAGTTCCTTTTGTTCTGTGCCAGATTATACCGTTCCTCGAGTATATGTATATATATGTAGTATGTGGTATACTTCAGGTCCGAACTAGTTTATAGCTGACCTAGTGTCTAGCGTCCTGCCAGTACCTGTACTGATTGCATTTTGTCTGCTTTTTCTCCAGGAACCCTGTCAAGCCTGCCACCTCCGCCACACACCACCTGCAGCTCTCCATCGCCTTCGGCCATCGTCTAGTCCTTTCTTCTGACCAGCCAGCCCAGCCTTTTTGCCTTTTCTCTGCTGCACAATAAATACTCACCTTCACCCCCATTCAGCCTCTGAATCCATACTTGGTCCAAAGAAACCATACCAGACCACATAACATAGGGTTTAATATGACGTCAGTCCACCCTTTGCAGCGATAACAGCTACAACTCTTCTAGAAAGGCTGTCCACAAAGTTTGTTTCTGGGAATTTTTGACCATTCCTCCATTTGTGAGGTCAGACTCTGATGTTGGACGAGAAGGCCTGGCTCTTAATCTCCGCTCTAATTCATCCCAAAGGTGTTCGGTTGGGTTGGGGTCAGGTCTCTGTGCAGGACAGTCAAGTTCATGCACACCAAACTCTCTCATCCATGTCTTTATGGACCTTGCTTTGTGCCCTAGTGCACAGTCATGCTGGAAGAGAAAGGGGCCATCTCCAAACTGTTCCCACAAAGCTGGGAGCATGGGATTGTCCAAAATGTCTTGGTATACTGAAGCATTCAGAGTTCACTTCACTGGAACAAAGGGGCCAAGCCCAGCTCCTGAAAAACAAACCCACACCATAATCCCCCCTCCACCAAACCTTACACTTGGCACAATGCAGTCAGAGAGGTACCGTTCTCATGGCAACTGCCAAACCCAGACTCGTCCATCAGATTGCCAGTCGGAGAAGTGCGATTAATCACTCCAGAGAATGCCTCCACTGCTCTAGAGTCCAGTGGTGATGTGCTTTACACCATTGCATACAGTGTGTGACCTCATAAATGCGCTTCTGAAAGAATGGTCAGATATTCCCATAAACACACTCCTAAAACTTATAGCCTTCCCAGAAGAGTTGTAGCTGTTACAGCTGCAAAGGGTGGACCGACGTTATATTAAACCCTATGGATTTAGAATGGGATGTCACTTAAGTTCATATGCGAGTCAAGGCAGGTGAGTGAATACTTTTGGCAAAATGGTATATGTGTATAAGCTGTTTTGTGTGCTCAGCGATCTTACAGTGGCAGTGAAGAGGCACTAGGTGAGGCAGGCAGTTCTCTTGCTGCATGGTAGGGGGCAGTGATCTCCACTGAGGCAGAGAGACTTTTAAAACTGAAGGAAGACAAGGAAGACTTCTCCAAAAAAAAAAAAAAAATTAAAGCCGTAAGTGGCGTTGAACGGGCCCTCGTGCACGTCGGGCAAGTTTTAAGTCAATCAGATGAAGTCCCTGGGAGGAGTTTGTTCAAATACGACCCCTGGAAATGACCCAAAAAACACGAAAACGGAATGGACAAAATGGACGCCGTACGCTTGTTGTAGCCCGGGTCACCAAGAGACTTTTTTGTATGCCTGGGGGAGATACATGTTGCCACCGAAAGCCATGTCTCTATGTGTCAATGGCAGAGGCTCCGTACAAGATTTTGTAGGTGCCGCTGTGGAGCCATCTTGGTCTGAGTGCCCATGAGACTTCCGGATTCTAAAAATTTCAGCATAAAAAAAAAAAAAAAAAAAAAAAAGAAAAATCCTAAGGATACAATAGGGCAGAGAAGACCGAACATTGTTCGGCGCTCGGGCCCTAAAAACACTTTTTGTCCAGAATGATCAGTGCATGGACTTCATTTATTAGTAAGGGTAAGACCATAATAATGTTTTTTTAAAATGAAATGTCACGTGAGCTACAGTTTGTATGTGTAAAGAATGCTGATATGAGATATGAAACATAACCCGTTAACTGCTGCTGATCAAATGGTGAATAATCTACTCTGTTGGGTTCATATATTTGTAATTCTGATTCTGATGGAGTCAGTGCCTCACCAGCCATGAACGTCACTGACTTGAAGCTACTACTAGGGGACTGCAGCTCCACCAGCCCCCCTACTTTTCATGCTAATTATAGTGTAGGCTGATTATTTTTTAGCTTCAGTACTGTTTACTTACTTTACTTACAAGTTTTCAGTTACTGACATATAATAGCATAGTATCATATATTCAGCAGCAGGCTTCTTGACTGTCTAGCTCTCCAAAACACTACAGACATCCTAATCCATCTGAAACAAGAATTGATTGAAGGTCAAGGCATGTTACGGAGAATTCATAAAGACAACTGTGGTGCAAAGAGATTTCTGCCCTTACAAAGAAACCAAATTTACGTACAACCCATAAAAGACAAGTACAGTGACAAAGTGCAAAACAGGATTGAAATGTTGAAATAATGTAATCATATAAAAGGAATGTTTAAGCAGAGAAACTGGAGCCATTAAAATAACAATTAAATAAAAATAAGTAATCGAGCAAGAAGGCCAGTGTAAATTATATTCAGATATGAGTGTATAGAGTTTCCTGGCATCAACGCTTTTCACATTCTTTATACTGTACATGTTGAGAAAATTAATGTTTTTATGCATTCCACAATGGGGGAGATCTAGTGAAACCACATTTATGTGTGTATAGTATTTACATGATGATGATGATATCGTTAACTAGTAACTAAATACGCTCAGATTACTCCTAACTGGAGAATTTAGAGAAGAGGAGAAGAAATGTGTATTTATGGATTTGGAGCTCAGCCAATCATGCAAGGATTTCCATATGTTTTGGATCATGTCACAAGCATAAAATAGGTGCTCATTGTTCTTTTGTCTGCTGTGGTCAAACTCGAAAGGATGTGTTGCATTAAAGGTCCAGTGTGTCATGGCTCTATTTACAGAATTTAATGTAATATTTTTAAATATGTTTTCATCAGTGTACAATCACCTGAAAATAAGAATCATGTTTGTGTAACTTTAAATGACTCTTTTACATGTATAGAGGAAGCAGGTCCTCCAGAACAGACAAACAAAAACACCGGCTCTAGATTGGGCCTCTTGCGAGTTTGTGGCCACTGTAGATTTTCCTACACAAATGGAGGCGGAAGGTGAGGTGAGAAGTATTCACTTGGTTGCAATCTGTATCCTCACTGCTGTATACCTACACAACACACCGGACCTTTAAATGTTGCTTCCACAAGGTAAATGGTAAATGGACTGTACTTATATAGCACCTTTCTAGGCGCCAACTGCTCATCAGTTTTAGGAGCTTTTTTCTCATGATCAAGGATGCTCCAGTGTTTCCTATGGTAACTGAGATGAAAAGGAAGCATTGAGGCACCTTTCCTTTCAAACTGCTCCTGGCTGACTTTTATTTCACTCAGTTAGGAACCTTGCTAATCAAAAAAGATCACTTGAATGCAACCAAGGTTGCAACTAGTACCTGCATTACGACAGTACTGTGTATGATGTAAGTAGAGGTGTGAATATATGAGAGGAAGTATCTCTTCATCTCGCTATACTTGAACCTTTTCTGATACAGTCTGTAGACTTTTAAATAATAAAGGAATAAAAAAGCATTATACAGTAATCCCTCTCTCTCTCTCTCTCTCTCTCTCTCTCTCGTTCTCTCTCTCTCGTTCTCTCTCTCTCAGCAGTGGCCTAGATTCCTCTCAGCCTGTCCTCAGTCTGTGCTGTAGCCGTAGGCCTGTCGATGCGATCAGAATTAGAAATTCTAATGGACGTGTCACCACTTTGAACTGTGGACTTGAAGAGCTTTGAGTCTGGCACTCCCTTGGATATGCCAGGCGAAGTCTGCGCATTGATCCCTCTGAATTTGTTTGACTTTGACAGTCTCTTTCTTTTTTACTCTCCCTTCTCCCCTTCACTCTCTCCCTTCGCTCCATTAATTTTCTTGCCGGCTGCCTCTTTCTCTTTCTTCTCTTCTTTCCAGCAACACTCATCTTCACTCTCTCTGTTTAACGCGAGAGCAGTCAAAGATGCGAACGCGCACACACACACACAGTTCTCACATACAGTACAAGTAATGTGCAGACTTCATCAGTTTTACAGCTGTCTTTTCACTACCAGAAGGTGCTTCCTGCTTTTCAGCGGTCTTGCTTTGACACCAAGCTCCTTAATGGATATATAATAGATGTTTTACATGTCAACAACTTTAGAAATCTGTATTTTGATAATGA
The DNA here is from genome assembly GCA_028641955.1 of Protonibea diacanthus. Taxonomy (NCBI): domain Eukaryota; kingdom Metazoa; phylum Chordata; class Actinopteri; family Sciaenidae; genus Protonibea; species Protonibea diacanthus. Next base: position 24,711,189 of record CM053984.1, read on the forward strand.
ATAAATAGTATGTTCTGTGTTGGATGTTCACAAGGGACGTGTAGTCATAAACGTGATAACAAGGTCGGTATTTCTTCTGACAGAGAATCCTCCGCAGGGAGGTCGGAGGGCAGCCATTCTTGAAGAGATTCAGGGATTTGCTCAAGGACATTTCAGCACAGTGTATGCTTTCTCAATATGTGAAGACCGAACAATGCGCTGTCCAGCCACCTCTGAAGTGTTCATATCTGCCACAAAGGTCTCATAGAGACGAACGAGCAATGAATGGTACAAATGGGATGGGGAAACATTCATTGTCTTGTACTTGTTTGTATGCACAAAAAGAGACAGGAGTAGCTATGTGAAGAATGTGAAGAATCCAACCTTGCTTTCCCTTGGATATGCCAGGCGATCTCTGAACAGTTGTTAATCACAGTGTGAAGAGAGGGTTAACCTCAATTTTCAGGGGGCATCAGCATGCCACATTATCTAGGGAGGCCCTGGAAAGCTGCATGGATTGTTTTATAATGCCTGAACCAAAGAAGTGTGTTGTTGCTTCTTTGGTGTTAAGTGGGCAGGTCCACCCCTTTCTGACATGACTGGGGGTAAGACTGGGAGACTGGCCGAAGCCACAAAGGGTTAGGGGGCACACCCAGGACCCTGGCCAGCCACCCCAGCTCCTCCCATTCCTTGGCCATCGACAGCCCGGTCTTGTGTCAGCCCCCTCCCTCCCCCATTCCTGTATTGGAGATGGAGGAGGAGGAGGGGGAGGAGGAAGAGGATGATGTTCCCTTTGATGACAATGATGTATCCTGTGGGCAGCCATTGTGACACCTGGAAAGGGGAGGTGACCCACTATTTTGCCGGGGTCATTAGTAGGGCAACCAGGGCCCTGGCGTTGCCCTCCCAGAGAATCCCTCAGCACCTGCCTCTGGGTTTGAGGAGGATGTAGATGGTGCCCATACCTGGGGCTCAGCAAGTTTCTTCGCCCCCTGAGATGCAGGATGCTGACAGTCCCCAGAGTAAGGCAGGCCATCTCTACGGGAGATTGGTTTGCTGCCATCGACCAGCTCAGGGCCACTCAGAGACAAGTTTTGATCAAACTATCACTGATTCTATGCCAGCACAGGTGCTTTATAGGTAAACCTGGGGGCGTGACTAGGTGGAGCCGGTGTGTCTTAAAGAAGTATCCATGTACCCTGACATGTAGGGGGGCTCATTCCCCTACATAGAAATATGTAACGGAGTGGAGAGATAGTCTCTTCACTCAGAGAACCAAAGTCACAATGTAACCATACGTTCAGTTACCAGACAAAAATGATCTGGAGCTGTTATCTGATGGATGATAGCCTGTGGATGATCAGGAGGTTGTTGGGTGATGTGTGTTTACTCTCTCTGGAAACCTTTATTTTTACTACTACTACTACTGACTTAAGGTACAAAGGTCACTTAAGGTTAAAGTGTAATTTCACCCAAATTACTTATTTCATGAATTATTTCACCACTTACCGTAGAGCATGAAACGGGCCTTAGAAGTCAGGCCCGACCTGGCCCGGGCCGGATAGAATTCGACCCGAGCCCGGCCTGGACCGGACCGTTTTGATTGACAGCCACACCACAGGCTAACCTCTGTTTCACCTCCTCAGCATCCATTTTTGCACCTGTCTCGCTCAGATCGAAACGCATCACATGATTGTTCATTTACCGCGCGAGTCGGGACCCGACGGGTTCGGGCAAAGATTCCCAGCTCTAACTTACCGTACCTCTAGTTTTATCATGCCACATATTCTCCAGCTATTTCTGCCTCTGATGCGTCTGCTGCCACTGTCTTACTCTGGCAGTGAATGGAATTGAATTTGTGTTGCTCAAACCATTAAAAATTAAACTTAAAGATCTCAACAGGTACACATCTTTCCAGAATCTGTTACCTGGACATTGTTTCTGGAACAACCTGGCTTTTATGAAAACAGAATATGTCAGATGCAAACTTCCTTGGGAGTTTATGTTTTGCAGTTTAGGATCATGCTCTTCTTGCTTATCTTCCAACTTGAAGATCTGTGACACATGCACATGAGTTTCACGGTGTAATCTTATGAATCATATGGCTCAGCTCAGCTCCAAAGCCTCGGTGCACATGGCTCTACACGCTCTTTGGCCTCTCTCCTGTTAATACACATGTCCTAGAGAGGCCCCTTGCTCTTTTCTTCAACCGCCAACAGACTGACTGACAGCCGCGGTGGAACAACGATGAGGAGGCGCTGTTTGTTGTCAGAATCCCTGGTGAAAGGCAGTGACAGTCTGAGGGGGATCCTGCTGACACCAGGGGCACACCATGGGGGTGACCCTTGGACCCCCTCGACCCCCTGCCTTACTTATTGATGTCTGCAGATGTGCCTGCCTGCATGATAATGGCCTCCACTGGAGAAGCCCCTTACAGTGCCCGTCTATAAATCACACAGGGGACACAGAGCGAACCCAACCTTCTGTGTGTCTATGTATTTTCAAGACTGTGTCTTTGGGCCTGTTTGTGTGTCTTCATACGCTTTGTGTGTGTGTGTACATACGGTGCTTGAGGAGCTCCATGTTGCATTATTGATGGCCCTCAGGGAGGGATGAAAGTGTGAATAGTGGCAGCAGAGAGAAGGGGAGAAGGCAGGAGGAGGAGGAGGAGGTGGGAGCGGCTCGGGACAGATATCACAGTGCTTGGATGCATTTGGCAGGCCTGCTATACATTGACATCCACATCCAGGGACAGTTATACGTTTCTATAGAATTCAGTGCTGACAGGTGAGGCCCCTGGAGGACAGTGAGGCAGGGGGTTAAACAGGAGGAGGACGGGGCAGGACTGTGGGACGTACACTGATGTGACATCTACTTGGCAGGTTGTGGAGGAAATGGTGGTGATAGAATAGGGTTAGACTGAGAGGAGAAAATACTACATTTTCTTCTATCACGTGATCCATTGTAATTGTGGCAGGTTGAGGGTTTTCCCTCCCCCTTTTTTTCACCTGCCACGGCATGGGCACACTCAGGTGCAGTGATTGTGTGCAGTGTGCATATAAGGTTAAGCAATTAGTGCTCAGGTGTGTGTCTTGGTCCTGGAGCCTGGTGGCAGCAGTCACGGCATGGCAGAGTCCTTTTTTTGGTGCGGCTGTGTGGCAGCAGTGTAATTTTGGGATTCAGAAAACCTGTATCCAAATCGGAAGTGGCCTTTTCCAGTTTTGTCATTTGTAAATCGCCAGTTCTGGCGATTCATCTTCCGCTCTGTGTGTTGTAGTGCAGCCGGTTGGTCCCCCTCCTTCCCCAGCTGGAGTGGTAGATGCTCCGCACTGTGGAGACGCGTTAAGTGGTCCACTTTGGGCTGGTACTGGTATAGCTGTGCCCTAAACCTGAAGCTGCGGCACCTTACCTGAGCTACTCCGCTCCATGCTATCTGCATAGCTGTTGCGACAGCGTCCTGGTAAGGTATCCTTTTAACCAAAAGTTCATTCATTGTGGAGTCATGCATAATTAACGCTTGTGTATTTGCAGACACCGGCGGACCAGGCTGCCCCCACTCAGCCTGCTCGGACTCCACTGTAGACTGCTGCTTTATGTTGCTTTGTATTAGTTATAGATTGCTTTGTTTTGCGTTGTTTTGGTTTTGATTTTGTTTTTTTTGTTTTTTTGTTTGTTTGTTTTTTTGGTGCGTATTTCGTTTCAGTCTTTGAATGGATTTTGTCTTTGTTTATTTTGTTTTGGGTTACTTGCCCTACGGTATTTTTGCGCCTCTTGTTTTCTTATTTTGTTTTTTTTTTAAGTGACAACTGGTTTAATTTGGTTTAAAATAGTTTAGACTGGCTGTTTGCCAGTCTCCTCCTTATTTTCCTCCTATTAAAGGTACTCCATGACGTGATGTGGCGCACATTGCAGACTTGCACATACACACCGGGGTGCTGTGATTTTCTTATAAATTGATTGTGTTGCCTTGGGTTTGATTTTTCTGTTGTTGTATTATTTGGGGTTTGTCTATAGTGTGTTTTCTTTTTGATATTATTTTGGAAATCTCCTGCATCCTGGGTGTTTGTATTGTTTGTATTGTGTCTGACCATCACCTTCAGATGTCAATTTAGTGCAGTCTGTTGGAGGACATGCATAGTCAGCTGTTTTTGGTGGAGCATCTGCCCCATGTACAAAGGCTGTGGCTGCCCAGGGTTCGAATCTGACCTGTGGCTCTTTCCCACATGTCTGTGACAACGGGTGGTAAGCAGACCAAAGAGGTGGACGCTGAGTACACTAGTCGTACAGAGTTTATTCACAAAAAAAAGGGGGGAAGGGCTCAGGCTGAAGATCAGGGGATCTCTGTGCCCCGATGACTGGGTCTGTGGGAAGTGAGGAGGGAGGGAAGCTGGGAGACACGAGAGGGGCAGAGGATGATGGTGAGGTGAGGATGAGTTGAGGGTCCGGGAGAGGGTCAGAGAGAGGAGCGGGTCCAAGCTGGTAGCTGCTGAGCAGGGGTAGGTGATCTAAAGCACAGGAAACACAGGGTCAAAAAACAAGGCAGGAAACACGGGGAGGGGAAAAAATACAGGACAACCAAGAAAACACTGGGAGTCTCAATCACTGGGAAAAGGAACCTGATTAGTTACCACGGGGGAAACTGTAAAGATCTGGTGAAGATTGAGAACCGGTGTATTTCAGCAGAAGAAGTAATGACCTGATGAGCTATGGAGCCTTTTAGTCAGTGCAGTACCTTGAAGGAAATGTTTCCATATATTTAATACAAAAATCACTTTCTTTTTTTTAAGGGCTGTTTATTAAGACATGTTGAACCTGTCTTCTTTTTGTCTTCAGAGATGGAACGATTGACTAGACCTACAACAGGTCTAGGGTCTAATGCATGCTGGGTCAGCCCATTTTAGAGTGGTATTCATTCCCTGACAAGGCTATGTTCTATCATGAGTAGGGGTTGGGGTATGCATATGCATGTGCTGTACGGTGTTACAGAGTTTGAATGTGTCAGTGTTGGGTATGTTAATGCAGGGCATGCTCCTCTGTGATGTGCTGTTTTGGCCACAGGTGCACAGAGATGGTGTCAGGTGGGTATTTCTGCACCGCTTGATTCGTTGGAACCTGCACAGACCTGACACGGGTGTAAATTGCCCAGATTAGGCTTCCGGCAACCGTGGCTTCTGTCGGTAATGACTGCTGTCAGCGAGGAGACCCCCTCCTCCTCTCCTCACCTTCCATCCTCTCCCCTGTCCTGGTTATTGGTCCCCATTGTTTTGCAGTTTCCACCCCCTCATCCAGGCCAATCATCTTTGCTCATTATGACTCCTAATGTCTGCTGCACCTTTTTATGCTGCTCTCAATCTTCTGCTTCACAAACTAGGTCTACTGTTCTCGAGTATGCGGATGTTGTAGGGTTGGATTGATCTCTTTGACTAACTGCTTGTGACCTTTCATTATATCCTGGATATTTGCCAGTGCTGGCTCGCTCCTGTATAATACTGATATGATGCAGTTTGTCTCATTAATTACAGTTTTAATCACAGGCCAATATAGCACAATGCAATTCTGACTAACAACCCTTTCTAGTTCCACTTTGAATTTCCAACGGGACCATTAATAGTAACATCTGGACTTATCTGGACTCAGTGCATTCACCTGCACACATACGTATGTATGTGTCAGGAGTAGATACAGCAGTAGAAAACAATGCAATGCAAGAAATTAATTTCTAACAACTTCTGTCATAATCCATGGGAACCTCTGCTATAACCAAAATACAGATATTTGTGTGACTCCAACAGATACAAATACAGATGGTAGCTTTGTGTTGGGCCCATACGTTCTAGCCTTGGTTGTAAAAAAAAATTAATCTGGAAGAAAAATCCCTATCGCTTAGCAACCTGTTCTTTAAGCATGCAGTGTTGTGTCTGTCAGTTCATTCTGACTGGCTGTCAAAATGAATACCATTATGTGTCCTTTTGAAACCAGCATAAATGTTGTCTTGCCCTGTTCAGCCATCACAAGTAGAACTCTGTCTGCAGCCAGTAATAAAATGCTTGATTATCATTATTTCTTTGTAGCAAAAGGACAGCTGTAGTGAGTGTAGGTATCTCCTTTTAAAATAACACTGTCATAACTGCATGTCATGAATGCTGACATGAATATCTATGACTGTAATTTAAGGGTTATTGATATTAAAGGCAAAGTGTGTCATTTTCCATTATTACACTGTCAAATAAAAATACTTAACTGTAATACGTAACTGTAATAACATGTTTATTACATTTAAAGGTGTCATAATGTATTATACAGCTGACATAGAGAGAAAGAGAGACAGAAGTGTCTCTGCCCCACACACCTCACCTACTGCTGCCTGTGAGCACCAAGCAAGAGGAGACAGAGCTGATGGAAGGAGCTGTTGGAGCTGTTGGAAGGAGAGCTGTGCAGCATGGGAATGAGTTACAGTGCAATATTTAAACACATTTTTGGCCTTTTTCCTGATGGTTTGAAAAGGTTGAATTTTTTTTTTTAGAATTAAAGTAGTCACTAAGAGGTCACTAAATCAACCCTGTCTGTGGTGCTTCATGGATGACTAAGCCATGCTTTCGGTTGGGGTTGATTGTTATGTACTTATTGATTATTACTTTACTGCTTTAGTGCAAGTCCATAATATGCGGTGGCCAATCAGATACCTGAGTATTTTTTCTCGCAATGATTGTGATAAAGGATCAGATAACTGTCTTGGTGTTGTCTTTCCACAGTTGCAAATTTCTGCTTGGTAGTGTAAGATTAGATTTATTTTTTAAATTTAAACGTATTAGACAATTGGTATAACTTAATTAATAAATATTTGAATTCTATTCTACAGAGCCTGTCTGGTGACATGGGTGGAAAAAAATATATATACTGTATTCCTTGTCCACGAATTAATAACGCGTGGGAACGAGATCCTTTTCCGTGGCCACGATTTGCTTAATGCATGGGAACGAGATCAAGCCCATCTGTTGACATTTGTCAGAAAAAAAATATGTATTCCGTGGCCACGAATGAATAATGCGTAGGAACAAGATGATTCAGTTCCAGATTGATGGGATGGTGTCCAGTTTTGGAGCGGTTGTCAATTGTGCAGTAAATACAGGAAATTCTACTTTTATATTGAAGATTATAAACCTATAACTCAACTAGGATCAGAGCTGTACATTAAAACACTCTGTTGACCTCATCAGGCCAGTGGCTCATGCGCTTAAGTTATCCCTCACTTTAGATGATAATTGTAGGATATTATTGTATGAATGAAGATGCCTAACCACAAGTGACTTAAGAATATCATTGTAATTCATCCATAGATTAAAATAAAACAAAATCAGATCAAAACTCTCCATGTTTGAAAGTCACTGATGAAATGACTAACATTTCTTGTGTTGTTGATCCTGTTTTATGTACTCCGCCAAGCTTCCAGACTTTCAGACTGTCTCGTTGCAAAGATTCTGAGACCTTGTCTTCATTTCTTGATGTGCTGGATGGAGACTGGATTCTGTTTAGACTAGATAGCTAACAAGAGCCATGCATGTCCCTCTTTGTGACTTTGTGTTCTTGGATACAACTAGACTGTTGAATGATTGTCAAGGAAAAACTGTATTGCTACTGTTGTGCAGAATCTTGCTTGCTGGTATATAATTATTAAATACATTCATTCAACATTTGACAGGCCTTCAAACACAATATTACCAAAGCCTGTGGAGAAAGGAGTATGTCCCTGGCAATGACATTGACAGCACAAAATACAGCAGGCTGATCCAAGAAAGTAAAACGTTACTTTAAAAGTAACTTTAAAAATCTATCTATTCATTTCACTTTGAAGTCTAAAAAAATGATTAATGGTGAACTGACTGGTAGAAAACCAATACTGGTGGAAAATATTCAGCTTCATCACATTAAGATTTAACTTCATCACATTAATATCTGCTCTGGAAAAGTCTATAAAACACAGAGTGTCACAAAGACACACAAATGGTGATTCTTATGGACAGCTACACAATGTATCATGATGTTATAACTTCATTCCGCAGCATGACACAACATGACATGACATGACATGACACGACATGACCCATTTTGTCAGGCAGGTAACTGGTGTGCATGCTAATAGCACTTGTGCAGTGTATTCATGAGAGCTGGGACCTGAGCAGCCGCCTGGATGCCTCTGAATACCCACATCTGATGTTGTATGCTAATCTGCTAACCTTGAGGGCACCCAGACTGAAAACTAACGGAGAGAGAGCAAGAGAGAGCTGTCTTCTCTGCTTAAAATGCTTTGACCCGATCCGCAGAGTTTCAGCTTGCACTCAAGGGCTGTTAATGAGTGTGTTGAATTCTATGAAAATTCACAGTTGGTATAGAAAAGGGGGTTTTGAAACTGCGGTTTTTCAGCATGAGGCATGGGGGAGAAAGTGAATGGTCTTGATTAGACATTGAAATCTGTTTGTATATGACAGGTGGCGCATTAAAAATGGTGGAGGGAGGTGACATCTTGGAGGTCGTCCAGGACCCTTCATTTTGTGCTGAAGCACAACTGTAGACAGTGGAAGAGAAGAAGGCAACATGTGGTAGACAAAAGAGAAGCCCATTGGCAGAGTCGAATGGAAATGAGGAAGCACACAACAACCTGATAACTTCTGCACACGGTAAGCAGTCTTCTTTTGTTTGTTTGTTTCTGGGGAAGAATGTGAATTTCTGAAGAAAGATTCACATTTTCAAATAGCTGTCATGATATCTGAAGATTTTTTCTTGGAAAATATTAATTGAACCATTGTAGAACTCCTTCAAAACAGCCTGGGAGACTTCCTCTAAGATGAGCAATACAGGAATGAGGGCAAGAAAACAGGAAACATACCCAGTTGATACAGTTAGTTTTAGGAGAACCATCTATTGTGTCATCATTTAAATTACTAGGAATTAATTACTTACTGGCTTCGGCCTGACTTTGGGAACAGTAGTACCTTAACTCCTATGGATTTACTTTTGTGTCAAATCAATCCAAACAAAACTTCTTCATTATCAAACAAATATTCTCACTGAGATTTAAAAAAAAAAAAAAAACATGTAATCTCAAACATAACATTTATAACTTGAAAAAAATTACAAATATATCAGTTTTAATTTTTTTGGATAAATATGTTTTTAGTAATCAATATTTTCATGCGCATGTTATAGCTATATTGTGGCCACAATTAAATTTTATTTTTGACCATGTCACCAGAGAGGCTCCGTACTTTATTAAACTTGCAGGAATTAATTCATGCATAGAACGTCTCAATGGTCAGCTGCTACAGTATCCGAGATGCTTGTTAACCTGCCTTCTGCAGTGACGAGTTCTGGAGCACTGAGCTGTCAATCAAAAACTCCTTAGCCAATGGGGAGACACCCCTGAAAAAGCCTGCCCACCTGAGAGGTTTGTGTCAGAACTGCAGAAAAATCAAAAAATCAGGGAGCACAAATGAGAGAGAGGTGGCAGCAAAACCGCAAAGCAAAAGCGAAAGCGAAACTCTGTTTACTGAAAAAGAAACAAAGCAATCTGTAAACAAAAACATATTTATGCAAAAATTTAAAAGATATTCAAGATATAAATTTTATGTTTGAGATCACAGTTTTTGGTCTCAGTGAGAATTTTCTCTCTCAATTTGTGTCTTATTCTTTCTTAAATTCTTAGATTTGTTTGATAATAAAGAAGTTTTGTTTGGATTGATTTGACACAAAAGTAATTCCATAAACTCCATGTTTTGTAGCTTCAACAGTCTTTATGAACTATTGGAGTTTCCTCAGATGTCATGGGGATGGGTATTATCACATAATCTAAGAATAAAAATTTGTCTCCTCACAGCAAGAAGGTTCCTGGTTTGAACCTCGGCTGGGGCCTCTCTGTGTCTGTGTGGGTTCTCTTCAGGTACTCCGGCTTCCTCCTGCAGTCCAAATACATGAACCTTAATAGGTTAACTGGTGACTCTAAATTGTCCGTAGGTGTGAATTAGTGGTGTATGAACTGCGATTCATCCGGATCTTTAACCCGGATTAAAACAATAAATTGCGCCTTTCACTCGTCTCCTTTTAACCTGTACATTACAGCATGCCTTGCTATTATTGTGGACAATAAACTTGTTTGCACCGGTAAAATAGTTTCAGGAGTCAGGACTCTGATGAGCTGACCGCAGATCAGCGTAACTTGCAGAGCAGACTCAGACTCCGCAGCACAGACCTGGATTCAGGTTCAGATCCATCGAGTAAGAGCTGGAAACTTCTGAGAATCAGAAGAATCAAAAGACTCAGGAGACCCGCAGATCGCTCACCAATCCAGCAGACTCAGATGATTCACTGATTCAACCGAGTCGACTGGATCTTTCCCTCCATACAGTGTGAAACAAGGCAGATTCAGACTCAGATGGACTTCATGGAGCTGTGTCGTCAAAAAGACTTCCCCTAGTCAAATGTAAGAAGATAAATACAGCAATAAACACGATGATAGAAACTTTATTTAAACACAAACACTTGTTTTATGTAGCTGAGGCTAATATAGCTCAGAGGCTAAAAACAATGTAAGAGGGACGTAATGAAATTAATGTAATTAACGCAATTTTAACTACAGTATTATATGTCGTTATTAATAGTCTTATTTGCTACAATTGATTTACTACAATTATGTGTTAATAAACTTTAGAGGCTTATAGGCTAGGCTAATACAGCCTAAACACTGTGAGATGAGCATTTTATTTGCATAATTATGTGTTAGCATAATCTGTCGTCTCATTTCTATTCGCCTCATTTCTATTATCTCATTTGCTGTATTTACAGTTCAATGAGTGATGCTGACTGAGTTATGACAATATAAAACTGTTGTATTTGTGTCAGTTGTATATACATACTTACATACTTAAAGGGGACATACCATGCAAAAATCACTTTTCCAGCTCTTCTAACTAATATCTTTGAATTCGGGGTGCGTACAAACTAAATAAAGTGATAAAGTGAAATTGTGAAAAGCTGTACTTGGTTGTGATATACACTAATATGACGCCAGTAGTTTTTTAGTTGGATGTCACTTTTTGTTCCTGCTCCGTTTACAGAGATAAATAGATATCTCTGTAAACTGTTTTACAGCACAGTCTGAAGCTAGATCCAGTCTTAGGGAGCTGGGTACATAAAGTAAACAAAGATACAATAAAGTAAGGACAGCATCAGTTCAGTCCATGAGCTCCACCTGGATATTGTCCAGTTTTAGTGACATGTCAGGCTGCCTGTTCATGCAGGCTTCTGGACTGAAACAATTAACAAGTAGTAACTTTCAGAATCACTTTATTGGCCAGGTGTGTGTACACACAAGGAGTATGACTCTGTTTACATGTTGCTCTCAATGTATGTATGGACAGTTTGTGTGTGTGTGTGTGTGTACAAAAATAAAGGTGATGAAATAAAGGTGATTATGATACTTAATGAATGAATACAATGTATATTTATTATTTGTGCTCTCAATCATATTTCTGTTATTGTTTTTCTTTAGACTCTACCTGGCAGCCCTCCACTTCAATGAAAGTGCTGGGCGTCCCTAAGCTACATCAGCTGGTGAGCTGCTGTTCAGACTGAACTTCCCAATAATAGCAACAGCTAAGACAGTGAAAGTAGAAAAAAAAACGTCAGTAAGTTTTACAACCTTTTATTAAAAATGGCAGTAAGACAAAGAATGTGCAAACATCTGTTATACAAGTGAAAAATAAATAACATGAAACAGGGCTCTTAACTTATGTAAATTGGATGATTAAGTACATTATTTTTTTCACTCCTATATTGTCTTATAGGTTATGTTGGACCTCATCTTCGAGAAGGTTTTCCTAGACTCTGGCCTATCCGTGGATGAGGTGCTGAAGATCCCCATCCCTGAGGATCTTGCAGCCCAGTTTGCAAGACCAGAGAAGCAAGAGGTTGTAACTGCTATTGTGTTGAGGTTCAATCAAGGATTGACCCCACGTAGCTTCCTTGACTGTCTGGGTCATCTCTGTCACATCACAGAGCTGAGCAGTACCACCCTGATTCTCTGGCAATAAATCCCCAACACCAGCTTACAGAGCTGCTGTAGGCCTAGTATCTGTAACAGCTAAAACAGTGTACATAATAGTTAGTCTAAACTACACAGTGACATGCTTTTATAACATGTCCATCTTTTCTTCTGAAATTCTGTGCTGACCAAAACTTTTTCAGACTGTTGTTCTAGGTAGTATATTGAACAAGTTTGTTTTCAAAAGTTGTGATGTTTGATGGAATCATGACAATAAAGGTTAAATCTATTTGAACTGTATGTTGTGCTTTCAGTGTTTGATATGTAACATAACAAGTAACAAACATGACAGATTAACAGTAAGCAATGGAAGATAGAGGGCACAGTATTTTATTGCTAATAGCAATAAAATACTGTGCAGTATTTTATTTATTATTATTTATTTTATTGTACTTTAATCCTTACCCCTAAAATACACAGCATGCGGAACAGCTCAGGAACGGCTCTGCTCCGGAACGACAGCGTACACCGCCGTCCACCAACTCACACATAATCCGCTTGTGATGTGCACTGGTGCGGCTCTGCCGGCATGAGATCTCGCGAATTCACGCATAATCACGAGATATTGCTGGCTGTAGTCTCTTTGACTCCTGCAACGGTATTCCACGCTGCATCTTTTTTGCTTGTGGCCTAATAAAAAGGATGTGAGGTGTCATAAATGATAGGTTGATTTTGGACCTCCAGAATCAACTTCTCCTCATCCATGGTGTCGACAGGGTGAAAACACACCTGAAAACCTCTGACATGTTGACTTCAGGTCGTCCCCGCCCATTATGACGTGTTCTTGTAATGAAACTCGATCCACGTTGAACACGGAGTATTTTATTTTGAAAATCAACCGGGGTTTTATTTTGTATTTTTTAGCCGATTTCCTTCCCCGCACAATCTGCTCTGCGCTGAATTTATGCGCTGTGCTCCGGCGTCCGGGGAAAATAGAAGCTCTGCGTATGTGTTGCGGAGGGCTGTCGGACGCCACAGTCATTCCAGAGCCGTGTCGCAGTGGATCCAGAGACTGTGTGATCTGACACATTGATTAAAGTTGAAACGTATCTGCTCTGCCGCCGTGGCGGAGCTGTTCTGGAGTCGTTCCACATGCTGTATATTTTAGGGGTTACTCATTTATATTACAATAGTAACAGACTACTTCTATGCATAAAATAACGTACTACTCTATTCCTCTCAAACATAAAGACCCATAGTCTGCTCTGTAGATATTAAATGCGTTCTGCAGGGAGTACACATTTAAACATGCAGGTTCAAGGCCAGGGTGGTCCACCATGCAAGTTGGCTGGAAGGAGCCTGCTGTAGTCTTCTTGTTACCTAGTAAATTAGAAACGGTAAGTCACATTATATTATAGAAACTATGACTACGTAATGACAATTTCCTTCACCACACATTCATACTACCTGTGGTAACTCCTTGCAGCAGATATTCTTTGGCTCTGTGGGCATTGTGGCACAATTTCCACAAGTACAGCTGTAATAGGAAAGAAATTCAATAAGTGACAACATTGCAGATGTACTTTATTTGAATATTTTATTAAGTACAACAGGTTAGAAGATACAACAATTCTCAAAGTTTTTCATTGCAAAAACTACACATCTATGCTTCAATATCTGATAAAATACTAGTTATGAGGCTCCAGAAAGACCTACAGTGCCTGCTCTGGCAAAGTTAGCTCCAGACACCACCTAAATGTAGGTAAAAAAGTAACGTGACTAATAGAGGTCAGACTAAAGCGTGACTATTGAGTGGCTGATGATTTTGGAGAAAGTGCTGGCTTAATTCATATATGTATTTTTCCAATAGCATGTAAATGCTACATACACGCTAGCATCATTAGCCTAGCGCTAGCCATTAGCTGAAACATACAAAGCGATATAAAAACACGTTACATAAACTTACCATTCAGAAACGTCCTGTTCTCTCCTCATTTGCATTGTGAGCGGCAGACACGAAAACCGACCGCCTGAGCGCCGCGCGACACAGACAGGGTACAGAGAGGGCTGCTGTGCTTGGTCTGTGAGGAATTTTGACCAAAGGATTTCACAGACATGTCATTAAGGTGCTCGGGACCTGTGTGAACTGGTGGAAAAAATGCATAATATGTCTCCTTTAATTTTAGAGAATTTTCAATAAGATGAAAATGCAAAGTTTATTTCCTTCATTAAACAAATAGTAGACTGCCCTCCTCGTATAATAGCTCTGAAATTTGAATTTATTTAGCCTATTTGTAGTCTAAGACAGACGGGCTTGTGTTTCACTGGTAGAATATATGCTTATAGACAAATTACTCAAATGACTCGTAAGATCTGGATCTGTTTAGTGATAGACTCAGAAAGATTTGAATCCCTAAAAGGATACAAGTTTGACATCTGTAATGTGAATGTGAGTGTGAATGGTTGTTTGTCTCTATGTGCCCTGTGATGAACTGGCGACTTGTGAGGGGTGTACCCGCCACTCGCCCAAAGTCAGCTGGGATAGGCTGCAGCCCCACCATGACCCTGATGTATTATAAAGCACGGACACAGGACTCAACTGCAGAACTTGGGAGACAGATACAGGAGGTAACCAGCCTTTAATCACAGGCAAGGGTTCGGTACACGGGAGTTCAGTCAGGTATGGCAGGCAAACAATCCAAAGGGGTAAGGCAAGAGCAGGGTCCAAAAACAGGCGAGGGTCAAAACAGAGAAGCACACTAGGAAAAAGCTGGAAAGCAGGATGCATGGTTGACTAACAATCTGGCACTGTGGAAGGGGAAATAAAGGGTTTAAATACACAGGTAATAGGGGCGTGACAGACACAAGGCGGACACCGGGAGGCTGGAGTAGGCGGAGCAGAGACTGACTGTGACATGATGAGCAGTTACAGATAATGGATAGATAAAGACAGATGTTTGAACAGTACATGGGGGAGATAAGATAGCAACCCCTGTCTGAACATGGTTTCTGGTGTCAGATATACAGTAAACTGCTCACTCTCCTACTGATTTTAATAGGGACATTTTGCATTGAACGTAAAGACATTAAACGTGTTAAAAGGAATTTTTAAACAGACAAAGTAGTTTTCAAGCGGATTTAGTTTCCTAGCGGATCTATTTTCTGACCCAGACTGTGGTTGTGACTGGTTCTGAATGAGGCTTTATAGCAGGCAGCTGCTCTCCCATCTTCCTGGTACTGCGTACCGCCACTGAATGTTTTAGTGGTACACAGTACCGGACCGGACCAGCTTACTTTCACCCCTGTCTGCAAGCCAGGGGGCTGCATTAGTGGGGGTGTAATACTCAAAGTATTGGTGAGACAGGAGGTATGTTCCAACCAACTAAATTATCTGTATCCCTTCTTGGAATGGTGTAGGTGTAGGAAGTTTTTCTGAGCCTGAATCTTTTGTGCTTCACAACTGAGCCTTCTAGCAATGCATTTGATCACAAGAACACTGATAGTGCTGTGTATTTGTTTCTGCAGAGTACTTGCTCAAACCTAATTTCAGTAAATGTTGAGCAACACATCAGCAGTATCTTGACGTGCAACATTATAGGTTAACGCTTATGGCACTGACCCGTGTCCCTGCGAGTTATAATCACCCATCACAATTAAAAGACTGATTTCCTGCTCAAACTTTGACCTTCCATACATGCTGTTGTTCTGGATGCAGTTTTAATCTGGAATTAGAGATTATTAACAGATTTTGGGGTTTACTTCCAAGAAAAATGGTTTAGATAATTCAGAAAGTGCTGCGCCTGGTTGTAATGTATTTGCTAGCTCATTGTACCATGTTGCAGCAAGTCACCAGGTTCCAGATCTCTGCGATTATATTTGTGAGAATAATATAATAAGTGATAGATCTAATGGGCAAAACTACAAAAATAAGACCTGAATTACAAACCAAAATGATTCGCTAGGAGGTGCTTATTTGTATGTTAAATGAAGTAGTTCTGAAAACAGCAGGGTCCTGCAGATATCTCATGGCATCTGAATGCCTGATGTCTCTCCAACATGGTCTGCCAGCCTGCTGAAGATAGCCAAGGACATCAAAGAAGCTGCCATCCAGATGCCCTCGTAGGTGATACAATTCCCTGCCAGCTCTGGATTTACACGCCAAAATGACAACCATCTGAATTGGATACCTGACAAAATCCCTTCAGTACGTCCTTTATGGATTTAAAAAAAAATCACTGGATTGGTGCATTCCTTCTAGCCCACACTCAAACTGACTCACTGCTTCTAAATCCATGAGGGGTGGTGAACAAATGAGACAACGGACCCTAGTTTGATTGTCTGCCAAACTGTGAGGTCCTAAGCTCTAGTCATGTTTGTTGGTGACTAAAAGGCAGTGACAATATCCCTTTATGAAAACACCACTCATGCCAGTATGTCTGTAATGCCATCTTCTTTTAGCTGTTCAGACATGCCTGCTGTATAGCTGCCTGACTTTAATCCCTTTTTTGGCCCCATTCTGTTCTGAACACATCTTAGAGAGCAGGATGTACTCAGGCTAAAATCGTATTGTCTGCACCTCTTGTCAAGTTGGAGAGAAGGATTTCAACAGAATTCCAACAGAAATGCTGGCTATCTAAGTACATGTTCTGTAGATAGGGTTCAGCTGATATATTGCTTTGCCAATAACAAGTCTATATTGTATTATGAACCATTCATTTGGATGAATGATAAATCAATGTGAATATTAAATATCATTTTTGAAATCATTTTGCAGAGATCTTCCTAAGTTCAACTTAAAGCATTTACAAGGAACTTTGATTTTGTGTTGAATCTTTTGTCTTGTGGGCAAAAGTGGAAGTATTTCCAGGGCCTTGATTCATCTGTTTCAAGGGGAATCCGAATCAGACCCAGTGGCAGGTATTAAGAATAACGATCTGGCAGCTGTTGGAATGAAGGAAATGCAGTAGCGCTTCTTCTTACATGAAAACTCCTTGTAGTGCTTTTAAGGTGTTGTCAGACCAATCCTGAAGGTAAAAATGTTAATATCTGTTCCAAATAGCCATACTCAAAGACAAAGTAAAAAGTTAGTTTAAGGTTAAACTTCCTTCATTACCATTTTCCATCCATGCACCAGATGCCCTCAGACTTTCCCTCTTTTGTTCATCACCTGACTGCCCCACCCATCAACACACCTGTTCCCACTCCCCTCATCCATTCATTCTCTCAGCCCTGCAGAGGTTTAACCAGTCATGTTGTTACAGTATGTTTCTTTGTGCTTTTGCCTATGACAGTTGAGCCTGACCCTACCTACCCTGTCTGCCTGCCTTTCTACACCTGCCGTAAGGCTATACAACCTTACTTATGCAATAAATCACTGAATTGATCCGGTGTGCTGGTTTATCTGTATTTGGGTTCTTCTGCCTCACACCCACCTGATGTGCCAAATTGAGTATTAGTACTAGTAGAACATACCAGAACTTACTTACAAAATATGCTTTTCTTAGAAAATGAGCTAGTTATGTATTGTTTAAAAAAATATAATAATAATTTAAATTAAATTTAAGTTCTATAACCACAGTTTTAAATTTTGTTAAAGATTTGGGCCATCATACCTCACTGCACTCACGTATCTTATGGAGGTTGGAGAAATCTAATGTGCCTTCC
Organism: Protonibea diacanthus; assembly: GCA_028641955.1. NCBI lineage: Eukaryota > Metazoa > Chordata > Actinopteri > Sciaenidae > Protonibea > Protonibea diacanthus. Next base: position 24,728,866 of record CM053984.1, read on the forward strand.
GAGTGAGTCAGAAGCTGTTTTACTGTGACGACAACACATTTCTGGAGCAGAACAAGTTGCAAATTTGGAGGGAGATTTTAGCATTGTACTATTTCAAAGTATGAAATATCAGCTCGTCTGCATTTTTAAAAACCCTTATCATTAAAACTCATATTGTCACTCTCTCTCTCCCACTTGTCTCCATATTTCCATCTCCCTCTCTACCACCCATACATGCATCACTCCTCTCCCACTACACATGCTCACTCTCACTGCCTTCACTTAATGGCTTACAGGTTGTCATCCAGCCTTTGATGGAAAGAGCCTTTGAAAGTTCCAGAGGACCATCAGCTCTCCCCCACCACGTTAGATGCAGCTAAATCGGGCTTGGTGGCGGAGGCTGACTTGTCGCTCCTGGAGGGCGAGTGGGAGTCTGGAAGCTGATCAGACGGCCCGGCACTTGGGGGCGGAGGAGCTGCCACCTCCAGCTACCTGGACGCTGAGGGGAGATAGTGGTGCATATGGCAGCAAGCCCTTTAGTCACACCCACACTGACTCACACAGAGGCGGTTATATCCAAGCCCCCTCTGTTCTTTACATCGCTCCGTCCTTGTTTTATTTTTCCATTCCTATTTTTTTTTAAACCTTTATATTGCAGTCAGGTGATATAGAGTTATTATAGAGGTTCTTTTTTTACTTGTGTTAATTGTTCTGTAATCTGTAAGTATGTGAATATTTATTTATCAAAATATTTTTTTCTTCCTGTGATTTCGTGATAATCTTCTCTGTTCAGGACTTCATACACTGCTACTAAGTGAGAATTTGTATCTTGACATACATCTCTGATTTGAAACGTGCAAATAAGAGATGTATGAATCATGATTTTAATTTATACTGTAGTGTACACTAGATGTGTTTTGTGATTATATGTTACAGTTCTTGAACTGATTTGTCTGAATCAAACTAATTTAAACTGTACACAGTAAAAATGTTCTAACTGCCATGTTACTGTGTCACTGTTGTGACTAATAGCAATCAGACATTTTAAAGGAATACATAACAAATGGTTTAACAGTTAAATTGTGGTTAAGATAAATGGTGGATAAGCCTCTGCTATTAGCATATTAGTATTAGCATGAAGATGGAGTGCTCCTGTATTAATATGATGGGATTTTACTCATAAGCTGGTGTAGCCAAACAGCTGATGTATGAGTCACTGATGGTAAAGCATGAATGAAGTGGCTGATACAAGCACGACTTCAGCGTTGTGCCAAAACGTATACGTTACTAATTCTTATTATCTATAAATCTGGGTATAAACAGACCGACAATTCAGCACCAACAGAGAGAAGAGATAAAGTTCATTTTCTCCTGATTTGTTTGCCTGTCATTTTAATGTCACAACATTCAGAAGAAATGTGATCAGTGAGGCGTTCAGAGGCATTTCTGAATGTAAGTACACTTGGAAGATTTTTAATACGTGAGGCCCCAGCTGCAACTTACATGCTAAAAACGACTCAGCTGTTGATGTTTAATACATTATCAGTATCAGACAGTCCAGTCCATCAAAATGGGAGATCCATGTAAAAACTCTCTCTATTTTTAGCGAGCACATTTTTCTGATAAATTATAAAAAGTGTGAATGCATCAAACTGAGGACATTTCTTAAATATACAAACTGTTTTTGAACCACCTGTGGAGAAGAAGTCATTAATATAAACTGCACTGCAAACAAACTGCACTGCCTCTATTTGTGTCTCTACAAATTTCTGGTCCCTGATCTTCTCGAACCATCCTGAATGTTCTGATCAGTGTGGTCACCTCTCCAAAGCTGTACCTGCTGCAGTGTTTGTTGTTTGTGGTCTTCATTGGCTCACAGTATGCTTTCTTGACAGATTCAGACACCAAAACTGCAGATCGCTAACCAGTGCTGTGCGGCGCATTGTCTGTGGTTAACATGGCCACCAAAAGGAAGCAGAGTTGTGTCCTCCGTGCAGGTCTATGGAGAAGCCATTGTGATTTTAAAAGTAGTGAAGTATGTTACATAGTAATAAAAATTACTAAAAAAAATGACTTAATTTAAGTAATGTGAATAGTTGTACTTTATTACTTCTCACCTCAAAGGCCGTTTTTAGAGGTGGACAACATGACTAGTAGCACAAACTATTTAAATGACAGCTTGCTAAGCTATATGCTTGGGTACAGTTTGTTGAGTCTTCTCTCTCTCTCTCTCTCTCTCTCTCTCTCTCTCTCTCTCTCTCCCTGAGGGGCTTATTTCAGGAAAACCAGAGAGTTTTACAGGGCCAATTGCTGTGAGAGCCCACGGCTGGCTGCTACGAAAATCAAAAAAATGCCTTGGGTGCCACTGGCTCTGTTAGTCTGAAACTTAAAAGGCTGCTTGGTTGCTGTAATACACTTATAGGATTTCCCTCAATGATCCCATGAGTTTTGGGGGAAGATATGGCTCTATCAGGATGTACAGACATTTCAATTAGTTGAGGAGGGTAAGGCCTCGCAGCACGGGGATACCACAACTCCTTGTGGAGTTCAGAGCCAGTTGTTGCTGGAATTTTGGAATAAATATTAGGTTATTGGGGACCAGAATAATACATTATAATTTGATTTTTTTTTTTTTTTTTTTTTGGTGTTTTGTGGCAACATGGGTTTGTCTTATCCAACCTGGGACATTTATCATACTGTATGTTATCGCAAATCTTTATCCAAGTCACCAATGTTCAAACCTGTCAGCAACAAAGTCTACATCACTAAGTGTTTGCTGGATTGTGGTCATTCCACCCTGAGCACTGAGAGAGACACACACTTTTGAGACAAGAGCCTTTTGGAGACAATTGTACATTGTGTTTTTGAAAACGTCCACATTTGAAGGCCCTTCTCAACCTTGAAATACTGAATAGTGAAGATCTGAACTGATCTGCTTTGAAAACACAGAGGGCACAAATTTGCTCCTAACAAACAAGCCTAAAGCCGCTCTTTAAATAGAATACAGGACAGAGCAGCTCTCACATGCTATACAAAGAGGTTTTTATAATTCTTATAAATACAGTTAATAATATACCATTGTTACTCAAGGCTAGTGTTGGTTAGGACAGTCGTTTTATCACCCATCCTAATCCACCCATCTTCTCAAATTTGTTTCCCTCAATAAATGAACTCATTGAAAAGGTGTGAAAATTATCAGTATGTATTTGATATGTTCTTTAACACGCAGTCTTAAAATGACAAGCAAACACTGAAATTCAAGGACATGTTTCCTGGTTCAGGTGTGTGTTTGTTCATGTTGTGTGGACTGACTGACCCTCACAGACAGAACGCCTGAACTTTCTCTCCTCTCAGTCACACCGACAGCACCTGAAGTTCAGGCAGGTCAAGTTCTGTTCAGCATCACTTCAAGATACTGGAGCTTATTGGTGAAGGCTGCTTTGGTAAAGTGGTCAGGTGCCAAAAGCCCAAGAAAACGAGCCAGTAGCTGTTAAGATCCTCAAGAACACAGATTATATGTCGAGAAAGAGGTATAACTTTGGACTCCTTTGGATTCTCATGAGATAGAGTTACATTCCCTTTCTGTAACCTCTGTCACAGTATGTACTTTAAACTGTTTCATGTCTCCTCTCTTTTCCAGGTTGTCCATGTTAGAACACTTCAGTGTCCTGAATCCAGACCACACTAACGCGGTGTAAAGTTCTTTGAGCAGTTTGATCATATGAGACAGACCTGTCTAGCATTTGAGATGCTAGATGGGAGTCTCCATGATCTGCTCCTCAAACTACACCGCAATCTGTCGTCTGTGCAAGAGGTCCGACCAGTTGCACAGCAGGTATGTATCATTATAAAATGGAACCAACTATCTATTGTTCTCACACTCATAAAGGAAGAAACCCCCACCCTAACCCTAACCCCTAAACAACAGTGCTAAATCCCAAACTTGTCCTTTCTTGTTTTGTCCTGGCAGATGTTGGTTGCTTTGGATGCCCTCGGGGATCTTGGTGTCCTGTATACTGACATCAAATCTGACAACATTATGTTTGTCAACTAGCAGGACCAGCCCTTCAGGGTAAAATTAATAGACTTTGGTGAAGCAGGATACAGGTGTCTTCAGCTCTTAATCTAGCAGAGTTTGCATCATTTTTCTAAATCGGCAGTTCACCAAGAACTTCTTCAGTCAGGAGGAAGGTGCTGATGGTCCAGCATGGAGGCTGATGTTAGCCATGTTCTTTGTTTGAGTTGATTAAACAAGTAGAGGCCAACAATGTGACACCAGAAGAGCAGAACAGTGATGGTGACCTGCCCAGCTCTCCGGATGACCTGATTAATGTAGGTACTCTCTGCTGTGTTGTATGAGTAAAGATTCAATCAGTACCAGTCATTCATCAGTCTTTGAGAGGAAGGGGCAGGATCAACTGAACTAAATCTGTTTCCACATGTAGATCTATCCAAAAGAGAATGCTGATGAACTGGAGGACAGGACAGCTTGTGTAGGCCTGCTGAAACAGCTGCTGCATCCTGTTGGGGATTAGAGAATGACAGCAGTGTAGTAAGTGACTGTGTGTCTGATAGTAAATATCTCATGAGGTTGGATGGACTGATGGCTTTATTGTTTGATTGACTGATTCACTAATTGACTGTCATAGTTGATCCAGTCTGACCACCTCCCAAGAGCTGATGAGTGTCTGTCCAACAGAGGACTCAGCAGACTGGATGAACACCTCTACAGTCACCATGGGGTCATCTTATGACGAAGATCCAGTTGCTTTGTCTGAGGGAGAATTACCTAATATCTCAAATGACAGCGAGGCATCAGACTGGTCTTCTGATGAAGGAGCTAAAACAACAGACTTCACTGCTGTAGCCTCCTCTGGTCCAAACTTGCTGAACAGTATTCACAAGTTCTTCAGCCGAGTTGAGGTAACCTTTAGTTGCTGCTGCTGCCCCGCTGTGGAGGACAGATTAACATGTTCATTTCTGAGTAGTGTTTATTTTTTTTTTATGAACTGTGTCACTGTGGTATTTTTTTAAATACATTTGATTATTTGTTTGCATTTATTACATAAGACTCAGTCATTTACCATGATTAATCTTTTTTACTCTCCTGAATATTCCAACCTTTCTCAGTATCTGATTTATCAACAAGAGAAAACCTGAGCAATTTATTCTGTAATTATACTTGTAGTTTACTTGGAATTCTGATTTTGCCAATAACATAATAAATGCTTATAAATTTCACCCATGTAGCAACGGATAATGTAATAAAGTCCAATAATGTAATAATTTTGGTCATTTTAAATGTAATAATAACGTAATAACATACCATAATGTAATAATGTTTTTGAGCCAATAATGTAATAACATTTTGCCAATAACGTAATAAGTTATTATGTTATTGGCGTAGCGTTAAAACATTTTTATCCGATAATGTAATAATACATAAATAGGACTGCATTTCTTAGAAAGAAAAGATTATTTTGCAGTTTTTGTGCAGTTTGCTCATCAGAAATATATATAGTCATCATCAAGGGTACGTATTACTTTCTCTCCTCAATTATGGTTGTAAGAGCCACTTTGAGAATTATTTGTTGTACAAAATCTTTATTTAGAGTATTGTTTATTTGCTTAGATGTGTACATTCATAATTTAATGTATGGAGGAATATTATTTCATTCATTACTGTGAAGTGTATATAGTAGTTAGATCACTTAGTGGAATGTGCTAGAATTCAGGAAGAGAACAGTGGTCATGTGACCTACATGTGTAAGTTACTACATTATTAGCTTGTTATTACATTATTGGCTCTATTACATTCAAAATGGCCAAAATTATTACATTATCGGCAGGTATTACATTATTGGATGTTATTACATTACTGGTTGCCACAAGCCATCTTAGCTTATTTACTTCGTTCTTCAGTATTCTCATTCTTAATGAACAATCAGTTTAAATTATTTTGGATGTTTCTTGTCGCAGTTTGACTTTGATTAAAGCTGGTGAATTTCAGACAGTCAAAAGATGACATGTTGATGCTTTATGTTAATGATAGTAATTGAGTTCAGAACAAAATTATGAGAGTGAGACAGTCCCAGTGCTCCATGTGTGAGCTGACTAAATCCTGAAAGGATAGGTACATTTTCCTGCTGTGGCAGAAAAATAGTAACTCAGATTTTTGTACTAAAAACTAATTTTGGAGTGACAGCATGGTCATGGTCAGCACAGTGTTAAGTTACTCTTTAAATTGAGCCACTGTCCATTAAAGTGTTTAGTAAAACAGAAAACAGAACAGCGTGCCCACAAATCTGTCACCAAACTCTAAATTAGATTAATAATAAGATGCCACTAGAAGACAATATGTCCTCATGTATCTGACCTGAGATGAACGGACTCACAGCAAGCACATGCACCAATTTCAAAATGGGTTCATTTCTATAAAAACAGTTAGAATCAATTGAAAGATGCACAAGTTGCTTTGATTGAAATTCAATTTTTTCAAAGGTAATATGGGTGACTTCAATATTATCAAAGAAGAAAGACAAAGAAACAAAAATAATGTAGATGACTTCCTGAAGTATAAAACTGAATATAACAAGCCCTATCCATTGACATCAATGAGAGATGAGTGAGTGACTTTTACATTGTAGGTTGTATCTAAAAATGGCAGTGGCAGACTTACTGTAAAAGACTGCTGGCTGAGGTGAGCAGCAGCATCAGTAGGCATGCTGAGAGCTTTCAGGGTATTTGATCAGTGTCATTAACATCTTTTAAATGCTACTGCATGTAGCAGCTGGCAGGTTAATGATATTTTAACCTCAACACTCCCAGCCCTCCTCCTCAGCCTCCTCTTCCTCCTCCTCCTCGCTGTTCAACACGCCTCAGACAATTACTGTGCTCACGATCGCAGCCTGTTCAATATTTCATATAGAGGTCCATTAAAGACACAAGAGGCTCCTTCTCGCTCTCTCTCTCTCTCTCTCTCTGCTGCGCTTCAAGTTCAAAAAGACTCGACCACCCGCTGTTGAGAATGTTAATGATTATACCGTAGTAGCAGTAGGTCTGTCTAAGAGTGAGTGTCTATGGTGCTATATATATATACATATATATATATATATATATATATATCAGGTTGTGAGTGGTTATACAGATTATCACCAGAGGAAGGAGGGAGGACAGTTTATAACAATGAAATCTTTATTTGCTTGGCTGGAAGCAACAAACTACATGATACACACTCTGAGCTTCCAATCCTCATTAGTGCTTCACAGATGCACCCACACAAATAACGCACACAATGCCACCCACCCACACACACACACACACACACACACACACGTGCAGTCAATACACACAAAGAAAGGAAAAGATAATCATTAACATTCTCAACAGCAGGAGGTGTAGCCTTTTTGAACTTGCAGGAGGGAAAGAGAAGGAGCCTCTTGTCCCTTTTAATGGACCACTATTTGGTGAGACAAGAAGAGGCTAATGAATTACGCAAAACCTCGAATGGATTTCTCTGTTTTTTTTTTTTAAAGCTGTTTTAAATTCTGTGCAGTTTCTCAGAACAGCCACAGATTCCAGATATGTGTTGAAACACTGGAACCTGCCTTTGAACCTGGGCTGTGACGTCCATATTGGAGGAGTGACGTCCAAGTTTTGATCTTTTCAAAGCTTTCATAGATTTAGCTGTCGTATGCAGTCCCACCGACCGGCCGTGTGTTGAGACTGGAGGAATCTTCAAACCATTATATACTGAATGCCGTGAGTGCAGTACAGTTCTCCTCTGCACTGCACTGAGCCTATACAGATGTCACATAAGACCCTTTTAAAAAATTCAATGGCCTCATATAGTTTCACATGAGTAAACTAGTGTTAACGGCCAAAAACTCAGCAGCACTGTTTGTTGTCCCACACTGATCCAGAGCAGCGGGCAGATTCTGACAGACTGATCCTGACAGGCGTATCATCACAGCAGGGTTTCACTCAGTCACTTGTCTTTTGAGAGCTGGGTATGTTGTTTATCACTAAAGCTGCGTCGCTGTGAACCGAGCACTTTATCATCGTGAGTTTGGTCAAAACACACACACACTTGTGGGTGGTCTTGATAGCTCTGTGTGCTGTGTTTTACTGAACAGCATGTAGATATATTTGCATACACATATCTCCACCTCTCTCCAATCCACTTGGTACCGCACAATATTTGACTCGCTGTTGGTGTTGATAATAGGTGTGTCACAAATATTCTGCCTGCTCTACTCCATTATTTGGACAGCTTCTGGATGAATAATGAGGGAAAGTAAATCTGATATCATGAAAGAAAAATATCATAATGTCATCACAAGATGCAACAGAAGATAATTATGTTACTATGATCAATTCAAACTAAGATCATTCTGAATACAGTCACAAGGTATAAATACAGATGACATAGAAATGTCAGAAATATATAAAAACATTATATGTTGTTGTTAATGTGTTAATCTACTGGGCACTGCTGATGTGCCCTTGAGCAACTCACTAAACCCCTAACTGCTCTCAGGGCACCTGACTATGTGGCAGCCTATCAGTCTGCTATCTTTTCTTCTGTTTCTTCTTCTTCAAACGTTGAGCTGGCTGACTTGACTGACTGAAGTCCTGCTCAGTCCCACAGGGGGTTATCTGACATGTTTTATGAAATGTGCAAATGATTGAGCAAATAAGCTGCAAACAGCAAAGGGGGCATATTTTGTTTATTTATTTTCCAACATTTTAATTAAAAAATAAATGAGTGAGATGAGCTTTCTCCCCAGATTCCTTAAATTCAAACTTTAAATAAGATCTGAAATGGAAAATAAAATCGAAACATTTTCCCCTTTAATTTGAATTGATCTCAGCCGTCTGTCCTGCTTTTTGTGAGCAAATCTTCTAGTAAGCAGTTAGCTAATCTACTTCCATAATGTCATTTATCACCACTACTGAGGTCTGGAAATGTTGCTTTGTTTTTCTATACACTAAGAAATTGAGTAAATGTCTACAGCATGACCATTTTTATTTGCATTGACATACTGTCATCATCCTGTTTATCTTCCATCTCACACCAGAAGACTTCTCTCCCTCCATTTCTTTTTCTTTTCTCTATCTCTGACATCACCCTCTTTGCAGCTCACCCCATACAGTATGTCTGAGGCACTCATGCTTCATGAGCAGCTTGGGAGTGAGAAGACGCTTCAGTCAGTGAAAGTTCAAAAGCAGCCCACTCTCTGTCAAGTGGAAATCCACTGGAGGGATAATCCTAGCCTTCTCCATGCTGACTGAAACAGACAGAAAGAGAGGAGCAGAGGATTGACACAGGAGAGAGGGAGCATTGCCATCCACTGGACACGAAACATGGAAACAACGTTTGCCCATAGTGCTGCCAGGGGTCCAAAACTCAACAGTGTACCTTAACTTAAACTAGTACTCAATAAACACAGTCTTATGATTCTTATTTTCAGGTGATTATACACTAATAAAAACAACATTTCTGCCATATTGCAGAATATGACAGAAATGGAATATAATATTTGTAATATGGACTGGACTTGTAACCTCTGACTTGTGGTTTCACGTGTGATATGAACAGTGGGTGTTGTTGTCTTTTGAACCATCCATTCATCCATATTCTCCCTGTGACTGTCTTGCCCTTTATACTACGTCATCTGACTTTGATGGTGGCTGTGGTTGAGTGGTAACTAGAGTATCGTGGTTTCAAGCATAGCGTAGTGTATAACATAGTGTGTATTTTACGAGTTTGGAGTGAGAACAGGCTGGTGAGTGTACAGAAATGGATGATAAAGGCGGTACATAAAAGCAGACATTTACTCTTTAAAATCATACAAGAATATCTCTCATGGATCTCGTGGAAGAAATATTAATTAACAGTCAGATGGTGCTATCAGGTTTGTGAACAGTGACAGTAAACAATGGTGCTATCCTGCTACATTTGACACCATCGATCACAGGATCAATATAGGCTCAAAAGGTGGATCATGTTTTGTTATCAGCCCCTTTTGACCTCTCTGATCATCGTTATGCTGCTGCTACACGGCTGTGTCTCTCTTCTAATACCAGTGTAAAACAATTGTGGGATTATTTTTTAATTCTAACTCAAATTCTGAGTTCCACTGTAAAATGAGATTCTTCATCCTTAATATCTTGTAACAATCACCAATCAACAATACCTCGTTCACCTTGTTCAAACTAAAAATAGATATTTGTGTGTCAGACATTACACCTGTACACAAACGATACATGTGCCCTCTGACCTCTGGGATGTGCCTCAGGTCAAGGACAAAATTCAGAACCAATGGCGATGAAGCTTTTTGCTGTTTGTGCTTTTTGACTGCAAAAGCCAAACAGCATACAAAAAAAATACATCTTAAAACACTCCTGCTTTCTTTTTATCTCTAAAAAATACCTTAGGGGAATAGGGGAATTTAAATGGTTTCTGCATCCATGTTTAGAATGTTTTAGCCTGCCTTTGCCTGGGAATGAAATTACTTCAACCCATCATGCATTGTAGCAGCTGATACACTTTCTTTCTATAAATAATAATAAACAGCCCTTTATTTCAGAAATGAGTGGTCGTAGATCAGTCTGTCAGATGCTTTTGCCTTGAAATCATGAAATATCAACACAGACTATCAGCAGTCAAAGAAAATTAGTATCTGTTTTGCTTTGAATTCCTCCCTTTCCCTCTCTTGCTCCTTCATTTGTACAGAAACATACTGTACACAAGCACTTGGATATCCTCCATCTGCATATGTGTTTATGCGTGTGCGTGTGTGTGTGTTTCCTCAGTTTCACAGCCAGGGCCCAGTCCCACAGGAGTGCTGTTTCATCAAGTCTGGTAGTGGGTAGCAAAGGGCATCATCATTAGATTAGTCTCTGATCACTCTCCCTAAGTAATTATCCTCCTGCCCAGGCTCCTGCAGCATGCAGACTTAATTGATTTAATGGAGTGTGTTCTCTCTCCTCACGTCTGTCTCACATCTCCTTTTTTTCCTCCCTCTCTGCTTCAACAGCACATTTCCTCCCATCAGAGTTTAGGATTCAATTTCAGAGTCAATGAGGTGATAGGGCCGTGCACTCGAAAATGGATTCCTGGATGAATGCTTTTGTCTTTGTTTTCTTCTTGTACTAACACGCCCCGTCCCATCACCTTTTTTTTCATTTTTGGTTGCGTACATCAGCGCACATTGACAAGTCAAGGACCAACCAAATGGGGGAAAAAAAGTCTATTTTAACCTTCAGTGCTGAAGGATACTAAATGTTTGGATGAAATCACATTCATAATCAGTTCTCCACAGATGCCCAACTACTAGACTTTCGCCTGTCTGGATCCCAGCAGGAGCCTGTACCCATAGTGACACTTGTGAGAGGGCTTGTTCATTTAAACTGTAAAACATCTGCTACTCCCAACTTTGATAGACAGCGTACGGAGCTCTGGAAATACTATAGAGTCTTTAATTAGTTAAGGTTTGCTTCCAGAGATGGCATGCCCAAAGTCCAGCCCGGAGACCAATCACAGCCCACGGACAGATTTCATGAGGCCTGAAGCTTCATTTTTAGAATATATTATTTATGGGCTGCTAGGATTCTCAGATACTGTATGGCTGGAAGATTTGTCTTTTTTGGTTGACATAACGAAGCATTTGAACCTTTAAGGACATAACTGCTACTGTTATACATGTATATCTGTAGATATGACACAAAATATTAGATAATTCTAATAATAATAATAAAGACAAGTACAAGAGTGATACGTTTTAAACTTAAATGTTAATGGACTTTGTTCTTCCTGCGTCAAGGGTCACGGAGTGTGGCTGAATACGCCATTGAGCTCCGGACTCTAGCCGTGGAGACTGGGTGGAATATGAAGACGCAACAGGCAGTGTTCTGTAACAGGTTGAGTGAGACCCTTAACGATGAATGGTGTCTTATCCCGAGCCTAAAGATGTCGATGAATTGATTGCTTTAACCATCTGCATTGACAACAGGTGCCGGGAATGTAGGAGAGAGGAGACATATTCATGAAACTGATGTTCCATACCGGCTGAGGGACCACTTCCCTGCTCTCCTGCATGTTGCTCAGCCACACAACCCAGTCTCCATTCAGGGAGCTGGGCAGAGAGCTCAGCAACCCATGCAGTTGCAACTGTCTCCCCACAGAAGAGAGTATGGAGGATTGCCAAGTACTGCTGCCTGTACTGCGGGAAGCCGGGCCACGTTGTTGCCAACTGTCCTACCTGGGTGTTAAACAGAAGGGCTCGCTAGTGCCGGGAGGGATTTTGGTGAGCCAAACCTCTGTTTGCCTTCCCAACCTTGGACCAAACTCCATGCAACCATCAGCTGGCAAGGTCAGTCCCATGAGGTGTTAGCACTTATTGGCTCTGGGGCTGATGAGAGTTTACTAGATGCTAACAACTGGGGCTTACTGTTAAGAAACTTGAGGAACCTGTTATAGCTAGCGCCCTAGATGGCCAACCTGTCCTGTACGACTTCTCCTTTCTGGCAACCATAGTGAGAACATAAGTTTTTTTTTTTTTTTTTTTTGACTCACCTCACATCCCGCTTGTGTTAGGATACTCCTGGCTAGTCAAACATAATCCCCATGTGGACTGAGCTTCCACTAGAATCCTCAGTTGGAGTGCAGCCTGTCATGCCAGTTGTCTACTCTCGGCCCAGCCTCCGTCTGTTTCCAGTCCCTGTGATCACCCAGTAAGTCCCGACCATGCTCAAGTTTCCCCAGAATATCATGACCTCCAGGCAGTGTTTAGCAAACAACAGGCCTCTCTCTCTGCTACCACATCGCCCTTACGGCTGTCCCATTGACTTGCTGCCAGGTGCAGCATTCCCTAGCAGTCGCCTCTACAGCCTCTCCAAACCTGAACAGGAGGCTATAGAAATGTACATCAAGGAGTCCTTGGTGGCTGGAATCATCCGTCCTCCTTCATCTCCCCTCGGTGCTGGATTCTTCTTCTTCGGTAAGAAGGATCGGTCTCTTCAGCCCTGTATTGATTTTCGTGGTTTAAACAACATTACCATAAAGAACACGTACCCTCTGCCTCTAATGAATTCATCCTTTGAGCCTCTCCAGGGCTGCACCATGTTCTCCAAGCTTGACTTGCGTAATGCTTATCATCTGGTCCGGATCCGCCAGGGGGATGAGTGGAAAATGGCATTCAACACCCCCCTTGGACACCTTGAGTACCTGGTGATGCCGTTCGGGCTCACCAATGGCCCAGTGGTGTTCCAGTGTTTGATAATTAATGTGTTAAGAGACATGTTGGGGCTTTTTGTCTTTGTCTATCTGGATGACATTATTTGTTTTTTCTAGAGACCCTACCGAACACATCCAGCATGTCCGTCAAGTTCTCCAACGGCTTTTGGAGAACAGACTGTTCATTAAAACAGAGAAATGTGAGTTTCATGCCTCTACTGTATCTTTTCTTGGATACATTATTGCAGAGGGTCAGGTCAAGATGGACCCGGAGAAGGTGAGAGCCGTGCTGCAATGGCCCAGGCCAGAGAACTGGAAGCAACTCCAGAGGTTTCTTGGGTTTGCCAATTTCTACAGACGGTTCATTCCTAACTATACTCATGTTGCTTTCCCCTAAATGCTCTCACCTCCACTTCCAGGCAGTTTCTCTGGTCACTTGAGGTGTTCCAGGAACTGAAGAACCGCTTTACCACAGCCGCCATCCTGATCCAGCCTGATTGGTCCCTGCAGTTCCTGGTGGAGGTGGATGCCTCTGATATGGATGTGGGGGCAGTTTTGCCTCAGTGTTCACCCCAGGATAACAAGCTTCACCCCTGTGCCTTTCTCTCCCATCATTTATCCCCTGCAGAGCGCAATTATGACGTGGGCAATTGGAAATTGTTGCCAGCTAAGTTGGCCTCGGAGGAATGGCACCACTGGCTGGAGGGGGTGGAGCTGCCATTCATGGTGTGGACAGATCACAAGAGCCTTGAGTATATCCATTCTGCTAAGTGGCTCAACCCCCGACAGGCCAGGTGGGCACTCTTTTTTGGTCAGTTTAACTTTGTGCTGACTTACAGGCCTGGCACCAAGAATACCAAGCCTGATGCTCTGTCCCGCCTCTTCTTCTGGGAGGAGTTGCCCATCCCAGCTCCAGATGCCATTGTTCCCAGTACTTGCGTACTGGAGGATTGAACAGGAGGTTGAGGATGCTCTTCGAGACCACCCAGATCCAGGTAACAGCCCTCCTGGCTGCCTGTTTCTCCCTGAATCTGTCGGCAAATCTTTGTTGCTTTGGGCTCACTCCTCTCCCCTCTCCTGTCATCCTGGGGTGGCCCACACTCTGTTTGTCCTCTGTAGACGGTTTTGGTGGTCATCTATAGAGGAGGACACCAAATCCTTTGTCTCTGCCTGTCCTACCTGCACCCAGAATAAGAGTTCCACACAACCCAATTCAGGATTCCTGCACCCGTTACCCATAACCCGTCGTGCATGGTCCCACCTGGCAGTTGACTTTGTTACGGGGATTCCTCCTTCAGAGGGTAAGACTGTCATTCTGACTATAGTAGATTGTTTCTCCAAGTTTTCACACTTTGTTCCTCTGCCTAAACTGCCCACTGCTAGAGAGACGGCGGATATTCTGGTCAAGGAGGTGTTTCTCGCTCACGGTGTTCCCAGTGATATTGTTTCTGACAGTGGGTCCCAATTCACCTCTGCAGTTTGGAAAGCTTTCTGTCTGGCCATCGGTGCAACAGTCAGCCTAACCTCGGGTTATCACCCTCAGTTCAACGGTCAGGCAGAGAGGGCCAATCAGAAAATGGAATCGGGTCTTCGCTGTCTAGTCTCCTCCAACCCTACTACTTGGTCCTCATCTTCCCTGGGTTGAGTATGCCCACAATACTCTACCAACCTCTGCCACAGGTCTGTCTCCCTTCCAATGTTTGTATGGTTATTAACCTCCCTTGTTCCCCATACAGGAAAGATGTTGCTGTGGCCTCTGTTCAGGCGCACATTCATCGATGTCACCGGACCTGGTACCATGCTCGTGCTGCCATGATCAAAGCCTCCGATTGGTACCAGCAACATGCAAACCACCGTCGTGCTCCAGCACCCCGCTATGCAGCCGGAGATAAGGTTTGGCTAACTACTAAGGACTAGCCCCTAAAGACTGATTGTAAGAAACTGTCTCCTAGGTTCATTGGACCCTTTGTGGTGGCCAAAGTTATTAACCCCTATTGTCCGCCTCAAGCTTCCCTGCTCACTCAAGGTTCACTCGTCATTCCATGTGTCACGTGTCAACCCCCTCCTTCTCAGCCCCTTGCCCCTCATTCTCTCTATCCTGTTTTTTGACCTTAGGAAGTTTGTCCTGTTCGGCACCGTCATTTGGATCCAACTCCACCTTGCTTGTTCTGCCAGTCCCCCACTTCTCCATCCACAACGAACCTGAACTCAGCCTTGATTTCCCCCTGCTCTCTGTTTGGTTATTCCTGACTGTTCTTCAATAAACTTTGTCACTTCCTCATAAGCTCTATCTGCTTTTGGGTTCTGTTTTAAAGCCTGACAGATGAGGTTCAGATTTGTATCAACTTCAGTGAAGTTTAACGTATACCATGCAATTTATTCTTTGTTATCTGACTTCAGATGTGAAAGGAAGAACTGTTTGAATTTGTTCATGCCTGATTGGCTTAGATTTGGTCACATTCTGATTAAAAAAAAAAGAATTGTGACAATGAAAACAATGGTTACAGAACAGTACTTAATGACTAAAATGTCAGTATTGGCCCCCTGGCATCTTCACATTGTCAGTTCTGGCCCTCTTTAAAAGAAGTTTGGACAGACACCCCTGTGCTATTCAATTGCCTAGGGTTCAAATCCGACCTGTGGCTCTTTCCTGCATGTCATTCCCCATCTCTCTCTCCCTGCATTCCTGTCACTCTTCAGCTGTCTCTATCAAAAAATAAAGCTTGAAAAAACCCAAAAAATAATTAAAAAAAAAATTGAACATTGTAACCCCAATACAACGACTGTTTTAGAAAATAAAAAATAAAAACATATGACCAAAGCAGCAGAAGTTGCCGTGGCAGGTCAGTGGCAGCTGCACCACACAGCGGCAGTGGTAGAGAGATTAATTAAGAAAACCTTGCAAATTAATGCAGAAATCATGTAATGGAAATGCCAGCGACTCTAATACAACTCTGATGACTGTTTTATAAAATAAAAACTAAAAACAAATGACCCATAACAGCAGCAGATGCTGTGGCAAGGCAGTGGTAACTGCCCCAGACACCGCCAACTGCCATGGCACACACACGCATAGGTGCTGATTGGCTGAAGAGGCGTCCTGTGTATCTGCGCTTGATTGCTCTGCCTCAACTACCCGGATGTTTCTCACAGAAAATTGAAACTGAATTGTGAGAACCGAATTTGAATTGTGAGAATTTAATGTTCAGTTCCAAACTAAATTACAATTCAGATTCAGTTTTTCAATGCAATGATTCAAATTGAACAATACAAATTCAAATTATGTGATTCAAATTCAGTTTTTTAATGCAATTATTCAAGTTAAGCAATTCAAATTAAAATATAAATGATTCAAATTTAGTTTCTGGTGGCACATATTTCAGTCCTTAGAAACTGCACTTAAACTTAAACGGGCTGTTTATCAGCTAATCAAAGGTTTAAGACCACAGCCCAAAATAAACTAAAAATAGATCTATAATGGTCATAAAATGGACTCAGTAGTATTCAGTAGCCCCACGGTTCTTGTTTATCATATGAAAAATTCATTTAGGCATGCTTGATGTGAGTTTTTCCAGAAGGCTGGTGAGAACATTGTCCCATGTGGTGAGGATGGCTTCAAGAAGGGCATCCATGGTCTGGAACCTTTTTGTAGACTTCCCTTGCCATCTATCCCCAAACGTCCTCAGTGGAATTTAGATCAGGGGGACACACAGGATGGTCCAAAAGAGCTGAACCCTAACCCTGGAAAAAGTTCTTTGTCAGGCAGGCGTTGCGAACTGAAGCGTTGTCCTGTTGAAAGACCCAGTCATCACTGCACAGATGAGGGTTCTCAGTCAAGAGGGATCCCTGCTGCAACATCTCCACAGAGCTAGCCATATTTTAACGTCCCTGCACAAACTGAATCTCCATTTTCACTGAAGGAAAAAGCACCCCAGATGTTATGGAATTTTCTATCCTTAGGTTACACAAGGTCACGTGTGGGCCTTGAGGTCCTCGGCAGTATTAGTTGTTTGGCTTTGACTGGGAACAGTAGGTGCCAGTCTATCTCAACACTGTGGGGGCCAGGATTGAAGAAATCTGGTGCTGCCTGCTTAGACATAATAGATAGCTTGCCGTTGACATTCCAATCTGCGTAAACAGACATCTGTGTCTCCAGACTAGAATATGTTGATAATAATGCCTGCATGGGTAAAAACATTCTCTTTGTCTCATTTGGGGCGTATAGTATTTGTGGTGTTATCTTGGGATTTAAAGTCTGTCCACCAGGATGAGTTGGGGAGAATGTGAGACCGACTCAGGCACTTCTGATGCATTATGAGAGTGTATCTAATTCTCCTTGGCCATGTGTCAATAAATAATACGGCATAATACATCAGATGCTCCTGAAAACTTTCTTTCTTCCTGACCTCAGCACTGATCTTTGACTTCAGCAATTTCTCCACAGCAATCATGATGGAGCCTCCTCCACTGTGCCGTGTAGGAAACATCTCCAGTGGGATCTCCTTGTCATGCCAGTAACGTTGGAAGCCATCAGGACCATCCAGATTCATTTTTTCTCATCAGAGACTAAAACTTTCTTCCATATTCTAATGTTCCATTTTTGGTGTTCCCTCGCAAAGTGCAAATGGGTTTGTGGCGTGGCCTTTAAAGACATTTTTTGTTTTTTAAGGCCTTCTGTTGCAGATGCCGTCTTACGGTGACTGGGCTACAGTCAAAAAGTAAAGTATAGTAAAGGTCTTAGCTTGGGTCAAGAATCGGCCTGTGTCTTCACAGACAGCCCGTCAGATCCTCCAGCTCAGTGCAGGTGAAATGTTTTTGGGTCTTTCACTTGACTTTTTTTGTCCCATAACCCTCCCATAACCCCCAGGATCTTTTAAGAAATTTAAAATGACTGTCTTACTGTATCCAAGCTCGACAGGGATGGCACATTGCGAGAGGCCTTGCTTGTGCAGCTCAACAATCCTTCCACGTTCAAAGACAGAAAACCTTTTTGCCTTTGCCATGACAGTCAGGGGGTCATGACAGTGTGAATGCCTGATAGAAAATGACATGAAAGCCAGATTTTTGCACAGATTTTGACTTTTTTTAAGGCTGTGGTCTTAAATTTTTTTTTTTTTTTTTTTAAGATTATTTTTTTTTGGCCTTTTCAAGCTTTATTTGACAGAGACAGCTGAAGAGTGAAGAGTGAATGCAGGGAGAGAGAGATGGGGAATGACATGCGGGAGAGAGCCACAGGTCGGATTCAAACCCTGGGTTTCCACAGCGAGGACTGAGCCTTTGCACATGGGGCGGCTGCTCTACCAACTGAGATAAATGCTGCCCCTGTGGTCTTAAACTTTTGATCAGCTGATAAACAGCCTGTTTGAGTTTAAATGCAGTTTTCCAGACAATGCTGATTCTATTTTGTTGCCTCTTGCTTCTGTTTCTTCTTTTTGCATTCTGAAGCTCTAGTTACAACCTGGTTAAGTTCTTCCAGTGCAAAATGCAAATCTTTGTCATTTTTCACCCTGACTTAAGATTCTGATCAGGAGTGTATTACAGAGCACAATGTGTGTGTATGCACCATGACAATTTCTTTTTATAAATCCAAATCAACTTGAACTTGAGCAAGTGTTGTCTGTAGTTACCTGTAAAGAGTCAGTAAAATGCCCCTAATTAATATTACTCAATACTGACTTCATGCAGAGAATGATGGGATAAAGGAAAAACGACATTTCATTCTTTGTGAGGTTGCAGTGCTTGTTGAAGAGAAAAAGGCAAGGAACAACATATTGTTTAGCAGTGAGGCTATAGTCAATCCCATCAGGTCGGGATGTCTGCTTCATTTTTTACATGAAGCAAATAAGAAAAAGCATCTTCAGTAAAGCCATTACACTGGATGAATAGATCCCATGGATCATTGTGTCACAGTGTATCCCTGTAAAAACAAAATGCTGGAACATGCATGTGTTCTATCACTTCCTGGATGTGAATTCCTCTTGTTTTTATCTTGTAAACCCAGGGGAGGGAGGGGCTGAAGGTATAGCGCCACCACTGCTTTGTGGCGAAAGAAGCCAGTTGAGGTGGGTGAGGCGGAAAGACATCTGGACTACCTTGGATGAATGGATGCATGGGTGGATGGATGGATGGATGGATGGATGGATGCATGGATGCATGGATGCATGGATGGACAGACACAGACTGATAAAAGGAAGTTTTTCCTCACAACCCTCGCCAAGTGCTTGGTGGGAATTTTTGAACTGCACATATTTAGGCATAAGTCTCCATAATAACACCAAACCTGGACTATGACAGACCCCCAGTGCCCGGCTGTTGTTCACTGAATATAGTTCCATCACAAACTGTTGTTTTTAGACTCTCGTTTGTCTAAGGAGCCACGTCCTGACATGAGATTTGAGTCAGATTGAATAGACATATTTCCATTGTAAGACTATGAGTGTTTTCAGTGTTAAAAAGAAAAAAGGCCTGTTGGAGTTTGCAGTACTACTTAAATATACAAAACAATAATGGCTTATTAATTATAAAAACTCTGTGGGGATGCAGGCTTGGATCTAGGTTAGTGAGTTAGTGAGGGGTGAAGTTTGGATAAATTAAAGACAGTCTGGTTGGCCTATAGACATGTATTCCATCTAACTCTCTCACCATTCATCTGTCCTTTTTTTTCCTGAGCTGTTCTTCTAATGTTTTAATGATGTCATGTGGTCTCATGTTCCGCTGGCATTTTCTATAGTCCTGGATAATAGGATAATTTAAGCCTAACATTTACCTGCAGTAACCTTTGGATGAGGCCCACACGGAATCATATTTTCTTTCAGTCCCACTGTCAGACGATGATTTGAGTGCTATGTTATTATCTTTGGCATATTGATTTGGCTTGTTTAAAGATGGACTCTGATATGAGCGGTAGAAGCAGATGCTGGGCTAAGTGGTGTCAGCAGTCATGAATATCATATGGCTAGGCGCTAATGCTCGACCTTATTGCTGCTTAATGAACCACTAAGAGACAATCAGTGCCATTTGCTCACCTCTCTGCATCCAGAATGTATGAGAAGCACGCTGCTGCCTGCCACTTTGCACTCGGTGCTGCAAACTAATTCTGAGTTTTTACTGGACAGAAGGTCAAAGTACTTCCTGGGAAGCTGTGCTCCCTGCAGAGCAGCAGTGACTTTACCAGTCGATGTAATTAAATGTACAACATAAGCAAAAACAAGCATGAACGCTGGCATTCACACGCACGCCCTTTTCTCACAAGCACTTGCTTAGCTAGTTGAGATAATGAGGCCACAGTGCAATTATGGAAATCAGAGAGGCAGGTTTGGGCATATTCAGCCCTGTATGGTGTATGCTTGCTAACATGGTACACTAATTGGCTGGAGCACCAGGACACACAGAGACAAAAGCAGCCTCAGGAGAAGATTGAGACAACCTCTAAAGGGTTGGATGCATAAAGACAGGCGGCAGTAACCTCCACGTCAATCCCTTTATGACTAAGGACAAAATGGGTGCCAGCAGGCAGTGCTTAATTTGAAAATTAATGGGCCATGGGAATTTTTCTATCACTTAAGACACTTTGCAGCCCCAGTGCGGTTACGTCCATTCTGCCCTCTCCCCTGCCTGGGTTTTACGACTCTTCGGATGGCCGAGGTTGCGTACTGCACACGCTGCAGTAAATTCGCGGCTAATTTGATTAAATACTGCTACGTCCTTGTTGCTGGTCAGACAGAGAGGTGCCTAGGCTCATCCTGGATAAGCTGTGTAGCCTGAATGATGGACTCCACTTCCTTTTATTATCCCTCATATCAGGTCAAAGGAACAAGCCAAATGTACACAAAAAGGTAAATGTGCTTTTTCTTATCATGTTAACATAAAGGGTAAGTATTTTTTGCAAATATGACTGCATTATGAATATAAAACAAACAAGTGAATAGTCACTCACAGTACAGGAGCAAGGCAAACACTAAAACAGAAAAATTAAAATGTTGGATGTTTGAGAGTGGAAGTTAATTCTGGACTTTCTAAAATCTTGTGTTGCAAAAATTAATTACAATTACAACATCAACTACCCAGATATTTGTCACAGAAAATTTAAATTGAACTGTGAGAACTGAATGTTCAGTTCCAAACTAATAAATTCAATTTCAAATTACAATGCAATTATTCAAATTGAACAATACAAATTCAAATGATGTGATTCAAATTCAGTTTTTTAATGCAATTATTCAAGTTAAGCCATTCAAATTCAAATATAAATTATTCAAATTCAGTTTCTGGTGACACATATTTCAGCCCATAGGGAAAAAAAACCTGCAGTACAATAGTTGAACCTGACTGAAAGAGGGGACAAATATCCCCCTGAGCAACAGTGAAATAAAAATACCAAAATTCACCAGTCATTGTTCATGGAACTGGAAGCTTATCATCAAAATCTGTGAAGATTTAAACAGGAACATGTTCCTGTCAAGTGCATCGTGTGCAATAAATTGAAGGAGTGTTGCTTCAACAAAGCTTGCTCTTAAAATTTGTACTTCAGAAAAAAAGAAAGTTCAATTCTTCTTTGGGAAAAATGGCAAATGTAACTAATGTAAAAATTACATTTGGAGTTAAAATTTTAAAATAGCCATTACTTAAGAAGACATCACTGTTTAAATCATTTGTCATCAATTATTCAGTTTTATTTATTTTTTTTGTTGTTGTTGTCAAATCAAATTCTCACAGAATGAGCCACTAATGGCAGGTCTTGTCTCTACATTAGAGGTAGACAACAGTATAAGGTATTTTCTGCTCTTCAAGACCAACAGGTTGAGCTTTTTTTTTTCATTTTTCTATTCAAAAAATGTAATGACCCATTTGGTCGTGAATACTTCTCTATGGTAAAGCAGGAAAAAGAGGTAACCACAGGTGTAATTGCATGCTTTTGGCAAGTTGACACTGGGAATGGTAAATTATGTAGCACTTGTCCCTTTGAGAAGTTGTCATTTTTCTTGGAACATACAGCAGGGGACTGGAGTATGACTCCTGAAAACTTTTATTTTTAACTCAGAGTAGTGAACAAATGGAAATGTTCAAAGACCTTTTCATGTCAGGTCGAAAGGATTTTTGAATTAATTTCATCTGAAGACACAACCACCGAGTTTGGCTGAACATTCAACTGCAGAGACGGGCAGCAGCAGCAGCCCACGCAGTGTGGTAGACTCCTCAAACCCTTTTCTTCATGCTGCAGACAGAAACCATTTAAAAAAGTGAACAGACAGAATGTTTATTCACCAAACTTGAGACATCAAAGAACTGCAAGCATGACACCCGAAAATTGGTGGTGGGCGAGTGTTCTCTTGTTGGTTTTCAGTTTTTTTCCTTCCCTCCAGCTTAATGTGTCGTCTTTGGCTGGTTTTATTATGAGTGGGTGACATGCAGACATGAGTAATATTGGATTGTAAAATCTTTTTTCTAATTATTTAATCCCGCTTTCTGGGTCAATAAAGCCAATCAATTTCTGTCACGAGTGCGCTTCCTCATGAGGTAATGAGTCACATGTGAAATGGTGCATAATCAAAGCTAATATTCTGCAATTTGAGCTCAGAATGGGGCACTGTATTACAGGGGCACAGAATTATGCAGTCAATCTTTCCATAAATACATAATATTCCTCCTCTTTTACACCCATTTGTTCATATGACACTGTTCAGCTCTCTCTCATGCTATTATCTTCCCCATCTTACTCTTGTTTTTTCTTTGCCTTTTCTTCCCAGCTTCAGTCAGCACTCTCATCTCCTGAGCTTGTTTCTCTAATACAACATATTTCCACGTTCCTCATCTCCTTGTTGCTGTTCGTCCTTCCTCCTCCTCCTCCACTTCCTTGACCTCCACTTCCTTGACCTCCACCTCTCCCTGTCCTCTTCTGTGTGGAAATGATCATAGGTTAAAATGACAAATCAACACTGAGCTTTGATTTCACACAGGACACAAACAGCAGCTTTCTGGAAGAAGACAAACTTCATTCAGAGACAACAGGTACAAAACTAACGAGAGTCGCATATCTAGGGTTACCAGACACAAAAATTTTCCCGTGAGCCTATAATGTTGAGCTGCCATGTTTCTACAGTAGACTAGAACAGATAAAGTAGCTCTAAACAAGACCTTCCATGCATTTTGCAGCCAGTATGAGGTGAGGAGGTTGCAATCAGCAACTACAACACTAGATACCAGTAAATCCTACACACTGGTCCTTTAAGTAAAAAATGGTCTAAAGGTTTTCCATATTTATCAGACAAAAAAGATGCTATCATTTGATTTTTGACTTTTTGAAAATTAGATCTCCTAAATCTTTCATTTATTTGGACTTAACAGGTTAAGTATGCTATTTTATGCAACTTGTTATGTGTGAATTAGATTTTGTGGGTATTTTATTTGACAGCGTGGTCTAAATCAGTGGTTCACAGCCTAGAGGTCAGATAAATATCAGGAGTCAAGAGATGATTTTCTCTCTCTTTTGCCTTTTTGTCAAATACTGAATATTGCACTTTCACCTCTCCGGGCCTCTGTGAATGGTTCTATTTTAAAGTGGATTTTATCTGATTGTTAATCAACCTTGATTATCCCATTTTTGAATCGTGACCTGACCCAAACAGCTTGAATGCAAGCTTATTTCAAACACAGTATTCTGTATATCCTCCATTCACCACTGACCACCACTGCACTGGGTGCCTTCATCCAACTCAAAAGATTGCTGAACTGGAGGGTCAGATCTCCAGGCTTAATCAAATACAACACAATGAAAAACTTGACTCCCTGACTACAGATGTTTCCTGCATCCCTGATAATCTTATGGTAGACTCATGAAAACAGAAAAAAAAAAAACAGCCAAAACTGAAACAGCATAGGCTGAGATATCCTGATATTTAGTCTGTATCGGTCAAAAAAAACAAAACAAACAAACAAAAAAAACACTTCCCATTATGCAACTTAATAGATCTTTTGTGAGACCCTGCCTGGCTGGCATGGCCTTACATCCTACATGATCCCAGTTTGAAGACTTCCAGGTAACATTTGTTGTCCCCAGGCCCTGGTTAAGGCAGGTGAGTTGTGTCCCAACATAAAATGTATCTACCTAAAAGCATACTGGAGCATCACTGCATTCAAAGAGGGACAGACAGACTGCTGCTAATTATCAGCTGCCTGGCTCGTGCTGGGAGGTCAAATGATCTGAGCTCCATCTCAGCTTGATGGTGAGGAAGGGAAGACAGGGGGATGTAATGTTTCACTCCTGCTGTTCTGTGGTCCCACAAGGAAGATCTCTAACCTTTCTCCAACTACACATCCCCAATCACTCCACTCCTCACTCCGTCTACTCGTCATACTGAGTAGTAATGGGCCCCCCTAAAGGATCAGGACATCTTCCTTCCTTCCTGTCTCCACACCCCATCCTTGTTGTCCTCCTTTAGTTGATTGTCATGACAGTCTGCTGCCGTGTTAGAATGTGTACAGCAAATAGCTCTGAACACATCAGGGTTCAGCTGATAGAATCCAAGTAGTAATGTTATTTGTCTGTCAGCAGCCGGACCTAAGGATGACATGATCTATTTGTCTGTCTAACACTTTGGTCTACAATAATTGTATGGACAAGTACTGACTAGACATTAAACGTGGCATTGGTGTGGACTGTATATTCATGGTTCCTTGAGCAAGGCCCATGGTAGTTTTGGTTACTTTCTTTCTTTTTTTTTTTTTTGTTTCATCAATGACATAAAATCTTGGACAATTCTGAGAATAACTCTTAATGTAATCCTTATATCCAGCTAGTAAGTGATGCAGGTGTCGCACTTTTCAGCAGCAGATTTTTTGGGATACTTTTGTATCTTCATCAAATAATAAATATTCTATTCATATATCCTTTGCCTCTAAACTTCTGTGATGAAAATAGAACTACATTGTATTCTTAAAAGCAGCATACCTGAAGCATCTTGCCTGCCAAACAGGCTTAACTGTGTATCCAGACAGACCGATTTGATACGAATTGATACAGTGTAAGAACGATACGATTTGATTTTTGATTCTAGGGTTAATATTTATTGTAGATATTTTATAAAAATAAAGAAGCCAATTCTATGAAAGTGACTATCTTATAGTACAGTACAATATTTTCTTTTCAAAGATGTAAAAGACCACATATCCCCAAGCATTGTTGCTTTATGGCACTGGCAAAAATAAAATGAGCCTCGCCACATGGCCAGCCACTCTTCTTTGTGAAGCAGAAACTATCGGAGCTTCACCTGTAGGGCGTGGCGGGTGGAGACTGGGTGTTGGCCTCTGCTGGAGAGTTGGGTCTGACCTTAAAGCTTGTTACGTAAGGAGAGGAGCGGAATCTGACTGGCCTGCTCAGAGACAAGCAAGAGGGGGGTGCGCTGCAGCAGGTTGTTGTTTTTGACACTGGGGGGTTTCTACACAACCCAAATTCAAAAATATTAATGTACAAGAGCTGCAAAAGTGATTTTTAGTGATAATATGTCCCCTTTAAAGATAACATAAAGCCATATAAAAAACCAAAACAACCAGGAGGCCAACTGAGCTGAGCCGAGAGGCGTTACATATGAGCCAAACATATGAGATGGCAAATAGAACTGTGTTCTCAGCTAGCCAGTCTGGAGTCTACTGGCAGCCAAAGGCACTTGGCCTCGGATGCAACAATTACTCCTGCTGATCGTCCGTGGCTTGACTTCACCCTCTCCAACCTCCTGGGCATCTGTAGTCAAGGGTCATAAAAGACTCACTCTTCCCTGCAGCTTGATAACCTGTTCCACTCGGTGTCAGCTCCAGTGATTTCTTCTTCTTAACCACAATCTTCTGTTACTATCTTAGTACCTGCCCCTACGCAAGCTGCAGCTCAGGTAATCAGTCGGGTAGCTCAGCTGCATTCCACCAGCTCATTAATGTTGGACCCAAAATTCCAACCAAAGCTTTCAATTTACAAAAGAAAGCCTGAAACTGAGATTTCATTTCTTGAGACTCTATCATTAGATCTGTAAAACTCCCTGGAGCAATTATGTTCTGTCTCTCAGGATCTCAGTTATCCAACTAATGCCTCAAAATTCATTCCTCTATCCACACTGTGATAATACATGTTGACATCATATCTAGGCAATCCATTATATTGCTGTATGAACTTGTGTCTTCACGGTTGAAAGCTTGAGATGAGGTGTATCCTGCAGTCCCACTATGACCATAAGTTCTGAACATTTTAGCCTTGTTTTTTTTTTTTTTTTTTTTTTTTTTTGGTCTTTTCCTCTTAAGTTGAATTAAAGATTTAGATTTTCAAATCTGGTGACGGGATTGTAATATGTACTAATAGGAGTGACAATATCACACTAATTCATGCTGCCCTTCACTGGTTACCTGTGTGTACCTGTGTTACATGTATAATAACCATCACGTATAAATGATAAACTCACAGGTACAAGTTAATTGTTATTTTACTGTTATCAGATAATAACATGGCATTTCATATTGCTTACTAATTATTAGTAAAGCTCTTATTTTAGTTATTGTCAATGTCAAAACAACATTTCATGTAACGTAAACATTTAGAGCTAAATTGTTTCTTCCAGTTTGATAATTCAGCTTGCTGTGACATGTTTATGACAGGTCATGTCGTCTTGGCCAGTGTCACATTAGCATAACAAAGACATCTTGAGCAAGTCAACACTGCATTAAAAAAATGACATAATTGAATGAATGACATAGTCATGAATATTGATTTATTCAACAGTCATAAACATTCATAAAGACTTATTCATGTTGATGACAGGTGTCAAGTCATGGTCATGATGGTTCTTATGCAAATAAAGCCCTAACCGTCATAAAAGCCACTCAAATAACATTTCTGTTCACTTTGGAACTAATTTATAACGCAGACGTAATATTTTAAAAACATTACTTGCAGCTTGTAATAATTTGTAATGTCAATCCTTATCAACACATAGCAACATGCTTTGCCTCTCACAGACACACAGGACTCTCTGTAAGTGTCTGTAGGAGATGCAGCAGGCTGCTACACATACTTGGTGAAAGGTGAAGCGAGGGTGAGGAAAAGGTTGTGGTTTATGGTTAAATACGTTAGTTATGTCAGTAAGCAACTTAGGCCACATATGTGACGTAAATAAGTCTGCATGAAACACAGAGGTGATTGGGCTGCGTTTACAGATGCACTGCACTATTTATTTAACATCAGAAGTAAGTTTATAATAACCATCAAGAAAATGTTGACAGATGATAAACACAGTGTTATAGATATCTGTTCCATCTATATATGTAAGGTTTATGAAGGTTTACAAATCATTTGGTAATCATTAACAAACATTGAATGCAGTCTAAAAAGTTTGCTTCGTCTAGCTATGTCACAAACTAATGATAAAATAACAAAGTACAGTACAACTACTAATTAGTAACAGTAAACAATTAATAAAGTCTGAATGATTAGCAGTGAAGTCCAAGCTCTGTCCGGCATTAACAGATGAAGATGCTACTGAATCATCTTTTATTCATCATCGTTCCTCTGTGCCACAGAAGGTCAGTGTCATCCAAAAACTACACAACAAAGAAATGGGCAGTAATGTTGCACTGGGTGACATACACCTTCATCTTAATGGATGAATGCAGAGTCAGAAGAAGGCAGCTTCCATGCTGATACCACATTCATCGTTTTCTACGTGAGCCTGCGGCGACTGATGCTGATGCTGAAAAGCATTAGAACAAGTTGACATAACATGTCAGGATACACTGACAGGCTTCACCCCACACTGTCCAGTCGCTGCTGTAGCATTCCCTGGTATGGTCCTGCATGGTGCTCACGATGACTATCATGCTGATGTTTATCAGATATGTTTACCATGTTCACTATATGTTGATGCATTCCATTCCATGCAAAACACGAATGTCTGAACCAAATTTCATGGCAATCCATCCAATCCCATCCAATAGCTGTGAAGACGTGTCACTCTGAACGAAAAAATGTCAACCTGCGCTGGCACTAGAGGCAAAGTCTGGTGTGTTAGTGAAATAAACTTAATGGAAATATACCTGCCAATAAATTTGAGCCTTGTGCCTAAATGAACCATTTTAAAATGGCTGGAGGGGGCTAGCTGTCTTATCAGTGTGATGAAAAATGGATAAAATACAATGTGTGATTCACGCTACATAAATTAGTCTGTAATTAATTCTACATAAAGTTTTTATGTCCCTTTGCAGATTACATTCAGCCACAAAAAATAAGCTGTCACCCACCCTACAGGCTAAGTAATTGAACAGCACATATATAGCACATATATAGCACATATATATATATACTGCTATATGTTATGTTATGTCAGACAATACTCAAAACTGAGAAACACACAATATGCTGCATTCACGTACATGTTATCTGCTGGCACAAGCATAATCTATTCGCCCCAAAGAGTGCAGGTGGACAGCTGGCAGCGTGGCAGGCTTTCAGTCGTCAAAACTCAAAAACACCATCAGGCAGAACAGAGACATTTCTATGGCATGCTATTTGCAACAAAGCTGCTTGATTACCCCTCCTGCACTTTCCATTTCGTGTAATGGAACAATTAGTTGCACTGTACGCCGCTTGTTTATCCGCCCACTCACCCCAAAATGGCAAAGACGGGAGTAATTGTGCACACTCACCTGCAGCCACTTAAAAGGAAGCCACAGGGACAGATGACTGGAAGAGGGGAGAGAGGCTGCACTCATTATTAGATAAATCCTGTGTTTTCCTCTGGATTTCACAACTGCAGGTCCTGTACTAAAATACTACATTTAGTTGTATTCCACACAAGGACAATAAAGGCTTTCTATTCTATTCTACAGTTGTGTAACTCTTGTTGTTGTCCAACTCTGCTGCATGGTAATATATGCAAACATAAACATATGGCTGCGTGTAATATTACAACGAGTCTCAAAGTGCAGCAAGTGAGTAAAAGGCCAACAATATCACTTTGAAAATAAAATGTTTGATATCATCTAACAGGCTCAAAAGGCAGCAAACCAGGGACTGTCAGTTTGAAATTTTGCTCTCACTGCAGACATCTCCAGCTCTCTGGAAGAAGCCTGAAGTGAACTCTTTCACTCCCAGACAGTCTCAGAAGTATTTAACCCTCCACTCTGCATACAGTACGTTACATTTGACATAACTTCACTAAATTGGCAAATTATTCCTCCATCCAGAGATTGTTTAGGCTGCACTGCATATTCTTATTAGATACAACACAGTTGTATAATAAGTATGTGCTAAATAATCACTCTTCTATAGGAATAAGACAAGATTACTCTTGCTGTTGGTGTGAAACTTGAGCCAAATTGCTGCTGGTTTGTTTTGCCACTCTGGTCTGCTCTTACTGTACAGTATACTACCACTCATCAGTGGACAGATGCCACTGTTTGTAAAAATGAAGACGAATAAATGAACTCAGCTTGATAAATGCCCATTAACTCCAAAACTTTAGACTCCTGCAGGTCCAAAGCAAAGGAGTTTTCATGAATGTGTGTCACCGACTTCATTCACTGTTGTTGACAGAATCAGAGTCGCCTCTAGACTCCCTGGGGCGGTCCATGAAAAATGTTGTTAACTGGCTCCCCCTGTTCATCTGGTACAAAACAGATGATAGTCACATCCCTTGACCAGGGATGATAGTGGTCTTGTCTACAATCAATAGTAGTACTGTATATTATTTGTACTTTGACACATTCATTTACATTCACATTTGATAACTGCTTTGTAATTTTGTTCTTATTGATTTAATGCTGTGTTTGCATGTTGTTCACTATATTCCTGGTTAACAAAACAAAATCAACAGTCAAGTTAAAAATTGACAGATAATTGTTATGATTTGATTTATTGATTGTTATTATGGGGTAGATCAGCCACAGTTCTTGGAAATGTGTTCCAGTGGCCTTTATTGAGCTGCTCAGAAATGGAAAAGTGTCCCTTCAAGAGTGCACAAGGAGAAGTGGATTTAGTGTTTCAACATGGTTCCACACTCATTGCCCACTGAAGATTTTTCTAAAGGCTACCACATTTGTGACCCATAATATGATTCATAGACTTCTTTTCTGCCTCCACCTGGTTGACTACTGGCACACATAAATGACATCTATTGCACGTCTGTCCGTCCTGGGAGAGGGATCCCTCCTCTGTGGCTCTTCCTGAGGTTTCTTCCACCTTTTTTGTGGGCAAGTTTTTCCTCACTCGAACCGAGGGTCTAAGGACAGAGGGTGTCACTCCCTGTACAGATTGTAAAGCCCTCTGAGGCAAAATGTGTTATATGAATTTGGGCTATACAAATAAAATTTGATTTGATTTGATTTGATTTGAAAAAAAAAAAAAAATCTAAATAATAAAATGTTTGTAACTAACCAACAAATTCAGCCTGTTGATGCCACTAGGGGAGAAGTCAGGGGATCATCAAAATAGTGTCTTCATCCTTTGAGGACCAAGAATGCTTAAAAAAAAAAAACATCCAATAGTTGTCATACACATATTTCATTGATTCATTTCAGTATTGACAATACACAAACCTGAACCTGAACACAGAGTTTTACACATGGTGTAAAAATGATAGCATTGGACGGCAGAACATGCCAATCATCTTGGCCCTGGATCCTGATGTTTATGGTAATTGTAGCAATCCCTAAAATGAAAGTGGCAATGATTTACTGATAGGAAATGCCACGCATGGCACCCTCGAAAAGCTACCATAACATCAACATTCTGTCCATTCCTACAGCAGTGCTACAAACACACACACAAGAATAAATGACGCTTACTTACAGATCAGGTATTCAGAAACATACCAGGATGTTTTGATCATGACATAACATGTGAACGTGTGTCAATAAAAAGGAATAATATCAATACTGATTTCCCATCATTCACATTCACCATCGCTTCATCATATATGCACTTTTCCCTCTCCATCGGTACCACCTGCATCCAAGTGAGCGCCATGTCGTCTCAGTCCTGATTCCTCCTTGACTGATTTGAAGGCATCTCTCCCGAGACTGAACGCCCGATGATTTATTCATGTCCAGAGGCCTGATTTATTAAAACACACACAATGTGTTAATCCCTCAGAAGAACTGAAAGATGTGGTCCTCCACCGAGGCAGTCTCGTCTGCTCATATGTGTTTCTGCCCCTATAAGGAATTCAACCTTGACGCCAATTAACCAGCCCGCTCAAATGACGCAGCCAGGAATTACAGAGAGAATGCTCCGTCTGTGATTCTCCACTCCACCATTCTGTATATACAGCTGTGTAACATTACAGGAAGCTAATTATGGGCTTATCCTAATTATTATGGATTTTGTCTATTCACAACACCCACTCACAGCGTGCATTTTATGAACCATTGGGAATATGACCAATTAGGCAAAAAGGTTAAGTCAACCCAAGTTTAACAAAGACGTTATATTCTAACAAGTGTTGGAATACCTTTTCTGGCAGTTTGAAACCTACTGTAGCACAACCCAGGGGTTCCCTTGTGTGTCCAATAGAGAATGGTGCATAGAGATGCCAGGTGTGTGATGCAGACAGAAAAAAAGATAAAATGACATCAGTTTAATCAGCTCCTGCTATTTAAAAAGCCCTACCAGGAGGCAAAACCATAAAAAGCTGTGGGGTGGTTGAGTCACTTGTGTGGAGCTGGAATCTTTTATTTGACACAAGTTAATTAGACATGTTCATGTCTTTCATCAAAGCCACCTTTCTCTGCAAAGGTTCCATAACTCGATCCAGCATAATGGCAACACACAGGCATTTTGGCACCGATGTCAATCAATGACACTGCTCTGTGTTAACTTACTTCTTTTGTTGCACATTTTTATTCATTGCCCTTCATTCCTGTAAAGGAGCGGAGAAAGGTTTCCCAAACTAATTGGATCAACCATTAAGTGGGAGGCATCCTGCCCCACCAAGCAGAGACAATGGCAGAAGAAAGGGTCAACGCAGGCGCCGGCTGAAAACTGACACTTGAATTAGATAATGAAGAATAGAGGGCAGAAGAAAGGGAGAGAGGCCTATCGGTGTGAGGTCTTCAAGGAGGTCCAGACTTTAACTCGCCCGGTGTGGCCAGAGAGACAGTTTTGATTGACTCATGTTGCTTGGCAATATCAATTTGCAAAGACAAGCTGAACTGCGACATTCTTTACTCTGTATTATCCTGATAAAGGTAGTGAAAAAGCATTTTTTTACTGATGTGACTCGAGTTTCAAATAGGGACCAAGACCCAGCTTGTGCAGCATAGTAGGAAGGGCATGTCATTGTGGAACACTTTGTATTAAATGTGAATAGTTGTCCTTGTAAAATGAAATGCAAAGAATTAGAGAATTTTACTGCTGTATTTTTGTCACCAATTAAAAAAAACAAAATAAAATATGATTCTAAGCCTTTCAATCTGCCAAGTTCTGTCTGAATACCTGGTCCGTGTGTGTGTGTGTGTGTGAACTTAATCAGTGATGTTGGAATTGGAGGTTATGACTCATAACTGAGTATAATTTTTGTTCTGTCACCAAATGTGTTTGTACTTAATACCAGATACCCGGAAATTCATTAATTCCACACCATAAAGGTATAAATGTTCAAAACTCTCTCTGTGCTGCGAAGAATACAAATCTGGTGAAGGAATACTTTCGTTGGAAAGTGCTGATGCTAAAAATATTGGAATCAATCCAAAAAATGTGTACGTTTTATTCTTGTGGACAAAACTGCCTCAATGTTACCAAAAAAACCCAGAAACCCCAAAAAAAGCACTTAAGTTATGACCACGCTGTCCTCAGTGGTCTATGGCCCTGAAAACAATGATTGTTTGGTGGCTGCTAATGAGTATTTTGGGAGATTAGATGACAATTGACAGCAATAGCATCGATATAAGCAGAGCAAGTTATAATGGTTACGCTGTACAGTGACATAGTTGGACGATATTAGTTAAAGTTATTAAATCATTTGAAGTATTACTTAAAGTAGGCCTCACAACAGTCTTATAAGATTTGAACGCATGGTTGCTGACTGCCAAATGTGACACAGACTTGTTGTAGCGCAATTTTCTCTTTGGAAACTCTGACTCATTCTTCTAAACTGCCTAAAAATGCAGAACACATGATGTAAAACAAAATTACTTTCAAAGAAGCAAATGCTGCTCAAATTCCATGAGAATATGTTTTTGAATAACCTGTTTTGGAATTTCAGTATTTAAGCTGCAGGATGAGCATGATGGTGCCGCAAAGCCCTGATATTAATGTGATTATATGACTCTTCATTCTACAGTTGCATTCATGGTTTAACTGCTAGCCAACACATTTCATCAAGAAAATTCAGTTTACTTTTTTTGTGTACTTTTGACTTTGTCAATGTCTTGTGACTTCATATCGTTTTTTTTATTGTTGTTGTTGTTGTTTTTTCACTGTGTCAGTTACTTTGAAGGAGACAGCCACTCATATACTGGTCATGTTCAATGTCAGTGCAGACATGATCAGGACATGGAGTCCAAATAATTTCCAGGGAACAACAAGTGGGTGTTGGCACCGTCTAGTCTAGAGAGGTTTATTTATCAGTGTTGTTCAGTCAGCAGTCTCAGTGATGAGGGAAATTGATATTCACATCACTGTGATCAATTATGTGATGTACTGATGTGCATGTTATGAAGGGAAAATCAAACAAGTATAAATAGTGTTTCTATAGTCAGCAACAAAAATGGAACATCTGACACCCGTATGATAATGATGTTTGTTGTTTCAGTGAAATGAATATGATGACATTTAATGATGAAAACAAATGAATGTTTCTTAAAATGCTGAGCGGTGGATGTAATGTTAAATAGATATTACACAACATTCAATCATAAGAAAATACTGTTATGTACATTGGTTTGATTTTGATATTTCACTTAATATTTGTCCTATGAATTCATCTGTATTGATTGATCTGTTTATTATCTTGATTTCCTGACTAATCACTTTAATATTACAAAAGACGAGCAGCAAAGCCTGAAGCTTTAACAACTGTTACATTGCTTGTCCCGTGGTGAAACTCTTCTCTTATTCTTTCCGTTGCCGTCATAACACCATGGTACTTTCTGTAAGGGATGAGTCACCTGCCTTTTCTCCTCTCAGCTCCTGTATGAGGATGATGACAGCCACTACAGTGCAGCCACAGGTGGATGGAGTAGCACTCAGTGCTGTTTGCTTCATATTTTCTGGAGCTAGTGTAGGTGGTCTCAGTGAATCAAAGGCAGCTTTTGCATTGCGGTGATATATCTGGGCCATGAAGTAAACCAGTAAGCAAAGCCTCCACTGTGCAACTGCCTTTCCAGTGCTCTACCTATTTAATAGCAAGTTTGAAAAGCTCAGGCTCTGCTTCCCCTGTGGGGAGGCAGCGTGGGGTTGGGGGTGGGATGGTAATAACTAGAAGCAGGTGCATGGATGAGGAGGGGGAGTATAGCTGTATACGAAGCCAAGATGTGCAGAGGTTTTACTAGAGTAGTTTCAGCTCTCTCCACTTCCTAATCCCCATAGGTCCAACCGGAATACCTCCACCATGACGTAATGGGGGTGGAGAAGGGTTTTGTGTGTGTGTGTGTGTGTGTGTGTGTGTGTGTGTGTGTGTGTGTGTGTGTGTGTGTGTGTGTGTTTGTGCACATGCAATGAATTGGAGGGGGCTCACATGCAAACATATGGAGGGGATTGAATAGCTCTGCAAGGAGACTTGGTCCATTCAGACAATTAAAAGGGTTCCTGTATAGGCTGGTGGAGTGTGTGTGTGTGTGTGTGTGTGTGTGTGTGTGTGTGCGTGTGTGTGCGTGTGTGTGCAGCATGTGAGTGTGCACTTGAAATGTGTGTGTGAGCCATGCAAACACACACAGAAACATATTTGTAGACCTATACCTCCAGAGGTTTTCTAGGGGGAGGGGGTTAACCAAAAAAAATGTCCTCTGTCTGATGTGAATATTAATCTGAGGCTCTAAAGGGAAGATAAAGTCAATGATTGTGCAACTGTTCACACATGAAGCTCCATAGCTCAGCTCTTTGTCATAGATGGTGTGCTTTGGTGCTTTTTCAGGGAGGACAAACTAGAGAGCCACAAAAAAGTTGCAAAGCGTGCAACTCATCCACAGACTTGGAAACAAAAACAATGGTGTCTCTTTAAACTCTTCATCTTCTTTTTTCAAATCAAAGATTCTTTATTATTAATATATTTATATTTATTATTAATATATATATATATATAAACCAGACACAGAGCGACATGAAAAGTTCACTCACTTAATAAATGTGATTCCTATATTCACAAGACTTTTGGCTTGCTATGGTTTGCGCTTCACCAGTGTTTATAACAATAAGTTCAAATGAAGTTTTCTCGATATGCAGTGATGCTAAAGCAGGATGCATTATTTGAGTCATCATTCTTCCCAGATATGGGATTTTTAAATCCCCATTTTACGATAAAATAACAGATTCATGAATCACAAGTATTGATCAACTCTTATTGTGAAACCTTTTCATTCATGTTGT
The DNA here is from genome assembly GCA_028641955.1 of Protonibea diacanthus. Taxonomy (NCBI): domain Eukaryota; kingdom Metazoa; phylum Chordata; class Actinopteri; family Sciaenidae; genus Protonibea; species Protonibea diacanthus. Next base: position 24,764,640 of record CM053984.1, read on the forward strand.
GTCCAGGACAGATCTGTGTTATTTCTCTGCTACATCAGTCTTTAAACACTAAATGAATTCAGACAGTCTTAATTACCTACATTAATTACCTCTACAATACTGACGTCTCAAAGGATGCTGAAGTTTGATGAGGCGACAGCCGTCTTCTTTCAGTCCTACAGAGCAGTAAACACTGCACAGTGTGGCAGTGACGGCTCTTTGACTGGCCTCTCTATACTGTATTGTGTGTCTGTGTGACGTGGTGGTGCAGACAAAGGTCAGTATGATTAGTGACATTTGCCCCCCCTGCTCACCCTTGTCTCATCAGTCTGAAGCCCCTTCCTCCTATAGCCTGTTAATATGCAGCACTTTCGGCTGCCTCTGTGTCTTTCTCCCTGTCTTGTTTCAGTCAGAGCGCTGTTTTGTTTCTCTCTGTCTGTAGAGCAGCCCTCCCAATCTCCTCCAGGCCTGCATGTCCAATAGACCGGTGAAGAAGAGAGGAGAGCTCCTTCATAGCCCTCCAGGGGTTGTTTCAGATGCAGAGGCCATCCCTGTCGTCTTGTGTATTCAGTGAAAAGAGCAGGGCCAGTGGGGGGTTGACTGTATCTCCTGGGCCTTTCTTAATAAAACCCCTCACCTCTTTCCACGCCCCTCTCCCTCAATTTTCATGATCCTTGGAATGCACTCAGAGGCTGCAGGAACTCCAGGCGGCTGACGGGGGGCGCTCCTAATACCTCCTTTCTCCACTCTGCCTTTCTTCACAAGTTCTTTTTTTTTCTTTTTCTCCCCAAGACAGGTCTAAGGGGTAAATTTCTTCAGAAAGCAGCTTGGGCTGTGCTGTATTTATTCACGCTCAGGCCTCGTCCCTCTTGTATGTTTGGAAAGACCATGCAGGTTGAAACCCTCCACCCCCCACATTGCTCTGGTTTCTTTAAAGAAAAAGCTCTCCAGCAGTGCTGCAGCTCTTTGAAAAGACGGTGCCTCTGAAAGTAAGAGAGAGACGGAGATGTGGCAGAATCGAAAAGCTCACCGTTTGGTGTATAGGCAGTAGCCCTGAAGAACATTGTGGGTGAAGCAAATTAATGGCATCAGACAGCCTTGTGACGGGAAACCCCATTATGTGGCAGCTGCACAAAGCCTCTGAGACTGGGTTTCAAAGGCAAAAAAAAAAAAAAAAAAAAAAGTTACATATATAAAAAAAAAACACCCCCGCATTTTCCAATCCTGTATACCCCTCCTTCAAAAAGTAGGCCTCTCTCCAGCAGTTTTGCTAACCCACGTAATCCATGATTCTAAAAGCAGCTCTTAACACCTTCTGTATTCATTTCTTTTCACAAGAGCTGGCGTAAGATGAGATTTTAACATTTTATTGATTAATTGTTCAACAAAAGGAGAAACATCTCCTCGGTGTTGTATCATGTAAGTAGTATAGCAGGGTGATTCAAATAAAACACACTCCAGTGTTTCAGTTAACTATAATGCAAGACTGTTGACAGCATATACTTACCAGTCTTGTATTATATACACAACTAAGACAAATCAAGAATGTACAAATACAGAATAAACTGTGGCAATGACAAGTGGTTGGTGCACCAAGTTTCACTTATGCAGTGCGATATAGTACAGACATTCATATTTCTAGACACTGTGGCCTAAGAGCCACTTGTAAGTTGATATTTTTAGTAGCAGTGTGCAAAGGTCTAGACTGTATGCTTTATAATATCTACAGAGACTCAACAATTCCCACCATGAGGAAGCACTTGGCGACACTGGCAAGGAAGAGAATCCTTTCAGAGGTAGAAACTTTGAGCAAAATATAGCTCATGGTGGACGGCCATCTGCCCTAATCCGCTGAGTTTAGGTAGGCCTCTGTGTCCCAGTATACCCAGTGTTCCTGGACTGCATATAGTGAGATAGTGACCCATACCAACCCATAATTTTAACCTTAATTTTTACCGCATTATGTACATTGTTTTACTAACACTAACTGCTAGGCCCCACACCTCCTGACACTGTAGTGAATGTAGGCACTGAACATGTATGTATCTGAGTATCTTCTCTCTGGATATACACTACTATAGAGTTCTCTAAAACTCCCCTGCAGACAATAACAGAACTGAGATGGAAATGAATTTAAATATGTGGGATATAAATATGTGGAAAGTTTTGAACATCTTGCTGGAACACACACGTGAGCTATTAAAGTCCAGGGGTTTGGAAATGTATTAGTTTATCATTGAGGTGAATAAGTGCCACATGCACATTTAATGAGGTTACTTCCCCAAACAAAAGACACAAAAGAGTAAATCATGGCTCCATGTGTGTTGACTCAGCGGGGGTAACATTAAATGACAAAAGCTGATCTGCAGGAGAAAAATAGTTGAAAGCAATACCAAATGCCTGAGAGCCTTATTGCATTGTATTCCATTCTATTATGAATGACGCCTGAATTTTGTGTTTTCCTTTTCATAATACATAATTCAGAAAAGCAAACGTAGGAAATTAAGTTTGATGCTCAAAATTTACAGGGAGAGGATCCCACTTAATGTGTCCCAATGTTGACTTCACTCAACCACTGCAGCCGATATTCTTTGTAAATGATTACATTCTTTAAGTGTCTTGCCCAACAATGCTCAGTGTTCTGGTAGAGTTCTCTCAATCCCTTTAGGTTAAGGACAAAAACAAAGAAGTAGAAAAATTCCAAGTGTGTCTCCCACAGTGCAAAGCCTCTGGTAAAAACAGTAAAAAATCAGAACATGAGATGATATCATTGCTGGCGATGAGTGTAACCCCACGCCTTTTCTTTTCTGTCTGTCCAGAGAATCCACCTCCCAGAGCCAACAGTGTGCTGGATCCTGGCTGCAAGCCTCCCTCTACAATAATAATCCCTTATTCCTTGCACACTTCATTCTGAGGTGGCTTTCTCTGAAAAACAGTGAACATAATGACAGCTTTGAAAATGGCCCAGAGCCAGATACTATTTATTTGTATGATGGAATTAGTCCTGAAGCATTTCTTCAAAAGTAGAGCTGACATTTCAAATTTGGTTTTTTAAATGGCTTGGGCAAGGGAAAGAAAGTAGACAAATCACTTCATTTTCTCTCATCCCGAGAGAACCAAACATGTGTGAAATGCATTATGGTCAAAGTTGAGCAGCCTTCTTAGTTGATTGAGATGGATGTGGACTGTTATCTGTTGTGTTTGTTGGCAAAAATGAGTTTTCACAGGATCAAAAAGTGCTGTTGCCACAGTGACTATTTAGAAATTCAATAGATAATTCGGAGCTCTTTAGAAATCATTTGTGACTGTCTTTTGATGCCTTTTAGGCTGCATCTTTGTCAAGACATTTCACTATCCTTTTAGCATAACAAGGAGCATGCATCTGATACAGGAACAGTGGTGTAAAATGGATGGGTGTTTTTTTTTCACTCTCAGTGGGATTAGGAGACAGTTTACTGATAAGATTGAAGAAGACATTGGCGTCATAATCCTGTCTTCTGGTCGACTCAACATCTTTGATCCCTTGCTGAATTCATATGCATGAATGTATAGAAAGAGTAAGAGATAACGAGACTGCAATGCCCTGAAAACTAGATTTCCATATAGCGTATTAGCTTTAATCATGCTTGTATTGATTAGTCCCAAAACATGAAACATACAGTACAATGGATATGCCACATTTGCCAGTGTTCAAAGATTTTCATGAAATATGGAAGTTCAATTAAAAGATGAGAGTATGAGTTGGTTAATGAGTTGGTTTATTTGATGGTAACTTTGTAGTGGCTAGAGGATCAAATGTGTCAGTCCCTAACCCACTCACTATCTCTTTGTCTCTCTGAATAACACTCACTTCTTCTGGCTTCCTAGAAGTCCTCTACAGGTCCTTCCAGCCTATCTGTTATGTCCACACAAAATGTTCATTTGCCCAACATTGAAATAAAAAGTGGGTGTTTTTCTGCCCCCTGGATTTTATCTTTAGGGCCTTTCTTGGGTTAATTATAGTTTAGCGTTTAGCTAAAATTCTGCATGGGTTTGAAGGTGAGAGCCATCCTTTGTCCCACACCAAAGAGACCTTGAAAATCTATGACAAAGAGCAGTGAAGTTGTTCTGGTGGCTCATAGTGGAAGAATATCTTACTTTTTTCATCTTACACATTTTCTTCCATTTTATTTGTCATCTATCTGTGGTCTACTACCCTCTGGCTAAATGTCTGAATAGGGGTCAAACAAACAAGTTTGTACAATGAATAGGACAAGGAGAAAAGATTTTTACAAATGGAGAAACTGATGCACACTTTTAGACAATCTCTCTGTCAAGGCATTCATGGTGTTGCTCTTGGTTGAACGCACAAATAGTGATAGAAGTAGCTGTATGAAGAATTAAATTAAGAATTAAATCAATCTATTCGGTTTTGTTGGTTTTGTAAAACAAGAATTTTATGACACCGCATGTGCACAACGCAAAGCTTAGTGTCGTTCCAGATTCTGTGAATTAGCAGTCATTAGTGCTTACACTGGATCTCATTCCAGGGGTCACCAAGACATTGGAGGCTAACAACCCAGCTCTGCTGTATGGATATGTTTGTAGGTGGCACCAAGATTGACACAAAGGGGGAAGTCAGGATGTCTAAGTGCTAAACTAAAGTCCTCATCAGCTATTGCTTTCCAGAATTCAACTTTCCAATATTCAGTATCTGGTGAAAGACATGGATGAGATATGGCTGTGGATCATCACTCACAAAAGGATTAAAAAATCCAAGCAAAACCAGGATTTTCACAGAGGATGCAGAGGCAGCATTAGCTAACAGCTATGTCCTACAGGCAAATAGAACAGCTGATAACTTGCTTGCCATAGATTGCCAGAGGGAGCAGACTCAGGACTACATCACCAGTCTGAACACAGACTTGACGTTGACAAACAGAAAATGCCCGCTGCTGAATTGTTGCTAAACTGTTTTCAGATCAGGTGGCTAACACGAAGAGGGGCATCAGGACGGCCAAGAATGGCCATAAGCTAAGGATTGAGGAGCACTTAAACAACCCATGACACATGTGGCAAAGCATCCAGGCAAACACAGATTACAAACCCCCACCAACACCTCCATCCTTAATGAGTAGCTTCAGTCAGGGATACAAGTTTTGGCCAACAAGGTGATACTGGTGATACTTCCTGCAGACCATTAGCCTCTCACTCTATTTGCATTGATGTCTGGGCTGCAGGTTTAATGCATGTAAGGCTGCAAGCCCTTATAACATCCTTGGATGGCATTAGGGCTTCAACCTGTCACTGGAACAAGCAGCCACCCTTACATGCATCAAGACTACCTCCATTGTCTTGGTACCTACCCCTCTACTACATCAAGCCTTAATAACTTGTGCTCTGTACCCATAATCATGAAGTACTTCGAGACTTGTCTCCACCCACACTGGGTTCCCTTCAGTTCACGTACCTCCAGAACAGCATGAGTATGGAAGATGCCTTTTGGACAGCACTACACTCTGCCCTCTGTCTGGACAACAGTAACACCTATGTGAGAATTTCAGTGACCTTGGCATCAACAACACTGGAACTAGATACTGGACTCTCTGACCAACAGACCAGAGGTACCTCCTGTACCCTGGATTTATACAACTAAATATAATCTGATCTATACAAGCACTTTATTTTAAGCATGGTGACATGTAAATCTGTCAGATATTCAAAAATATGATAGAAATGCAACTTTACTGTTGTACCTTGCATGAGGTACTTTACCTAGTAACTCATGCATTATCAAAATACCTCTTCTTTCTAAAAAAGAATCTGCCTCCCTCCACACACAGTATGCCTCCCTGCTCTTTCTAACACCTATTTTCTCACACCTCTTTGCTTTTCAGGCCAAGCATGAGGTCCCTTTTGACTGGCAACCCAATGAAAATGGCCCTGGAGGGCAGGAGCGTGAGATCAGGTACTGTTTCCCCCAAGCATAATATCCATCTTTTCTCCCAGCATTCCTCAGTACCCCCGAGAGCAATGTCTCACATCCAACAAAAATGAAGTCAGCACAGACTAAGTTAAAGGTACAAGAGACAGTGTAATCACATACTGTAGATATATGCTTCTCCCCAGCTGAACCTGGGAGGGGGGACATTTCAACAGAGTGAGCTGGAATAACAGACAGAACCATCCAACAACAATTCATTCTCTGCTTTTCCTTTCCCTCTGTCCACAACATAAAAAGCAGACCAAGTTAACATATATACGGACTAAGCAGAAGCACAAGAAGCATAAGGAACTCAGTCCAGAGAACATACAGACCTCTGATACTGTCCTCTGAGGCAGTGAGTCCTTACCTTTCTTTTCAGACATATAAATACAGCCCAATCAAATGAAAGTACCCCTTCAGAAAGACCTAAATGTTCCAAATGTGTTTGTTTGAAATGAATTTAAATTGGAATACTTAACACAAGGTTTGCATAAGTACTATTAGTGGTTATTAGTACTCAGCCATTTCAGCAATTTTATCCAACATTATAATTCATGTTGGGAATCTAAAATTACCCGAGAAGAAAGAAGTGAATATTTCTGCATCGCTTGCTTTGCAGATCATGACTTTTAAAATAGATTTAACTCGAGACTGCTGGCATGTTCTTTGTTTTTTTAAACACTAAACATATCCTTTACTTTAAATGTATCTGTAATGCTGCAGCATCTACCTGTACCTCCAGAGCTTTACTCCTTTTTTGCAGTCCCTGTCATTTCTTTTGCCTTTCCTTCTTCTTCTGTAAATAATATTAAAAGGAGTACAGTCTATACCTGCTCATAAGTGTCATGACATCACTTCTGTTATGATTTGGTGCTGAATAAATACAACTGAATTGAATTGAATCTAGGCCAATCAAGTCAGTTCAATTGTATTCATATAGCATGTTACAGCTTCCACCAGTTCTCCTATGGTTAAGTTGTTTGTAGTGTTTGTCTATGCAAATCCAGGTGTGTGGTCCCTGATTGGCCCCAGCTGATGAAGGCGTAGTCATCAGTGTCATCCCTTCATGGGAATCTGGAGGACTCTGATTGGAGAGGAACCTGACCCTCCAGTCGCCTTGATGCATGAACCATAACCTTACCAGACTGTTGTTCTGGAAATACAAGGAACCGCAGACAGTCAGCATTCCCCAGGCTCAACAAACCATCGTCGTACCCACCCATTCCATCCAGCAGGGGGCAATCAGAGTGGTGTTTCTTTTTTTTTTTCTTTTTTTTAACAGTAATATTAACTGTGTTAATGGTTTTACAGTTTTGCAGTAAATTGGACTTCTGGTTGCTTCTTTTAACTCCTTTTGCTCTTGCACACAGAATTTGCTGCTTTAATTCACAGTGTTCAGGTGTTACAGCTGACTCTTTATGTGGATGTTTATTCTTTTATTCAAATTGAAATTAATTTGTATTATTTTATTTTAGAGACAAAGCATGGAAGGAAGGCTTTGCTTTTCTTTTTTACACCATGGAAATGATACTTCCTGACCTGGCCTAATAATACATGATCCGACATGGTAGGAATCAAACAGCATGTTAAATATTTTACTGCTGAACATTTGCATATGTCTGTGTAAGAATTTCAGCTTCAACACTGCAGGGAATACCCTCTTCCATACATGATATTAATGTAAGGAATTGTATGGGGTCTTTACAAACAGTCACAGACAAATGCTGGCTGTGTCATAGATGGTTATGATGGGGCTAACTGATAGTCCACAAAACAATTTTATCAAAAAGTACATTTCTAAATGAAAGAAACACAAGCAGTCAGATCAGATACAAGAACACATCACACATCAACAGTTTGTCAAACTAAAGTTTAAAAAGTAGAGTATTAGTGTGTTTTCTTTCAGTTTAGTGGTTGTGATACTCTGGATAATCACTTGGTTTTTCTGATGATCTGGTACTTTTTCCTCTTTCTACAATATATTCAGCAGTATTACCATGTTCTTACATCTCAGCAGTTGAATTTGGTGAGTGCAGTTTTTCTATGAAAACTATGAAAATAAGACCCAAGTTCTAATATACCTGAATTCTGCAAATTACTCTCTGATTGTCTTTGAGCCTCTCTAAGAGTTCAGTTTTGTATTTCTGTAATCTAACATGACAGATTTTTATTTCCATGTTTCAAAGGTGTGAAAATGTATAGCAGTGCCTTGCAACAACTTAACCCTAACATATGGTGAAACTGATGAAGTTTACTGAAACATACAGTGTGTCGTTATAATAATGCTATGTGAGCAGTTTTCTTGAGTTTCTTCAAGCAGAATTGTTCAGTTGCATTCAAGCTGTGTTCTTCACACCAAAACGTGGTGTTTGTGTCCTGTCTCTGAGGGAGGGAGGGAGGGAGGGAGGGAGGGAGAGTATACCTCACCTGATGAAAATGAGAGGATGCTATTCAGACAAGACAAGAATCCCACCCTCTGATTTTACATTTCATATTTTTATGCTGGCTCTAAAGCTAAGCGTGAAAGTGCTTTCATTTTTTGGCGCGGTACGTCCTGCAGAGTGGATCGCGTCTTCTCGTGCTGATACTGAAGTTACGATCATTGGCTCGGTACTCAGCAAGCTAACTTTAGTCAGGCGCTACAGTGAGCTACGAATGTGAACAAAGAGGTGCATCCTAAAATATGGTGACCAGTCCCCAAAATGCAATGCACCATAACAGGTTGTCGGATGGAATACCCTCTAGTGGACAGAACATGTCCAATGTCATGTCATGTCAATGTGATTGGTACATAGTAAATATAACACATATAAATTTGACCATTTAAACAGTGTTTTAATATCAATTGTTTTTTTTTTTTTTTAATTATCTATAAGTGTTACAAGTGAAATGGTTTATTTATTTTTTATTTATTTATCTTTTGTTTTTGTCTTTTGTTTATTTATTTATCTATTTTACCTTGATGCCATTGGCATGTTGCCTATAAAAAACACACATTCACACAAACTGTTTTACAGTACTGTTTACACTGTATACATCTTTTATTTTTGATATAGCTCACTGTTTATACTGTTAATTCTGTTTATTCTGCTACACTTGCCATATTTATACTGTTTATATCTTCTTGATTTGCCACTGTCTTTTCTTAGATATCTTTTAGCTTGTATATAATTTTTATATTTTATATCTTATACTTTATATTTTATATTTCATGTTTATTGCTGTTTGCACCAGGGATAAGAGGGAAAACGCTATTTCAATTCTCTGTATGTCCTGTACATATGGCAGCATTGATAATATGTTGACTTGATTTGACTTGACTTGACTTGACTTGACACACACAGCAAGCTAACACACACACACAATACAGGTATTGTTGTTAATGTGTAATAAAGTTGATCAGTCAGACATTGCACCACATACAGGGACTTGAGTGACATTCTCGGTGCAGCAACACAGAAATCAGTCTGATTACCAGGCGGATTTGCAGGCAGCAAAAGCTGAATATTATGTACAAACTGTCATTTGGCTGTTTTTTTCTTTTTTAAGATTATTTTTTGGCCTTTCCAAGCTTTATTTTTTGATATAGACAGCTGAAGAGTGACAGGAATGTGGGGAGAGAGAGAGATGGGGAATGACATGCGGGTAAGAGACACAGGTCGATTTGAACCCTGTCGCAGCAAGGACTGAGCCTTCACACATGGGGCGGCTGCTCTACCAACTGAGCTAACCCACAGGTGTTTTTAACAATGTAAGTGATGATGGACAGCAAGAGGTGGCTGAGGTGAGCTTTTCTCTCTCCTGACCAGATACTGACGCTGTTTGAAAGAAAGAATGAAAGACGGAAAACTTTTGATGTAGTAGAATTTCAATATGAACAAAAATGAATGTAATTTTCTGATATATAATTTCTGTATTTTGACAGTAAAAAGTGAATCCACCACCTCAACATTGTAACTGTGGCTCTGTCAACGGCCATAAGTGCACCATTGTTTGCACGCTTTGTGCAACTTACTACTTTCTCCAAATGACATTTTTTTTCTATCTGACATCTCTGAGGCAAAGGTTGCACAAGAAAGGGATGCACAGGGGCAGCATTTAGCTCAGTCAGTAGAGCAGCCTCCCCATATGCGAAGTTTCACTGCAGGGGCCCAGATTTGAATCCTGACCTGTACCATGCACAATCATCCACAGCAAAGACTAAATGTTACCATCCACCACTGCATCACTTTATCTGGCAGTTTTCAGTAAATCCATAAGAAGCTTCCAGGTGAATTTGGAACTTATTTGCATAATGGTTTTGTTTTTTCATCTAGCGACCTTGACCTTTTTTCTCCTGTTGCAGGTCACTCCTATGGCCTGTGTGATGCTTTGTAGAGGAATTTACTCTTGTCCCAAAGAAAGCAAAGAGGGCAGAACTCCATGTGCCAAGCCTTCAGTGGGTAGAGCTACTGTAGTTTTCACACTGCGGCAGAGCACACCATGTTGCTATGTCCTCAGTCTGTATGTGAGCCAGGGAAAGTGATATTTCATATGTCAGTGGGGACAGGTGTGGTAGCCATATACCCAGGAAGAGGGGCTTAGGTTCGGGGAAGCTGCTTGCCATGGATACCCCAGATACCCCTAACCCTGCAAAGCTTATGGGGTTAAAGCCTGCCACCCCATACTCATTCTCACACACCATCATCCACATAGTAACACAATATCCCACTGCTGCAGTCACGCAGCATTGAGACTGCTTTTTGGCTCAGGGAAAACAGCTGAGGAGGAAGGGTTGTGTCCATGTATGAAGTGCATTTGTGTGAGTGTGTGTGTGTGCATGCAGGACGACTGTGGTGTCATGGGAGATATTCTCGAGCTGTCAGCTGCGATCATTTTTCCGTGTGTCAATCTCTCTCTGTGCAGTTTTGTCATGCATGTGAAAATTGAAATACACTGCACATTCATCACTGACCAATCAGGAATGTAAGAAAATCAGCTCGATGCACCAACCATCACAGGATATGATGACTCTGTGATTGCTCTGCAGTTTTACACACAACCATGACCTACAGCACCCTTATAATTGTATTAATTTGCCACATGTAGCTGTAAGTATCATTGGCTGTGATATATCATCAGGCATCTGAACATAGTAGGTGTATGTAGTATAATCATATTTATAGATGCAACTTGGATGGGATCATTGAAACTAGCTAACAAACTGGACAAACAGTCTTTGATACTAGGTTCCATTTCTAATCCTAATTTTCATTTCCATCCTGTCATATCACCCTAAAAAAAAACAAAAAAAAAACATGTGCACACTGGCCTGAAGTATACAGAGTCATGCCTGCGCAACATATTTTCTTTAAGCTAACCATGAAAAACCAGCGCAGTACAGTCTTTTTGTGCTTGTTTTGCACAAGAGGTTACCAGTACACCCAGAAATGGAACCCCGGAGCTCTGTGGGGGAATTGGACTGCACAGTCTAATTATTGTCAATACTTCAATATCCAGTGTCCTTTTAGCCTGGCTTTTATTTAAGGTGCTCCGTGATTTACTGCTGTGCTTTATCCATCTCCTCTAATACTTCTAATTCCCTGTGTTTGTTCACTCAGTGGACTTTAATTCATGTTTAACATTATTATTATCTTGGTTTCTCTCCTCCAGTTATTAAACTTGTATCCTGTAAGTTTTTATATATCTATATATTTTTTTTTACAACATTATGTCATTTTATGGATAAATTTGATTTATTTTTAATTTTTGCAAAATCCCATTTGCTGTTGTCTATTTCTGTTGCTACTTTTTACTTAGTGAAGTGTTTTGGGCTGCATGTTTGTGTGAAAAGTGCTGCAGAAAAAAATAAAGTTTTGACTTTGAGTCCATTAATGAAAGATGAATAATAATAAGACCAATAATGGTGCTAGAATTGCCATTTCACATCATATCATTAAATGTTTTAAACTTAAGCTGACTCACTGAATTCAATGGCTCCAGAAAGAAAAATAGACTGCAGGATGTATTAGTAAGCATGCAGACACACACACACACACACACATACATGCATATAAAATTAAATAACCATTGCATAATAATAAATGCAATATGACAATATGTTATCAGTGTGACAGTGATGTATGACAGGCAGATGCATTATATGTTATGTGTGTCTAATGGCCTGAGGGAAGAAACATCATCATCATCTTGTTCTTGGCCTTCAGGCAGCGATAGCACCTCCCTGCTGCCTGTCACCATGCTCTGTATGGTGCAGGTATAGTCTTTAGGGTAAGTCTTTAGGACCTTAAGGGGCAGCCTGAACTCCCTTAGCTGTCTGAGGTGGTAGAATAGAGGACAGGCTTTCTTCACCATGGCATCGGCCTTTGAGGACCATGATAAGTCCTCTGTACTCAGAGGTATTTGAAGCTGTCCATCATCTCCACCAGGACCCAGCTGATCCAGAGGGGATTGTAATTTCTCTCCTGCTTCTTCCCAAAGTTCACTATCAGCTCCTTGGTCTTTCCAGCATTCACAGAGACCTGGCATAGTTCTCCAGGTGAGTCAGTTCCTCTACTGTATTATCTTTGGCTGGACGTAATGACCTCTATGCCAGTAAATAAATAGAGATGAAATGTTTCATTCCAACATGACTCAAAAGCTTCATGACTGGTTACATCATTGTTTTTAATGGAGCTCCTCTGTTATCCAATGTCCAATGCATTTAAAATTTTTGCTTTCTAAATTTCCAGGGACCACAAATGTCTCTGTTCATAAAGTATTCTTATGATTCCTACTCTTTCTGTATATAGCACTTCATAAAAAGATTTTAAATATTTTTAATGCATGCCACATCAAATAGGCACATGTTGGGTCAAGGCCTCTTATACAAACTTACAGTAGTACCACCACCTCTCCAGTTAATGAAAATAATATGGTGTCACTCATGTCCCTTATAGGATATTCCCATTCCTTCTTTTCCAGTCTGTCACTCACAGAAATACGTTGCTCTAACACTAAAGTTGTTCTACAAGTTTCAATCTGTTTTAGACTGTTCAACAAGGACAAGGAAAAACAGGAGGTCCATTTCGCTGCTCTGTCGGCTGGACAGACCCTCTTCTTGAAGGGCCTGTGGCTCCCTTCGATCCCTGGCTCCTCCAGTTGTTGAAGTGTCCTTGGGCAAGATACCTTGCATGGCAGCCAATGCCATCAGTGTATGAATGTGTGTGAATGGGTGAATGAGATATGTAGTGTAAATGCGCTTGGTCGGAAGACTAGAAAGGTGTTATATAAGTACAGTTCATTTACAGTACCATCCATTGAATCAGATGACTTGGTGCAATGCAGAGAAATGAAAGCATCGTAATTGTTTGTTGATTTGTTAGTGCTTGCTGACACTGGTTCTCACTGGTTCTGATAATTAGTTCCAGGCTAGGTCTTGTTGCACCCAGTCTTGCTAATTACTGGAGCACTTAATCATGTACAAGTGATCAGCTGGTCTCAGGAAACTCATAAGCTGGAAGATCAATGGCCTCAGTCAATAGGCTCCATTTAGAGTCTACTTTGAGGTCCTTCCATGTTGATGAGTCTGCACTAATGAATACAAATGGGGTTCGGGTAGACTTTAGACTGTTGTGGCTTTGATCGAGTGCACTTCGAAATAGCCAGTGATATACTGTATGTACTGTAGCACCATATAGTGCTCCTTTCATATACATAACACCAATTTACTCTGACAGAAACACATTTGGCAGGCTGCTCGATTTCATGTTGTATGAGGGTTAGAACATCCTTCCCTTTGAATCAATGTCCTGCAAGCAGAACTGGATGCTGTTCTTCTTCTTCTGAACTGATGTTACAAATGAGTGATGGGGAGTAAAATGATGTCTTATCTCTTTATCATTAATGTTTACACCTTAAAGCCAAATTATATAAAAATTGGTACTTTTACAATTTAGCACCTCCAGTGTAATCCCACTGTAGTAAATATGAACAGTTGTACACATGTATTTCTTATGATTACGTTTTTATGATACATTTTCAATTATTTCACAATGCTCGTGCCAACCACTAAAAGTCAGCCCCAAACTTACTCTTGTCCGGTGGCTTCTTGCTCGCTCACTCCCTCCTTTTCTCTTCTTAGCTTCCTCTGTCAATGTCCTCTTTTCTCTCCTCAACTCTGTCATTTTGTTAGGTTACATTATCTGCTTGCCTGCCCAGCTCTGGTTCTGACACAACATCGGCTCGGTAGAAACACTAATACTGCGCAGGTACTCTAAGCTCACAGGCCAGGCTAACAAACTGAGCTAACTTTAGCTAACAGCAGCTATATTTCACAGTGGTGATGCCCAGAAATCATTTCTTCATGAAATATGATCCAGTTTAGCCAAAATCAATGAAATAACTGGTGGTGTGTGACTTTGTGCCGTCAAGAGTTACATACTCTTTGCAGGTGAAAGTTGAAGGTAAAGATAGGTTGTACAATACAAGGCCACAAGTTTCCATAGAGAGAAAAATAAATATTAAAGCCACGATTTACCGCACAGAGTGCTTAAAACACTATTATAAGTGCACGACATACAATTTATTCTGATGTTTTGATTCATTTACACCCAAAAGGTAGGTTTGGTAGGTGGTTGTTGCACTTTGGTAGCTCACTGCAGCTGCAGATAAAAATATGTAGGTGTGCAAAAGAGAAAGGCAGGTCTGTTCTGCTGGCTGTTTATACACTTATCTCACGCAAAGTCAAAGTGTGGCAACCAATTGTAACCCATCTTGTGCACATGCAATACCATTACTAGCACTCAAAGTAGTAAAATGTGGCCTCAGCATGCATAGATTTTCTCTCTATGGCCAAATAAAACCAAACTGCAAAGAGAATAAGCACACCAGTATACCTCATCAGAGGTGATTGGATGGTTGAACAGCTTTGTAAGCACATTGGTCCACATCTTTCCAGTGGTGCATACCTCTTCTTCAACTTTCTGAAATCAACAATCTGAAATTCACACTCACTCAGTGCCGTGATTGGCCAGCTATGCAGAAGTGAGTAAGGAGCCGGGGTTTGAACTATTTCTTTCACGTTTACATGATTATAAGAGCTCTTTCATGCTTACATTTCATTGGTCAGGCCACACATGTTGATTATGTCACTGTTACAATCAAGTACATATAACATCACTACTCTGTTGCCGTGGGGCAGAATTGACAGGAGATGGGAAACAAAAACACAAAACAGGCAGGCAGAGAGCAGGGCACCAAGGCTACGGTGGCCAACGGGCAAACAATTTTTAAAATCGGAGGGTAAGTTAATGCTGAAGTGATCTTGTCACTCTTGGCTCCGATATTTCCGATAGTGTGTCAAAATGCTAAATCATTACTTACTTACTGTGCAGTAAGTGTTAAAAAACACATATATAGTTTACAATAATCATCACCAGAAAAAAAAAAAATTTCTGTGATTTAAAGTCGGTTTAATTTGCATTGAAGTAACCATTATGACACCGTTATATACATCATGGAATAAATCACATCATGGGAGTTTTGAACTCCTACATACAATAAGTTGTCAAATTGAGTAAAACTGCAGAAAACCAATTAAACATTTAGATTCTTGTGGTTCTACATGCCATATAACATTCCCCAATTACATTCTGTGGTGAAATATACACTCTGGCAGTGCCTTTTGTCATTATTTTAGAAGTAGCCGTTTGACCACAGTAAAACAACTACTCTGTGTTTACTCAAGGGCACAGATGTTACAATAGAGGCAAAAGGCCTATTTGCACACAGTGCAGATCTATATTTGTGTGTTTACTTTTCATTTTTCATACAGAGCATTACTCTTAAGCATTACTCTTAATAGGCACATACAACTGCCCGAAATGTGACGTACACCAGTTCCACCAAGACGCCTTGGATTCATCATTTCAGCATGCTATTAATCATCATAAATCACGGTGTCATTCTTGTTGAGGTCCCCTCCCTCTCAGATCCTGCAGTTTATGTTTCCAAGGTTCAACTAGTTGGCTTCCACCATGAGGCCATGAGCTCAGAGGACCACACCCGGTCATGAATGGAGCAGACAAATGCGTCACAACCACAGAGAGTCGAGCTTCATCTGTTAACACTCCCAGTAAAGGTTTATTGACCTTTATTGACTCAGGACAGAGAAATGTTTTCCACTCAATGACCCTAAATAAATATTCAGCTACAATGATGGCTGCTACAATACTTGCACTAGCACTCCTGACACTGTTGCTTGATTTCTGGTGCTGCTACTGCCGATAATACTACAATAATAAGAATACCTCCTGCAAGACTATGCAAATACAAAACAAGTAGAGCTGTCAAGAGACAGACTCATCATCATACTGTTTGCTTCTGCTGATAGAGAGGAAAATTTAAGTCCTAAATTATGACCCATATTTGCAAACACTTTTGTCAAGCCACAACTGTCATTTTTTAAAGTCCTTCCATATGTTAAAAAATGAAATACTGATATTATGTTAATGATACACATATGTTGATACTGTATAAATAATCTAGCAGCTCTAAAGTTATTTCAATTTCTTTCCACTCCTGTTTTGTGTTGCACACTCCAACATACAGGACCTTAAAATTGGTTGCTAGCATCAAAGCCAAAAAGACGAAAGAGACGAAATATACATTTAAAAAAATGGTATATCATTACAAAAGACCATTTCATTTCATTCATTTTTCATTTCTGAAAAAAGGAGATGCATGTAGTTTGATAAAAAAAAAAAAAAAATCCAATATTTCACAATTAAATTACATGAAAACATTGATTCCACATTTTTATTGATATTTTGTTTCAGCATTCAGCAAGTAACCCGCTAAATCCCATCAGCCATGGCTAAGACCCTTTCTGGCTGATCGGCCTGAAGCACCACAAGTGTATTTCAGAAACACCCCAGAAGTGGCTGTTCACTCTGCCCTCTAGAGAGCTGGCCAGAGGTCAGACAAAGATACAGCATAGTGGATCATGACAATTTTCAAAATAAAATACCCTGTGCACCTCATGGTAGAAGAACATAAACTAAGGAAAAATAACCAAATCTGAGCAAGGAGGCAAAACTCTCCTGGTATGAACATATGACTATCCGGAGGAAATTGAGGAAATTATGAGTGAGACTGGATGTTTCCAGGCCTGGAGCTCTGGAGCAGTTGTCCCCTTCGCCCATTTGCTGTTGGAGAGGATCTGTTGGAAGTGTATAGTTGCTGAAGTCTACCGATGTTACTTTCACTGAATCAATGAACTGAGTACAACATTATGTGATTTTTTTTTTTTTTTAACATTAACGTGTCAATATGATTTTTGCAGTGCATTTTGTGTTGAATATAGTTCAGCATTACTGAGATAACTCTGGGGGGAGCAGCTGAGTTCATCCAGCTGAGTTCTACAGCTTTTTTTCTTCTTTCCTGTCTCCTGCCCTTCTGTTCCACTCTGGCCTTTCCGCCCCTCAGCTGACCTTCCCACCCCTCCAGCCCTTTATCCTGCAGATGTTGGCTTGACTTTGTGGCTTGTCATCTCAACACAAAGGCCTCTCTGTTGACGAGGGCCTGGCATCGGCCTGGGTGCCTGCCAGCGTAATCTGTCCTAGACAGCCGTTCACAGAGCCAAGAGGAGGGTGGGCATGAGCTGGGCATGGAGCATGGATGGCTGGAGGGGTAGGGAGGGCAGGGGGGCAGGGGGACAGAGTCAAAGCTATGAAAGGATGGTTAACTACCCCCTTTTGCATCCCCTTCTCTTCATTCTCAAAACATTGCTTACACAGACAGTCATCCAATAGACCATGTTTCCTTCTTACATGAAGTTAGTACTGAGTCAGTGTTCCAGTTCTGAATGTCATTCATAGTGTTGCACTCATTGGTGAATCATGAAAAGTGACATCTACTATGAAATCTGATGGGGCAACAAACAGTCAAACACACAGACCCCTAACCCTAACCTCACCTGAACAGAAAGGAAAACCAGTGCAGTTCCAGTAATCCCTGTGCAATATTTAAGGTACATTATGTAAGATATTTACCATTAAATCATAAAATGAATGTGCTGTGTCATCAGATTAAGGAAACATGATCTACTGAAATACAAGCTTCTTGATAAATGACTAGAGGATGTATGTTTATTATTTCGGATCAAAACACCCACACAGACCGGGCCGTCTGTGTGGGTGTTTTGATCCAGCTTGATAACTACATGGCTCATGATGAAGCTCCGGGTTGCCAGATATGAAGCGTACTACAGCCATGGAAGCAAATAAAGTGGATCAATGTTAGAATGTTAGATTCTGCCTGAGCTTAGAATGAGCAGACATGTGGTAACACACGGTAAATATTGGAGATGATTTAAAAGATGAAGACGTTTAGAGCCCAAAAGGACCCAGGGTATCTTTTTGTTTTTTTCAGTGGGTTTCCACCTGATTTCCTCTGTGAATCAAAAAGTATCTCCACCATCATCGCCCCTCTCTGTTTAATCTCATGGACGGTGTAAGATTGTGTCGTGACAGAGATCCTGACCCGCAGTGCATCGTGGAAAGTGACAAAGGCAATGTAAAAGTTACAGACGCACCCAGCTCTCACTGTGGGAGACAGAGGCTGTTTTCCAGGACAGAGTTCATCATAGTGTTGGTATGGAGTACTGGACATGTAATGGTCACTTTTTCACTTATAAATTTATCAATTATTTCCCTCGTAAAGATTCCAAAGACACTACCTACAGCACCGCTGTGGGAGGTTGTGGGAAGTATTGAAATCACGTCATGTAATCATCATCCGTAAACAGCGGGACCTACTCGGCTCTTACTGCCCGAGAAGGAGGCTGCTTTCCCGGTGGAAGTTAGCCGTAGAGTCTGTTGGGAGGACTGACCAGGTCAACAGAGACTTTTAAGTCGAAATTTACAGATTTTAAAGTTACCAAAACTGTGTGGGATGTTTCTTTTAGTAGAGGAGGTCTAGAGGAGTTTATTTATGCTTAACATTAGATAAATAAATAGAGAGAAAGAGAGAGACACAGATGCAGAGCAGCAGAAAATCATTAACTAACTATAAACTATAATGGAGATATGGTAACAATAATGACAGTAATAATATATGTAGTGGACGTCGTGTAGGACCACAGCAGCAGCCACGATCCATGAGAACCTGCTGGACAAGAGAGCACAGAAACTCAAGGGAAGAAGTTTAGTTTAGTAGTAGTAGTAGTTTGCTCCACAGAAGAGGAGCTTGATTCCTGAATGCCCTGGCTCCCAATCTACTTTTAGAAACTCTCTTTTAGAGCTCTTTTAGATATGATGGTGCCTGACCATGAAGAACTTTGTATGTAAGGAGAAGAATTTTAAATTCTATTCTAGATTTAACAGGTAGCCAGTGCAAAGAAGCCAAAATGGGAGAGATGTGATCTCTGATCTTGGTTCCTGTCAGAACACGTGCAGCAGCATTCTGAATGAACTGCAAAGTCCTCAGAGACTTATTGGAGCAGCCTGATAACAAAGAGTTACAATAGTCCAGCATAGAAGTAACAAATGCGTGGACTAGTTTTTCTGCATCCGCTTGAGACACGATGCGTCTGATTTTGGCAATGTTGCGTAAGTGGTAGAATGCAGTCCTCGAAATTTGTTTTATGTGGACATTAAAGGACAAATCCTGATCAAAAACAACTCCAAGATTCTTTACGGTGGAGCTGGAGGCCAGGGTGATCCTGTCTAAAGTAACTAAGTCTCTAGAAAGAGAGTTTCTGAGGTGTTTGGGTCCAATTACAAGAACTTCAGTTTTGTCTGAATTTAACATCAGAAAATTGTAGGTCATCCAACTTTTTATATCCTTCAGGCATGCTTGGAGTTTAGTTAACTGATTGGTTTCATCAGGCTTGATCGATAAATATAATTGGGTGTCATCGGCATAACAATGAAAATTAATGGAGTGATTCCTAATAATGTTCCCTAGAGGAAGCATATATAAACTGAAGAGAAGTGGTCCTAGTACAGAACCCTGTGGAACGCCGTGACAAACTTTGGTATGCATGGAGGATTCATCACTGACGTGAACAAATGGTAAATGGACTGTACTTATATAGCGCCTTTCTAGTCTTCCGACCACTCAAAGCGCTTTTACAGGACATATCTCATTCACCCATTCACACACATTCATACACTGATGGCATTGGCTGCCATGCAAGGTGCCAACTGCTCATCAGTTTGAGGAGCTAACCATTCATACACATTCACACACCGATGGCACAGCCTTCGGGAGCAATTTGGGGTTCAGTATCTTGCCCAAGGACACTTCAACATGCAGACTGGAGGGGATCGAACCACCGATCTTCTGATTAGTGGACGACCCGCTCTACCTCCGAGCCACAGCCGCCCCTAACTGAGATCCATCTAAGAAATATGACTTAAACCAGCTTAGGGCGGTTCCTTTGATGCCAATTTGATGTTCCAGTCTCTGTAAAAGAACTTGATGGTCAGTGGTGTCAAATGCAGCACTAAGATCTAACAGGACAAGTACAGAGATGAGTCCTTTGTCTGATGCCATTAGGAGGTCATTTGTAACTTTGACTAGTGCGGTCTCTGTGCTATGATGCACACGTATCTTGGAGAGGAAGGGAAGGTAAAACCTCTGGATCTATAGTGGGCTTTTTAAGATAAGGTTTAATTACAGCTACTTAAAAGGACTGTGGTACATATCCTGATAATAAACAGATTAATCAAATCCAATAAAGAAGGGCTAAATGAAGGAAAAATGTCCTTAAGCAGCCTGGTTTGGATGGGGTCTAAGAGACAGTAGTGAACATTTCACATGCAGTTTTACCTGGAAATGTGTTTTAGATCATCCAGTTAACTGCTTGTGTTTCTTCACTGTAGTGATGTCACTCTGTTTACAGATTTCTGTAGTTACTTTTGTGCATAGTATAAATCTAATAATAAATACATTTCAGTATATTAATCAGCCAATTTACTTGTCCTCAGAGGACCACTGGAGGCAAAGACTGCACACGTTAAAGTATTTTCAAAACAATACGTGTGAAATTGTGATTAGTATCTTATTGTTACAAGTGAAATAAAGGTTTTCTGTAGCAAACTCTGCAGACTGCAAGCACCACAAAACAGGCCAGTGACTGACAACGCCTCACAGCTGAGTAGAATAGATTTTATGCTTGTTTTGGCAGTAGGGAGGGAGTCCCTTGCTCCCTGAAGTGTCCACTACCTGACACTGATGCTGACAGCTGGGCTGAGGAACTCTCTAATGCAAATGAATGTACAAAAAGCTGTTGGCCCTGGTGGCATCCAGTAAACTGGCAGATGTCTGCTCTGACATATTAAACCTGTCCTGGCTCAGGCTGTAATCCCCACCTGTTTAAAGATTACCATCATTTTTCTTTAAGCTGCCCTGTAGCCCTCACACCTGTCAGCCTACAGTGCTGTGACCCATATCAAGGACTCTGTACCACACCTGATCCACATCATACGGCCAGTGCCTCAATAGATCTAGAGAAGGTGTTGGGAAAACTGCTTGACCTATGTAAGGAATGTTGTTTGTTGACTTCATCTGAACATTTAATACCATTCCTTCCGCTCTAAAGTCAGGCCAGAAGCTTGAGATTTCTGGCACTGAGCACAGGCAATTGGATCTTAAGCCTTGTGATGGACAGGCCCCAGGCAGTGAGAAATGGAAGTCACACTTGTTCCACTCACACCAAGAACACAGAGCCCCCGCAGGGCAGCATGCCCAGTCCTCTGCAGCTGAACTCCCTCTTTTCTTCTGAATGAATGGCCATGCACGCCTCACATGTGTGGGCGATGTGTGCTTGTGACGACACAGTAGTAGAACTGATCACTGAAAGCGATGAATCAGCCTGTTGGAAGGAGGTGAAGAATTTTGTGGTAAATCTTTTTAATGTCACTAAAACTGAGGAGCAGCACCTATACTTGCTTAAGACACATTACTGGTCAGCTCATTATGCATTCACACCTTGGGGTTCCAATAACATGTAAAAAAACTTACCAATAGGATATTCTCTCAATTTCATCATTGCTGTGTCCAGAAAATCTACGACATCTTATTGCGATATTACCAGCGATCCTTGTCAATCACACAAACACAACCCAAAATAATTCCATCATATGTGCTAAGAATCGTGCTGGATGGAAACCAAACCTGTTGACCTCATTGTGATTCATCATACAGCTGGTGTATTAACCCCCAGACAATATTCATCACTGTTTTTAGAGAAGTCTGGCCTGATCCGTTAACTGGATTTCATCATGTGCCCTATGATTGACATAATTCCGTAGTGTGACTGGAGTAACACAATATTTGACAATCACACCCTCAGGTTCATGTTCCAACCTAACCCTCTTGTATGAAGTGCACTAGCCACGCTTGTTTTATGAGATTTCTGTTCAAGAAAGTCATTTTGTCATTTTATATTTACCCCGTGCAGTTAGGGATATCCGGCTTTCCGAACTTTTTCGTTGAACTTTTTCCATGTTCCATAAATTTTACCCAAAACTTGAATACCCCTAACTTTTTGTGAACAGTGTATTTCACCCTCAACCCTCACTGTATGGTAACGTATACCAGTCTGGCTATATAATCTTAAGTCAATTTCTGTAAGTTAACATACAACAACTTATACAGCTGTGTCCATCTCATTCACGCTAGACACCATTTATTTTGCTATTACTTGAGCTATATTTAAAGGATGTATCTCAAGGCTACCTAGCTATGTAGGGAGATGACGCCCTATTCTTAATGGGAAAAGAAGGTCATGGACTTGTTGCATACTGATAAACTCAATGTGCTTCCACTACACAGTAGCCAGATTAATATTAATATTAATAAAGCCAATTTGTTTGCCCAAACCAACAGCGAAAATTAATGCAGCCAGTTTATTAGTACTAATACATAAATCATATTACTTGCTTCATTAAGTTTGTTAGTTTATTTATATTAAAACTATGTAATTCAAATGGATGGAAAATTTTGTATGTAATTGAAATGCAGAAGTGGCCATACATTTTTTTTGAGTGCACTCAAAAGATATTTGGGGTACTTATGCATTTACTAATAAACTCAAAATGGCTACATTCATTTTCATTGTTTGGCTTGGGAAAACATATTGTCTTTATTAATATTGAATGCATAAATCTGGCTACTACTACACTACTATGTAGTACACATTGAGTTTATTAGTACTATTACATCAATGCTATTACTTGCTTCACAGTTGATTAGTTGATTTATATTAAATGTATGTAATTCAAATGGATGGAAATTTTCTATGTAATTGAAATGCATTTTTTTGAACGTGTAGTAGTTCTCTGTAAAGCAGGGCTGAAGTTTGAGTTAAATTTAAGTTATAGTAAAATGTTACTCTATGAACAAGCTAAAGTGAAAGCTGACGGTATGTAACTTTCTGACTGAAACAGCAGCCACTTCCAAACCAGCCCCTCTACTCTCTCAAACCAAACCAGATTGAATCTGTTCACATTAGCTGCAGAGGGAGGATGAATGAATGATAGTGACTTTGATCAGGGAAATATTTTTGAGTTAATATAGTCACTTTGCTCTTGTAAATAATGGCTGTTGTTCTAGAGAAGAAGAGTACTAGAGTTCTAGAGTAGAAGTAGAAGAATGGTAGAATTGCTAAAATATTACCCTTCACTAAATATCTGTAGTTGCTTAGATTGTATTACATAGTTAAGTTTTGTTATTTTGTCATCCCATCCACAGCCCAGTAGAAGGAAAATATATCATGAACACATTTCTATACATTTATTTCGCAAGCTGCACTCAGTTTGAGTTATACAAAAAGCCCACAACAGAAAAAAAAAAAAAACACATTTACACTGCATTTTTCCCATTTTTCCATTTTTAAAGTTGACCACCTAGTGAGATTTGAAAACATTAAAGACTGGGGCTTCCTGGTGGCTCGCCTGGTCCTGGTTGAGTGTGTGCCCCATGTACTCAGGCTGAGTTCTTACTGCAGCTGCCAGGGTTTGATTCCAGCATGTTAAGATGGTATCATCTGTTTCCAGAGTGATGTGTTTTGTCAACTGTCAACCTGTGGAAACACATAACGTCTCCTTGGCAGATAAAATTTGGCCTGTGATCAAACCACACCTGGGAATGTAAGGGTTAGGCCAGCGTAAAAGCTGATTAAATGACTGAATGATTTATAGCCTTTACAACATGGCAGCCCAGTTTACAATGCCTTAAGAACTCCTGTGACGGTGTTCTTACTCAGCTTCTCAGAGTGAAATGTTATTAGTATGAAGAGAGAAAGTGGTGTGGTTTGCGTGATCACTTGGGTACATTTGGTATGTGTCTTGATTAGAACAAGGCTGTAAAGGGTGGTGGTCCCTCATCTGTTCATTACTCATTCATCCAGCTGAATTTTTTGGTTGAATGAAGAGGTGCTTTTTCTTTTCTTTTTTTTTTTTTCTTTTTTTTGTCTTATTTTCATGTGCGAAGAGGTGCATGTGTTCAGAGGTGACTAATGTACTGAGTCACAGGTCTGGAGCTCTAATTGAAAACTATTCCAGGAGGAATAATATGTGGCGTATGGAGTCAGGTTAACACGACCAGGTGGAATATTATCCAGGCCAGCCACAGTTTATAGCTTCTCCATGGTGACAGCACATGTGCTAATCACAAAACCATGCAGGAGTGGCAGCCTGCTGAGTCCTGAGATGATCTGCAAAAGTAAAATTTAGAGGCTCAATTCACTCAAGGTTTTAGTCAAAGTGAGTTGAAGAGGGTCATTATTTTAACTGTCCAGTGATTTATCATTTTGGTATGATTATTTTTGGCCTATCTTAACCCTTCTTATTAGTTCTGTGATGCAGCCATGACACATACAGCTTCATACCCCAGCAGGAGTGTTTTGCTGCCAGACTTTGTTAACTTGCTCAGATTTGATCATATTTCTTTATGTGTTTCTACCATGATTAAGTGGACTATGTAGTCAAATTGTTTCCCTTTTGTCTGTTTTTACAATCTGGAGTCTACACAGGTGCTGCTTGACGTGACATCAGTCAAAGATAGTGGAGTGGAGTGGAGTTTGGACCTCCTGAAACTTCAGCCACAAGTATTTAAGGTGGCTTTAAAGGTAGATTATTATTTGAATTATTTGCTGAGTAGTGGATTGGGACAATCTTTAGTCAGGGGCAACCATAGTTTTAAGTGCTTGCAATTAGTGCCTGTATTAGTTTGTGTAATGGTTTAAATGACAAGCAGAATCAACACAATCATCACAGTAAGTGAAGTGAAACACTAATTATGTAAGTTACAAATACATCCTGTTAGTGTGCTCTACAGCTTTTTAGTCCAAAATATGCACAATGCCTAAAACTCATGGCCTGGTCATAAATGAGAAGACCGAACACAATGAAATTATTTTTATGGGTGTTTTATTCCCCAACTGCACTCATTGGAGAACAGCTTTAATACTGCAGTTTTGAGGATTGAACAACAAAACAAAATAACAAAATATATATTTTTTGTATTCAGTACTTTCAGCTTCAAAAGAAAAACCCTGCACCTTTTCAGGTTTAACTTTTGCCCTAATAAACATCCCAAAAGATAACAGCAGTGGCTCTTTCTAAATAAAGAAAATAAAACCAAAACAAAATACAAATGTGAAAATGTGGAGAGAGATGGTGGAGTGATGGGCAGCCACCCAGAGCAGCGCCCTGCAAGCAGTTGTGGGGGGTTCAGTGCCTTGCTCAGTAGAGCCCAGGAGGTGAACTGGCACCCCTCCAGCTCCAGTACCAGTCCACCACCACACTTTGTTCCATACTGGACTTGAACCGGCCACCCTCCTGTTCCCAAGCCAAGTCTCTATTCATGTACACTGTTCGCAGGATTGCCGCCTCAGTATACCTTAAATCTCATGTGAACACCATCACACATACTAACACATGTTAACTACAGCGCAAAAAGGGTCTATGCTACGTTCACTTGGCTACACTCAAATCACCAAAAAGTTCAATTTATCAGAGGTCTGGACTTGGTGGATACTACAACAATTTCCCTGCACTGCCATGGAAGTTGTAAAGAAAAACTTGTTCATACTAACATTTCCAACTTGTGCAACTCCTGACGTAGGCCTGGCATAGCGTGCTCTAATATTGATTCCAGCCTCCGGCCACCACCGAGTGCAGCCCTCCACAACACTTACTGAACAAGGAAAAAATCCTGCAGCATCTTTGATTCAACATTTATAATGACTAATGGAAATTACCTTCTTTCCATTCAAGTGGGTCATGTTTCTATCACATCAGCACTGCTTGACACTATTTTATAGAAGATGCCTCTAAGTTGTTTGGTGTTGGCATCACAGTCATGTTTTGATGTGCAAAGGCAGAAGGCTGAAGGCTGTGTTTACAGATATTGTTACAGTGCTGATGCCATTATTTTACTGTGGATTTTATTACTAACTACATGTGACAAATTGATTTGTCATGAAAGATTGCCCTCCAGGCTTTGGAAGTTCCCTAATCACATATATATATAGTTAAATCAAATAAAAGCTTCTCTCATATTAAGCCAATTTCTCCAAGTGTAACAATCCAGTGTTTGGATACTCACTCAAAACTTCTGCAGGATTCATTGCAACTTCTCATTTTCTGCATCCAATATTGTCATTTTGTGCTCAGTGCTCAGAATTCAGCTTCATTTTTTTGGCCCCCGAAATGATATTTATAGAGATTAATATTAAACTAAATTGAAAGTCATAATGAGAAAATTTCAGTTGATCATTAGTCCCATGCACCCGCCCCCACATCTCTGGCGCCACAGCTCTGAATGGCAGACGTTACAGGCCTGAAAACTAATTCATGGGGAGAAAAAAAAATCATGTCCTGTGTTGGTGGCTGCTGGTTTTCGCCACGTGAAACTAAGCTCCAAAGTGTGTGTGATGTTTCATTGGCCCGCGCATGCTGCCCAGCAACAGACAAGGCGACTAACTGAATCACGGTGAGGACCATCTGGGGAGCTGAATGTGTCATGCTGTGCCAAAGCTGCAGAAAAATAACTCATCATCGCTCTGCCCTCTGAGGAAGACAGAAGGCAGAGGAAAGCAGCGGCAGCCGTGCCAACAAGGTTCACAATAACTCATTATTATGTTGAGAGTCTGGGACGGGCGAATCACCACCTGCCCTTTCATTGTCTACACGCTGGGGTTCGGTCGGCATGGCTGTCTGGCACACTGACACTGACTGTTTTTGTGTCAAAGTCGAGGTCAATTCATTTGGCTTTTCAGTTGCATCATAAATCTTCCAGCAGTCAAAACTGGCTCCACCACAAAGGCAGAACGGAGAACACTTATTTCTGATTGGCTGGCAGGTGTCATTTAAAATTGCATACCAGGACAGCTCATACATATTTCCAGTTAACAGTTTAATCATCCTATATTAAAATGCAACCAGAATGTAACCAGAGCAAGAGTACAAATCATTTACTCTAGCTAATGAACTGGAAAAGTTCCAAACAAGTTGGAGTGAGACAGACGGCTCGTTACTGCTGTAGCTGTGGCGAAAAATACAATGTAGTATAGTGTAAAATGGGTATAATGAGTGGTGTTTCAAATTATGTGTTGTTCCTGCATAGGAAAATTAAAATGTAGATTTTTTTTGTACAAACAAAGAAGTGTTGGAATCAAGTAATTCATAGATAAGCTGTCGTTAATTTAAAATACTTTATTTTGGCCAATGACTAACATGGAAACTGATCTTTTAGAGTCCCTAACCTAGTTTTCTTTGTTAGGATTTAAATAGCTCAAACAGCTGGCTACGCTATTGTTTTGAATAACTGTGAATTAAACAGGAAGAAATGTTTGAGAACTATTTTCATTGGTGGATTAATCAACATGTGAGGATCTAGTCAGAATTTTCATCAGTAGTACTGTGTATGTGCGACTGATAATAAACTACTGTGTACATGGTTCATGGTAATGAAATTAATTGTAATGACAGGGATGATATCAGCACTCAAAATCGGGAGACCAACAAGAAGACGAAAATCACTTTGGCACACACAAAGAATGGACATGAGACCAGTGGAAATATGGACTTTGGTCTAATCAGTCCACATGGGAGGTTTTTGGTTTTGACTGCTGTGTCTTTGTGAGATGCTGAGAAGGTGAGATGATCACAGATGATCTGCATGTGTGGTTCCCACTACGGAGTATAGAAGATGTGATGGTGTGGTGGTGCTTTGCTAGTGACACTGTTGGTGACTGATTGAAAATTCAAGGCACACTTAACATTCTGCAGCAACATTCCATCGCATCTGGTTTAGTGAGGCCATCATTTGATTTTTCAACAGGACAATGACCCAAAACACACCTCCAGGTTCTGTGAGAGGGCTCTTTGACCAAGAAGGAGAGTGATATTGCATAATACCTTTGAAAATAAGTTGATTGAGAGAATGCCAAGCTGTGTGTAAAGCAAAAGAATACCACGTGTTACTTTGTTTACATGTTTTTGTACCTTGTGTTTCCACAAAATAATAAAAATTAAGAAAAAACACTGAATGACATGTATTAGACATATATTGAGGGAATAATAATTGTGTAGTTTCAGTCTTTTCTGTCAGGAATACTTGTGATGGATCAATGCTGTCATTTTGTGGAATTTCATTGGCATGAAAATGGTCAAGCTGAACAAGTGAAGAAAATAACGTCCATCAGCAGCCTCAGCCCAATCATTACTGTTGGACGGCAAGCATGACTCTGCGTCTGCGTGCGCAGTGATGCCGTGTGATTCAGCCAGACATGCCTGGCATACCGGCTGTGTCTTTCACTGCGTGACGGGATATTTTGTCATTCTGCAGTCTGGATCCTCATTCTGGACTGCCGCAGAGTGATGGAGTCTCACCGCCAGATTGACATGACTCACAGCCCAGCAGGCAGCCTCCTCCCTGACCAGTTTGTCTGCTGTGGTGTCATCTCCCACTGACCAGCAGCACTTAAAAACGATGGATGGCCAGAGTGAATCAGAGCAGCACTCTTATCACCTCACAGCAGACCTTCATCCAGCACTGCAGCCTTTTTAGTCACAATTAGATTAATGTTTCATGTGTTTGAAATATTTCAAAATATTATCCTATAAGTTCATTCCTGAAAATAGAGAGTCTGTTTTTTAGTGTGATCAATCTGATTAGGCCAAGGCTAAATGATCTACTTTAACAACCAGTTATTTCGGCTTAATGACCTGCTGGTATTGAAAGGAGCTTTATTTTGTTACTTCAGTGTATAAATTCTCTCTCAGCTCTCGACATGTTCTAGGACAGTTTTTATGAAAAATGATGATGACAGACAGGGATGTCTGACTGCCAGGGATATAAGAAATATATTGTTGTGTGTCTAGTTCTGCCAAAACAGATGAATATATTTTGGGATTTTGGATTTTGCTACCTGATGCAGACAGGAAGTGGAGTGTCTATAGCAGGATAGCTGTAGCCCATGGATAATGGATGTCACCATGCTGCATGTTATGGTTGACTTGCACTAGCTCAGTTAGATCAGCAGTCTGATAAGAAATGTACTAATAGATTATTGTATATTAAAAATGTTAAGTCACTGGCTGGCTCTATTCTACCATTAATCATTTAATTTCATCTTTGAATAGTTTTCAAGTGTTCGCAGAGACACAACATTAACTTTTGGATTTTAATGCAAGTCTCGTTGCGGTGCCAAATGTAAATGGTGTGAAAGCAACACCCATTGAGCACAAACAAGAGCTGTGCGTGTCGGATTTTGGCTTGTGCCCATTACAGGTGTATTTAGTTCCACTCTAACAGGTGCAACAAACATAACAGGAGAGTGAGAGAGATGCCAATCCAGCACGGTCTGTACACGCCTACACAGTCCTGACTGTACAGCCAGACTGAACGCAGCAAGGCCACCAGGTGCTGCCAATGCCTCCTACAGTCAGCTGCCTGTGGGCGCGTCCATTTTTTTTAGAAAAAAATGGACGCCTTCCTTCTTGTTTTAGAAGTGAAACAAGACAGTGCTGGAACTGTGGATGATAAGAGATTTAAATCAGCAGTAACATGACCAGTTGCAATTTGTGTTGCCCATATGTATAATAAATTCATGAAACACCTCAGTTGGGACTGGATAAGCAGTTATGGCTTTCCTCCATTTTCTGGTTCCAGACTTCTGAATCACTGCCAGATCAGTGTCAGTCGGTCTGGTGTTGTGCTCAGTGATATCTATAGACTCCATTTGGAGAAACAATCGACCAATCAGAGCCTTGTAGGCCAGATTAAGTAACAAGACATCATCTTCCCATATAGCTAGCTTCCTACATGCATGAATAATAGCCAAAAAATACCAATAAGCATGGATCAGATTCCAGCAGCGCACATTGTTGTACATAATAATAAATAAATGATTCTTCAATTAATGAATCAATTCAAAGAATATTTCCATAGTTATTACGAAAAACATTTTTCTGCTCTGAGTGCCTGCTTCCATGTCACATAAGAACACTGCTGATGGATATGACACTGACTGGTTAGCGAGAAATGTCAAACTGAATGAATGTCAGTGTTAAGTGGAAACGGAAATCCAGTCTGATCATCAGGATATTACCACGTCATAGTTACTGTACCACATTCAGACTAACACACAATACAACCGAGTCAATACAACTGAAATCAGTCAAAGTAAAGACAATATAAAGAGATCAAATAAATTTTGGCTTATTAAAAACATTACAACAAATACATTTTGGTTATAAAGTCATAGTTATTCATAGTTATTCATCCTGAGGGGAACATGGATGTCTTTACCAGATTTCATGATAATCCATTCAATAGGACAACATTATGGTGATAAAAGTCAAGGGGTCACCACCACCAGTCAGTATGATATAAATGATATGAACTCACTGGATAATTTAAGTTCAACTCACATCTTTTTTTCATCACAGTCCATCAACAGATGAATCAATCTGGACCAAAATGACAACATATTCAACTATGTAACTTTCCCACATATTAGACTTTAAAGTTCAAAAAGAATCAACTGTATTTTTGTGAATCACCAGTAAAAATGTTATTCAAAGATTGTCCATATAAATATATCCAGTTTTAAAAAGCGTTGTGATTTTTCTCTCTCTGTCTGTTGAATTGATTTCTCGCCATGCCAGTCAATGTTCTCTCCATCTTTGGACGACTGAATATTCTCTTTGACTCTAAACACTTAAATGAAGGTTTGTTCTCCTGATTGATCAGTCTGGCCTGAAACATTCACCACTGTTCTCAGATACTCCCTTAACATTCCTACTTCCTCACGAATCCACAATCCTCTCAGCACTCATCAATGATCTTTGGTGACAACTGTGAAAGAAATAATAATCTGTCATAGACACTACGAATGAGGAATAATGGATGCTGCGGATGGTTGCCTTGGAAACGAACCAGTCGACAGACTGCGATGATTCAACACAGATCCATTGATAACAACAGAAATGAAAATCATGTCTTATTGATTGGGTATCCAACATGTTGGGCTTTCAATGGATTCTTTTGCATTTGTTGATTGTTAATCAATGGCTCCTCTCCCCTGATCACTCCTAGCCAACTCTCTCACTTCCAGTTACTGACACTTGATTATCAGAGGAGAAACAGTAACTGCTGCATTACATGAGGGGATGTACTGGTGCTGTTTGCTCCACTGATACTGTACATGCAGACTGTTGGTATGGTTATTGATTACTAAAATAATAAAAGGTAATATTTAACAGCCAAGTATAAAATAATTTCTGCGTAAACACAGCAGTGGTTCCATCAGTGCAACAAGCAACATTGTGCTAGTGTGACTCATAGACTATCAAACATGTATGTAGTCTCTGTGACATTACCCACAGGTTTCCTAAGAGCTGCTGTGAAACTCAGTGTGGTGTCTCTGGTCTTGGCAGTTCTGTCTCCACCGCCCTTTGCAAAGACATGAAGCTGAGGCGGGCTGAATGAAGCGTGGTTGCTTAAACAAGAGGCTATAAACAGTCACACTCAGTACAGTTGTCATAAATGGGAAAATTGGTCTGACATTATATAAAAAAACACATCCTTGTTTGTTCTGTGTTTTTAACATTGTGAATAATAAACTACTGTGTACATTATGTGAATGAAAGTGAAAATTCTTGAGGGAGCACTTAATTCCTGGTAGTTTGGGGGGAAGGTCAAACTGGGACATATGACATGACTCTCACTGTACTGATAAGATTAGTGCCGTGGAAATGTACATTCATTAAACTGCATTTATCTCAGCCGGTAAACATGCATGATGTTTGCTGGGAAAGCTCTCTGCCACTGAGTGGGATTATAATACAGTGTTTACTGTTTGTCAAAATATTAAGAAAATATTGTCTGTTTTTAAAAATATAATGTCAGCATCCTTTACATTTTATTGCGTTTGATTAATATTATGATAGAGTTGCAAAGTGGGATGTTGTCGTGTTGTCGCATCTGTAGAATCTGTGCGCATCTTTAGCATCAAGTTCAACTTTGGTGAACTTTAACACAGGTGCATGTGTACTGCTAACCTACAACAAACTGTTCTGACCGAGCTGACCTTTGATGGCTTATAATAGTGAGTGAGGCATGTAGCACCGTTCCCTTTAATATAACTCAGTATCAGTATAAACTGATCCACATAGAATGTGAAATGTTAAAGAGGGCGCTCCTCCAAATCGCTCTCCAGCTTTCCCAGCTGGATGTTTTCAGAAGAGCGCCTAGTGTTTTCAGCTGGGAAAAAAGGCTCTGGACACAGCAATCACATTACTTCTGTATTCTGAAGGAATCTTTTATTACAATTTGTTAAATATCTTACACATTATAAATATTTTGCATGCTTTTGCACACTACCTGGTAAATACTTTATTTTATTACCATTATTTTCACTCATGTAAAATCTTGGCGTTGCAGGACAGGAAATGTAATGAAAGCATGTGTTCACCTTTATTTTATGACCTTATTTTGTCCATAGTCGTGTGCCATGCAGTGTCTCCCCTTAGATACTGGATTAAGTCTTCTGTGGTATTTGTTTGTGTAATTGATGTATTTGCCTGGTGAGTGTTACTACCTTGAGCATGAGTGCTTTTAATTTGAACAAAAAGCCTTTGCATAGAATTGAAAATCACTGAGTGTTTGGAGTTAGCAGACCTCTGGACCAGGTTCAGCATGCATGTGAATGAGGAAAGGAAAGACAACAGAAATGACAGAAAATGATTGATTTTTGAATGACTTCCTGCTCTAAAGGTTCATCAAGGACCTGTCTGTGCACGTGGTGCTACATGCTGATGAGAAATGGTCGTTCAGTGAAAAGGCCAAACTTCCTTTATACAACATACTGTAGGTGTGACTAATGTGCAGATGTCGGCAACAGAGAGGTGTTTGAACGCCGTCCAACTCTGATGCTGCCTCAACAGTGCTCCCATCCATCCATCTCCCCGTGCATTTTGGGGGGTGTTTGCACTCACAGCCTCTCTGCCAATTGTCCTTGTCCGGGTCACCGCCATGCTGGATGCCAATCTGTCACTGCCAGCTGAAACGCCCCTGCCCCACATCTCTTTTTTTTTTTTTTGCCCCTCTAGAAAGCATTTGGCATGAATTCTTCCTGTGCCTGCTACAGCGAACCCTGCCGCTCTCACTTAATTAAGTAGCAGGGAAGCCCTGTGCGGTGGTGGCATGGTGAGAAATGTGGAGGAATTAGGGGAGACAGAGAGGGGGGGAAAAGAGAAAACCCTGTGCGATTTATAACTCCCATTTGCATAATGGGATTAATAGGACCTCTGTGTGTATTCAGTGGTGTGGTTGAGTAGGAATGGGGAGGGGGGTCGTGGCAGGGGGAATATAGATCAAGGCGAAGCGAGACAAGTGCAAGAATACACCTGCTTGACTGGCTAGTGACAGGCGCGGCTGGATCACCCCCTGCCGTGATGTTTTGATAACATGGCCTCTTGAGGGGAGGGGGCCCCGCGGTGAGCAGACCTCCTCCTTTAACCCCAAGTGTGCTGTGACAGTTGGACCAAATTGTACATCTCATTTATTTACCATGGAGGAGCTGGAGGCATGCACGTATGTCCCCTGTGAGGCCTCGCTCAGATGGCCTGCAGTCTGGCAGACGGTAAACAGTGCCGGGCTGAGCACGTGATCTTATACAAACTTTACGCTGTCACCTTTATACTGTACACGCAAAAGACATTTTGGAGTCGTTTAGAAAACTGCTGTTGTAACTAGTACCTTTATTTTTGATTAATAAGTCATTCTCTAATGCTTCATAGATCAGTTATAACTATTAATAACACCAATGTTTTTTTGTTGCCAGGTTGTTAAAGGTCCTGTTGACTAAATAGATCACTTAGTTCTAGAAAATGGGTACAGATGATCTGAACCAAAGCAAATTTGTGACCAACATATTAAAATGACCAGTGTGCAAGATTTAATGGCATTGCAATCCCCTTACTTCAACCTCACCTTCCTAGTGTGGAGAAACTACAGTGACTGTGAAATGTCAGAAAAACATAAAAAAGTCTATCTAGAGCCAGTGTTTAGTTTGTCCATTCTAGACTACTGTAGAAACATGGTGGTTTAACATGGCGGA
Source organism: Protonibea diacanthus (assembly GCA_028641955.1). Lineage (NCBI taxonomy): Eukaryota > Metazoa > Chordata > Actinopteri > Sciaenidae > Protonibea > Protonibea diacanthus. The sequence goes on from CM053984.1 coordinate 24,799,205, forward strand.
CTGTCTGTACAGTAGATATAAATCTCATTGTAAGGTAATAAAAGCAGAACGATTCTTGTTTTCATGTGATTATACAATCATGAAAACTTAATTGTGCATATTATATCCCATTTCTGCCATATTCTGCAAATAAAGCCCCATAAATGTGACACACTGGACCTTCGATACAGACTTTGTTTGACATTTTTTATAGACTTTTGTGTCTAAAAGGTGAAGGGCTGAATAAAAAGTAAAACATGCAGGTTTTAAAGTTGGGGTCTCTGAGATCTCAAATGCAGTTGCATTACATGCAAAAATAATCTTGACCTTTTGAAGAAGACCAGGGATCACAAACAACTCTAGGGTTAAAGACTCATTAACATTTATGGCTTGATTAGTAAAAAGGAAAATGATTACCAACATTTAGAACTCTAATTCTATCAGAAATTATTTAAACTTGACAAAAGTTGATTTTTTCACACCATGGATGCCTGTACCCAATATTGTTCTTATAAATTACTTATAGCTGAGAGACTGGTGGACAGTGATGTAAACCCATTACCATTAGGTTTGTACTTGGTTATCGGCCTGAGGCCCTTTAAAACAGAACCAGATTGATGGCTGTCAAGGTTCCTCAGTCATTTAGCTTCCCTCTCTGCCCTGCTAAACCTGTACATTCACACTTTTAACTTGTCCCTTTCACAACGCTTCTTTTTTCCACCCATACTGTCTTATTTTAGGTGTGAACCATGGTTTTTTGGTGTTATAACCCATCCTGATGTGTGATGGTGTACAAGCTAATGTAAGGTGTCACCACCTCATCCAGACTCTTGGCAGCAGTCCTTTGGAAAGCAATCCTACTGTACTGTCTCAATCCCAGATCATCACATGTAGATGGAAACAAAAAAAGTGGCTCAGTGCGAGCCACACACACAACACAATAGGTGGCGTTCATGCTGGAAGGAGACTCAACAATCAGCTGTCTTTCTTGGGAAGGACTGACCCCACATTTAGTTTCAGCCTGCAGGAATCAGGTGGACCATCACGTGTGGTCAGAGTGACCCAGTGCAGCACAGGAGAGTATGGAGTGGAGGTCACGACTGAGATTTCCTTTGTTAAAATCACTGAAGACAATACTTAGGGAGTCCAAATGTTTCTGCTCCACACCTGCTTCATTACATGAGAGGATTTGCTGGTGCAGTTTGCTTCACTGATACTGTTTAAAGGAAACATAACCAGCTGAAGTACATCACCGTGAACCTTGCTCCTGTCTTGAAGGTTAAGACTTGAGATCTGCACGTGTGTGTTTGTGCACTAATGTGTGTGTGTGTGCACTGCAGCACTAATTCCATCAGAGCCATTTCATACAGTACACACAATTGTGATGTCTGATCTTGACATTAAAAACCTGCTTATAAACTGCAAAACTTTTAATGTGAAATTTTGTTTTGGAAACATTGTGAGCAGACCTCCTCCTTTAACCCCAAGTGTGCTGTGACAGTTGGACCCAATTGTACATCTCATTTATTTACCATGGAGGAGCTGGAGGCATGCACGTATGTCTCCTGTGAGGCCTCGCTCAGATGGCCTGCAGTCTGGCAGACGGTAAACAGTGCCGAGCTGAGCATGTGATCTTATACAAACTTTACGCTGTCACCTTTATACTGTACACGCAAAAGACATTTTATTTTAAAAAACACCCTCATGGCTTTTTTTTTTTAAATTACCAACATTTATAACTGAAATTCTACAGAGAAACGACTCGAAAGGATTTTTCATAACCTAGCTGCCCTCAAATGTTTTTTATCTGTTTTAATATTTTATCTGTGGATGCTGCAATGAGATTCTGTTTGTATAACCTTAACAATATGTGACATTTTTGGAATTAGTCAAGCAGATTAACAATCCATCATAGGTAAACAGTAGAGTAATAGTTTTTATTTAAATACATTATTTATGAAACAAAATGCAGAACTGTCTATAAAATATATAAAAAACAAAATAAGGATGTTTCAAATTATCTCCATTTCCCAGATTCCTCCATCAATATGTTTTCTTCATTCCCTTTCCTCTCTATTTTCTCTCTTTCTTTCTCTGGATGTGTTAAAATGCTGAAATCAAGCCAACTTGCCATCACAGACGGGCCATAAATCTGTCCTCCAGTTAAGGCTTTTTCTCCTCTGTTGCAGCCCGACCATTGTTAAAGTGAAGGCACCGCTCCAAGACCAGCTGTCGGAGCAGAATACACCCCTAACCCTCAGTGGTTCAGTAGAAACTGAACCCCATCTGTGTTGGACCTCCACAGTCATGTCTGTTTGCTGTAAAGGTTCAAGTCCTAGAGTCAGTACGAAGAGTCCAGGTCAGGTCTCTCCACGATGACGCGATATGAATGATATGAATGGAGATATAGTTGCCCCTGCCTTTTCCCAAAGTCCCCTATCATCTCCTTATCCTTGCTGACGTTCAGGAGGAGGTTGACTCCAGCAGGTCAGCTTCTTTACTTTCTATAGATAAACCTCATTTAAGTTGTCTTAGTCTGTCGCAGTTGTTGGAACTGCAGAAACACTCTAAAAAAGACCTTTGGCCGTGTACACCTTAACCACACCTGTCTAATTTGACCTGCCATCATGTTACTCACAGAATTCAATGATCTGTGACGGAATGTTTGTCTGAATGTTTTATGTGCACTGCTCTTTGAGAAAGAATTCAGAATCACAGTGAAGAATTCAGAATTCAGAGTCACTCCTCATTTGTGCAAATAAATTCATGTCATGTCATGTTCATTTTGACTGATGCCACACACAACTTGCAGAACCCTGTTGTTGCAGTCAGGTTAGCTACAGTGAACCAGTCAACCTGCCATTGTACTGCTGTGTGGGTCACTGCGAACATTGTGCACAAGAAAATATTTGTTATTCCAAGCATAAGCAGATGGTGTGTGTTTATGAATTTCAATGTGATAGTGATCATGTGTACTTATGAAGGTTTGTCTTCCCGTGCTGCCGTTCTGTGATGAGCCCGGTGGGTGAAGCAGGCTTACGCTGTGTTACTGAGAGAGGGGAAACAATGAGTCCCAGGATCACGCTAAAATCCCCCATGCCTCATTCAGCCTCCAGGTTGCCGGAGTGCCACCCCTTATTTAATTACCTCCCTCTGTCTGACAGACCTGCTGCCTGCGCTGGCTGCCATTCCTGCATTACATTAAACCTACACACTCTCACATGCGCTGTCAGAGATCCACTGGGGACAAGTACAGGCGGCAGAGGCCAGCCTTTCAGAGATGAAGCAGGCCGGCATGAGTACGTGCGCATGCACAAGCGCACAAACAGTGGCACAATCCCCTCTGAGCAGGTGAGAGCGGTGCAGATGCTCTTCAGTCGGCAGGAAAAATAAGCCCTTAATTACTACCCAGTCTGTGTCTCCCTTCCTCTGTTCTTCTCCCTCCCCCCTCATCCTCCACTCCTCCGTCGCACTGCACTGCGGTTGCGGTGCTTGCCTCAAGGCTGGTGATTGCGGCGCAGGGCTCCTCCGAGAGTCTTCCCTTGTTATTATCCTTAAACAAGCAATTACAGCTCAGTCCCAGAGTGGAGCAAAATAGAGAGGGACACACCCATAGAAAAGCTCTGGGTTCCTCAGACAAACGAATAGAAAAGCTCTCCCGGGCAATTTTGTTTCTGGAATTGGTTGCGCACTCCCACCAGCACTGTGATGATGGAAGAAACGCTATGGTTAGCATGAAAACCAGCGAGTGGGAGCAAAGAAAGCAAAGTTTAAATAGCAGCGCTGAAAACAACACAAGCAGATTTGCTATGTTTGACATTAGACGGTTACGAAACACATTTTTCTATTTTTGCAAAGGCATCGCAGTGATTTTACTTCTGTCTGGGTTTCGGGGAACAGTAAATAAACAGGGCCTCAGGAGGGGCAGCTCCAGTTCAGATGTTCGGCAGCCAGGGAAAAGTTTGGAGGACCTCGAGCAGTGGATGGATAATGTACTTGTTGGAGTCAGATTCAGAGGGGCTGAATGTTTTCAGTAACCTCACATGTATTACTCAGAAGACCTGCCTGGACAATTTAAAGAGATGAAAATGACTGCAGGATTTAGAAAACTTTTAGTTTTTCATGTTTAGAATGCCTTTAGTTGGTTCATTGGTTACTTTATCCAGGGATGTAGCAGGAAAATCTGAGTCGCCTCAAAGGGCCCCTTTGCTTTGCTGGCATCTCTGCATATTTCAGCCCTTATTCTTAACATATGCAATAACTGTGTAATGCTTTTACTATAAGGTCCTGGGTGTAAGACAAGTATGGAGAAAATAATCTTACATGTCTGACTCTGGGCTGGAATTAGCCTCTTGTATTAGATATTGTAATCATAACACTTATAACAATATTGCAGACTGATGTTTGCTTTGCAGATCTCCCTTCACTGTGAACTGCCGCCAGTGATCAGCAGAAAGCACTTGATGTAGTCACCTTGTCTCACCTCTTCAGTAACATGACAGGGCACTGTGGAAGCTGCTGCTCATAAACCACACATGGACTTTCATGGATTTCTTTGTGTCACAAGAGACAAGTGATGTGTTGCATCATACAGATAACAGTCAGTGAAATGAAACAAAAATATGGCTGCCAGGGTCTGTGTGGATCTGCCCATGTTTGCAAGATCAGAATTTTCATTTTTGCTCCCATTTTTCATGTTCTGAAGTAAGAGATCTAAGACTGAGTAAACAGCAAGGTGTGTCCTGGATTGGTCACAAAAAAGGTCACTCTAAAATGTGCAGTTTGATATTGGGTTAAAGATACCATTTTTTCAGCACAAGGGAAAGTAATGACCCACCCTACTCAACCTCTGATTGGCTATTATTTAATAGAAATACTGTTGGAATGTCAGGATGAGCCAATCAGAGGCAGAGTAGGGTGCTTCTTGAGATCTCAATATACATCACCTGTCAGGTGGCTGGATTATCTTGGTAAAGAAGACATGGATTTTAACTAATTTGTTTTGTGAGCCACCGTTTGCACATGTGCAGACACACACAAACACACACACATTTTCTTTTTTTGTACTACCACAGGGGGGAGCCAAAGTTGGACACAATTCTGCATACATTGGCATTAAATGCAAACATACTGGAAAGATTGTTGCAGGTTACTTACAGTAAACACATGAAAAGTGGACTTTTTAGTGACTTCACCACACAGTGACCAGTGCTCTTTTCTATTTGCAGTCCCACTATGTGATTTGGAACTTTAGAAAAACAAATCAAAGTCAAAAGTTTCCTGGAGCAGCTCTGTTACTGGGCGGGTTTGCCTCTCCTCTGCAGATTCTGTTTCCTACATAACACTGTGTGCTGGGGTCTGGCAAACATTAGTGCCAATTCCACCATTGCCCCCTATAGTACGTATTCCCCTCTCTCCTGTTTGCTTCCTTGAAGTTACATCACAGGCATTACCTCACTTCACAGTGTAGTCTAAACACACTCACTGTGATGTTGCCATAACAATGTGTTCCACTGACTCCCAGCTCAGCCCTGGCTCGTCCAGCATCAAGGCAGTCCATCACTCATAAAGCTGTAAAGCTGCCCCCCCCCCCACCATCGCTGCGATGACGACACACTGTTTTTCACAAGAAAAGCCAGAGAGGAGAATGGATTCACCAGATGTGCTGTATTAAATAGACAAATAGAGCATGGGAAAGCTCTTTATAAAAATAATGGTGCAATTTGAAAAAGAATGACATCAGGGCTCAGGACTAAGAAAGCATTAGCTTTTAGCGTCTTACAAGTCTTGTTCAATTTGTAGATTCATGATGAGAAGGGCTGAAATTCATATTAGGAAGAAGTCAAGGCAAAGGAAGCATGGGTGCTTTTTCTATCCATACAGTCTGAATATATTGCATTGACAGCAGGGGTCCTCAGACATGCCAGAAAGCTCAGAAATGTAGAGAGAAAGTCCCCACACTGTAGTTTGATAGAACGTAGTGCCACCATATGGGATACTGTTGTTCACTTCAGATAAACATACACTGTTTCACTTAAGTACATGTGGGAATCTGATTGATTATAATGGCCATTTTTTTATACATTTTCCAGAATGCATTCATTTCTGTGGAACTACAGAGTAATGCTCTTTTTGTTGGTGGTTTTCCAACAAAAAGAAAAACATATTTTCCAGAACTTCTCTGTGCCCCCAGACTCTAGCTAGGCTCCATTTTGAGTTCTTCTTTTTTTATTTTATTTTTTTTGCCATTGGCCCAAAATCATGTCTTTTATAAAAAAAAATGTATGATAAATTCACAATTATGTTGCAGTAGTTTAAAAACTATAAGTCCGATCTGGCAAATGTTTTGTGTTTTAAACATGTGTGTACTGTATCTACAGATGGGTGACAAATCCACGGCAAAACACCTGAATACATGACCGGAGAAACATAATGAATGCAGATGCCAGGCGGGGCTCACTGAATGGATTGATGCATATAAACATGATGCGAATCATATGCTGCAGCATTAGCAGACACCACATCTCAATCCAGCTGAACACCTATAGGAGAGAACGTGTTAAACAGAGTTCTCCCTCACACCCTCACATCATCAAAACACCACAATGGGAGAATATCATAACACCCTCATATATCAACATCAGCATCAGACTGTAAAATCCAGTCAGGCTCTAAATACTGTATAATATAACTTTCAATGCAAAAAGGATTTAAATTTGGAGTAGCAGGTGTTCTTTAGATTACATTTCTGGTACGTAACAAAGCTTCAGAAAAACAAATCTGTTAATCACGCTGGTTTCACTCCTCTCTGTGCCTTTAACATTCTGATACTAAAGCATAAGCAGACGTTAGTGGGAAAGCTAACGTGGGTTGCGGCTCTTGTGTTGTGTAGCAGGCAGCTATCTGGCTGTTAGTTAGTGTGACTGCTGTGCTGGTGATAGAACGCTTTATGCAAATGTGGTTTCAAATGATTGGCAAGTTCTCCATCTATGTAGATGGAGAATTAGTATACTGCAGAGTTCCTGCAAAAATAGGGCAATGTCATCATTCAACAAAATCTAAATTTCTTTTTAGTGTGACTTACAAAGCAGATATGCATGTTGTAGCAGAAAGATCAGTCAATTTCAGTTAATCTTTAACACAAAGATGTGAAATTGATATTATTTGCTATAACTAAGTCCCAGACATGAAGCAAATACATGTATTCCTGTATTTCTTCATCCATTCTGGGAAGATGTTGGTCATACAGAGACATACAGTGACTAATGACTGAGCCAATTACTCGAAGCATCCCCACAGGGCACACCATGTCTACATCAGTAATGAACGCTTGACCATGATATCAACTTTATCTCTGAAGGAAAACACACAATATCATTTAAAAAGCATTCACTTGTTTACTTTGGGGCTCAACCAAAATAGAAGATACAAAAAGAATCCAGTACACCTTAGGTCCTTTTTCAAGCTATTAAAAAGTTATTAAAGAAGAAAATGTGCTCTTTCTCCAATGAACGTGAGCAGAATTGTTTGCTTTTGTTGCTCAACTTAAATATGAAAAGTAACTCTGCCTGAACCAGAGAGTTATGAAAAAAAAAACAGATATGAGAGCTAATTACGGCAGTCTGACATTTTGTTTGAAATGCTTATTTCTTTAAAATAGCTCAAGGAGTTCATCAGAAAACTCATTTTTCAGAGTGTGATCAGTGAAATGCAAACCAAAGTGCACATAATGCAGAAACACATGTGATAGTAGCAAAAGCTTAATGGATTGGACAGTAGGCTACTCGTGGTTTTGCACGTTTTAGCCCATTAACAATGAGATGTGGGATACTTCATGCTGACCATTTTCCAAAGCATACTTTAAGTTTTAAGATTGATTTTATGACTTCCAGGCAACCACTGGTTCTGCTTCATTCCAGTATAGTATAAAAATTAATTTGAGATGGGTAATCTGTCACAGAGATGATGTCATTACCTTACATTTCTGTCACCATTTTGGTATTGTAATTTACTAGAGCTGAGCATTTTAAAAATTGTCCCTTGTGGTGCATTTAAGGTGTGTCTAACAGTCCAAATTTGAAGATTGCTGGTTGAGAAGGTTCACATTCATCCAAAAAAAAAAAAATAATAAAAAATACAAAGAGCACAAAGGCTATGAATGTCAGTGTGCTTGTTTGAAAAACCAAAACTTCAAGTTACTAAAATCTTATTCCATATCTTGCCAAAGACAAAGATATTGACTGTTTGGAGCAAATTCACCTCTATATACAGATGCATTACAAGCATCTCATGCATATGAGCACAGAATCTGTAGGAAGGGGGACCATAGAATTTGAAGTCATGCTTGAAAAGGCTTTGATTATGATGGTGCAGAGCAAAAAAGGTGAAACACGTTGCCAAAAATCATCAGCTATTGTCTGTTGATTATTTAATATTTATTAGCTTATTTTAAAGTGCTCTGCATTCAAATATCTGTTTAATAATTAGCAGAAATGTGTATATTTTATCATTCCTGCACACCCCAAAACAATTTTAGGCCAAAATGCAGGACTGTCATTTTGAGTTTATTAGTACCATTTTTCCTTACTAATAAATTCAAAATGACTGCATTCATTTTCGCTGTTGTGTTTGGGCAAACAAATTGGCTTTATTAATATTGAATGCATAAACCTGGCTACTGTGTAGTAGAAGGACATGAGTTTATTAGTATTGCTTGCTTCACATTAAGTTTATTAGTTAATTTATTTTAAAACTATATAATTCAAATGGATGGAAATTTTCTATGCAAATACATAAGTGCCCTAAATATTTTTTGAGTCTACTATTCTCAAGTTGCTAATGGGATTGCAGAGGAAGTCTTGGCCCATTTATGTGTTATCCCTTTTGTGGATATCTGCTGGCTACAGCCCCAAAACATCGGTCATTGTTCCCAGAGGCTAAATCATTATCAGACGATGATAGCGATTGGTTCTTAGATTGGGCTAGAATAAACACAGTTGATCCTGGTCAAATTAGTGCATTAGGGTTCATGTAGGACTTAGCAAGAGGGAGAAGAATGTGTGGAATAAAAACAGATCTTAAATCTTTGAAGCAGTGTGCTGAAATGAACTAGTGCATGTAAGTTAGGAAATCAATCCAAAATATGATGTGCTTTGGAAAATAGTTGGGAATAAAGTATAGCCGATTTGAAGTCCATGGGCTGAAAATACAAAACCACCAGAACACTCTTTTTAAAATGTTCTCTATGTAGAAAACAGGTTTTGCGTAGACGCCCCCCATTTTTATTTGCAGGAAAAAATTCATTTGCAGTTTGAATTTTTGGGAGATTTAACTTGTAGGACTAGGCATTAGAATTATTCATCTGAATTCTTGCTTTTACACATGTATGATACATCGTGTTTGACCACTGATGAGAGATGACATTTTTGCAGTTGTTTTTTTTTCCTGCACTGCATCTCTGCACATGCAAACACTAACACATAATATATTATGCTAATATGCTGCTCATTTTAATATGAGGCACTACATTGCTCCTACAAGTCACATCTGTTTTGCAGAAGTTGACTTCCTCCCAAAGCTCGAAAAGACTTGATAGCTCTGTCAGGGTTAAACACATAGCTTGCACACACGCACACACACACACACACACACACACATGCACAATGCAGTGAGACCGTGATGAGTCAAATTGAGGGTTGCTAATTATAGCCTGGGGAAAGTTTTGCCTTTTTGCTCGTCATCAGCTCTCTTTGGGAAGAGCAGAGAAAGAGAAACTGTTGGTGGGGGGTTGATGGGAGGTGGGTGGCGGCTTCTTTCTCTAGGCATCCGGCCTCTCCTCTTCCTCAACTGCATGTGCTCATCATGCACGCTCCCTGCATCTGGACCTCTTCAACAACCCCCACCCCCAAAGCACTGCCTCCTTCCACTGCTTATATTGTGTTTCTTTTGAGGATCTCAGGCACTAAGAGTTGCCCTTTCCTCCATTAAAAGGCTTGTTCTCCTTTTCCCATGTGCACGCCCAGCTGCCTGCTCCAGAGCATGTAGAGGAATTGTGTGATCCGAGGTGTTCTGAAAAAAAAAAAAAAAAAAAAGTTTCTTTTTCTTCCTTAAAGGATAAGAAAGTCATTATTCTATATTTTCTACACATTATGTGTTATATTATGTCTGACTTCCTACTTTATACACAGTTCAAACATTTGCAGTTTTATTTTTTTTAATGTGTAGGATTTAGTGGCATCTACTGTTGAGGTTGCAGACTACAATATACTGAATACACCTCACCTCACCCTCCTCTTCCACTGTAGAAATGTGGCGGTTCTTCAGAAAGTACAGAACAAATCGAAGAGTTCACAAACAGCTGGCTATCAGCAGCACAATTACTACATACTAAATGTGTGTGTGTGTATGTGTGTGTGTGTGTGTGTGTGTGTGTGTGTGTGTGTGTGTGTGTGTGTGTGCGTGCGCGTGCGCGTGCATGTGGGAGTATGTGGGGGATTTTGCACAGTGGTATTATTTGATTATTGCTTTATTATCTCGTGTTATTTGCCAAAAGAGGAGCTGCTCCCTCGGCATATATAAAAGGTTCTTTCAAAAGAAATGAAAACACATAACATTCTTATTTTCAGGTGATTATACTCAAATGAAAACATGAATATTATGATTAAGTACATCCACACTTACACACTGTCCTGTAAAAAAAAAAAAAGAAAAAAAAAAAAGTGGTGCATTAATCCTGTGGTGCATGATTATTTATGGCAGCAGGACGTCGTCTAAATAAACTACCGTGTGTTTGTTCAGATCTTTTCTAAAAAATCTGTGTATTTTCTTAGTGTGTTATTAATTTTGTACTGATTAAGTCCAAATTGTATTTACCAAGAAGAAGAAATTTTAACTTTGATTTAGTGATCTGCAGCAGTAATATTACTGTCTATTAACAGCTGTATGAATTGAGGTTTATATCAACCTATAAAAATTGAATAAACTGTTCAGTCACCCTTCATCCCTGCAGCATTATTCCATGTTGATATTTAGTCTGCACTCACAGAAGAAACCTCTCCAGCATTGTTGCGTGGAGCTCTTCACTTCTCTTCAGTTCATTGTTTGTGAAGAGAAATAACAGTGTCATCTGTAAATCTCTAGACTTACTTTGAAAAACATGTTTTTCTGCAACAAATTATTTTATTCAACAAATCCAAATCTCACTGAACAATGTCATGTTTCCCCAATCAAGTAGTTAATGAATAATCTGTTAATTTCCATTTTAAAAGATTCAGTTCCAGCATTGCAAAATAAACAACCAATAAATGAAGCCTCTAATTATTTTGAAGCCTCTGCAGTACAAAAAAGGGGAAATGTGGGGTGGTCATTGAGCTAGATGCCTCTTTCCTGTGTTTGCATGTTCACAGGACCCCTGTCTGATGTCAGGGGCATGACGGTTGGATATGAAACTCATGGAATAGGGGTGTCAGATGTATCCCTTCTGAAGCTGTTAGTCCAGAGGATCCTCCAGAAGCAGGATGCAGTGCTGCTATCATCCTGCTTCCCGTGTGAATGGAAACCCAGACCCAGGCTCTGTAGTGGGGATCCCCCTCTCACACATACACACAACCACCACATCCCCAAACCCCACCAGGCCTTGGCACTGCACATCCAGCTCCTCCAGCCCTCTGCTGTCCTCCCCCTTGTTTCTGCTTCCCCCCGGCCCCTAATTGCTTTTATGCCTTTATTCTCACAGTGTGAGAAGTTTGACAATGTACATAAACGAAATTCCAGAATAGCAGCGGGATATGGAAAAAGCACATGTGGAAGCAGTTTGTTGCCCCTCTGGAGAAGACTGGGAATCTGCAGTTTTATAGATTTGTTCTGAGTAGAGAAGGATGTTGCTATTAAAGCTCAGGGCCCACTTCCACTTGCTTGTGCCTTGCAGGGACTAAATTCTTGCTTTTTAGGCCCTGTTGCACTACACAGGGTTATGTTTAGTGGACTGAACTGCCCATGTGTTCCTCACTGATTTGTGCAGATCCTTGTATAACTTCTCTGCTTCATGCCAATTACATGAACTGAGATTGTTTTGTATCCAAGCAAAGTGAATTCCTCACACGTGTATGGGTACTAATGAAGTAGTAAATGTTTAGAAAGTAATAAAATTCTGAACAGGCTAGCATCGACACAACAGGACTTTTTACTAAACTTTCTTAAACAAAACTGAGAAGTGGCTAACAGCAACTCAAAGTAATAGAAAGTAGGTAAGCACTCTAAACATGGTATTACATTAAAAATAATAGTCCATCAGAAAATGGAAGAACAATGGAACAACATTCGGAATGGGCTAACTGAAATAATTCTCTGAGAAGTAACATTTCCCAGGAAGGTGTGGAACAAGTTTAATATTCCAATGTATTCAAATTTATGTTGTAAAAAATATTGCTGTAACTGTGAGTCTATAACCAAATACACCAGCTACTGTGAATTAGCCTGTGTTTGATGGTAAAGATCCAGTCACAGATAAGAACATCGACAAGTGTGAAATGAGGAGAGTTAAATGAAACAACATGAGTTAGTTTAAGAGTTAGTTGACTGTGGTTATGTCTCTAATTGCAGGTCAATTTGTTGACACATAGTCGCGTAGTCGACATGTTTGTCTACACACCCCTGCCTGCCTGCTCGACTTCACTGAACATATGTTATGAAACTTGTTGTCCACTTCCTGTCTGAAAAGACCATAACAGCGACACAAAGCAGTTTTTAATCATTTGTTTTTGTAATCAGTATGGAATAACACTAAGACATTGCTCACGGTGACACAAATGGGCCAGTTGCTAACAGTTGGGGGTAAAAAAAAAAAAATTCTGAAAAATGTGATGATGACGATGTGGCTGTGATAAGTACGTATTAAATGTGTGTGGTGGGAGTATGCGAGGGATTTCGTACAGCGGTATTAGTTGATTATTGTTTTATTATCATGTATCATGTATATGTTATTTGCCAAAAGCAGCATTCTGATCCACTGTTTCTTCCATACAAATTCAGTGGGAGCTAAAGAATTTCATCATCCTGAACACTATTGAGGAACCTCAGTGACTGTGAATTATGGGTGTATGTGTGGGCCTATGCTGACAGATTAATATCCCTATTAAATCCCTATACCAGTAGATTAACCTTGTTTAAAATAGCTACATGAATGGAATGTGAAGGCATTCACTGAGGATTTACATAATGCAGTGCTTTGAGTAGCAGTGTGGGCACTGTTTACTGTCAGACACATCTTTCTAGAATATTCTTCTATTGACCTGTTCAGCAATTTGGCGTTTCTTCTTTACCTTTGTCTCTCCTCCAGCTCCAGTCCTCTCTCCACCCTCACTTCTACTGGAAGTGATGCCTTGTTTGCTGCTGTTTAACAATAAGGGAATTCGACTCTCACTGCTCTAATTGTGGGAGTCGAGGGGGGAGGCTAGGTTACAGAGGGTAGGTGGTAAAGGTACAACCAACTCCAGATGTGGGTCTGGAAGTAAAAGCTCCCCAGACTGTGGAGTATAAATCTGATGACTGAAGCCATAAAAACAGGTTTTCCCTGCACCTTCAGTGGCATCCCACAACCTCTTGGGTCACTGAGATTATTGCTCTACCTTTCACCGGTAAATAGTTGGCACTGCAGCCTTCCAGCAGACATTCTTCATCGGTGTTGCTTTCAGAAAAGGAATTTTAAAAATGTCACACATATACTGTATATTTTTGTCCTGTCTGGTTTGATTTGTAAAACATCTTTAATGAATGGATGCCTGTGGCTCAGGTGGTAGAGGGCTTCCTGGCTTCTCCCTTCCAGTCGAAGTGCCTTTGGGCAAGATACTGAACTCCAGCTTGTTCCAGATGGCTGTGCCAATGGTGTATATGTTGGTGTGTATTGTGAGTGCTTTGGATAGGATTTGATAGCATTATATACTGATGAGCCATTTGTTTATGGAATCAATTTTGTGTTAAAAAGTTGAAAGAATACAGCAAGCAAAAAAATACAAATTGATTGCAATGAAATCATTTGAGTATCTTTCTCTGTTTTGTTTGATGCCGTTTTCTTTGATTACGATTCCAGCCTTCTCGTTTGCGGTCCCTGACTTTTTGAGTGTGGTTTTGACACAAACGTGTCTGGTGGGTGGGATTTCCATGGGTGCATTCCCATTGGCTTTTTTTGGCTCCCATTTATGTTTGACGAACAGCTAAGCAAGCGTATGAAGCGCGTGCCATACGGCTTTGGCCGTACTCTGCTTCTGATTGGTTCTAACAACGTCATCACCGGTGCAACACAGTGCACCTGCTTAACAACAGCAATTTACTTACCATATGTTTACATTTTTCAGAGTATGGCATACGCTTCATACGCTTGCTTAGCTGCCCGTCAAACATAAATAAACCAGTGGGAATATGTAGTACAGTTTGAGATTAAAAAGATTTAACATGTACCAAAATGTTGCACAGAAATAAAGAAAACTATGAGCAGACTTTATCACTGCAGCACTCTATGATTTCCAGGTAAATAGCACAAAGTTTCACATAACAAAGTAATCCACCTTTCCAGCTTTTAATTAATTAATGAAAAACACAACTTTTTTGTCCATACAGCCCTGCCGTTTTCTCCTCCACTGAGCCAACGGATGGTCAGCGGACAAGAGCACAAAAAATTATTTTGCAGTAAAAATATGGTGTTGGAAGCTGGGTGGCATAGTGCCAATTCTTGTGGTACAGTGAACAGTCAGAGTCTAGTAAATGTGCTATAACTGCAATGCCAAAGAGTGCCATAAGGTGGTGCTTCCCTTTGTTTTGTTATGATGTACTAGAGTTGAAATGTACTTCTGAGCACTCAAAGCATTTTTTACACTGCATTCACCCATTTACACACGTTCATACACTGATAGCAATGGCTGCCGTGCAAGGTGGTAGGAGCTGACCATTCATACACATTCACACATCGATTAACCGAATCAGCCTTTGGCTAGTTTGGGAGCAATTTAGAGTTCAGTATCTTGCCAGGACACTTCAACATGCAGACTGGGGGAGCCGGGGATCAAACCGACAATCATCTGATTAGTGGACGACCCGCTCTATGTCCAGAGAGTTGCTGAAATGGTCCGGACATACCACCCCTACCAATTCAGTTCAATTCAATATTATTTATATAACACCATATCATAACAAAAGGTATCTCATGACACTTTTCATACAGAGCAGGTCTAGACCGTACTGTCTATAATATTATTTACAGAGACCAACAGTTCCACCATGAGCAAGCACTTGGTGACGGTGGCGAGGGAAAACTTCCTTTTAACACGCAGAAACCTCGAACAGACCCAAGCTCATTGGTAGACCGCCATCCGTGGACGAGAGAGCACAGAACCTCCGGGGAAGAAGTTTAGTTTGTAACATGATTAACATGCATTAATGAGACAATGTCCACAAGACATTCAGAACAAATCAGACACTGCAGCCAAATTCTCAGGACATGGTGGTAGCCGGTCTAGGTGGGCCACAAGGTGCGCCAAAAAAAAAATACAGTGGCAAAAAAGTGGAGCCAGAACCGACTTTTGGAGGAACACAAACTGATGTCACACTGCGGTGGACAATCCGGCGACGGGACCAGTCAAATTGCTCCACAGTCATCTTGTAATGTCACTGAGACAGCAGTAGTGAAGTGACATAGATAGTAAATGATAGAAAAGGAGTACTGATAGAAAGCTAATTTCTGATCGTTTCACTGTGAGTGACATTCAGCACAAATAAACACACGCACGACCCCCAGTATAGCCACAAAACCCTGCAATGCCTGATTTGGTCTGGATACAGCCTTGTGTTCACCATATTCTGCTGCTCATGTAAGTTTGTTCAATAGAGGGTTGTGGAGGCCTGCTATTGTATGGTGAATGTGAAATACTGTAGAATAAAATAACAAATCACTCATCAATCAATTTGTCATTTGAGCTGATCGGCTATAATGGGGTCCTGCTATTTAGCCACCTGCTGCTAGCCCTATCCACCAGCTAATAAAGAACAATAAGCACAAATTAACAAAGCAAACTGAAAGGAAACCATAACAAATCCCTCAAGGGGAACACGTTTCTACTCTGTTAAACTGTCTCAGAGCAAGTTTATGTTAAATTAAGCCGTGAAGCTGATATAATAGCTTCTTTCATTCACTAAAAGGTCAGCAGCACCATCAAGACAGTTTGCAGTTGGTAAATGGATTGAACTCGCAATGACAAGTTCACTTCAGTACATTCATTATACTTGTTTTGAGTCTTGTTTTTGAGTATAAAACAGTGTTTCATGATGGGAAAATCATTCTGTGTCAGTTAGTCTGTCAAACAATTTTCTCCAGAGGATAAACCTGGCCACCTATGGGCCACTTTACCATGAACACAACGCTGTAAAAAATACTTTCCCCACAGTATTAAACCAAATGTTTGGTCATCTTCATGAACTCTCTTCTTCTATCGGGACCAAAGTTCTACATGCAAAAAACACATTTGTACACATTGTGCACATTTGTACTCCTCAGAGGATGAATCCAGTTCATTTTGATGCACCATGAGCTCCTCTTCAACACCACTATTTTCTCTCTTACTTCCCCCTTCTATTGGTGAGTCCATGGTGCCAAAAATGTGTTCCATGTGTTTTGACATTTGCATAGGGAACAGCAGTTTTTGCTCAGAATCTGTGAGGACTGTTTGAGGAAACATTGTGCGACAGCATGCTCAAAAACTATGAGCCACAACAGACCTTCAAACCTTGATTTGATAATCCAGCACCACACAAAAAAAGCCCTGCTCAAATTACAAATGGACCTTCTGCAGAATTTGTCCCCATCCCCCATATCACTCTTTTGAATGTTATCATAATACATATGCAGTACTTCCTCATAAAATGGAAAAATAGTTAAAGATTTTGTGACAACCAAGCTTAAGCACCTGTCAATCAAGTCAGAAAAAACTGACCAAAATGACAGAAAATACTGGATTGTCCTCAAGGACGATGTGGTCAAAGAAGATGGACAATGTTTCCCAGATGTTGGATTTTTAATGTTAAGATGCTGACCATATTATCTGTCCAAAGATTTCACAAGTGTTTTTGTCTCTGCTGTTTACCATCCTGCAGATGGAAATTTGAAAAATACAATACAGGAATTGTAGTTGGTGACTTCTTAAGTTTCTTAAAGAAAGGTGAAAGCATGTTATCAAGAAAGTATTCTGATTGGAAACAACTGCAATATGATGTAAACAACCCAAGTGTTCAACGAGTGTTCTGCAGCTGGTGACTAAACCCACACACAATCATCATACCAGTCATTGGTATCTACAGTATCAACAGAGGATCAATGATATCACTGAGGTGAGGTGCCTGTGCAGAGCCCAAAGGCTACAAAAAGACATATACTCACCTGAGCCATAGTCTGTTCACCTTGCTGCCTGTCTGCCAAGCGATACAGAAGTATCCACTGCTGTGCCACCGGACTACAGAGCAGCTTCTTTCCTCTGGCTGTGAGATTCCTCAACTCATCCTCTGCACTCCATAAATAAATAACGGATCATGGAACTCTCTGGCATACTGTATATGTATGAGTATATTATTTTATTTTATTCTGTTTGCATTTATCTGTATATACTCACTCTATTTTCTATCTGTGTGGAGCATGAACTTGAATTTTACTATATAACCTTGTGTTGTGAAATGACAATAAGTGAAGCTTGATACTTGATCATTTGAAATTAACTGAGGTTCTCTCAAGCCTTTCAGCATATCACTCTCCAGACAAAATAATCTTTAAATAAGGAAAGTATACCTGCAGCGTCTATGTCAACTTTGAGATAAATGTTATTTTGCTACTTGGTTGTTAATGGTTGCCTACTAACTGCTGCATTAATTGTTCTATCATAAGATGCTGTCATCCTTTGATTATGTTTCCACATTTTGTTTCAGCAAAAATGGTGTCGTTTAGGTTCAAATTCTTTGCAGCACTGGCATATTGACTCCAGTTAAGCAGGTTGCTGGTTCTTAACATTTTTCTCTGATTCATGGCCCACATCTCCAATTAGTTTTTAAAATCTGTAATAGTTTTTATACTTGGCTGAGGTTGTCAAATTGATAAAAACAAATGAGATTAATGGAGACAGGCTTAAAAAATATTTATGAATGTACATGAGGTATATGACTCAAGAGACAAAAACATCAGATCTGTGTGGAGAGATGAGGAGACCAGTTGGAGATCTTATCTCATTGTGTCCTCTTCTGCAAACATATAATGGCACCCAGCCAGAGAATTAATGCCACCAAATGCCCATCTGCATCAGTTAAGTCTTAATATACACATGTTCACATTCACCACAGTAGTGGATAGATAGTTGCCACCTTGGCATTCTCACAGTCAGCTTCATGAGGTTGTCACCTGGAATAATTTTCCTAGTCTTGAAGGAGTTGTACTGTATATGCAAAGCACTGTGTTGCCTGTTTTTACTTCACTCTGCGGTCTAACTCATCCCAAACCGTCTCTGCTGGGTTTAGGTTGGGTGATTGCGGAGGCCTGCTGATTAGTTTCCTCAAATTGTTGCAGCTAGATCCGTTAGCTCTTCTCTGCCAAAACAAGTCACAAGAGTGCAATCACTGTCTGAGTGTATTTTATCCAGACAGCCAACGTTTTATTTTGTCATGTTGTCAAGTTACTTACGCATTGAATGTTAATTAGCTTGAGCTGATATCATCTGCCACCGGTGATATACAAATAGTAAAAGCAACACTGGCTTAAACCGCTTAAACATTACCTGATTGGTCAGACTAATTTACTAATAGATTAAGTTAGGTTTGGCACTTCAAGAATGCAAGTATTTTTTGCCAAATGGGAACCTGATCCAAATAGAATGGGTTTTGGAGGCCAATCCTAGTTATTACATGGACTTAACTGGTTATGCAACAAAGAAAGCACCAAACAATTAACTGCTTATAAGCTGGTCTGTAGACACTGAATTGGAAGATGATTAACTCTGTTACAAGTATTTAAAAATAACTTTTTAATGGCATTCTACCATGCCCTAGGAACAAAACTGCACACATATTGTCAAAAAGTCAACTTGGGTGCTGTCATGCGGGGCCATGAAGAAAGTCTCAGCTCTCTTGTTTGGAGCTTTGTGAGAGGTATTCGCGTGCTCACAACTCATGACAGAACTCATCAAGTTAGCATAAATTCCTCTGAGGGGGGATTTTCCCTTTGAGACACAGATGGAGAGTGTGACCACAAAACCTCACACAGAAAGTTAAATTGAATTTGGCTTGAGCAGAACTTCAAACTGCTGTGAGTCACCAGCAGCAGAACAGCAGTGTGGTCAGAGTCAGAGGCGATTCTAGAGTCTGTTGGGGCCCTAAGCAAAAATTCCCAGGGGGCCCTTCCGACCAGTGTTCATCACCATTATGTTATAAATCTGACACCAACGAAAAATGCATGAAATCAAAACTTTTTTTATTCCAAATGTTCACATATCATACCATACATATTTGAATTAAATAGTGTGAAAAAACTTGTAATTTTGAAAATGTAAAGAATAATAAAAAACAAAATAAATAACTAAATAACAACAAGGTTGTTAAAACTCACATTATAAGGCTAGTGCTTATCAGCACTTTTTAAGCACTGGTTCAAATTCTGCCTTGGCTACTGCAAATGCCTTGGCTAAATTGTACTTTAATGTATTCACATCAGTAGAAAGTTGGCACAATTTGCATTTGGTAGGGGCACTTTATCGGTGATCCTGATGAGAGATAAGAGAGAGATTTTTAATTGTTCTCCTCATGATAACTTTTGTGCAGCTTGGTCTGAAGATTCTATGTGTCAAGTCCCATGGAAATTAGACAATCTGCGTGACCTGAAATGCTTTTTGATAAAATTCAATATGGCGAAAAATCCAATATGGCAAAAAATGACATCAAAATTGCATTGAACTCGTCTTGATCCAAGGATTTGTGAAATTTGGACCAACGGGTTCAAAGTTATGAAGCTAAATGCACTTCAAACTTTGACATGTTGGTGGCGCTAGGTCTTGATGGTCTTCAGACGATGGCTGGCTGATGGTTGAAGTTTCATGTCTGAACTCCAAACTCTTTTTCTGTAACAGCAAATCCAAATCGGCGGTAAAGCGACCAAACAGGAAGTAGGCCAATATCTTTGCGATGCCTTGATGCATCGACACGAAACTTGGTGAAGCTCCTCTTCATTTTCCTTCAGCTTTATTTCCAACTAGCATCACACAGGTCAATGTCAGGCCAAGCAGCATCGGCAGTCTGCTCTGAAGATGCCAAAATGTTGTTACTATTAATGTGTACATGTGTGAATACAGTCAATGATAGGTATAATTATAAATAATATAATAATATATAAATAATTTACCTTAGCTGTTTTAAAATGTGTTTGTTCCAGACCTCATGGGCAGTCAAAGGTAAAGGGCTGCCAATTATATTGCCCCCTGCAGATTAGGTGGTAGTGCCCAAACACTCTGCTGGCATTAGGTACAGTATAGGGTTAGTTAGAGGATCAGTGTGTTGGATTTTGCAGCATCTGTGTGGTGCTGACTCCTTTTGACATCTCCTTCCAAGTGTGAAGGAAAAACTATGGTGACAGCAGAACGCACAAAAAGAGAATCAGTCAAGAACAATCTGGAACTGGTGTTTAATTTGTCCATTCCGGGATACCGTAGAAACATGGCAACCCAACATGGTGAATTCCATTGTAGAGGACAGGCAGCATCCGTTGATATGTAATGTATGTAATGTGAGGGTGGTTGGATCACTCTTAATGAGAAGAAACAGCAGAATGGAGATGGATAACTTTCTCAAGCAGCTCTTTACTGATGGCCTATTCACTTCCTTTATCAGACTCATCGTGTGACTGAACTAACCAATCAGAAGCTTAGGCTGAGGTAAACGTGAGGGAATCAGAGAGGCAGATTCAACAGAACATCGTAACTCTCTTAAAGATGCAGTTGTAAAGGTTTAAACACATAAATAATGTGTAATATAAATATGTAAATAGTTAATTGTTTAACCATTGTAAACACATTTTTAGTAAATGAACTCAAATATAAATTATATGAACCTCTGAGCCTTACAACTCTCAGATATGAAGTAACTTAATAAAGCTTACATATATAATATTAGTCTTAATCAAAGGTAGCAAAACAAAATGATTCTTATTTTAGGTGAATGAACACTAATAAATATAGTTGTGAATATTAGATTCAATTTCAGCCATTTTTTGTAAATACAGACACACTGGACAAGAAGGTCAAGGTTTATTGAGGTCGTCTAGAGCCAGGTTTAACTCCCATGAGGTCACATCTATCCACCTACCTGTGTGCAGAGACATTTTGTAGAGACATGTGAAAGGCATGCAAGTGGGCAAAAATATTTTTAGAAACAAAACTGAATTTTAAATGGAACGCAGAGTCCTGTCTAACGTGAAACCAGCTGTACCTCAGTGCTGACACAGAGCCGGTCCTGCACTGGTTCTTGTTTGTTTAGTTGTGCTCGGGGTGTTGCAGCAGAGCTGTAGTAGTGTTCTGACTCACTCTGCAGCAGCTGACACTTTGAACACAGTGTGAAAATGACAGAACTTTGAATGGAAATGGTGGGCCTGTGTCAAATTCCAGTGAGTCACCATTAAGCGGCGTACATCCCTCTCTCACCCCCCCACATCTGGACACTGTTAACATTCCTCACCGCTTGTGCACACACAGACACACACACACACAGACAAAAGTACTGTTAAATATGTAGCTGTGCAGTCACTGTATACAGTATGTAACAATTTAGTCTTGATTGTTGCTGTTAAAAGGATGTTCTCAAACCCAAGAACTCCTGAAAACACACACACACACACACACACACACATCCCAGTTATAACCAGTATGCGTGAGAGATGGCGTATACTTGGTTGCACATGGACTGGTGTACCTTATGTCAGGGTGATTCACACTGAGCTTAAATACCATTTCCCTTCATATTCCCCCAACACACACACACACACACACACACAGCCGTCCTTGCACACATTGAAAATGAGTTTTGTCAAAGAAAATGAGATCAGCACTTATTTCTATTCTCAAAGATGATCTAAAGTGATTTTACACAGTATTCTAATTTAGACATTAAATCACTACTGAGTCGCTACAACTTCTGCTGAGGGAAGCGTTATCATATAGCTTCCACTGCACAAAATGAAACTTTGATCTCTGCATTGAATATTTAGTATTTTACTAAATGTTTAATATGTGGCATGAGAATTACTTTAGCACAATGACTTTAAAGTTCTAGGTACTAACTAAAGTAGTACTGCAGTTAACCTGTGATAACAGAAACAGTACTGAGTACCTCAGCTGGACAGATAGATCAGTTTCTTTAGTTGACACAGCTCTCCCTGCTTCCAGACTTTGTTTAGCTAAGCTAAACATGTCCTGGACCAATCAAACATTCTAACCTCAATGACAAAAATGTATTTTCTAGTGCTTTCCAAAGTTACAGACATGACCAGTGGTGTAGTGGTGTGCATATGCAGCTATACACACAGATAGGCACATCTTGCAGACTCGGGCTGCAGCCACTCCTGTTACAATCTTTCAGGAAATCTGTGATGGCCACCAACTGTCAGTGCTCCTCCTGCTGTCTTGTGTTTTTTTTTTTTTTTTAATTATTTTGCATGTTGACTGTAGAGGTAGATATAGACAGAGCCATATTATCCCATTGTCTAGCATCTGGGCGGGCTGGGCATGCAGGCTGGCTCCTCATTCAGTCTCTTATAATTGACCACTGACTGTGGCTGTGACTCAGGAGGTTGAGCGGGTCGTCCACTCATCATCAGTCTGTGGTTTGATCCCTGGCTCCTCCAGTCTGCATGTTGAAGTGTCCTTGTGCAAGATACGAACCACAAATTGCTTGTGTAAGTGTGTGTGAACAGCACACATAGATTCAACACTGCCGACGCCGCTGACTTATGCACTGCAGATTCATGAATTATGTTGCTTTTGTAAATATTGTTTACATTACATTGACTCTTGTGTGGTCTCACTGCACTGTGACAGACACCTTTGTTCCCTGACTTTATCTTTTAAAGGAATAGTTCAACATTTTGGGAAATACAAATATAATCAGCTTGCTTCATGTGTATGCATTAATCATGAAGTTACAGTCAGGCTATGGTTAGCCTAGCCTAGCAGAAAGACTGGAAGCAGTGGGAAACAGGCGGTCCAAAGTGAAAAACACCTCTGAGTTTCCCCACTTAAGAAGCAACTCCTTTGTTTAATACTTGGACAAACAGAAATCTAAAAACAACAATTAGTGGGTTTCAAAGGAATTACGTACTATAACCAAATCTTAACCATAGCAATAGCAGATCAGGATCATATGAATCATTTTTTGACAGTGATTAACAGTGGCAGAAAATGACTATGGACATTTACTCAAGTATTGTAATTAAGTAAAATTTTGAGATCCTTGTACTTTGCTTGAATAATTCCTTTTCCTACTACTGTATAGTTCTACACCATCAGGAAATGCCCATGTGTTTTTTTCCACAGCTACACACACAGCTGTTTACCTTGCAGGTTTAGATTAATAATACAAAATATAATCAGGGCTTTATTGATCCATTGATTCATGAGCATCACCTTTACTAGCTGCAACATAAATGTGATGAACAGATTAATGCATCTACAATTATAATCCATTGTCACATGGTTCACGTGAATACTCGATTCTGACTGGCTACAGGGTGACCATTAATCCTTCGTATAGGACACTTACTAAGTAATTCCAGTAAAATTATAATTGTAAAATGAAAATATTTTATTTACAACATTACTGCTTCATCACCACCGGATGGCGACTGTAACACACATGCTGCAAGAAGTTCACCGCCCCTCTAAACTTACTCATTATCTGTGTAAGCAATCATCTCACATCTACATTACTATTAAATCTGCCATATCAGGCTGACAGTAAATTACACAGCCGATCTATAGTTTTTGAAAATCCTGATTCAAGAACACTAACACAGCTCCATAGCTAGCTTGTCTTGTCGTGAAATGTACTGTGAAATGATATTCACCATTTGTCAACCATCCATAGTGTTACTGACTTTGAATCTTGTTAGCATAATGTTAGCTTTGTGGCATGTACCTGGGCCAAAGGGCTCGATAAGCTGAGCGGACTAGAAACATCTCTCCTTACCAAGTAGTATGTAAGGTTCATCCTATTTATTGGAGTAGTGACTGCACACATACAAATATAAAGGAATGGTCTTAAGTTTTTTCTTTGGCACGTCACCATGGTATTAGAAAGATAATGCCCTTTGAGGTGTCCATAATCATAAATTAATGATGACAGGGAGGACACAAACAGTGGAGAGGATGACAGTCGCCTTTGTCGCTGTACGTCAGATTGCTACCAACCTCCTGCTTAGAGCTTACATTCCGTTTAGCAGACTTTTATCCAAAACGACTTACAGAGAAGGGAACAATCATGGTACAGTGCAATAAGAAAGCGTCATGACAATTCTTAAAGAGGTAGTTTTCTCATGTCCAATTGTAGGTAATGCAAGGAGAGGAGGTCCTCTCTGAAGAGCTGGAGGTCTTCAGGAAGTTTTTAAAGGTAGAGAGGGATGCCCCTGATCTGGTAGGAACTGGTAGTGCGTTCCACCAAAGAGGAACAACAGATGAGAAGAGTCTGGATTGCCTTGAGTGAACAGGTTGCAGAGCCAGGCATTGTTCATTGGCGGGGTGCCACGGTCGTGAGGTACAGTAGCATATGCCTGTATAAGGGTGTTCAGGTAGGTAGGTGCAGTACCGGAGACAACTTTGTAGGCGAGCATTAGCGCTTTGAATGTAATGTGGGCTGCAGCAGCTAGCCAGTGGAGCTCGATGAGCAGAGGGGTGACGTGACCTTTTGGGTTGGTTGTAGACCAGGCGCGCCGCCACATTCTGGATCATCTGAAGAGGTTTCACTGTGTAGGTTGGCAGGCCTATCAGGAGGGCATTACAGTAGTCTAGTCTTGAAATGACCACAACTTGTGTCAGAGTGCAAAGTGCAAAGCAGCATGACTGGGCAACCGAGGCAACATGACTGGAAAAGATTAGTTGGGGGCATAATAGTAATATACAGAGTAATATAGTAATATACATTGGACATCTGGAATGGGCTATACTGCATCATGAAGACTTTTAAGTTTGGTACTTTAAGTATAATTAAATATTTTGGAATTTTTATTGAAGTATTGAAGTTTTTGAATACATTCCTTTTATTGGTGGTTTTGAAAGGCACTGTTCCAGAGAGGCACCAATATGGTCACTAGTATGCATCTTTTTTTAAAGCAATAAGAAAAGATGCGTTTTGTCAGTTAGTTTTGTGGATTTGGTTTACACCCAACCATACTACAGTCAGATGCATTGTGTGTTTCTGGTTAAATACAGTAAGTGGTATGGAAGCTTGGATGATGTAGTCATGTGGTCATGCAGTGGCTACTATTGGTTGTGGCTTCTCATTCAATGAAGCATCATTACATCAAATTGGATGCAAGGAATGGACTCATGTGGCTCAGGAGGTAGAGCAGCTCGTCCACTAATCAGATGGTTGGTGGTATGATGGCCGGCTCCTCCAGTCTGCAGTGTCTTTTCCACTAAAACCTAAATTGCTTTCGCAGTGGTGAGTGTGTGCCATCAGTGGTACCTGTTTCTCTTCATTCCCTTAAAGGTAAGTGTCAAGAGCACAAATTTGCATATTGAGCAATTAAATCATCCGCAACCTATGAGTATCTGCAAACAAATCCACTGATTATTGACTCTTTTAAATGTTTTTTCTTTTTTTCACTTCTCTCCCAAAGTCAATATTGATTCCAACTTTCTCCCAAACTCGTAAATTAAAAGAAGATTTTTGTCCCAAAATGTTGGACTGTTCTTCCTGACTCCATGAATGTAACTTTGAATGCAGTGAGCCAGCACCACCAGAGGAAAAAGGTCTCATGAATAAGCGTGGAAAGACTCCCTCAGCCTGTCACCAAGAGAGTGAGTGGAATATTCACCACCTTCAGTGTGAAGTTTGTCCTGCGGGCGCTGCAGTGATGGGTACTGGGACCCCTCCCTTGTCCTTCGGTTGACCCCGGTTTGAAGCCAGTCTGTCAGGGAGAGAAGGCTCACAGCTGGGCACATACCGCCTTAACAACTCCCCCTCTGTTTACCTGTGAACTTGAACCCCATTCAGAAACTGGTTAGACCACTGTGTGTGTGTGTGCGCGCGCATGTGTGTCTGTGTGTGCACAACTTCAAGTGGGTACATGCAAGTATATATAACTTTGCCTGTCAACATGTGTGTGTGTGTGTGTGTGTGTAACAGTAGCTGTGTGAAGTGCCGTAGCCTGAAGGTATCGGCTGTAAAGGCTTTGAACTGGCTGCTTTTACAAATAAATGTGAGAAGATGTTTCTTCCTTCTCTCCTAGTCTTTATTTGCCCTGACAAAATATTTGCAGACGACCAAAGAAACTAAACATTATGTAAACTCCATGTCATTTTTATCACCACTATGTTCAGTAGTTCTTACACTTGAACTGTAAGGCCCTTCAGGGTACAAGGACAAGGTGTGAGTATGGCACAAGAAATTTTGCTGATTATCGAAGTCAGTCTTTATTTAGAGGTCAAACTGAAAGTAAGCACAGCTAAAATGTTGCTAATGAGCCACAAGAAACCACTGGCTGTTTAAAACTTCATCTGATCATAAGCAGCCCTTGTGTTGCGGCGTCTGATTTCTTTTAAATGATGTCACTGTGTTCCCAGATCTTGGTAATTAACTTTGGGAGTTGAATGTTACTGAGAGGAATGATTATCAAAACTAAGAAAACAAAAGACCCAAGCAGAGACGTGAACACAGATCATGCAGGCAGTAGAGAAAACAGGCCCTCTAACAAGTGTTGGGCTGAAAACGGGCCCTAGCAAGTGATTCAGAATGCTACTTCACAAATACAGCTGTGTTCAAAGTGACTGTAGCTTATCACAGACCCATGGCAAACAAGTATTCCTCCAAGCATTATTTGTCATACTGATATCATGGTAGTCAGGTCATCTGGTACAGAGAGCAGCAGAGAGCATTCATTTCTCCTCCATTGTTAGCAGTTATACATATAAGATGTGACAGTCAGTCTTTATGGTATTTTAATAGTATGTAAAAAGTGATAGTGATGAGCACAAAGCTGAACATTTTTCAACTCTCGGCGACCGAGCACTCAGCACATAATAGATGCTAAGGTCATGCTGTTGGTGTTTGTAGTACAGTGTAAGTACACAGCTGTCTCACTGCAACAATTCAGAATATTGTCTTAGGAAAAAACCCTTGGTGGACTTGGTGAACACCAGAGAATGTAATAATGCATGTAATGAATTCTTATATTTTGTATTTTATCATAATCACACACTTTGTTTTCTATGAGAGTTATTCCCCGATCATGAGAAAGTGTGTCAAGACAATAACTGTTTTGTTAAGTCAAAGACAGTGCTGTAATAAAATACTGGTTCTTACTGGTACTTCAATCTAAGTAGAGTAGAAGGAAACCAGACGGTGAGAACAAAGGAGTAATAATTGGGCATTTTTGTATAGTACCTACAGGGTACAGCACTGGGAAACAAAACTGAGCTTGCCTTGTGGCTTTCTCTGGCAAAAAGCCACGCTAAACCCATTTTGTTTGTTACATGCCCCACATCTTTGCATGCCTCTATTTTCCAGTTTTCAACAAGGCTCTTGTCCTCTTTTCTGTTTTGAATTAGTATTCATAAATTTGCCTTGCAGCTATTATGCAACTCTTGCTTTTTTATATACTATACAGATAGTTCAACAATTTGGCAGATACACTTATTTGCTTTCTTTCTGAAATTTGAGAGAGTTTAAGAGGTGTTGGTAGGTGTTTCACCACGCCCTGACTCCAGCAAGAGATTGATATCCATCTGAAGTGTCTTAAAGAAAGCCAGTGTTCCCAAAATGTTACACCATTTTTTTTTAAAAAGTCACAGTATGAAACCAAGCAAATGGCATACAGGTTTCCAGACATAAAACTAGGATCCAGTGGTGTTTTACTCCCAAACTGAGACCAAGGTCTCCCAGGAGACATTCCTATTGGGGAAAAAATCTGTTGGACCAAGTTAAATCAATGTCCAGGAAACCGTCTTTGAGCTTTAATTTTGGCCATGTCTATTTCAGACCCCCCTCCCAAACACAAGTGTATACACTGTAATTTTCTGTGTATTATTAGTTCCTCAATGTGTTTCTTTTTATATCTCTATAAACATTTGTAGAAGACCGCCAAACACAAGTTTACTGCTTATGGCTGCACAGCCAAGGAAAAAAAAACGAAAAAAAATCTACTAGACACCCTTTTGTATACCTCCAGCACTACACACACAAAGGCTTTTTACATTTCCCTGAACACATGCATACACACACACACACACACACTGGCCCTTGATGAGTGGATGTGTCGAAGTGTTTTCATCTAAAAGTAGAGTTTTCAGGACACCTTTGAGATATTCCATGAAACACAAGTGTACATGATCTCTCTCTTGATGATACAGAGTTGTAGTGCAGCAATAAGCAGAGAACAATCTCACTTTTATTTCAGCAGAGACATTATTTCATTCAATAGTTCAAAATGTACGATGTACCCTCAGGCGCTCTGCCCCTCGTGTGTTCAAATCAGTCATATTAAAACGTGCATTACAGACCGCAATTAGAGGTTGAACGTTAATTCATCTCAAATGAAAAAAACAACAGGAGCAGAACCCAAAATACAAACAATGGAGGCAGAGCTACTTAGAGAAGAAGAAGGCAGGACGCAAGGTATCAGACTAGAAAGCAAGACATGAAGTATATAACAATTTTGACAAGCTGACAGGAAAATGGGCTGGTTAAGTTCTGCAGGGCGGAAACAAGTGAGTGGTGAAGGTCAGGTACCTGCAGGGCTGATCAGAGACGGTGTGCAGATGGGTGGGGCAGTCAGGTGATTAGGTGAGCCTGAGCCTGAGGACGGGTGGGACAGAGAGACTGACTGCGACACAAATACATGCTTGTATTCAGGTAATAGCTACTACAAAAAAAACAACCAATCAGCTGCCCTGATGAATTATTTGTAAAATAAATAAAATACTGATCTCACTGACCGTTCCAATCGCTTCCTGTAGATGATTCACATTAAAAACCTGTGTGGAGTGATCCTTACCACTGACCAACTGTCAATTATAATTAAACATACTTGTTAAACAGGTGAAATTAGAAATATTAAGACAAATAAAGGCCTGAAGTAAATTACAGCTCTGGCATATTCTTCATTTCTATTACAGACCCGCAAAAGTATGCAATTTAAATCATGTTGTTTACATGAATTGACTGATACTGGCCAATATATTGAGTACAGTCTAGATGTACTTTATACAGTAT
The DNA here is from genome assembly GCA_028641955.1 of Protonibea diacanthus. Taxonomy (NCBI): domain Eukaryota; kingdom Metazoa; phylum Chordata; class Actinopteri; family Sciaenidae; genus Protonibea; species Protonibea diacanthus. Next base: position 24,828,674 of record CM053984.1, read on the forward strand.
GGAAACTGTCATGAGACAACTTCTGTTATGCTTCCATATAAATAAAATAAAGAAATTAAATTAAATTGAACTGATCTTTGACTAACTTCCTTTTCTTATGTTTTTATGTAATAAGTTTAGTTTACTCTACTGATTATTTTCTGGATTTTTTAAATAATTTCTGCTGGAACCAGCAAATGTTTGACATTTTCTTGAAAAATGATTAATCAATTATTAATTGATTTTTCTGCTGACAAATCAAAACCGGTTTTGGCTCTTCCTATGACCACAGCAGAACCTTAAACATGAGTGAAAGAACATAAATAAGGATAGTAACATACTTTATAGTGATACACCGAACATATTGGATTTGTTGCAATTAAATATTAGAACTGCATTCGTAAGTCTGAGCAGTGATGGCTGACAAGTGAACAAAAAAGGGGCCAGTCAGAGAAAATGAAACTTAATCAGATGTCACATTTCTGCCAGCAAAGTTTGACTGACAAGTGCTCTCTGGGGAGCAGAGTACAGAAAGCATATAGCACCAAAGATGGAGATGAAATCAATCCCGAATTACCACTTGTAGGCCGCAGACACCGAGTCTTAAAAAGTACTTGGACACACGCCCACCTACTGTCTACAAATGAACATGCAATTCTCTCCGCGGCTGAGTATGTCGCTGGCGTGGCGAGCCTGCGTCTGGTCGAGACAGCAAGGGGTTAAGCTGGTGGTGGCTGGTGTGTTCGCAGCAGGACAGCAGTGGCCGGGTCTGGGCCGGCCTCCAAACAGATGTTGGTTTGTTTCAGGGCTGTGGTTAAATAGTTGGATGGCGTTCCAGCACACAGGGGAGAGAAGAGGGGATTAGAGCTGTGAGGATTGCAGCTGCACAGACAGAAAGAGAGCAGGAGGAGGGAGAGAGACACACAGATAAAAAAAAGAGAGAGGCTGAAAGCCAATGATGCAGTGCTGAATAAAAAGGATGGTAAGCTGCGTGACCTACAGTCTTTGATTACCATAATGCAAACCACCAGCAGACACAGAAATTAATTGGACTTCCAGAAGACGGTAAATTTATGCTTGATTTTAGGTTGTCGTTCCATTTCAGTTTTCCTTTGAATTTTTATTGATGTGTTAAAATACACAGAACAGCATTTTTGAAAAAATGCTTATTTGCCTTCTTACCAATAGTGAGAGAAAAACAGTGCTCTCTCCAAGTTCAGAAGTACACCTACCAACCATGGATATATAAAGATAACTGTATACAGCAATGGAGGCCAGGCCCTATTCATTATGGAAGCTGCTCAGTGCCGCATGAAGCCAAAAAAGTTTGATTTGTAGGTATAAGGTAACCTGGATCTTCTGCATTGTGGGCCTCATAAGGCAAGTGTACTAAAGACTTCATCCAGCCAAGCTACTAACATCCAGTCTAGCCCTTGGTTAACTTGAATGGGGACAGTACAGTATTGTACAGTATTGTAATACTGTACCTTTTTTTACCTAAAATAACAGCTTCACTATCATGTTGATGCTATACTGACATGTAATAGGGTGAACTGTGCCTCTGTCTGGACGTCTTCTGGTGTTTCCTCAAAGCTGAGTTTACAGTAAAGTAAACTGCCGTGAACTGTAGCCAGAGATGGCTTAGAAAAGAGTCCACGCACTGAAGGCTAATTTCCTGTATCTGTGTCACATGGGTTTAGCCACTGCCGCTCACCTTTAGGAGACCGGCAGCAAGTCCTGAGTCTGTTGACTCCAATGGGAGAAGTGAATGTGAGCTTCAGTAAATATTGGACTCAAAGTCATTCTCACAATAAAATTACATTTTTCAAACAGACAAATCAGCAGAAAAAATCTACTTAGTTTGAGACACTAACCATTCAAAGAGGGAGACGGGAAGTGTATATCATTTCATATCATTGGTGAAGATTGTGATGCATTATCTTCTATTTTGGAAAATCTTTGCTGTAATCGCTGTTAGCTGATATTAGTTAGCTAAGTTAGCTGCAACATTATGTTCTGGACTGATTGTTCAGAGCATGGTAGCATAAACAGCTTTGAACCGCTGGGAAGACGTTTTCTGAAACTTCTAAGGCCAATCCTGACCAAAGTCCACTGGGACTAATTTATATCATAGCATGCTAGCTTAGCTAGAACACGTGTAGCACCCAGAGACTTTTACAAATAGCTGTCGTTGTGCTTCTAGTGACTGTCGATGCTGCTTAGCTCCATGGTTAGCCTTGACCCTCAGCCTTGTATGATTGTTCCCACTACTCTGTCACCAACTCTTTTCCAATGAAAGTAGCTAGCACTAGATCTAGAATTACTGAAAGTCACCATTTAAATGATGCAGCGGAGTTTGATTACATTAATTCAAATAAAGGTTTGTGGTTGTGTCAGTCAAAGGAGAAATCACTTTAAGTCATTTAAAGGGGAAATTAATAAATAAACTCACTACAGGGATATCATATATTTGAATTAAAAAACATGATTTCGCGGGTGTCATTTAGCTCAGTTGGTAGAGCATCCACATTATCTACAAAGACTCAGTCCATGCCGTGGCGGTCCAGGGTTTGAATCCAACCTGTGGCTCTTTCCTGCATTTCATTCCCCATCTCTCTCTCCCTGCATTTCCTGTCAAGCTGTTTCTGTCAAAAAAAAGGCCAAAAAAATCTGAAAAAACAAACAAACAAACAAAAAAATGTGAGTTTGCTTACCAAGGCCACAATCAAGGCTACAATCCCAGCAGTCGCTGACCTGCAGACTGAAGGGAAGAAGAAGATTGTTATATCCTAATCCCATAATATGTACTATTACAGAATACTATTATATTATATGCATGCCTTCATAGTATACTACAGCACTTTTTGTAACTATAGTTTTACATTTTCAGAAACAAAAATGTATCCTGAGGCGAAGATATGGACATGGAGGACAAGGAGTCGGGATGTGGTTAGCCTAACTTAGCATAAAGACTGGAAGCAGGGGGAAACTCTTAGCCTAGCTGCTTAATCCATACGCACATAGAAAATGAAATACTACAATTTGTGGTTTTAGGGGTAGTTATATGAACATATTCATATATATGTATGCGGCTTCCTGAAGTTTTGTTGTCAGGTTCAGTACCGTCATGCTATAGGTATATATTTTCATATATTTTTTTTATATTTCTATTCATGTATATGTTAAGCAGGGGTATTGGTAGATGTATTTCTTTATTTTTGGACAATGGTTTCTCTCAGCTTCTAGTCTTTATGCTAAGCTAGGCTAACATCTCCTGACTCAAGCTCTGTACTGACACAGACCTGAGACTGATGGTGATCTGAACACTCTCAAGACAGTGATGTTTGTGGATAAGATATGTTGAATGATTTCTCTACCAGGAAATAATGACGGTGCACCGTTGAGTGTCCATTTGGATAGCGGCCACCATTTAAACACATCAAAGGAAAGGTCAGAAGGCCACATAGTTAGGTGCCTAGTTTTATACAGTTTCATGTGGTTCTCTGTAGTCTGTTTTAGGATGATGCACCTGAGCTGTTACTGTCCCAGAGACAAGCTTTTGTGCTTAAATCGTTAACTGTGGGTTGCTTTCTTGGTACTATAACATTGTTCTTCAAAAGTAATGGTGGATAAAAGTTTTGGCGGGTTTAGAAAAACGAAGAAGGGATTAAGAGAAAACCAAGAAAGGAACCTAAAAGAGCAAAAAACAGACAGAGAATACAGAAAATCACAAGTGTGTATCACAGGACAGACACAGTGTAGAAATCGGACAAAGAGAAGAGGACCATGTTTTTTTTATATATTTCTTTTTTTCTGACAAAATGAAATTGTCTATGTGTTCCAAAAGAGAACACGTGCCCTCCAGGGAGGAGAGAGCGAGGACAGGAAAACTCCACCAGTTTTTGCATAAATAGCACTTTGAAGTCAGGGATGGGGATATGGGGAAGTAGGAGGAGAAGAAGAAGAGGAAAAATAGAGTGGCTGTGAATATGATAGAAGCGCAGCGTCAAAACTTTTTCAAGTGCAGCTCTAGTTAAATATGTCTCCTCGGCCCCCGGGGAGGAACCCTGCCTGTACTTGCATGCTTGGTGTTTCACCTCTTTCCTCTCCTCCTCACCTTGTCTCTGCAGCCCGCCCTGCATCAAACTGCAGATACCGGCTTAGCCCTTAGCTTTAGCTCAGACATAGGCCTTGATCTCTTTAGACAGCAAGCGTGAGAGCTGCATTTTGAAGTGGATTAGTCCCTATAGAATCTCTCAAACACTTCATAAGTCCAGGGTGCCCTCAGTTAAAGCCAATTAGTTCACTGGTCTGGCTTTAATGCAGTCCTGTGTGTGTGTGTGTGTGTGTGTGTGTATATAGTATATACACGTTGGTGGATGATGGAGGCTCTGCATACTTGAGTAGGAGAGAAGAGCGCTAAAGATCTTATTGAAATGTAAAGTTACTATTCAATCAGGAAAAGCTAAATATAATTTCATATAAACATTGTATATGTTTCCTGGCTCAACAAATGTGTGCATTCTAACAAGGCAACAAACCGGTCTCTTATTTTATACCCAGCAACAGTCATTGCCTCAATCTCAATCATGTACCATATTCAAGTACTTGAGGTGCTACTTACACTGAGTGTTTTCTGTTACTTTTATACTCTGAAACATTTTAGACAGAAATAATCTCTGCTTTGTTTCACTGCAGTTACAGGTACCAGTTAGAGTGGTCATTTAGTTCGCTGTTCAATCCCCAGCTCCTCCAGAGGGTCTTTTGGAGTGTTCTTGAGCAGTGAACCCCTAACTGCTCACAATGAGCAGGTTGGCACCCTGCATGGCAGCTACTGCTATCAGTGTATAGACATGTGTTATAAAGGCTTTAGAGCATTCATAGACTAATAAAAACATTACATAAATGCTTAAAGTTACAAAAACAACAACAAAAAAACTAATTCTAACTCCTTAATTCCACGGCACAGCTCTGCTGCAGCTGGTTTCATATCTCACCAGGAGCATTACAAAACCTTTGCCTGCCAGACTTTGTTAACTTGCTCAGATTTGGACTTTTTTTCTTGGTTTATGTGTTTCTGCAATGAGTAAGTTGTCTACGTAGTTAAATTGTTTCCCTTTTGTTTTGAAAATTGGCCAGATTCTCTTTTCTGTGTCTGACTTCTGGCCACCTCTATCTGCTCTGTGCTGCTTAACGCAGCATCCTTAAAAAATGGTGGAATCGAGCAGTAAGCTTATTACGCACAATGCAATGTTAGTAATTAAACTAGTAGTTGAAGTAGTTAAACATGTAAAAAAAAAAAAAAAAAAGTATTTTACTACTAATTGTTAACCCCTTAACGCCTGCTAGTAAGTATGCAACAAACCGCTTGACTCAATCAACCAGCCGAGATAGCGTCTGCATTCCCCCAATGCCAGTTAGTGCATATTTGTTACGGACCTAGGAACCTAATAAGTCCTACATACATCCTAAAAGGACGAATAAATAAAACAGTTTTACTGTTATTACTGTGTTATTGTTATCTTTTATTGACCATTATGCCTGTTGTTGCAAATTTGCAACAACACATTTAAAACAACAAATTTCTATTTATTTTTTGTACAAAAGTGAAATTAATAATCTCAATATTATTAACCATCTACTTAAAGGCAAAAACACACATAAAACATTTTTTTACAACTATATAAATTCAGGCCTTAAGGGGTTAAATGTAGTCAGCTAACTGTCACTAATGTTTGTTTTACCAAACAAATTGAACTTGTGTGACAGGATATTTGATCATTATTTAATATTGAATATAATTTTAATTAAATGTATTTGGTTTGGAGATGAATAAAACGTAATTGCAGAGTTGAAATACCTGGTCGCACTGTCATAGATTCCACACAGCTTAATGAAACTAATATTTCAACAAAGGCAAGAGGCTTCTGAAGACGAGCTTGTCTGTTGAGATGTTGGTTGAATTAAACTGCACTGAATCTATGAGTGTGCAGCCATCTATATAATTCTGAGCTTTATGAAAGCGCTGCCGTCTGCACCGTACACAGCAAGCTCCACCACTACTGTACAATCATTTAATGAATCAGCTCTCATTAGCTAACATTGCACAGGGAGCTTTCATTTAGATCTGTGAATAAAAAATCATATTGTAACTATTGTGGCAAATTCAAGGATGCACATTTTAAATATTTCACTTTATAACTTCATTAAAATATGCCAAAAACACAATTCAAAATATTTATATTTAAAGAAATATTACACAACAGGAGGGACAAATGGATGATTTTATCCTCGTCACAAATATGTTGATAATCTGGTACAGATGGGAGTCCGTTTTGTCTACTTTAACATCAGTGTGAGAACATTCCTTTGGCATTCAAGTGTGTAAACTGCACAAGTGTATGTGTGTGTGTGTGAAACAGACAAGGTGAGCCTGTCTGACAGCTGGCAGACACGATGATGATGGTATTACTGGCTAAGCTGTTTGATGAAGGGATGGGGGTGTTTGAGAGCGGGTTGGGAAAATGTGAGGAAGGGATGGGATGGAGCGTGAAACCCCCATCCAGCTGCACAGTCTGGGATACACCTGGGTCTGCTGTCTAAACAGCCCTATGCTGTTTTGCATGGCTGCCCCTGCAAACATGTGTTGGTATTTGTGTGTGTGTGTGTGTGTGTGTGTGTGTGTGTGTGTGTGTGTGTGTGTGTGTGAAGTGTGTGCATGTAGAAACTGAGAGAGAGACACAGTGATTATGTTCCATGTGAGCTGTTCATGGTTATGCAGTACATATTTGTACACCATATACATACTGCTATTAAATTTCTGTTTATTTATACTGTATCCTGAATATGATGCTCATTTTCACAGCTCCTAAAATGTCAATCAATGACTGATTCACTATTGTATGACGCATGTCATTTTGCATTTTTAAATGTGCAAAATCTCGTATGGTAGAATATTGTTATTAACTTCCTCCCATGTATCATTAAAACACTGGACTAAGATTATTCGCAGAGTTTAATTGTGCCTCCTTTTTCAAAGCAGGTCACCACCACCATGTTGAACATATATTATTATTATCTCTGCATAAGTTACCGTTAATCCAAGTGAGAGGACATTGATTTATGTGTCTTACCTCGTGTGGATTCTATGCTTTATCCACAGCCATGCAATAAAGGGAAGCCCATATGGATGGTGGGAAATCATAGTGTTTGTGAAGTTACAAACTGATATAATCAAAGAAATCCCAAGAAAATGGAGCCTGAAGAAATCTGAGTCTATAAAAAGACACTTGATTCTGTCTGTTAACACATCCATTGTCGAGTTCAGTATGACCATGGCATAACACTTGAAGCTGCCATTAGATTTTTCACATTAGCAAAATGCTAATGAAAAAGAAATGAATAATGATTCCTGATCATAGCATAAAGCTTATGAAATAAAGTGAATTCTCCAATTCACAGCTTCTGTTGCACAACATATAGTTCAGGTTCATTATAACATCATAACCAATACAAATAATAATAAGTTCAAAGCTAATACTTTGTAATAAGCTCTCTAAGCAAAGGTGCATATGAAAAAAAGACCCACTAACGAGCGCTAACAGTGGAATTCACTAGCAAACTATACTTTAGCCTGCAGCCTGCTGCAAATAACACAAATAACATAAAAGTGCATCAAAATAAATTACAAACTAAAGCACAGTCTTTTTAATACATCAGCATGCAGATCATGACTGTTCATTAGCAGTGTTTCTCCATTACAGATCCAGTTTTTAATTTGCTAACATTTTTTGCATAACTCAGTGAAGTTTAACATTTCTTTCCACCATTCTTTAACCAATTTTCTTACTTCTTCAATAACATTGCTTTGCACTCCTCATGGATTCAACCATGGCTGGCACACTGCTCTTTCACCTTTGCTAGTGTGACCTGTCAGTAAACATGAGGTGGGCTGCACTAACATTTGCTAATTAGCAGTAAACACAGTTTAGCTCAGGCTAATGGAAATGTTGAAGTTCTGATTTGGTTTACACAAATAACCATACAGTCATAGGTACCACCATAGTAATTAACATACAGTATGTATTTATGTATGCTTCTACAATTTGTTCAATTACAATCATGTAATTGAACAAATGTAATAAAAATAATATTAATACAAGTAAGTATTCTTGGGTGGGTGCTTGGGTGCAGTCTTCTTCTTTGCTCATTTAGGATACTTGTGGTCTGAGGGTAGAAGCACTTCCTAACCCTCTCAGCAGCAAGGAGCAAAGGACATTATCTTGGTTCATTTTGTATGTTCAGCCAAAGCAAACACTCTTTGCAGGACCTTGCTTTCTTGTTTGTTGCTATTGCCAATCCAGCAACTGATGATACCTGCCAGGATTCTGTTGATGGTGCAGCAGTAGGGGAGCGATGAAGAGCTGGAATTTCCTCAAGTGTCTGAGGTGAAACAATGTCTGCATTTTCTTTTTCACCACAGTCAGCATATAGCACCCAGACCTTTGGTGATGTGGACACCAAGATACTTGATGACATGTTCCATCCCAGGTTGTTGAACTAATAATCTTGTTGTATTCCATGACCAGCTGCTCAGAGTACATCACCACATCACTAAAGAAATGAGTGGCACTGGGCTATCATTCAGGCTGTCTTATTTTCTTGGACACCGGAATGATGGTCTTTTGAAAGATGTGGGTATGAATGAATAAGTCATGGACAAGCTGAACATCAGCATCAATAGCAATAATTGGGCAGCACAAAGTTTAAGATTCTGCTGCCTTGCTGGTGTTCACATGCTTGAAAGCCCTCCTGACATCATGTTCAGAAGTGAGATAGGTGCCCCATCCCATCCACAAACCTTTGCTTGAGCTCTTCTTGCTTGTTGGATGCAAATGGCCTCAGAATGAGCAGAAAATATTGTTAGCTCACCTGGTAGATATGCAGGTGACTGTAGACTGGACTGCAGAGCAAATTTGTGGGCTGAGGTAAGTGAGCTTATAGTATCCTGGATTGCACTGTGCATATCCTGCATTGTGGTCATGCATGGTTTCTGGTTGGGAAATTATTAAACTGTAGTTATCAGTTTTACAGGTATTTACACATAAACAAAAGCATTGGATAAAATGAAAGAGGATCACCAGTGTTTACAATTATTTATGGGAATACGTTTTTCACAAATTTCATGACACAATCACAGCAATAAAACCAGCAGCTGTTAAGTCTAAAACTCTCCCTAGTGTTTTGTAGAAGAAATACTTAAATGAAATACCATAAAAAAAAACACTGCTGTGAGCTTCAGGCTGGAAGAGTGTTTAAACCTCTACCCACTGATAAAATGTACCTTTTACCATTCATTATTATCATAAAATTAAAAAAAAAAATCCCACAGCTGCTAAACAAATTAAAACCTGACTCACCAGTTTGATGTGAAAGGAAAAGATGACAAAAGCACAAATGCTTTCCAAAATTTCCGCAGTGTTAAGCCTGTAACAAGCAAATCAGTCACTTTTTTCAATTTTCTCTTCTGCAGAATTCAAAATAGAACTGTGACTTGTAGGTGTCTCTGTGTTTGTTGGTGCATTAAATGTATTTACGGTGATTGGCCATAGAACTTTTATCAGGCATTATAGTTACAGATTAAAATATAAATCATGATATTGGCATGCGCACCTTGTTTAAATTACACAATAAACTTGCAAATTATGTTATATAACTTGTACAACTTGCTGGCTCAGCAAGAGCAAAATGCATTCAAGGGGGCCTAAAGGAAAGAAAATGAATACTGATGTTGCCTTAGAGGATCCTTTGAGCATGAAATCCTCAAAAGTCAAGTGGTTGCCTCTCATTTTCTCACATCAATATCTACATCATGAGACAGGTGAAGTCATTGTAAACAGAACCCAGAAGACCATCCCATGACCAAATTGCAGCTCGTGCATAGTTTACAGCTCACAACCTATCCAATAGTTGTCTGTAATTATGTTGACTGATTAGACCTGATTTGGATCAGGTTGGCAGGTCTTTTGGAGTCAGGGAGTTGGGTTAGGTTATGCAAACAGATGTTTTTCCAATGACTCCACCTATCTGATAAAAGTGCAGTACATGTACTCATCTTCTTTCCTTTACTCCGCCTTTAATGCACTTTTCTCTTAGTGAAACAGTGATTTGACAATTCTTAATATATAATTCTTTGTAAGGTTTCTGAACATTTTCATGTTAAGTTTGTATAATTCATTCCTATGCCCAATTAACATTAGAGTTTGCAACTAGAAAGCGTTTCAGATAACTTATATGTAAGCATTTGTAAGCATGTAAGCATGTGTGTGTGTGTGTTGAAATATGTCTATATTATATTACATCCAAAACACAGTGTGTCAAAAAAAATGGGAACCTGATCCCAGCCCAACATTACCACTTCATGGAAAGCATGTGGGCCTTGTAGCCTTGTAGTGTAACACCTTTGGTTGTCGGGTCAGATACTGCTTGTCTGCGTTCCACATATGCTTCTCGTATTGTTGAATGTGTCGGAAAAACACAGATGGTTTCAACCTAGACTCAGCAACAACTGCCGGAGTCAAATCAGGAAATCACAATGGCATGGTGATGATGTGCTTTCTCTGTACTTCTTGTTCTTGTTTCATCATGATGTGGTCTATTAGGGACTAAGCCAAAAGCTAGAACACTCATATAATTACCTGCCAGGCCAGACACTGAGTCACCCTTCAAAACAACTGTTTCCTCACCGTGTTGCGAAAGGAGCAAGCAGAGTGTGGTCCTTTGTGCAAACACCACTTCTGAAGCCTGAGTGAGATAACCTGCAACTAATGTTTAACATTTGATTTAACCGACTGAAAGTACAGTAGCAGCTGGGTGTGGTTTACCACATCCGAACAGTATCAGGTAATTATGCAAGTTACTATTCAGCGCTGACCTTCCTCTGATTACTTACTTCTTCAGGTACACATTGTGCCTTGTTGCAACCAGCCAGGAGTAAAAGTAGTTGAGATTAAAGGGATTGTTTAGTTTTTGGAGGTAATTGTTATTGAGCAACAATGACAACATGCCTGATTTATGTCTGGGTGCAGTATAAATGTATGCTGAATAGTGAGCTTGGCCTAGCTTTGCCCTTCAAAGACTAAATGACATCTCTGGTCTTATGCTCTTCTGTCAATGATTGTGCACACGAAGTTGACATCTGTGAACATGTTGAAATCACTGAAAATGTGTCTGTCTGATTGAGAAACATGAGCAGTTGGACAATTAGACAGGTTTTAAACTAACTTTAAGGTTACTACTTAAGTACTACTATTACTAGGTAGAGCGGGTCATCCCACAGGGTTGGCATTTCAATCCCCAGCAAGCAAGACCCTGATCCCCAAAGTTGCAGATGGGGATCATCCTTGCATGGTAGTTTGCTGCCACTGGTGTGTGTGAATAGGTGAAAGGGAGATAAATGCACTGCTGATAGCACTACAAATAAAAGCTGTGCTCTGGGATGAGGTGGCTTGTGCTCTCCCCCAATGTGTAGGAAGATGCCTAGCTCCTCTGTCTCTCCCGGTCTTCCTCACCCTTTCTGGATGCAGGCAACCCTTAATCACAGTCTTGGTCCTTGAATTCCTGCAGGAGCTGTCATGCTGAATCTCTCTGTGGCAGCAATTGCAGTGGGCCATGATGGTTTTGACTACTTCATGGCCAGGAGCTAGCCACTTGTGAAATGCTTCCTGCACCACCAGGTTAGACCAGGTCCACCAGATGAGAGCCCTGTCCACCATTTCATTACTCAATTGGAAATCATCATAGTCTTCTGCGTTTTGAGCCAAGTAAGCATGCAAGCCTGGAGAATAAGACAGTGCTTCTTTTGGCCCTAACTTTGGCCCAGATGGCCAAGATCTTGCTACCTTATCTTTATCCTTTATGCATGTTTACTAAGTAGGAATGGGTGCAGAGTGGAGCTATGACTGAACCCATCTTGCCAACCAAAGGTCATTTAACCCCCACCCCCTATAAGGGACGAGGGAATCTTGACACCCTGTGCCTTGTGCATGCTTTGCGCTGTTCCTTGAACTGCTCATGTAGCTTGAGGAAGCCTGACTGATTCCAGAGAGTTGCACTGTTGCCTCAACAGTTGGAACTTTGGGTATGCAATGCAATTCACAAGAGCTATGAGGCAATCAGTTGTGCACCATCGGCAGGGCTCAGGGCCAGAGTCTGCCAGAGGCATTGCCTCGTCAGGCAACCCAGTCAGGGGTGTGTCAGTGGAGGACTGATGGTCCTCTTCATCCACCTTTGTGTAGTCATAACTCAATGATATGACACGTGACTCATTGTGCCTCTGTTGGTGCTTGTGCTGTGTCCCTAGACATACTTTCAGGGTTAGATTGACGCTTTGTGTTCTATGACCTGCCCATGTGACTTTCAGTCAGCGACTGGGCATGGGCTGTTGCAATAAGATTCAGGCCCAACTGGGAGTACATCACATCCCTAAAGGCCTTTGCCTCTGCGGCATAGCTTACAAAGCATACACATACAAAATAGAAATAGTAGTTACTGGACCTAACTTCCATATGTACATTCATTCATCTAATTCAGGCCCAGCTGGTCTCTGTTCCATTCCCATTGCTGAATTCAAAAGAAGATGAGTAGCATTATGCATGTACTGTAGAGTTACGTCCAATAACTACTATAACTATGTTGCAGCTGATTGTTTTGAAAGAGACGGATTAGGTGAATGAATTTTAGCATTGAAACTGTATAGTTAGAATGTTGTGTAGAGGGTAAATGCACACAGAGAGCAGGCTGTGCTTGCATTGCATTGAGAGGGAATGTCAGAACAGGGCAAGTTTTCTCTGAGACGAGGTCGGTCAAGTTGAAAGGGAATGCTGCCTGCCGGCGTGTTTGTGTTTCAGCTGCTCTTTGTTACAGTGAGCGCCTTGTTTCGCAACAGCAGACTGCTAGAGGGGAAAAAAAGAAGAGAGAAAGAAGAGAGAAGGAAAAAGAGAGAATGAGACCTTCGACAGAATGCATAGAGCAGATATTAAGTAGCAAGCACAGGCTAGTTTATTCTGCCCTTTTGTCCTTTCAGGTTGTAGGTAGGTCTGCCTCTCCTGTATTATACTATCCCTCAGACAAACTTTTATTTAGGACTGGGTATTGTTCCATAGTGATATTACACCATTACACATAGGATTCAAGTCATAACTTTTTCTCTCTATTACCTTATTTTTTGGGAATATAATCTTGTCTCTGTGAGCAACTTTGTCAGGGAAATCTGATTCTTTGATGGTAAGAAAAACAAATATACAACCCAGTGGACATGAAAATGTAAGAGAGAATGCCATTCAGACTCCTGAGCTGAAAATTGATTTACAGGTGCTGTTAACAATGAGCAGAAGCTAAAGATTACATTTTACAACAAATATTAATATAATCTGTAGCCAAAATTAATTTTTCCCTAATTCAGTTCTTGAAAGGGATAGATTTAGCATGCCCAGTTGTTGGTAGCGCTAGGAGAGGAGGTCCTCTCTGAAGAGCTGGTGGTATTCATGAGATTTTTAAAGGTAGAGAGGGACGCCCCTGATCTGGTAGGAACTGGTAGTGTGTTCCACCAAAGAGGAACAACAGACGAGAAGAGTCTGGATTGCCTTGAGCGAACAGGTGGCAGAGCCAGGCGTCACTCATTGGAGGAACGCAATGGTCGTGAGGTAGCATATGCCTGTATAAGGGTGTTCAGGTAGGCATTAGCGATTTGAATTTAATGCAGGCTGCAATAGGTAGCCAGTGGAGCTCGATGAGCAGAGGGGTAACATGTGACCTTTCGGGTTTGTTGTAGACCAGGCACGCCGTGTTCTGGATCATCTGAAGGGGTTTTAGCGTGCAGGCTGAGAGGCCCATCAAGAGGGATTCATAGACCTGAAATGAATCGTCCGTTATTTAGATAAATGATTATGAAAGACCAGACTGGTTCCAGCTTCTTAAAAAGTCTTAAAGATCTTAAAGATTTTCTGCCTCTGCTACTGAGTCTCTTTGTGTTTAGTATCTTCGCCAGATGAAAAAAGTCCTTTGAATATGTCACCTTTAGCTCAGGAAAATTTTGGAAGGAACTTTTCACTTTTTTCATTTTAATGACAAAACGATACATTTATTATTAATACAGGAAACACATCAATAATTCAATAATTAAAAAGAAAGCTGGTTCCACCTTTAATGGTTTTGTTCACAACTGCAAAAAAAAAAAAAAAAAATGCTGCAGTTCAGACTTGGACATCTGACTGCCTTCTTCTCAATAGCAACAGCAGCTGAGGTTCATGGGTATTGTGTGGCATATAAAGGCATCCACGATACTAACAGGAAGCAAAGAACTTTATTTCTCTGACACAGTGTTGAAATCATGGAGACTCATTAAACCTATAGTTTCAGGGACATTGAGGATAAAAAGAAACTGACAGTGGGAAAAATACTTCAACACTTAGAGATCCTCCCACTTCTTAACTTTATTGAGGTCCGATTGTTGGGCCTGCTCATAATAAAGCAGCCGGCTTACTTGTACCACAACTTTCTCCATTCTTCAGGAAAGGGTGTGGTCTCTCATGCTGCACATATTCTTCTCACCACATCTTCCTCAACTTTCAGTATCACATGGTGATTGTAATGACAGATACAATTCTTCCATTCTTGATTCATCTGGGAGGAATTTATGGCAACACCGCACCCCTCTCCATGCTTACACACACTTATACACTGCAGTGTGTGCACACACACACACACACTTCATGTTTTGTTATAAAAACTTCTAGTTGTAAATCAGGAGCAGGGAATGTTCTTCTGCTGGCTTTAAATGACCCAGGTTCTGTTTCTGACAGCACCTTTGGGCATCAGCTTAATCTCAGTGTGGCACAGTGGGGGAGCAGTGGATACATAGTGTGCAGATAGAACGGAAAATATGGGATTCATCTCTCCCCTCTGTACGTGCTGGGTTGTGTTTCAGCTGCTGGCAGCACACACTGCAGAGGTGAAGTCACCGGGCAGCGCAGAGTGAGGAAACACAGGGCAGGCCAAACGTACATGCACAGGAAGGTGTGCAACCATGCATACTTTATACACACACTGCACATCTACAAAGATACTGTACATGCAGGCACAAGTCATAAATACAGAAACATAGAATTAAAAAGGACCCTTTTTGAACTTTTATTTCAGTGTATGAATTGGTATAATAATAATTGCACATATTTCATATGAACAATGGTCAATCTTTAATGTGAAAGGTGTCTCACAATGATGAATGCATACATATATAATCAGCTCTGCAGTTGCTTTTTGGTCTCTTTAAGCTCATTGTTTTGATTTAGTTGATTTTTTTTTTATTGATTTTATTGTATTTTCAAACTCACAGATATTATTGGCCTCTTCTCCAGCAGCAGGTATCTGTTTTAACTTAAACAGCGTACAGACACAGTTAGTTTGCAATGCTTGTTGCATTGCCCATTAATGATGTAAATATTAAAACTGTAGCTTTGAATATTGATTGGAAATTACAATAACAAAACAATAATAAAAAATTATATCGACATGACTCAGCATGTGTTGATATATCATTTTTCTTGTTGAATTCTGTCAATAGCTACTGCCAATAAAATAGTAAAGTATTTACATACTACATGTAGTTAATGTTAATATAATGTGATGTTGATGTTGTGCAATTCATATATCTCAATTTATATAACAGAAACAAAACAACAACAACATGAATGAATATTCACTGCTGGATCAACTTTAAGAAGGTATTAATGTTATGTGTGGTTTGAGGACATTTTTAAGAGTTTTGCCATCCATCCTTCCATTATCTGTAACTGCTTATCCTCATCAGGGTTACAGTGGGGCTGCAGCCTATCCCAGCTACAGAACATCAGTGACAAAAAATAATCTTGATATCAAACATAATGAAGACATACTTGCAATGTTGTGCAATATTTTATTATTAATATTTTAATATTATAGTATTGCCTTGCTAACCACTGTGTGCCATACTGCTACATATACAGTACATACAGCTTGTCTCTTTCCTACTTTAAATCTTCTACTTTCATCTGTGCAGTAGTCAAATATAGAGCCTTCCATCCATCCATCCATTATCTGTACCCTCATCAGGGTCACGGTGGGGCTGGAGCCTATCCCAGCTGACTTTGGGCGAGAGGGTATGGATCCTTAAACCTTTTAAAATATTATTTTGCCTTTTACATGTGAAATTCTTAATCTCAAACACATACAATCAATTCTATATGTCTACTTTCATTATGTTGCTATTGAAAGTAAGCCCTCAGCACCAGGTGAAAGCTCAGTTCTCCACTCACATGACATATATAGTGAATCATTGTCTGAGACTGTGGTTAGAGGAAATGGCCATAGCAGATTACACAATGGAAACTAAAAACCGGTGCATTGTAAATCAGCGCCACTGAACTGAACTGACTCACAACAAAAAGATGGAGACCAAAGCTGTTTGATGAAGGCTGGGCTCATTAAATGAGGAAACCTGATAGTGTTTTCATCCACCACCTTCACACTGTGGTTTTCACTGACTCACAATATGTGAGTCAGTGAAAACCAAATAAGTAAATCTTTGAACTTCTTACAGAGGATCCAAAGATAACTATGAGCTGAATTCTGAAACCTAAAGTGTCAAAATGCACAATAAAATTGTTGCCTAAGAATGTGCCTTTCCAAGTGTTGTATAGCAGTAAGCAACAGTAATATTCACGATAAATCATCATTTAAATAATGTTTCTCTTATAATAGAAAGGGGTAAGGAGCATGCAACAAGTCGAATCTTTACCAAGACTGAAAATCATGATGTCCTGATTGCACAAGGACCCATGCTTTATACACCCACCATCCACCAACATCCACCCCAACCACATCTTTCCAACTTCTGTGCACTAAAAGGAGGAAGTGATCCCTGGACTGGAAATAATGTTCCCAGAGAACATTATCCAGGTAACAGTTATTCTACAAAATGTATTTGGCAGGTAAGGTAGTTCCAGTGCAAGCTGTTATGATGGGCCTAGCTACCGTGTATCGAATCATGTTGGACTTAGCTGAAGTGAGTAAAATTTAGATTGGCTGAGCTGTTTCCAATTTAAGATTACTGACCAGTCAAACTTACTGTTTTGACTTTGTGTTTTTGACAGATTCCAATTCATAACCAGTAAAAGCAGGATAAATGGAACCATCCTCGACCTGTCAACATTAAACTGACTGCTTTGTGACTTATATCAGATCTACTTGCCTATTAAACATACTTCTAAATAGTTGCTCCTAAAGGTCATTTGAGTCTTCGGCCTGAATGAGTGTGACCTAATGGGCTTCAACATGAGACATGAGATATGTTGTAATCATGTCCTTTCTTTCGTTGAAATATTTAGAAGATTTAGAATGATTCACTGTGACTCATTTCCTTGAAGGAGTGCTTGTGTGTGCTGTGACTTTCACCAGCACGCAAAGGTGAAAGGTCAGAGAAGCTGAGTCAGAACTTAGAGACCAGACAGAGCTTCATTGTCTTTCACCCTCTGAATGCTCAGAAACACATCAATCCACCTGACCACATTAAGATTTGTTAACATCAGTGTCATGGCTAAATGTGTATATGTTAAATTAATCACCAATAATCCAGAAGATGACTTCAACGATGATTTCGTCAAACCGAGTCACCACTTTGTCATCTCCTAGTCAATTGGTGGTGCAAGCCGCATTATGCAGCCTGTACAAATCGAAAGAAGATAAAACAAACAATTATGAAAGGAGTGGCCAAGAACACAACATGAATTTAAACCAAGAAAAGGTGGTAGTTGCTTGTGAGTAAACATACCAAAGGTGTTGCATGTACAACACTGTGCCTGGCACCATAGGGCGGTCAGACGATGTGAGGACACAGCCTGTAAGATATAGCTGCTGCATGAAGGCCTCGTTCCACAGGCCATGGTGTACATTTTTGGATATACACTCCTGATCAAAATCTTAAGACCAGGGGAAAAATTACTAATATATATATGTGCTGGTGGAACTTAACCAGGTTGTAAGCAGAGCTTCAGAATGCATAAAGAAGAAACAGGAGCAAGAGACAAAATCAAAATCGAATCAGCAGTTTATTGAAAACTGCATTTAAACTCAAGCAGACTGTTTATCAGCTGATCAAAAGTTTAAGACCACAGCCAAAATAATGCAAAAATAGAACTCAGTAGCCCCACGGTTCTTGTTTATCATTTGAAAAATTCATTTAGGCATGCTTGATGTGAGTTTTTCCAGAAGGCTGGTGAGAACATTGCCCCATGTGGTGAGGATGGCTTCAAGAGGGGCTTCCATGGTCTGGAACCTTTTTGTAAACTTCCCTTGCCATCTATCCCCAAACATCCTCAGTGGGATTTAGATCAGGGGGACACACAGGATGGTCCAAAAGAGCTGAACCCTAACCCTGGAAAAAGTTCTTTGTCAGGCAGGCGTTGTGAACTGAAGCATTGTCCTGTTGTAAGACCCAGTCATCACTGCACAGATGAGGGTTCTCAGTCAAGAGGGATCCCTGCTGCAACATCTCCACAGAGCTAGCCATATTTTAACGCCCCTGCACAAACTGAATCTCCATTTTTACACTGAAGGAAAAAGCACCCCAGATCATGATGGAGCCTCCTCCACTGTGCCGTGTAGGAAACATGTCCAGTGGGATCTCCTTGTCATGCCAGTAACGTTGGAAGCCATCAGGACCATCCAGATTCTCATAAGAGAATAAAACTTTCTTCCACCTTCTAAAGTTCCATTTTTGGTAGCCCGTCAGATCCTCCATTTCAGTGCAGGTGAAATGTTTTTGGGTCTATCACTTGACTTTTTTTGTCCCATAACCCTCCCATAACCCCCAGGATCTTTCAAGAAATTTAAAATGACTGTCTTACTGCATCCAAGCTCGACAGGGATGGCACGTTGCAAGAGGCCTTGCTTGTGATTTTGTGTGATTTTTGTGCAGATTTAGACTTTTTAAGGCTGTGGTCTTCAACTTTTGATCAGCTGATAACCTGTTTGAGTTTAAATGCAGTTTTCAATAAACTGCTGATTCTATTTTGTTGATTCTTGCTCCTGTTTCTTCTTTTTGCATTTTGAAGCTCTGTTTACAACCTGGTTAAGTTCCACCAGTGCAAAATTTTTCTCCCGGTCTTAAGATTTTACTTTTTTGTTGTGTGACAAGTGAATCCTGGCGACACTGTTTCATTTAATTAGTTATCAAGAGGCAGATCGCTTGAATGCTAGGTCATTACTAAGACTCAGACAATTTGCTGGAATTGTTAACTGGTTTCCGTTACATATTGTGTATTCCATCGAAACTGAGATCAGAACAGGATTGGTGAGAAAAAAAATGTTTATTTTGAGAGCAAATTGCCCCAAAACATGAAACATTTTAATTATATACTTTACCTAAGTTGGCAATTGTTGTATAACGACAATATTAGCTATAACTTATTATTGGTACTTCAGTGATGCTTGCTGATTGCATCACTGTCATGCCAATAACCAATGATGTTAAAGCACAACCTCTCATAAAATATTGCTTAATTATAGTTATCTGTAGGGATATCTTAATGATAGCAGTTCAGATAGAGTCTAAGCATGTCCATATGAAATGCCTAGTGAAGAGATAAATGTAAATAAATAAAATAAAAGTAATAAAATGGCAAACTGCTCTTTAATGAACTCCTATAATAAACCAAGTGAGATCAGACTGTACTAACTGCAGAGAGTCACATAACATACAAGATGACTCACTGTGATACAGTTGATACAGTATCAAAACTATCAGATCTAAGAAAAGCCCATCAAGAGGCAACACAAACTTGTACTGGTAACTCAAACTTACTTATCAATTATGTATCAGTGCAGTTATGCCAAATGAGTGTGGAAATTAGACAGAATACTCAAGTGACGACTCCCGAATTCCCACTCACAACCCCCGAGAGAGAGCTATGGAAAGTGGCATGTCTCAGCAAGGCACTCCTCTCCTCCATCATCCGTCATCATCCCCAGCACTTGATGGATACTAGCAACATTGCTTTTGCGTCTCAGGTCAACTTGAATTAGTGTGGAGAAGGGTTAGGAGTGGAGGAGAGGGATCCATCAAAGACTTTCAGGACTTAGCCCCCTGTCTGCTCTCTTTTTCCTCCGCCTCAGATCACTTTCTTACTGAGGGGCCTTAAAGTGAGCGAACGCTGCTAGCACTAATTAAGCTGGTGAAGATGGTGCAGGCCTCAACACAGGCAGAAAGCCAGGGATGAAAGCTTCATTAATGAATCACAATGCCGTGACAACACTGATAATTACCTCCATGGGCAAGGAGATAAAAGATTAAAAGCTGAGGTTTGAGGAAAAAAAAATATGGGAGCTTTACTTCGCTGAAGAATACCCAAGTGAGGTTTGGGCTCAAAGAACCCTTCTCTTCTTTCCCTAAAAGACATAGACCACGAAGTGTTCTGTGTGAGTATGTGTGCTCTTGCTCTTTGGATAGCAGTTTTGATCAGTGCTCCACCAGTTTCATCTAGACCAAAATATCTCAACAACTACTGGATGGATTGCCATCCCAGGTGGTAAGAGTGGGTGGACACACCTCATGCATCCTCCTATTTAGGTTTGTAGCACAGCTGTGTTTTGAGTCCCCTGTTGTACTCTCTATACGATTATGTAGCCACTTTGACTCCAACACCATTGACAAGTTTGTTGACTACATCTGTGATGGGTCTGATCACTGGAAACAATGTAAAGGATGATCTGAAGGAACTAAAGAACTGGCCTGCTGTTGTCAAGACGACAACCTCCTCACGAACGTCTGTAAGACTATGGAGATGATAGTGGAGTGGAGAGGTCCTGGACACTGCATACTGACTCTGAAGTGAAAAAGGCAAGCCAAAGACTGATTCACCTCAGACACTTGAGGAAATCGCACCCCATAACCAGCCCATAGACTCAGAACAAATCCCAGTCTTCATTATACAGCACATGTTGATCACAACATTTGACAAATTCACTCACTGTAAAACCTTGTGCAATGTTTGCTACATCTCAAGAAAACATCTTCACACCAAATCTCTTGCGATTAGCCTCTGATTTTATTGTCAAAACAAGAATACCACTACTACAAGTGTCTATACATTTTAGGCATAATCCTGCTCTTAACCATGAAATAGTCCCTGTTAAAGCACAACTTTTATTTTTACACCTTCCCCCCATATTCCACTGTGCACGGCCACCGGAGTTATACGCAGTAGCGCTAGTCAATACTTCAAATCCTACCAGCTTTACTGCGGTCCATTTCAGTAGCGTCCCAGAAACGGGCCTCTATGTGGCTGTTCTATTTTTGACGGACGCTGCAAGCAGCCCGTGTCAATCTGCACAGAGCAGCTGGAGCTGGCCGGAAGCCAGACACAGAAATGGTATAGAGAATCCGGTCAATTTTCAAAATAAAACACCCCATGCAAATTGCTGGATGTAAAAACAGCTAAAAGGGAAACACTTGAAAAAAAAAATAACACCATAACTATTTGATTAAAACATTAGTACTGGGAAAAAAAGGTTGAGGCAGTACTTAGTTATGTAACTTCCAATCATGATGTTATGATGTAATTTCCAATTGTTATGGTCCTCTACATGTTCTACATCCTGCCTTCAGAAACACAGTTTCAGTGTCACAGAGCATTTTTTCCCACCACATTCAGGCAGTATAGCATGACACATAGAGCTGAAGAATAGGCGAGATTATGAAATCCGCCCGGGTTGGGTAGACATAACATGTGGGCCTGTTTACATTCTTGCTGTGCAGGCAGGATGTTCTGGTGTCTTGGGGCCAATCTTGCCGTCTGTTCACGGAGAGGAGGCGACAGAAACCTCCACCCGGCAGGGGAACAGGACAGGATATGCCAAATACAGCCTGCAATGCTTGGTTATTCAGCTGCTGCTAACAATAGGATCCTCATTTAGGGATTTGATTCATAAAGAGAGAGTGGGGAATATTTTGGGCATTGTTCAGTAGCTTGGATTTATGAATGCGTGAGGTCAAGATTTCCTCTACACTGTGCCTATTGTTGGGGTTGGCCTGGTAAACAGCTTAGAATCATTTTAGAGATTATTTTTATCCCACTGATGGCAAGTTAAAGGGTCATGACACATGAAGCTGACAGTTGGCCTTCAAACACCATGCGGGTATCATTGGACCAGTGTCACATCATCTCAAGCAGCTTTTGCTGATGCTAGTTTTTTGGTGTATCTACTGTAGCACTGTTGATACAAGACATTCCTTATCAGTGGCCAGCGGTCACTGCAGCTGCGAGAGCTGATTGAAGCCGTTCTAAACAATGATTGTGATTTCATGACGTGCCGTAGCACATTTCAGAGGCTTTGTGGAGAAAGCATGGCTGTTATTTTTTTGAGGGATGCTGCATAAGCAGCACAGCGCAGATCAAGCTGGCTGAAAGTCATAGACATAGAAATGGCATTGGGCAGGGGTAGTCAGTTCTGATTTCAGGAGGTCCCGATAGAGAAAATGTCCTCATGTTCACGTCAGCAGCATCATCATGTTTAAGTTGCATTATGATTTAGTTATACATTACAATTATTTTATATATACTGAAGCAGCATTGTCATTGTATCAACATCTGCACTGTGTGAAATCAATGACTCAAATCAAACAAAGAAAGCTATAATTCAACATCATGTCAATAATATTTATTTTCAGTAACACAGCTACATACAATAATAAATAATAAATCAAATAGATAAGATGTAAATTTGACATTCAACTGAGAATTAGAAATAAAAAGTACTTTCATAACAATAATAATAATAATAATAAGTAATAAATAATAACTATATGTTATTAGCTGACTTGACTGCAATCTTCTGGATTAAAAGTCGGTTTTTGGTGTCAACCCTCTACCGTTTAGCACACGCCATGGCACACTGACTCACATTCTGGCCGCTTTTCTCTCTCTTGTCTCTTCACTCCTTTATATTTTTCTCTCCATCACTGTCAGGCCCACCCTACCCTGCCTATGATTGGCTGACATTCTTGCCCTCACCTTGACCAATCTCAGTCCTCATGCCTAAACCCAACCAAATCGAACCCACAAAGGCAACAAGTACTGGCCAACTAGAGACAGGTAGGATGTCCCTTTTAAACAGAAAAACAGAAAAAAACAGAAAAGAGTCGGTGGTCAAAATGTAATCTCCACCAAAACTGAATATAACTCAATGATTGGTCATTTGCAGCTCTGGGTCCGGACAGAACAGAGTCTGGGTCTGGACCCAGACTGCAGTGCGCCTATTAGTGACCTATGGCATAGGGAATCCAGTCCATTTTCAAAATAAAACACCCTGTGAAGACTCCAGAAAGGGCAAAATTTACTTACATAGCTACTTACCTATGGTAGAAGTACGTAAACCAACCAAAATGACCATATCTGAGCAAGTTAACACAGTCTAGCACGCAAAACACTCCACTTCTGAAAGAGTCCTGCTGGAGTATGAAGCTGTGTGAGGAACAGACCAAAACAATGTCACAGTTGTGACATCATGAAGCTGTGCCTGGTGGAATTTAGGGGTAAGAGTGTAACTGTACACGAAGTGCCCATTGTCAGCTGAGATTTAAGCCTTTCTCTGGTGTTAGCTTCCCATAGTAATGTAACAGATGCACCAACTCACATCAGGCCACAGTGTAGTGCAGCTCTAGGTAGTTTTTGGCCTGTACCACCGCCACACCAACCCCATTAATGGTGACTGACCATCTGGGCCACCGTCCTTGATCTAGAAGGTGTTCAGCTAAGCATGGTTCCACCTGCACCATCCAACACCAGTCCTCCACCAGGCCTCTGTGTCAACCCCTAATGCACCTTATAATGGCAGTGTCATCCAAGAACTTTTCCACGTGGCATGACCTGTCACAGCCTACTCTGCCCCTCTCCTGCACTGCTGCTTAGCCACACCCCTCATCAGCTGAACTGCTTCCACTTGCTGCTCTCACCTGCTCACAATCTCCAATCAAGCCAGTATATATATATGCAGCTTCACCACTCTCACTCTTTGCTAGATTGTCTCCGCTCTCATGCCTGACTCTCCAGCACTTGTTTCCGGACTGCTTACCTGGTATCGACCTTGCTTGCCTCCGACCTTTGCTACAAGTCTCTGCCCCGGTAAATCCACCAGCCTTCCGTCCCTGACTACAAGTATTGCCTGCCATTTTTTCCTGTTCCTTGCCTGCTTGTGGCTGGGTGGCATTCAGCCCGTTCCTGCTCGGAGAGGAGATTCACCTTGCCTATTCTACTCTCACTGACTGTGCCTCAAAGTCCGGATCCTCATCCAGTCCTCATCTGAACCATAGTCCTACCCGAGTTTCACCAGCAGTGAGTTTGCTCCAGTTCCCCCTCATCATACTCGTTGAGCCTACTGAGAACTTTTTCTCAGTAGGCTTCGAGCTGCTCCTCGGGGCCACCATTTTCACCAAACTGGACCTACGCAATGCCTACCACTTTGTCTGCATCAGAGAAGGAGATGAGTGGAAGACAGCATTCAACACTCCTACCAGACACTATTAGTACCTTGTTATGCCATTTGGCCTCACCAATGTCCCTGCTGTCTTCCAGGCACTGATCAATGACGTGCTCCGGGACATGCTCAACCAATATGTCTTTGTATATCTCGATGACATCCTCATCTTCTCCCAGTCCAGAGAGCAACACATCCATCATGTCCAGTCCGTCCTCCAGCGCCTCCTAGAGAACTCCCTGTTTGTAAAAGCAGAGAAATGTGAGTTTCATGTCTCTTCTGTGTCTTTCCTGGGGAACATTGTGGCCCAAGGCAACATCCAAATGGACCCAGCCAAAGTCTCTGCTGTCACCTCCTGGCCTGTTCCTGAAAATCGCAAACAGCTTCAGCGGTTCCTGGGTTTTGCCAACTTTTACCGTCGCTTCATCCGCAATTACAGATCTGTGGCAGCGCCTCTCACTGCCCTTACCTCATCCAAAATCCCCTTCCAGTGGTCACCTCCAGCTGAAGCAGCCTTCCAGACCCTCAAGGATCGGTTCACCTCTCCAGATGCCTGACCCTGAACGGCAGTTTGTGGTTGAGGTGGACGCCTCAGATGTTGGGGTGGGGGCTGTCTTGTCTCAGCGCTCAGGCACTGACCAAAAGCTCCATCCCTGTGCCTTCTTCTCTTGGCGCCTGTCCCCTGCTGAAAGAAATTATGACATTGGGAACAGGGAGTTGTTGGCAGTAAAGATGGCACTAGAAGAGTGGCGCCACTGGTTGGAGGGTACCAAGGAGCCTTTCCTTGTGTGGACAGACCACAAGAACTTGGAGTATATACGTTCTGCTAAAACACTGAACTCTCGCCAGGCCCGCTGGTCCTTGTTCTTTGCCTGTTTCAACTTCACCCTCTCTTACCATCCAGGGTCCCGCAATGTCAAGCCTGACGCCCTTTCCCACCAGTTCCAGAGGACAGAGGATTCGGCTGAAGGACCTGAGTCCATCCTCCCCACGTTCTGCACTATTGCCACATTGACCTGGGACATTGAGGAGAGAGTGCAAGCAGCCTCAGAAGGACAGCCGGGTCCCAGTTTGTGTCCGTCTAACTGCTTTTTCGTCCCTCCTGCCTTGAGGTCAGACGTGCTGCTATGGGGCCACTCTTCTAATCTCTCCTGCCAACCTGGTGTTCAATGGACACAGCATGCCCTCCTCCAACATTTCTGGTGCCCCACCTTGCAGGAGGACGTCCAGGAATTTGTCAAAGCCTGTCCTACCTGCAATCAACACAAGACCTCCCGTCGACATCCTGCCGGGTTGCTTCAACCTCTTCCTGTACCTCACCACCCATGGTCCCACGCATCTTTGGACTTTGTAACTGGTCTTCCCAATTCTGATGGTCACACCGTCATCCTGACCATCGTGGACCGCTTTAGCAAGATGGCCCATTTTGTGCCTCTGCCTAAGCTCCCCACTGCGAAAGAGACTGCCGAGTTGGTTCTGCTTCATGTTTTCCGCCTGCATGGCCTCCCTGTTGATGTGGTGTCAGACTGTGGTCCCCAGTTTGCTTCAGTGTTTTGGAGGGAGTTCTGCAGTCTGCTGGGTGCCATCGCCAGTCTGTCCTCTGGATTCCACCCTCAGACCAATGGACAGACTGAGCGCATGAATCAAGAACTGGAAACAGCCCACCCTTGTTCCCATTCAAGCTTTCATCTGTCGCTGCCGCAGGACATGGCTCCAAGCTCGCTTGACCCTCCTTCGTTCTGTGGGTCGCTATACTGCCGCCGCCAACCGCCACCACACACCTGCACCTACCTACCGAGTGGGTCAGCAAGTGTGGCTCTCTACCCGAGACTTACCTCTCCAGTTGGAGTCCAAAAAGATGGCACCCAAGTTCATCGGGCCTTTCACTATCCAGAAGGTCATCAATCCAGTAGCAGTTCGGTTGAGGCTCCCACGTTCCATGCCAGTTCACCCAACCTTTCGTGTCTCCAAGGTTAAGCCGACCCACAACAGCCCCTGGTCCCTGCAGCAGCACCACCACCCCTCCACGAATTGTCGACGGCGGCCCCGTGTTTACGGTGCGTCACCTGATACGCTCTCATCGGCGTGGTAGAGGTCTCCAGTACCTTGTGGACTGGGAGGGATATGGTCCAGAAGAGAGGTCCTGGGTACCTGCTCATCATATTTTGGATACCAACCTCATCACTGATTTTCATCGGCAACAGCCTGACTAGCCAGCCAGTGAGTCTGCTCGTCGCGGGACCTGCGTTTTGCCCCCACCTGTCCAGAACGGTGATTCCATGGGGGAGATGTCAGCTGTTGGGGAGAGAGGTCAGAGGTGTTTATAATGGACAAAACAGGGGAGAACATGTGTCCCGCAAGGGGCTTATCAGCAGCTGTGAGTGGGGCAGTGGTGGTGAGAACCAGACAGGCAGTCAAACCTATTTGATGTGGGGTGAAGAAGTTCATACTACTCTACATCTGTTGCACTCCTGTCCTTCCTCTTACAGCCTGTGATGGTCTTCAGTCCCTTTCACATTGCTGTTCTCCTGGAGCTTCTTCTCCACCTCCCTATGGTATTCCTCCTCTAGTACAGTCTGGGACACTGTCATTCATTGTCCTGACAGCAGATTATGGCCTTAACAGTCAGATGTCCTGAGTAACATCATCTGATGTTAATAAACCATGCAAGCCCCCCTGCGTTCATGTTTCCCGCTTGACCAAGTGTCCCTGTCAGCCTTCACAGTGGTAAATCCAAGCCCCCAGGACATGTGCCGGGCTTTGAAGCTGATTTGACATAGTGGTCGAAGCGTGTAATTACAACTCTTGTGATGCACAATGACTCAAAAAGACATCTTGCCAGAGACTTACATTGTGACAGAAGTGGTTGTAAACCAGTGGACGCATCACAGCCCCTGCAAAATGACTGCATGATTGAATCATATACGTTAGCGGAGGGCTGAACTAGAAGCTAGTACCTGCACATTTATCAAATTGAAACCAAAATGTGGAATCACCCAACTGAAAGACAACAAAACGTTAATATAAAGATATAATCAACAAACAGAAATCTAAAAATATTCATTCAAGTACTGGCCTTGCATTCCCAAACAAATGATTTGCATTATTTGTGCTGATTAGACCTACTTATGTCGCCATGTCTGAGGATGAATTATAAAATTGTAGGGGGGTCCACAATTACCCATCTGAAAGGGGCCATTATGAATAATACCATTGTTTTCATCCTTTTACAACATTTGGCTCATGGTGGGAATTGTAAAGAGTGCAGTCATTTATCAACAGAGCATTAGATCATAAACACATTTCATCCAGGATAAGCAACTACTGGTGACAAGTTAACACACATTAGGATGCATGATTTAATGACTTACTGCCGTATACAGATATAGTGAAAGTACCACGGAATGGCAACGACTGTCTGTCAGGTCCACAATGTGTGGTAAGGACGTCTGTCACCTCAGAGTTGTGCAAGTTTAACACATTTAACATTTATAAAAAAAATCTACTCCTACTGATGTGTAGTCAAGCATGATTAAACCACCAGCTACACACACACACACACCCTCACACACTGTGTATGTATAGAAACAGTTAAGACAGTGTAGAGTGTGTTGTAATTTCTATTCTTAGAAAGAATGTAGGCTTAGCCTTGGGTAAATATGACTATTTCATCTTGAAATTTGGCTAACAGAGGATGGATGTCGCCTACACATTATTGATCAAACAAAGAACTCAGAAAAAGAGAAGATTTCTTCTTTCTTCTCAAAATGATGAAAGCAAATAAGTAGAAGTTCTGCACCTTCGGCTCACAGTCAGACAATAAGGCTTTGGCTTTGTTTCTTTCCTCTGGAATGAGTGTTGGAGACGTCTCCAAGAGAAGAAAAAAATAAGTCCATCAAATGTGGGCAGACCGAGCTTTGATGACTAACCTCGTTCCCCTTCATCTCTTCTCATTCTCTCTCTCCATCTGCCGTGCATCTCCCAACCTCAAGCATCTCTCTCTCCCTGCTGCTCACTTACATACGTATTTTTATCGTGCTATTTCTGCCGTTTCTTATATTTCCTAGTTTACTTAGGTCTCACTGTCTGAAGCTGCACAGTTGACATGTCCACACTGTTCATCATTTGTTTGTACAGTTTAAAACAACTAACAGATAAAATAGAAAGAAGAAAGAAATAATATAGAATCATGCCGGACGCACCTTTTTTTTTTTATGTGTACATTTATAAGGCAAATTCCATAACTTATATAACTTGCAAGTTATCAAACGCTATTGATATGCAGGGAATTTCTATTGGTACTCTAGCTTTTATCCAATTAGACTGTTACCTTATATTAACCATATCAGAGCAGACTGAAACTCCTTTGTGGAGATAAGCTTGGAGTTACCATGGTTTTCAATAACCCAGATTCATTGAAAAAACACATAGCCATAATAATAAATAAATAATAATAATAATTAATAACTATCAACACTTCAGACCATTCATGCAGCATAATTTGAATTTTGCATATGTCAGTTGTCTACCAAGCGGAGTAACTGTCGTCATCCAAACCAACATTGACTGAAATGAATAGTGCTGCACATAAACAGGCAGATAGCATACAATCCATTCATCAGGACATTGTTTTTTTTTTTCACTGCCTGCTGCTGCTAAAAATACAATCAAGTGTTTATTGTTTGCCAGGACAGTGAAACTGCAGACGGAGAAACCTAAACTAAAAGAGGCTAACTGAAATACAGTATGTTACTTAGCTTCTATGCTGGTCTGCCTCTCCAGACTGGAGATGTGCCAACAGCCATCAACTGTGGGTAATACATTAACTATGGGTAATACACAACCCCATTTCAAATAACCAGAACTCTTCCTTTAAGGCTGTCTCTAATATCTAAATAGAACAATGATTCTCAAACTCAACACAAAGACGTGAATATGGAAAAGAAGGGAATTTTATCAAGTCCATCAGATGTGATTAGATTAAAAAAAAAGTGCGTATGGCTTATCGTGAATATATAAAGCCATATGGAGCTGCATTGCTGTCCTCCACCCACAACTCCTTCACCCGCATTGTTCAGATCAAATCACATCCTTTGAAATGTAAACTAATTCATTTCAGTTAATATGAAAACACCTCTGGCCCCGACATTGCTCTGTTAGCTGCACCAACCCACCTACAAACATGGCTGATGATGATGGGCAGGGGTTAGCGAGTCACTGCAAATCACATTTGACTGGATACATTTACATAACCTGACAGGGTGACATTAAATATGTTCCAAAATAAGAGACAAATTAACACAGGGACACAGGATTAGAACCTGGAAGGGGCCTCCAGACGCCTGCAGGCTCACTGATCCGAAATCAGTCGCCTTCTTTGTCCTGATACGCCTCCCACACAAATTGGTTCCCTCTGTGCACATGTATCCGGCCACAGGACACAAATAACTAGATGCAGCTCCCTGTAATGACATATAGTGGACAAAAAGGCTAGAATTATGGAGGGTGGAAAAAAATCACTACTTTCATCTCGCCTGCTGGGGCTGTCGTGCTCTTAAAAAGCCTCTGGTCAGGAATTCAAAATTGTAGCTGCTTGTGGGGGGAGGGAACATTTTAGTGCACAAGAACATACATGCACAGAGACGCGGCCTCCGATACCCCATGGATACTTACAGGGGGTCTGTTTTCAAAGACTGCAATTTGGAGTGTTTTCAACCTCAAGGCCCTGCACTATTTTATGTCACTAATATTGGTTGATTCAAGGTCATTAAATGAAGGGGAGTGTTAAGTGATACTAAAGGCAGACTCGCTCCTAAAACCATCTGTAGCTACTTCCTTTCATACGTTAAATGTGCAGCTCTTAGCACAGAAGGAGGACAATATTTTCAGCCACAGAATCAGCTGATGAATCATTTTTAAAAAGTCAGTAATTATGTAGAATTCATGTTAAATTACACACATCAGTGGAAGTCCACAGAGTATGAATAGAGTTCTGGGTCCTATTTTCTTCTCAGTACAGTCACACGTCTGTGTAACCCAAACTGTGTGGTTTATGTTTGGTTGAGGTTGAGTGGGAGAAACTACTGAAGACTGAGTTGGAGTTTTAAAAGGGGGTCTGGCTGTAATTAGGCTGTCCAGGTGTGGAGTTTTGCACTCCTCATTTTATGGAAAAGACGAAGGGAAAACATGGCCCCCAAAACCAGGATGACTTTCCTCGAGGAACAGAGGCCTTTCTGTCTCAGCAGCATCTGGACTGAAGCAGAACGGACGCAAGGCGAAACAAGGGCCTCAGCTTGGGCCTCTCGCCAGGGCAGGTAATGCAGAGTTCAACAGGAAATGGAGTTCAGGGATGTGGAAGCGCTTATTTGCTGTCTGTGGAGGTGACCCTCTGTTTGGTCTTGGTAAATAGCTTGTATAAAAGCAGGTCATTTATGTTTGTGTGGACGGTAAAGTGTCTGTGAGACAACACTTTATATTTGCTGCATGTCTAATCTCTATACAGAAAAGACTGCCATCGTCATGTCTTCAGAATTTTCCTTTTTTAACTCTGGGTCAAGGATTATATGGTGCACTACAGAGTAGAGAACACTACAGACATAAATGTCAGTCCCTGCTGTCTCTGAAACCCAAGCAATTTCTGGGCATTTTTTGCTCCTGTTACATTTTTACTGACCGTGGGTCATTTTTCACTGCAATATAAAAGTCCTGCACCTCTGTGGAAACATTCATGCATGCACGTTCATGGCTACAAGTATGGTGAACTCCAAACTGTCTATTGTGCAGTATAATACAGTTAAAACACCATATAATAAAATGTGTTTAGTGGACAATGGAATCTAAACATACAATACAACAATTTTCCAAGTGCTCACAGGTCTTACCAATATTGGAAAATAAAATACTGAGGTTATACTGCATATACTCACGTGTCCTCTCATGGATCCTTGCCCTGCTTGTCTCCTCTGTGCTCTGTGTAAGCACAGCATGCAGTTACGTTGAATTTTCACTGTTGGTTTCAGCTCAAGGCTTCCTGGGTACACTGAGGAGCTGAGGACACTGATGTTTTTCTTACAGGATCTGGTGAGTGCAAACCGTTTTTAGTGAAACTGTAAATGATACACGCAGAATAAATTTTACAATCACGAGTCTGCACAGGGTGTTTTTTTTTGTTTGCTTGTTTGTGACAGGATTGTCTATGGTGTTTCTGTGTCTGACTCAGCTCAATCTACTGTGTGCTGCTTGACGTAGCATCCGTCAAAAAATGCAACAGCCAGTGCTCTACCCAGTCAGTGGGTAGAGCGTGTGACCCATGCACACTCAGTCCTCACTACAGCGGCCCAGGGTTCAAATCTCACCTGTGGAGTAATTCTTTCTAATTTCATGTTAAATGTTGTCATTTTAGCAAAAAATAAAGAAAACATGAACTTCAAACCGCTGGTTCGCTGGTTCGGATGGTATTCAGCAATTTCAAAACATCTTTTACACCAATGGTGTAAAAAGGTTCCTGCTTCTTTCCCTAAACAGCCCTCATCACTTTCATCATATCTACTGTTTTTTTGTTTTGAGAAGAGGCTTCCTGGAAATTTGACAGAAAATGACCTAGCCTGACCTAGTGAGAGTGCCATTGTGACCTTCTCAAAGAGGTGTAACATCCACAATAACTGCTACCTTACTATAACAAACCATTACATATTTTGTGGATATATATATATATCATGTCCATACAGTATATTTTGGACTACTTGGATATGCAGCATAGTACAATCCGGTCATGGCTAGATTACCAACAGGGTAAACCAGGCACTCCCCTGTGGCTCTAGACTCCCAGAGGCTCCAAGGGTTCACTCTGTGTCAAATGTTTTTGGGAATTCACTCCACTGAAGTGAGATATGAACATGATTGTGTATTATGACCTACCCTTTTGCGAAATCTTTTAGAGGTTATAAAAAAGTTAATGCCTTAAACATTTCATACTGTATTGTATTTTATGTTTATATTGTGCCTTCATAGAGCATACTGGCATACACAAAACATGCTGCCACTTCCTGCATAGGAGAGCCTGCTGCCATGTAGCCTACTATGTATACTGTGAACTTGGAGGTAACAGAGCCCATGCACAACAGTCTTTGAAACATAGCCCAAGTGTTATATCTCAACAAAGGGTGTACATAGGACAGTTGGACATGGATTAAAGACGCTTGAATGAATGAAAGTATTCAAATTAGCAACAATGTATCTCATTCTAACAATGTATCTCAAAATAAATGTATGGTGACAACACAGAGCAGCAACACATATTAAAAAAAAGCAATGACTTTCATTGTCATTCTGTATGTCAGACATGTAGTCTTAAGCTCAGTGGTGAGTCCACTCTGTAATATCTAAGAGTATTATTCATGAGGACAACATGTGAACAAAAGACAGGAATCTGTATGCTGGAAAAATACCTCCCTGCAGTGAGTTTATTAACTTGCACATTGACATATCAGCGACAGCCCCACTGTGTTCATCAAGCCTTCATGAAAAAAGCTCATGTATACTATATATTATTATATATTATCTCTCATGTCACTAAGGAGCAGTGTTGGCAATACAGACAGAATAAAGGGTCTAGTGGCCTAAGAGTCCCCTTATTTCCATCACAGAGCAGACCCTGTATCATATCCAGGTATGATATCACTGTACAGATCACATGTAAGAGTCAAGCCAAAGAAATACTTTAAATACATTTTGCGATGGAAGGCACGAAAAAACATTTTTGTCAAATTCAATGTCCTTTGTCCCTCCTAAAGTATCCGACTACTACTAGCAGCTTTTTTTTGTCTGGTGTGAAAAACCATTGGTTCCTCTAACAGTTGTCCCAGGATGTCAGAATCAAAGTAGTTCAACCAACAAGAAGGTTCCAGAAAACTCTCTCAGTGTTTCAAATGACTTACTCCCACTGTCGGAAACATGGTTAGAAAATAGAAGATAACTGGGACAGTGTGAAGTGAAGCAAAGATCTGCAATACCCAAAAAAAAAAAAGTCAGATAGAATGACCCAAGACATGGTGAGAAATGCTCAGAAGAACCCAGACAAAAGAGCAAAAGAGCTGCAAAAAGGAGAAGCAGACACATGTGCAGTTGTCAGATGACAATAATACAATGCACTTTAACAATAATACAGTGTAGTTTAACAACAAAGCCTTACATGGCAATTGCAAGAAAAAAGCTTTTCCTATGACCTCAACATGAATCATCTGTTTCTTTTTGCAAAAGAAACCCTTCAGATTGTTATAACCCTTGGGAAGAATGGGCATTGGACTGACAAAATCAACTTTGTGGTCACAACAGAACAAGGTATGTCTGTGTAATGGGGTGGTTATTTACTGTATGTATAATGTATTTCCCCTCTGTGTCCCCCAGTTTTTCTTATGTCGCAGCAGGTCTGGCGGCCGCGGCAGGTGTGTCACGCCCCTTACCGGTACCTGTAGTGCAGCCGCTTTATTGGCTGCTAATGCAAACCTGTTTATATAGGCCCCGTTGCATGCAGTTGCTCTCTCTCCTCTGCCTGGGTGGGTGCTGGCCGGTGTGCAGCTCCGCCGAGCCGTGGTTTCCCCGATGTACGTGCCGTGTGTTTTGCTTCAGGTTGCCGTGTAGAGCCGCGAGGTTGTGCGTCCTGTTGGTTAGCTGCTGCTGCCGCCGTAGCTTCTGTTAGCTACCCTATTTAGGGGTCTAGGATACAGTCTGTCATGCAGCTTGCCTGGCGTTAGGCTGCTGTGTTGCCCTGCCTTGTCTCCTTTTCCTCCTTGTCTCCTCTTTTCTTTTTGTTTTTGGCCGCCTGCCTCCACGTAGTTTCGTCTTTGCTTCTCGAATCAACTAGTTCGCTGCTCTGCCGCGGCCGGTTGAGCGCTCGTTTTAATACTGTAGTTCAGGACTGATGTACCATGACTCCTTAGTAAGGGGGGTGGCAAATCTCAGCTTTGTAGGACCTGCAGAATTATGCATGTATTATGGCGTTTGGTTTTCTTGTGTTGATTTTGTGTTGTTTGTTGTTTGGTTCTGGAGGCAGACAACCTCTTCACGTTTCAGAGTAGTAT
Source organism: Protonibea diacanthus (assembly GCA_028641955.1). Classification (NCBI taxonomy): domain Eukaryota; kingdom Metazoa; phylum Chordata; class Actinopteri; family Sciaenidae; genus Protonibea; species Protonibea diacanthus. The sequence continues at coordinate 24,863,299 of CM053984.1, forward strand.
CTTAAGACGAGGAGTGGTCTATTGTCACCAAGTCAACTCATGGTAGGAATTGCCTGGTCACAGTAAATAATATTATGAGTAAAGACAGTCTAAATGAAATTTAATGTTTGTGTAAATAAGATTTTGTTTGGTTTCTTTTTCTTTCTTTTTTTTTTGTTTATTTTTTGCAGTGACCTCAGCTGGTACACTCCTTCTTGACTCAGGATAAGTCAGATGGTGCAGATTAATATTGTGCTCAATAAAATGTATTGTTTTTTTAGAAGATGAGTAACTGAATAATTATTGTAACTAATAAAACTTGTTAACCTTTTTCCTAACACCGTTGCTTGTATTCATTTGTGAGCCGTACCTGTGTATGGGTGATTTGGGAAACCCTCTGAGGGGGAAAAAAAAAAAAAAGTAAAATCTTTAGGTGAAAGTCCTAAGGTGGCGTTGTCGGTTCTTTTAAACTCTCTCTAGATCTGCCACTCGCAGTTCCAGCAACGGGTATCATTTATTTGATACCCGCAGCCCTTCTTTTGCCACATCTGGACACTAAAGGGTGAAGCATTTGTGGAGAAGAATTTTTTTTTTTACCAATTTTAGTGTTGGGGTGAATCCTTATGCTTGGGGTTGTTTGGCAGATGGGGCCACAAAAAATACTCTGTGAGCTGAAGGAAAAATGGATTCCACCAAATCAAAAGAAATTCTAGACTATAATGTTTGAAGGTCAGACACTGCAGTTGAAGAGAGGTGGGGTAATTATGCTTTTAATAATTAGATTATATTGTTCGCTTAAATATTCATTGTAAAAGGCATTTTGATTATAGTTGCCCCAATTTTTGCACACCGCTGTACATAAGTATGAGTGTTGACATGAACCCTAACCCAAGAGCAATTGGTTTTGCAAAATGGACCCAGGCACAATAATTCACCAGGATTCCCTTGTGGATCAATCTAGCATTAGCATAACCATCGCAAAACATTCAGTTCAGTTTTCAAAAAGTTCATCTTTGCTTTTCTAATTTCGACAATATTTTAAAAAGTAAAGGCATGCTCACTTTTTTTTCCAGCTAGGATGGTAATGGTGGTCGGCCAGTCCATCCATAATCCGACACTTCTAATCAAAGACTGAATGTTGATATTGGACAGTTCTGCTAAATCCAGTGATTTTATTGAGGTAATTAAATACTGTAGTTCCATCATTGTGGCCCAAGATGCCTCACCCTTTCTAGCATGAAGGAGAAACCATGGTTGGCACAAACCCAGTTCAAAATGCAGGACACCTATAGAGAAATTCTTATTTTCAGCTGATTATACACTGAAAACATAGTTCTTTCCATTTCTTTCCATTTCTACCATATTTTGTAAATAGAGCCCCCCAAATCTGACACACTGGACCTTCAAATGTTGGATTGTGACAGGACATGAACTCTGGTTTCCTGTATTAAAGTCAAAATGGTTACACACCGAACCACCACCTGACCTCCAAACCCTAACTTTGTTTTGCAACTTCCTGCTGACACTACTGACATTTAACATTGGCATTAGATGAAAATCAGATTGGGCCAGGATAGAATTAATTCCTAGAGATGGGCTGGGACAGGATTCTGGGCAGACCACAAAGACAGGATGTTACTTCCAAGCATCTCTTGACTTCCGCTGTCTCTGTGTCTGTCACAGCACCATTCAAACAACATTTAAATGAAAATATCAAACAGAAAAGTCAAAGAACTATGAACACCCTGTGAACCAGCAGCTATGCTGAGTGTGCATCACTACCCTGTGGTGCCAAAGCATAGAGCTGTCAGGTTATGCAAAATGCTTTGGCCTTTATCCTCCTCAAGTCTCAGCCTTCGTTTGCTTTAATCTGTCCTGCTGAACAAGCCCAGGTCAGAACCCCTTCCTGTGAGACCACGACTAATTCTTTTCCATGCAACTGGGATTTGTAGTCAGCAATCCTCTGACATCACCTTGAGAAAAAAAAAAAGAACCAACTCCCAGGCATCCACATGCTGTGTTACATGATAAGGTTAATGAGAATGGCAGGGGAGCCTGGTCCCTGCAATGCTCCATCCTCTCTAATGCAGAGCTACCTTCCTCCAGAGACGATACCCAGCTATTCACTTTGAACTAGTTAAATCTGACAATACTGACCTCACACGTCTTAACGCAATCTGCGTCTCAGCTGGACTTGTGCGTCTCTGTGTTTGATGCCCCAATGGAAATATGTGAGAAGTCATCTGAGTGTTGTTGTTCTTGTTGTCCAGATGGGGATGTCATTGATGAGGAGAGGTGTGCGGCGATAAGGTGTCATAACATGCCGTGTCAGTTAGCGGTTTTAAAGGCACAGGGAGGAGATGGTAATGATGGGGTGGTGTATGTGTGTGTGTGTGTGTATTCGGGGGAGGAGGGGTGTTGTTGGTGGCTGTGAAGAGTTCCCAGTGGAACCGATTATCCCTATTTTAACTTATGAGACTGGGGGTGGTGGGCAGGAAGGGGGGGGGGGCTATTGCGGCTGTGAACAGCAGGCTAATTAATTACATATTGGCTTGTGGGAATATTCTGCCTAAATGCCAGTCAGGTCCCTGTGAGGCGGCACACTTAACAACTCGAGCACAGCACACCCAGAGACACACATGCTGTAAAACACACACGCTAACAGTTAGCGAAGGGAAAAAAACAAAATAGGGATTATGATTAACTGCACATTTCCATTTTGGAAATTTTGTAAAGATCACGTACTGTGTCAAGCTGATATATTTAAACAGGAAGATGTTTCCCACTTAAAGGGGGGAGACATGCTAGCTTGTGGGCTATTGGCTGCACTATCTTGGATTGTTATGGCTGTAAAACTTTGGTTCTCACAAAAAAAAAAACCCTCAAAAACACGTGCTTTGCCAGCACTGGGAAATGTGTACACACTCTTGTATGATGAATCATCTACAGCTGCTTTGTTGTATGTTAAGATAAGTAATGTGTACAGGAAATTGTTGAAAAACTGTAGAATTTGTCTTTGGCTACAACATAGAATTAAAGATAGTGTTAGACTGCATTACCATAATGAGTTACTTAGCACGTTCCACACACACACACACACACACACAGAGGACCAAACGTGATTTTCTCCAGGCTTACATCTCACTCACTGCAATATTAGTTTGCTAACATTAGCTAAGACAATGGGTCAAACCATATCAGATAAGGTTGTAGCAGCAAAAGCCCTGAAATCACTGAAATGTAATGAAGTCATGTATTTATTTTTTTCCTTAAGTCCTTAGGCTACCTCAAAGTTTGTTGGATCATTCAACTGAATGACCTAGTTCATTTGAATCATGGTGAGGCCTTTATGTTATGCTTTATGTTTCCATTAAATGCAACAACTGTGTGAAAATGTTCCCCACATACTACAGACCAGACCATAACCAACATCCAGCCCACGGGATGGTGCAAAGTGTAACACTAAATTCCACTGGGCACGGTTGCTACACATTCCGTGAGTGCCGCTGTTTCAGTGGTTTCAGGTCCGTTGTTTGGTATAACTTTGTGCACAAGCTTAAAAGGTAAAAGAACATTAGTGAAACCAGATTTCATTCAAGGCTCCCACACAAGCAGTGGTGGGTGGAGTACAAGTACAGTTTCTCCCATACAAAATGATGCAAGCCGAATGAAAATTACCATTTGCCTTTAACATCCAAACTTATAACTCATCTTTTTGCCCTCATTTTCAATTAGTTAATTATATTTAATTACTTTGCACCTGTTACCATCATCCATATGGGTATCAGTCTCAGCCTCAATGAATCTGTTCGCCTAGTACTTAACAGTCCATGTTTGTGCTGCAGATGAGAATACTGCACATATTCTGAAAACCACTACATCTCTCTGACTCTGTTTGTTTGTGTCCCACATGCACAGCTGTGTGCCTATCGACCTTTCTCTCTTTCTCTCTAGTTTTCCCTTCTCCTCTCTTTTCTTTCTGCTGGACCATCGGCTGTCCTGGGACCTTTTTCTCTTTCTCCCATGACTGTCGATGCCTCATTCCAGATGTTTGGATCTGGATCTTCCCTTCTCTCAGGAGAATCTCTGCTCTTCTCTCTTTCACTCCATTGTGTTCATGTTTCTCTGTCTCCCTCTTGACATGTTGTGCTTTGTTGTAACACCCAAAGTTATTCTTCAGTACTGTTACTACCCAATGTCTATTGTCTATACCAAATGTTCACAACATCTGTCGCATGTCTGTCCATCCTGGAAGAGGGATCCCTCCTCTGTTGCTCTTCTTCCATTTTTCTTTTAAAGAATGGTGAGATTTTCCTGATCTGAAGGATAGACAGTGTCATATACTGTACAGATGTGTGATACTTGGCTATAAACGTCAAGTCAAGTCAGTTTTTGACTTGTGGTTCCTTTAGTCTACAAAAGTAGAATGGTATCCAGAGCCTACAGCAAGCTCCTCCTCAGTGAAACCCGCTCCCAGTTCTGGTTCTGGAGGCAGACAACCTCTTCACGTTTCAGAGTAGTATCTTAAGACGAGGAGTGGTCTATTGTCACCAAGTCAACTCATGGTAGGAATTGCCTGGTCACAGTAAATAATATTATGAGTAAAGACAGTCTAAATGAAATTTAATTTAACTGGCACAAATGTATTTTGATGTGGATCACAGAATGAAAAAAAACTCAGTAGGGTACTTTCAATTAATAAATGTGTCCTCTCATCCAAGTGCTGTTTGAATCAGCTGCTCTGTTGATAGAAAGACAGGTGGCATGCAATGAGGTTTGAACTTCCAGAAAAGTTGTGGTTACATACACCCCAACACACACACAGAGCACCTCCACTCTTTCGAAATTCCTGGCAGCACATGAAGATAGGATGGAAATGTAATTAACAACCACTTACATGCAGTTTGGCAATCAAAGCTATCTTTATAAAGTCATTTTAAGCATCTATGGTAACTCTTAAAAAGTTATTTCACTAGCTATTGTTTGTGCATTGTTTGTATGCCCTTGTGAACTATTAATGACAGCAAGCTTTGAAATATTCAAAGTTGTCCATTTTGAGAGGAGTCTCTTAACAGCTCATCCTCAAGTTAAGCAAGCATAATTTATGTTAAGTGCTATGGGAAAAAGATAATCAGATGTCAGTGAAGGAAAAACCTCTCTTCCTGCTCCTGCTGTGAGGGGATTTCGGGGAGGATGTTGCTACTCAATCATTGTATGGAATTATGTATGAGGGCAGCTTTGTGGCTTCTTCATCATGGAGCTACAATGCATGTCAGCTGCCTTGCTGTGTAGATGCTGGCAATGCTCAAAGTCATTTTGAGGAGCCCATGTAAATATTCTTTCCATGAGATGAGTCATTTGCAATATGCAAAACTAATTTTAACTAGAATTCTGGGATAAGTGTTGATTGCTGCATCACACTTTTCTATCCTCCGCCCACAGCGATGCCTACAACAAGCTGTCCTGTGGTATCAGACGTCCCCTGTCTGTGGGTAGCTGTTTCTGTGTGGATGTTTTTTTTTTTTTTTTTTTTCTATTGGTAGCCCACATGTCTGGAGGGTCCTCATAAATAGCTTCACCTCCACCAGAACCCCACTGCCTGGTCTCTGCAGCATTAGTAGACTGATGTTTGTTCAATACACACTGATGTCATTTGTATCTTCCTCCACTCCTTGCAGAGAGGCCGCCTGCTGTGGCTCAGCACAGCAGGCGGGTAACATTAATGCCTCTGCTCTGTCTGTGTGTGTGTGTGTGTGTGTGTGTGGGTGTGCATGTGTGTGTGCGTGTAGGTAAATTACAGCATCTGTACCACAGTGTGTGGAGTGTGTTGTTAGCATGGATATGGTCACAGTCGAAACAATAGTGTCATTATGTGCGTTTCATCTTTGTAAAATATGAGCATTAACATGTCAACTGTATGTCTCTGTGTGTGTGTGTGTGTGTGTGTGTGTGTGTGTGTGTGTGTGTGTTTTCATGACATTTCCTTTCCTTTGTGTGAGCACATGTGTGTCCTTATGCGTATGGTCTGCTGCTGTGTCCACATCAGACAGAGGAAAATGAAATGAAAGGGAAGCCAGAGGCAACTAAATGAGCTCTGCAGCGCGAAGTCCGGCATGGATTCGGCACAGATTCTCACCATATGCTGCGTCTCCCCTTTTCTGGTTAGACTCTGGCGTCCATACACAATCCCCACTGGGCTGAGAGCACACCATGTCTCTGCTACCTTTCCCAGAACCGTCATAATGCTTGTGTTTATGTGCGGGCGTGCCTATTTTTAAGTGTGAATTAAAGCTCTTTTTGATTTTCTCTCATGTAATCTTTGACAGAGTGACAAACACTCCATCTTACTGCTAGTCAGAGCTTAAGTGAACTTATTAGCTATGAGCAGAGATTGGGGTGGAGGGTTGTTTCACAATAAAAACTGCAAAACTATTGCAAAATTCATTTGCAATAGTTACATTCATTACTTTTTTGATCTTTTGTTCCTAACATGAGAAAAACAAACAAAACAAACATAAAATCTGTACTAACTCATCCATCTTGAAATAAAAACGTGTGTTGGACACCATGTCTCCAAAATTGAGAGGTTCACGACCACACACCACACGATGACGTCACTTTTGGTGTGTGCACCCTCATACTGGGGATTCTAGCAACACAATTGCAACATTGCACTCCTTGGAATCATAACTCTGTAAAATCTGAACACACAGAGATGATTTTTTTCCCAGGTGTATAATAATCTCTGATCTCTGTCCATAAATCCTGAATATTTTTATTATATTACATATAAGATATATTAATATTCATTCCCACCATGTGGATATGAATGAATACTGTGTACTGTGTGAACAGAGTAATCTAGAGGCAAATATTTTCATATGGTAGACAAGGTCCTGCTCAGATATGCTGGGGATGTAGGGAAGGCCTTGCAGACTTTAGTGGAAAAAATAACGTAAGAGGAACTACTCCCAATCTCTCTCCACCTTCCATGGGAAAAAAGGCTTCTTTTGCCAACAGTGTACTGTAGTATTTATCATCCAGACTGGCTCTGCCACATACTGGAGGACTGGAGAAAGGTGAAGGTTCTTTATTTCCATTTGATCTCTCTTAAGTTGAATCTCCACCACAGAAGGTCTTTGATATCCTCCAAGAGGATGTCTCAGAGGAAGCCTTTTATGATAAGCCAAGCTGGGTCGACCCTGAGAGCGATGCATGTAACTCGCTGCTAAGCCAGCCAGCATGCTCATTTTCACGCCTCTTTTTCCAACCAGGCTGGGACTTCCTTTTGTCTCTCTGTGTTCGAGTCCGTTTTGTCGGACCAGCGAGTACACTTTGTTCTCTGTGTAAAATATGGCACTGTGTTAGGAAATATTCCTACAGTTTAGGCCAAGAAATCCCAAAGCTTTTCAACACAGCTTCTCAGAGGTTTTCAGCTCAGAACACAGAAACTTTTGCAGGAATTTGTAGTGTGTACTGTGTGGAGAGGCTTTATATGTGCATACATTTGGAGTGTTTATATACTGAAGCCTCCACATCTGATAGTAGCAGAATGGGGAATTGATGGAAATTTTCAGGTATGATGAAATTAAGCTCCGTCTCTTCTGCCTCTCGTTTGACTTTAAAGTCTCTGGAACCCTTTAATGAATTACAGTTCATTTACAGTATAAGAAGACTTTGACTTCTTTTACTGTAGCAATCTACAGATCATTTGTACTTCATGCTTTTATTTGTCACAGGTGGCCCTGAAGTTCTCATTGTAGCGCATCACAGACTGTTTTTTCTATTTTTGATGATGGTTAAGAATGAGTGGTAAGAATTACACAGATCCCATTAAAGCTGCACTCAGCAATATTTTTGTATTGGATTAAAGGATGTGAAAAGTATGAATGTATTTGTGTGGACGTGTGCAGTGTGTTTTCTGTGAGTTCTATGTATTTGTCATGGTCCGGCTGTACCTTTCCCTTTGTTTCCCTTGTGTTTCTGGTCATCACCCTGTTTGTCTCTCTGGGTGTGGCCAGTCACCCTCCTCCTGCTGCAACCTGCACACCTGCATCTCATCCACCAATCAAGACTCTGCAGTGTATCTACACCTGCTCGACACTCCGGTCCTCGCTGGATCATTCTGTAAGTCATCAAGCTGCTGCCTGCCCAGCTCCACCGCTGTCTCTGGATTCACTCATTTGACTTCTACCAACCATCCTTTTCAATAAACTCGTGATTTTTCTAATTGTTTGTCCCTAGTTGTCATGTTTGTAGGAAAAAAAAAGATTAACTGCAGCAAAATTCTAGAATTTTACTTTGGGTGAGAGGGTTAAAAGACTCAACTATGAAGCGAAATGACTTTTGCTAACTCAAGATTGTATAGCCAAAACATCTGAGCATGATATTCCCTTGTGCTCAATGAACATAATTTTATTAGTTAAGAAAGCACTCTGCATACATTTACAGTAGGTCACAACAAATCTCAGACTGTAAGCTCAGTCCACCTCTGAAACAGCTTCTTTTCAGAATTTCCTTGAAAATGTCTGCATCTCTCAAACAGTAGAATGCACAGACCAGATTTTTGACCAGATTCAGTCTGGATACCTGCCTTGTTAAGATAAGATTGAACTCAGAGATTTAAAAAAGGGGATGTTCAATTCAGTGGAGTGTGAAATACACGATGTCAGGACAGATCTGATGGTTTCTGGTCTACAGGGGAGAGGGGGAGAGGGGGAGGGGGGTGTAGTTGCTAACAACACAAATGATTTTCAAGCAGGCAGCAGCAGCAGTGCCAAAGGAAAGGGACCAGTGCCAGTATGTGGCCTTGATCAGTGTCACTGCCACCATATGGCACAGTGATGTGCAAATGTCAGCCTGTTTGTTACCCATGAGCATAACATAACATAATAACCCAGTGCTAACTAAATTAGCTAGATGTCACCTGACACCTTTCAGGCACATGAGTACACTCATCCTGCGCTGCCTCACCTGTGATTCTGTCAATGTATTTTCTCTTTGGGTGAAATAAATAGTGGCTTCACAACTTTTGACCTTGATGTCATTTGATTGGCTAAATTTGAACACTGCATCATTTGTGTCTAAATCATAATCATTCATTTATTCTATATTTTAATAGTTTAATTTAAATTCTGTTAATACTTTATGTATGTACTTAATGTATAATAACTAGTATAACTGTAGACAGTGAAATATTCAATACATGGCAAACATTCAGCTTTAGTAGGCAGCAGCGAAAGGGAGAAGCAGCCAAGGTGTCTTCCAACAGACAAGCCATTTTGAAATGTCTTTGAGCAAGACATTTGACACTTTTTGTCAGTTCTGTGTTTCCCATTTTCATATCCAACTATATATATATATATATATATATATATATATATATATATATACACATACACAATGATGTGATTTACAATCTGTATAAATCTGTATTTTTATAATCAAAAATTGTATATTGCATCATTTTTTTGTACACACAACATCTGTGCTGTTCTGTCCACCAGTCTGTCCTGGGAGAGGGATACCTCCATTGAGGCTTTCCTTATAAAGACTGAAGGACTGAAGGTCTAAAGATAGATGGTGCTGTACGGGCTATAAAGCCCTTCAACACAAATGTGATATTTGGCTTTAATAAAACTAGATTTTCTTTTGAGAGCCAACTCAGTAATTCTGCAAATTCTGTCGTGCGACTAGACAAAATAACTCACCATTTTCTGAAGAACAAGGATTCTCACAGCATCCATGTATGTGTAATTTAACATTGGTGTGACACAGTGTTTGTGCACATGGCTGCTACAAACAGGCATTCATTATTTTGTTTGCTGGCTGTGGTTTGGATGCTTCTTACAGCAGCGTTACCCAGTGTCTTTGAAAAAGCACACATGTGACTGCAGCGGTGCCTCTTTCCTCTGCCAGTTCAACTTTCCAGACTTCATGCAAAAACATGAACAGAGTGTATGTTGCGTGTGTATGTGTGTGTGTGTGTGTGTGTGTGTGTGTGTGCGTGTGTGTGAGTGTGCTGGCGGCGAGGGCAATCATCTGGGTACAATAGGAGCCAACAGATGTCTCTCTATCCCTTTCTCCCTCTCTTCCTTTCATTTGTCTCTGCAGTACGTAGGTGGAGCTCACCAGCAAAGACAGACGGAGGGCGAATAAAACAAGAAAATGAGAGCAATGTGGCTCAACCATTTTGCCATCATGTTGATTTACTCTCCGTTTTAAGACCATGGAGATATTTTCTTGTTGTTGTTGCTCCAGCACCCAACAACAACCACGGCAATTTTATTCCATTTTGTCTGCCTCTCTCCTCCTCTGATGGTCCTTTCAGAGATCTGGGTCTGCAACGCTGAAAGCTTCGCTTCTTTACCGCAGAAACAAACACAAAGATATCTGCATTCTCTGAAGACAATATGAAGTCGGCCATTGTTTGGAATACAGCCTTGAAAACAACATGTAGAGAGAATTGCTTGTGGCATTGCCACACATTGTCAGTAGCGTAACAATGTATCTCTTACAGAGAACGTGAAGGAGGCTTTTGATCACAGTACAAGAAGAAAGAGGTGGATAAATGGGGGTGTCATGGTGTCAAAATTTTATTCACAATGTCTGTTTTTGCAGTTTAACTCTTAGTTTTGTGGTGTATGACCATTCACTAACACATGTAGGAAACTTTACATGTTCAAACTTTTAAACACCTCTCCTTGCAGTAAATTTGTCCATGTCAGCACTGGCTTTGCCTATCCACTCATAGCATCTGTCATGAGCAGAGGGTTAGAAACAAACACAGCATCCTCCCCTCCTCCTCCAGCACTAACGTCTGGATCACAGCCAGTATATCCATCAACCCCCCTCATCCTCCCTCCCCCTCCCCATCTTTCCTCCTCTCATCACAGACTCCTCGCCTGAAGGCTGGAAGCACTCCAAGAAGTGATGGGGAGGGGAGGAGGAATGGAGAGGGTGGTCCTTGTGACAGAGAAGTTGAAGTTCAGTGTCGCAGGCAGAATGGTGACCTTCAACCGCCTGAGGGACTGTTGGCTCACTGATGGCCCTGTTCATGTCAGACATAGATGCTGCAAAGTTGTAGAGAAGGCCACAGCTTCAGGTGCTCCCCCTCCCCCAGCAAACCCCAAAGGGGAGGAGAGAGGAAATCCTTCATGCACCAAAAAAATGCAAAGTGGCTTAACCTTTCTTCTGCATATGTGTACTCTGAGTATCTTACTGCACTGTCAGTCACTTGGTTATGGTAATGTGAAATCTTTATGAGATGAGAGTAAATCTCCACATGGAAACATGCTTGAAGCTTAACAACTGTGTGTCAGTGACTGAGAGGTAACAGCTGGAAATAAGCTTTGTACAAATATTGTAATTGTTAGCAATGAGACCTTACAAATCTTTTCCAGATAACATCATAATCTTTAATTTAATCAACAAATCCCCAGTTTTACCAGGTCAATTAATCATTTAGTCATTGTCACTGACAAAACCGGGAAACAGGAAGATGTAGTCCTATGATCAGGCAAGCAGGGTGGAGTCTATAAAAGGGGCAGGGAAGCTCACCTGGGCCTTTCCTCCTGCACTACACCTGATGAGAGCAGCTGAGCGAGGCTTTGTTTTGAGTGGATTTGGAAATCCATGTTGGTAGAGGACTGATTGAATGATTGTTTAGAAGACATCAAGCCAAAAGGTACACTCAAGCAGTGCTGAGATATTTTTAAATTGGTTGGGGGGGACTGAGTAGTAGGCGTGCAGCCATTTTGCATGTGTACTGTATTGTGTGATCTACGTCACTTTAGGATTGCTGTGAATAGGCAAATTGAATGTTTGGTCTCATTTTAACTGAGCTGTGTAGTGGTGTTTAAGTCACAATTTGCCTATGTGTTTGTGACGATTTTTTTTGTGGTGTGCACAACTCCACAAGCCCCCCACCCCGGTTATACAGTCTAGTCCCAGGTCTGTTTGTGTGTTTTGTTTTGTTTTTTTGTTTGTTTTTTTTGTTTTTTACCATTTCATGGTTGGTTTGACTTTTATTATTTTGATAACTTACTCCCTTTGGAGACTAGCATTTTATCAAACATATTGTTAATAAAATTTGTATTTTTGTATAGCAGTCTCTTGTTCCAGTGTATTCTGGGTCTTGTGCGGTTGATATCACTTGGTCACATATATAACCTTTGTTTGCAATCCAAACTAGGCCATTTGTGAGAGTCCTGTAGATCTGGTGAGTTTTTGAGGACAGCCATGCCTTGTGGTTTGTTGGGAGGTCAGTTTTTGACTGTCCACATGGCTCCACATGGCAAGAATCTCTTACATTAGCATTATGATAAGTGATATAATGGCTGATACGTTAAGCTTGGAACTGTTAATTAGTCTGATACAGTTGTTGTGATTTAGCAAACATTAGCCATTACAACTGATGAATGTTACTGATGTTGGGGCTCTGAGGCTACACTTTTAACAGTACTAATGTTAACTTTTTGCAGACGATTACACCCAAATGGTACTGAACATCAACAGAACACTTGTTTCAGTAGCCAGTAGAATCAAGTATGTCTTAGTCACCTTTAACCCTTTAAGTCCTGAGCCTATTTTGGCTGTTTTTTTAATACTTAGTTAATAGTTTCAAATCCGCACCTTTGAGTAAAGTTGACAGCAGCGCTCCATGTGACAGAGTTTTTTTGTTACGGTGCTTTAAAGACGCCACATGATCTGATCATGCCGGCGTGATCATCGGCCCCAGAGGGTTAAGAGTCTTTAAGACAGGGGTGTCAAACTGTTCCACAAAGGGCTGGTGTGGCTGCAGGTTTTCTTTCCAACCAAGCAGCAGCACACCAGACTTGACTCATTTAATCAACTGATCTCAGTCTTCAGAGAGTTGATTGGTCAAAGTGTGTGCTCTTGGTTGGTTGGAACAAAAGCCTGCAGCCACACCGGCCCTTTTGTGGAACAGTTTGACACCCCTGCTTTAAGAGATGTTTTGCCATAGTATATAAGCTAATAGCAACAAAGGCAAAACAGTAAAACATTGTAGGAAGCTGGTGCGGGATCATATCTTTGACACTGCAGGAAGTGACTAACTAAATGATAAAGGTGTCTAGATCATTCTAGACAAAGAGGCGTTGTCTGTGTATATCTTAAATTATAATTTCATCAATAAAAAAAACTGCATATATTTTTATCTTGGATTTATCATCTGAAACATTTTCATCCCAAATATTTGTAGATTTTCTTCTCTGATTTGAGAATGTGTCACTTTTCTTTTTCTTTTTTTGATCATAAATTGAACATGTTTGGGTTTTGGACTCTTGGTTGGGCAGAAGGAGCAATTCCAAACCAAGTGTGGAATAAGCTTTCATCAATTAATTGGGGCTTAAAGCGTAGTTTCAGGAGCCGGACCACACCTCAACTGTGCCACTTCCGACGGTCCTATAAATTCCCTCCTAACCCTGTGGTTCCCTTCACACTCATATTCTGCACGCTCTTCCCCCCCACCCCATTTCTTTCACCTTTTCTCCTCTCTTTCCTAGGGCCTGTCAGGGGGTCCGTCATGCCCGCATGCTACAGCGGATTCCCTACTGAAGCTTCCCCACACCGCAGCATCAGACCCAAGAACTTCACGAGATCACACTTCATCCTCAATCATTTTGTCAATAAATAATTTTAACGTATCTTGTTGATGGTATGGTCTGTGCTAGTGAAATTACAAATAAGTTAACTGAGAAAATTATTATAATCTGTTTTTTTTGTAGCGTCTAATTATAACAGAAGTTATCTCATGAAACTTTCCCTGTACACCAGGTTGAGATTGTACTATTTATATTATTTAGAGACTCAACAATGCCTTATAATAAAAAATAATCTAAACTGTGTAGGTTTGCGTACATGTCATGTCATTACATTCAATACATTCTCCTGGTGAAGCTGACGGCTGTAATGTATAAAGAAGTGACACTTAAAGGCAAAAAGAGGCTGTCGCAACTGCAGTAGTTAAAGGCAAGGACAGCCGTGAATGCAGAATTCATACTGGGACACAAAGGAGGGGGGAAAAAAACACCTGAACAAGCTACAACTCGCTCTATTCTCATTTTCACAATCTTAAAAAACGCTCTGAAAAGAAAGAACATTGCTATGCGATGGCTTTGTAAAATGCACATTCACTGTCAGTATTTGAAAAATTCTTTCTTTCTACAACACCTGTGTGTGGCAACCTTAGAAAAACATTGTGGTTATGAAAAATCATTAACAAGGGGCAGTGTTTAGCTCAGTTGGTAGAGCAGCCACCCCATGTGCAAAGGCTCAGTCCTTGCTGTGGAAGCCCAGGGTTCAAATCTGACCTGTGGCTCTTTCCTGCATGTCATTCCCCATCTCTCTCTCCACACATTTCCTGTCACTCTCCAGCTGTCTCTGTCAAAGTAAAGCTTGTAAAGGCCAAAACAAATAATCTAAAAGAAATCATTAACAAAAGCATTAACTGTAGATCTGTGATAGAACATAAACTCCACATGAAGACACACTACATGTACCATCCAGCAACAGGCCCGCAGTCGTGTAAACTGTAACTGTAAACTGTAAGATACTCCAGCATGTATGCAATTCCCGAGCTTGCTAGGTTTATCTGGGATCCCGGGATCTGCCCAGGCTGGAGTCAGCTGCAAACTAGGCAGGCACATAGGCAGTGAATATTCTAGAAATGACTGGTGATTTAGTACAGGAACCAGCTCCAGCATTAGCACCTTGATATGAGTGCCTGCAGATAACTCATGATGACCCCAGGTGATTGAAATGATCACTTGATACACTTTAAGCAAATCTGAGCAGAAAATAAAATCATTTGCTAGGCTTGCAATCTTTTTGCAGTGTGTCCATCTGGCCCCGCCAAGCACTGCGAGAGAAACTGATTGTCGAGCCATCCAATGGCACTAGGCCTTTCCCTGCAGGGCTTTGTAACAGAAGTGGCCCAGTCCTGTTTTGTCTGACCCACAATTCACTGGGACAGCCCTAGAGATGGTGAATATCCCTGCCAGAGAGCATGAAAAAAACCACCAAGTGTACCACATAAAGGAGACAAGGAATTGTATCAAGAGGACAACCAGCCATGTGAAATGGACCGCACTGCACAGCTGAAACCACACAAATGCATCCTGGAATAGATGTCTTAAAAGGAATCATCTGAACCACTTCCACACAAAGACACCAGTGATGGCCTCCACTTCACTCATCCTTAATACATTCCAAACACTGGCAGCTCCCTGAGGAAATAACGTGTTCATTCAGTTCATTTGACAGTACACAGAGAGATGGGGGATTAGTACGACTGCGGGCCTGTTAGTAACTTAGCTCCACATAAATGGGTTAATGTTGCTACAGTTGACTTATGGATACCACACCGGTGTTTCTCCCATCTGAACCCAAATCAGATCATGTCTGTTTGCTCATCAGCAGTAGAGTGGTTTCAGAACATATCTCGATACAAATTGTTGTTCTTGGTTTCCACTGCTCAGAAAAACAATGAGTCAATCAGAGCTTTGTAGCAGGATTAAAAATGGGAACATCCAAGATGCCCAAGAACTGACAGATAAATGGAGACATGTGACAGTGTGTAGATATCATACTGCACTGTTGTACACCGACTTGTACACTGAAATAACAACTGCAGCATCCATATTGACTGAAAATGATGTCTGCAGAACAATGATGTCATTCTGTTGTTCACAGCGTCTTGTCTGAACACTGAAAACTTTGATCCATGCCTTCAATCACACGCAGAATAGACAACTGCAACAGCATTTTATACAGCATGACCACATCACCTCTGTCCTCCAGAAACTCCACTGGCTCCCTGTCTCACAAGAGATCCAACTTAAATTCAGTGTGGAGTAGTGGAGTCTTCTCCATAGCTGCTGACTCTTTCTGGAGCTCTCTTCTGAAACAAATCTAAGAGTGATCTTGGTGATCTGTCTACGTTCAAATCACCACTCAGAAATCACCTTTTTAGAATTACCTCTGGTGGGAGATTAGTGATCTGAGTTGTATGTCCTTGAGTATCATGAAAATGACTCTGATGACTGAAAAAATGTATTATTTTATTTTAATATTATTTTCTTTATTAACAGAAAATGGACAATCATTAGTACTAATGATAATTATAGCATCAGTTGTACTGTCCTGAATGTCCTGACCAAACAGACATGGAGCACTGCAGATGCAAATGAGCCCTGACTGCAATTTCTTTTTGTAAGACTCCTGACAGAGCCTCTGACCTGAATTACGTTCAAAACCAATTGTTCAACATTATTTAATTGTATTTCTACAACTGTGATATAGTTGAGGTAGGGACCGGTTGGGATTATGACAAATAAACTGTGGTTATGGTTGTGATTAAGGCAACTAAAACAAGTGGGTAAGGATAGGAAACAGTCATGGTTCCAGTTATACAGTTTTGTGATAGAACATGCAAAGGATGCACAACTTCCTGCATTGGAATTAAATGTTAGACGTAAATCGTGAGATTGGAGGTACAGTCAGCCAGTATGGATAAAAGTCCTTGCAGGTTGTGAACAGTATTTGTGTTACTGTTTGGAGGACAAAAATATTGTATAGTGACAATTCAGCCTACATCTGTGAAGCGCAGCTGTAGATTGTGCTCAGAAGGCAACAGTGATTCAGAATGCAGACCTGCCTTCATGCAGCCCAGCAGATGACATAGCATACAGTATGTAAACCACAGATAATAGCTGTTTGTTGATCGTGTGTGAGAGCAGCAGCAGCAGAAGCCTGAGTACAAACAGAGCAGACAGACCACCGGCTTTGAAGAAAAGCTCTCCCATGTGAGCCAGCCAGCTGTATATCACTGGATCAAAACAGTCTGTCTGTCGGTCTCTCACACACTATCTGTTTCTGTCTGCCTGTCCGTCTGCCCATCACTCCATCTGTTTATTTGTTAGACTGACACAGGCGTGACAAAATATACAGACATTAACATAAGACATAACAAACAGAGGTTAACATTTGAATACTGTACAGCTCTTTAGCTGGAGTATTCTATGTGTATGAAAGTGTGTCATGTTTTTATATATGCCTGGACTAACCTGTGACCAGGTATGTGCCAGGAGGAGGAGGAGGAGGAGGAGAGGGAAATAAATAATGTTGACAAATAGATGTTAAGTATGAAACAAAAATGAAATAAATTAATAAATTAAGGTCATAAACTCACAGTTTATCAAATGAATTAATATGAATACAGCAAACCTTAAAATACAAATAGAAATGAAGAACATTACAATAGAAATAATAACAATAATATAAATTAAAGGAGGGTGTGCAGATACATGGGTTTTTTGTACAGTGTGAACAAATTTCAGATTGTGCCAACCCCATTTGTAATGTGATTATTTTGTATTATAAATTGATTTTTGGTATTTAAAAAAAAAAAAAAATCTTACAAATTTGGTTCAGGAAGTCAGCACTGGGAGTGATGGGGTCATGTTCCCATTATATTATTGTAGCTTTACTGGTAAGTTCTTTGATGTAGAGTTTATTTCTAGCTAGCTGTTAAATTCAGGGTCTTAACATTAATGAGTTAGAGATTCACGCGTGGATAAACAGTCTCTATTCCATGTTAGTAACACAGAAGCATGGTCATCAGTAATGATGGGTGAGTCTGCAAGTCTGACATAGTTGATTTGCTGGTTAAGAAGAAGTCTACTCAGTCCAAAAAGGACCAAAGTCACTCTGCTACATGTATATTGTTCCTGTGGACTGCCAGGTACGTTTCAAGGTGGCACAGGGTGCAGTCCAGAGGCACCAAAGGGTCATCATGGTTCAGCTATCTGTTGAAAAAATTTATCCACTGCATTGGCTGCTTGTTTCCAGCCTTAAGTAGCTGCTTTCTGATGGGTAATAGTTTTTACGTCTGTCGAGTATCTCCTGTGGATATTGATCGTTTAGTCCATAGTCCATTCCTTTAAGTCCTTGGTGCTGGATTCTGCCTCTCATCTTATGGATCTTTCAATTGTTGCGGTGGCTAAAGGCACCTTTATTTTATAGAACAGACAGCTAACCGCATTTTAGCTTGACAGGAATAGCACTGCCTGTGGTGCTACTTCACACGACTGGCTCGTCATCTTGTCGTGCACCATCCAGCCTTATTCCCTCTCCCCACACTAATCTACTCTTCTCCTAATCCAGTTCCTCTAATTCTCGATGGGAAATCCACTGTAGCTCAGAGACAGGTCTACACATGCCCACTTCCTTTCCTGTAACATCACATGTGGGATGTGTCTGTATGACCAACAGCTGGTGAATCTGAAAATATCACAGATTGTTATCTGTTGTCATCATATGCAGAAGGGTCAGTGAAGCCATGATTAGTACAGGAAACCCCCTGATGGAGTCAAGTGATGAAAGATGAAGAGAATGCTTAAGACTGTTCCTCAGATGATGACATGCACTTCTGATGAGCAATGGAGATGATGAACTGGAGGTCAATGAGGTGAAGCACCCAGTGTCAGCTGATCAATGAGAGAGAGAGAGAGAGAGAGAGAGAGAGAGAGAGAGAGAATGGACTGACTGAACTTGCACGACACAAGTCCGTGCTGTAGAGAATGTAAATTTCTCACAGCAACGATATCTATACACTTTACAGTGGCTGCAAAGCCACCATTAGTGACTCTTACAGCTAAATAAAATCCACATGTCACTATCATGTTACTGATGGAATTGATTCATCAATTTTAAAATGACTTCTACATGGTTTGTTTGTATTTGCTTTTACTTGTTAACAAACTGCTACAAATACATAACAGTGCAAAAAAGTGCTTATTTGGTCCATTTATCTAGCATGATCACAAAGAGCCATTAAAGTAACCATTTTCGAAATATGGATTTACACTCTCAGGTCAGAATAAATAGAGATTTCCTGTTCTTCTTATTCTGCTGACATTGGATGAAGGAATAAACCTCACTAATTAACATGCTGTTACCTGTTTTATCCTGTGCTTTACTTGTAACAATGTTAACTGCTTTTAGCTGGCTTTAGCCAACTACAATGTTCCTGTGCTGTGATTGTTACAATTAAATAAGGTTCTTGTTTGGGGGTTTGACAATATGGTTATATGTAACTTACCAGGAGTTCCAGTTCCGTCTGATGTTTTCCTCCACACATATTTTAATTTTCCTTAATCTCTGTCCCTTCATGAAGTAGAGTCACAAACCGTGAGGGTATTTTCCCCTCAACATTTTCACTTCACCTGGGCATGTCTTCATTCTACATGGCCTAGAGCAGATATATATCTACTCATGTCCAAAAACACATTTCCTCTCACTCTTGACACTTCAGGTTGGGGGTCATTGATGCACAGCAACAATAGCAGCAATAGCAACAATACATAAAAAGAAAGAAAGAATGATTTTTCTCCACACCATCTTTTCCATTTTCAACATTCCACAAACGCTTCTATTGCCCCACCCTCACTAATGCTATCAATCCATCCTCTGTGAGCAGGCTCAGGTGGTATAACAGGTAATAACATGTAGTAATTGCAGGGTCGCTATTTCAGTTCCCCACTTCCCCCAATCCAGGCGGAGTATCCCTGAGCAAGATACTGAACGGCAAATGGCTCCTGATGGTTGAGACGCTGTGTGTATAAAAGTCAGTATCACTGTGAGCATTTTGGACAGGAAGCGCTGTATCACACCTGATGAGCAGTTGGCACCTTGCATGGCAGCCTCTAGGTGAATGTGATAGGTGCTGTAAAAGTGTCCTGTGCGGTCGGCAAACCAGAAAGGTGCTATAAAAACACAAGTTTATTTATCATTTAGTGTCAGTGGTTCTAATTGTGTGGACAGATGAATGCATGCACATTAGATGCCACTATTTCATATAGCATAACAGTAGTGAGTAGTAAATTCACTGGGCAGGAGGGGTGAGGGTTTGCATGTTGCACAGCTGGTCTGTAATTTCACTTTACCCACTGTTATCTATGCCCGTTATGCTTGTGTGACTGTTGACAATTACTGTTTTCATCCACATGGTGTTGACCATCTCCACCATTGCTCTCAAATTTCTTTTGGGCCTTAAGCACTTGTGACTTATTGTCTGCTTTCCCCTTTTCTATCTGTTAATTCTTCATGTCTGAACTGTTTCTGTAGACTCATCTCTCCATGCAGCTGTGTGGAACATCCTACATATGACCAGCCTTTATAGATAGATTTAGGTATAAGTGGCATACTAGTCCAAGTCTGTCATGTCTGTTATTTTTCTCTATACCAAGTGGCACATCCAGTGGGGTAGAAACATCGGAGTCAGTAAAATCAGAAAAAGCTTTATTGCCAAGTATGATTTTACACATACGAGGATTTTTTTCTGGTGTCGTTGGTGCATGACATTCTCTAAATATAAACAATTAAAAATTAAAAATCTAACAATATAAATATACACCGTTGACAAAAAGTTAGGGATATTCAACTTTTGGGTAAAATTTATGGAACATGGAAAAAGTTCATGCTACAGTGATATTATATCATGAAAGTAGGGCATTTAACTAGAAGCATGCAATGGTAATCGTCGTCCTCTCAAACAATTTATTGAAACAAAAGCGGTGGGTATACCACCGAAAGCCAGATATCCCTAACTTTTTGTGAACAGTTTATATACACAGTATGTTTTAAAAGTCAAAAGAGCAGTACAGCTGTGTAGTGGTAGTGAGTTTCAGTCAAATGTTCACAAGTGTGCAAATGTTCACAGTAATGGGGTATTTTAAATATGGAAGTATAAGTATATTACAAAACAATGAAGTCCAAGCTAAGCTTTAATGTAACGCATAGAGTTGTGAATGCAATGTCAATGTGACATGTAGAGGCAGAGTGTGAAGAGTGTCAGGGGGGCTCCGGGCCTTGTTGATAAGGCTAGCAGCACACGGAAAGAAACTGTTCTTGCGGCGTGAGGTTCTACTCCTGATGGACTGCAGCCGCCTGCCAGAGGAGAAGAGTTTGTGTCCATGGTGGGGGGGATCAGCCACAATCTTTCCTGCACGCCTCAGGGTCGTGGAGGTATACAGGTCCTGGAGAGACGGAAGACTGCAGCCAATCAACTCCTCTGCAGGGCGAACGACACTCTGCAGTCTGCCCTTGTCCTTGGCGGTGGCAGCAGAGTACCAGATGGTGATGGAGGAGGTGAGGATGGACTCAATGATGGAGGAGTAAAAGTGCACCATCACTGTCTTTGGTAGTGTGACTTTCTTCAGCTGAGCAGAGGAAGTACATCCTCTGCTGGGTTTTCTTGATGATGAGCTGATGTTCAGTTCCAACTTCAGGTCCTGGGAGATGATAGTTCCCAGGAAGTGGAAAGACTCCACAGTGTCAATTGTGGAGTCACAGAAGGTGACCACAGGTGAGGCTGAGTGGACAGGTGAGGCTGAGTTCTTCCTGAAGTCCACAACCATCTCCACTGTCTCTAACGCAGAGCTCTATGTTGTTCTGGCTGCACCATGTCACCAGATGGTCAACCTCCCACCTGTAGGCAGACTCGTCACCATCAGAGATGAGTCCAATGAGGGTGGTGTCATCCACGAACTTCAGGAGCTTGACAGACTGGTGACTGGAGGTGAAGCTGTTGGTGTACAGAGAGAAGAGCAGAGGATAAAGAACGCAGCCCTGGGGGGAATCAGTGCTGATTGACTGTGAGTCGGAGACGTGTTTCCCCAGCTTCGCGTGTTGCTTCCTGTCAAACAGGAAGACTGTGATCCACCTGCAGGTGGAGTCAGGCACACTCAGCTGGGAGAGATTCTCCTGAAGCAGAGCCATGGAGCAGTCACTTCTGTTTGTTCTATGGACTGTGACCTTTGAACATAAAGCCTCACCTTCACAAGGCCAACTCCCCTCCCTGAGATGTTAGAGCAGTCACATCAATTAGAAAGCACTGATTCTTAATTAGCCAGTTAATGCCTCAGAGGGAGGTGTGTAGGAGAGAATGAGGAGGATAAAACAGATTTAGACTGGCTTTTTCTTCCCCTTCATTTTAATGTGTTGTGGCTGGTGACCATTGGGCTCCTATGTAGGAGCCCAAAGAGCTCCTGGGGCTGTATTCAGACCAAATCAGGCATTTCAGCAATTAGCGCAGACTGGTGATTTGATTTTCTGAATGTAACCACTGTGAACAAATTAACTTTATTTTTCTCATTCACCAGCTATCATGTTACTGGCACACCGTCTTTCCTCATTCATCCTCTGTCAGACAATAAACAAATGAAGCTTCTTGGTGTCGCTTTTTAGGTAGCTCAGTACATGAAATAAACCAGGCAAGGACACAAATGGGGAGTATAAAGTGGAAGTGTAGTAGTAGTGTAGTTTAGTTTAGTGACTTTCAGTGACATTTCAGGCTGACTCTGGAGTAGTTTGACCGATCTTTTCTCTGGATTTGGGTTGTGTTTTTCCAAAAGTTGATTCTGTCTCAACTCCTCTGCTGTAAGTCACTGCAGGGGACCACTGCCTAAACTGACTAGCCCAGTCAAAAGAACTGGAAGACTGATACACCACAGCACCTTATTTGGTCTTGACAGGAATTAATTTTTCAGATCCGAAATTTCCAAATGACCAATGGGTCAGATTTAGTCCTAGAGACTCATGGGCAGCTTTTAGCTGCTGTTTAAAGTGTCATGCACCACTCCAGTCTTTCTCGCAGAGGGTTTGGGGTCCTGTCTCTGGGGTTCATCAGCAGAAGCTATTAAAGGGTTTATGGTAAGTGCTGACACCTCATGACTTGAGGACTGGTTAGATGTTCTGACACTCAAAGAGTGCAGTTCTCTTACAACTGTTTGGCTTGCTGTGTAACCATGGTAACCACAGCAAAAAAAAACAAAAAAAACAATAGAAGAGCTGGTTTTACTGTATCTGAATCCCCTTTGTGCTAAGCTAAGATAGCCAGCTACTTCATCTTCACATGAGAGTGGAGTGCTCTTGACATTCAACAGTCCACCAAACATAAAATGTCAAATTTGAATCCCCAAAAAACTAAATTCCATTTACATTTTTAAAAAAGAAATATCAAATCAAATTTACTGACCACATTCATGCTCCTGAGAGGATGAAACCTTTGCATTTTGGACCCTTGGGAAAGCTTTTCATAGTTAATTCCTCTACTAGACAAGGTTTCACTATGAAGCACACTGATGTCTGCCCCTCTGTTTCTCTGCCTGTCTCTATTGCCTCATTCTGTCTATGCAGCTGCAGCTAATATTTTCTTTTTGTGTGCTGTCTGTCTGAGGCAGTTATTCAGGTGGGATCATTGCCCAAAACCCTGACAGAAACTTTACCTTTGCCTCTGTGAGACATGTCTATATTTTAGCACTAAATCTGGTCTGTGCAGGAGCCCTAATGTGTCTTATTAATAATCTGTGACATTCTGGTATTGCTGGTTTGTTTTCCTGATTACATAAAGAATGTTATTTTCTCCATGTAGCACAGTATTGTCTAATTAGCTTGTCTTTTCTGGCCCCAAGCTCCCATATCCCCGTCTCCCTCCTCTCTTCTTCTTCCCCCTCTTTTCCCTATCCACCCTGTCCCTGGAGACCATCAAGTGTCGTCTTTGCCTCTACCCAAATCCACAGAGAAATGTCTTCATTCAAAAAAACTTTCCTCGCTCCATTAAAATTAGGCCCAGGAGTGATGACACCACCACGGTTTGTGGTTAACACTTGTTTTGTGGTCTTTTTTTGTTGTTTGTAACATGTCCACAAGAAGCAATTTGTTTGAATTTAGCAGCCAGATCCATCATGACGATGTAAATGTTTGGCCAATAGGAAGCTTTTCTTGCAGTCTAACTGGACAATTGATATCACAGTGTCTTTCACTGCCAAAGGGAGGTACGGCTGCACTGACAGCTGTGTAAACTCACGTGCATGAATACACCTGCTAGCATACCTAAATACACACACACATGCAGTAGCCTCATTCGCCCAATGCGCACACATGCAATATTTCTTATCACAAAAGGATTTCATCCATGAGAACCTTCTATAAACATTTTCACTGCTGCTTTTGTCAGGGCATAACATGCATTTTAGGCATGCACAATGACACGTGCACACTTCGCTCTTCTTCATCCGCAACAATGAAGAGATGGTGCCCTGTCTTGGATCTCAGGAGCTTCACTTCCTAATCCTCTATTGTCTCTGGGAAAAGTTTTTGTTTATATTAGGTAAGAAACAAATGAAAGAACATTAATCAAGAACAGCGAATTTAAACAGGTCCTAAACTATCTTTTTACCATTGGAGTTTGAGAGGTTTGGCCACCTGTAAATAGCTGAGATAGCCACTCACTTCATGTCATGACATAAGAAAATCAAATTCTGTATTTTTCAAATGATATAGTTTCTTTTTTCCTCTTCAATATCTGTGCATGCCAGCTGGTGGTTCACTTAAAAAAGAAAAAAGAAAACAGGCACTCCAAGTCTGTGAGAACATAAACTCCATCCTCCCACAGAAAAGCTGGATGTGCCACACGCCCATCCACAGTGACGGGAATAACAGCACTATAAGTAACGGCGTTACTTTTTTCAGTAACGAGTAATCTAACTGATTTCTCTTCCCATCATTATAACGCCGTTACTGCCAAAAAATGTGGCGCGTTACTCTGATTGAAGGCAGCTGTTTTTCATCAGACCAAAGCCGAGCGGCAACCATTTTTCATGTTCCTCCTTCCTTGGTGAGGGCGGGGCCACAAGACAATCGCATAAATGATGACGATTGGCTGAGGTTGAGTAAAATTCCATGGTAAGCCAATCAGAGGTGGAGTTAGGCGGGTGTTGTTTACACAAATTGTCAGACACACAAAGATGACACAGGACATTCACGGGAGTCAAAGAGAAACAGGAATGGCGAGTCCGAATAATCCAAAAGTAGCCTTCTTTAAATGGAAGTATAGACATTCCAACAAATTAAGGGAACGAGTGTAACCGTGAAATGCACATTATGCCCTGGAGACAAGAGCCTCTCCACGTTGGTGTCAAGCATAAACACTATATAAACATAGTAATTCTAATATCTCCAATAATCCATGGCATTTTATTGGATGCTAGTCTCACTTTCCCACAGCAACGTTAAAATAGTTTAGATTTGTGTACTGTGGATTAATGTTATGTATTATATTAAGTGTTCATTTCATTATAATATTCAGATTTATCATAAATAATTGAACATACACATGTATTTTACATTCCATCAAAGAGGGATGGAGGTGGGGTCCAAATTCTTTGATACATTTGAACATTTAAAAAATGACTTGAAAGTAACACAATAGTTACTTTCCAAAGTAACTAGTTACTTTTATAATGTGTAACTCAGTAACTACTTTAGTTACTTTCTGGGAGAAGTAACTAGTTACTGTAACTAGTTACTTTTTTAGAGTAACTTGCCCAACACTGCCCATCATTCTCCCAAACATTCACAGCCTTCCTCCTCTCAGTGACGAGCGACAAACGTCTTCATGCGTTGGTACTGAATGATGGCACTGGGTATTGTTGACAATCCCTTAGGGATCCTGGGCTTCTGTATGAGAGGACCTGTAAACACAAACTGAATATGTTGTATATATCAGAATCAGTTTTACTGTGCAAGTATGTGTACACATCGACTCACAGAAGAAAAGACATAACAGCTAAGAACGAGGACAACAAAGCTAAAGCCAAAGAAATAATAGTAAATAATAGTTTGTGAAAAAATACATATGTAGATGTTGACAGTGGCATGTTAAGTACATACATTTCAAGCTGTAAAAACATATACTGTATGTGTGTATCTATGATGAAAGTACGTGCATGTTTTGTGTTACATGGTTAATGACACTGCATGGCTGATTTAAGTGTTCAGTGAGTGATGGCCTGTGGAAAACTGCTCTTGTTTGTTTTGGCGCTCTGTGCACCTTCCAGAGGGGAGAGTTTGGAAAGAGCTGGAGCTTTTTGATGATGGAATCTACGATGGACGCCCACTTTAAGTCCTAGGAGATAGTCCATTCCAGAAACCTGAAGGTTTCCACAGCAGACAGTGTTGTTGAGTATGGCCAAGGGTGGAGTGTTGGGGGGCACCTCCTAAAACGTCCAAAGTTGTTTTGAGTGTGGTCCGCTTCAGGTTGTTGTACCAGAGGGTCAGCTGTTCAACATCCCATCTGTATTCAGGCTGTTGCATCACTGCAAACTTTAGTTTAACAGACAGCTCTTCTGAGGTGAGCTGTCATTTTTATAGAAGAAGAGCAGAGGGGAGGAATTCAAACAGGAATGAGACAGACTGCAGGTGGTATGTAAATGAGGAGAAGTGAGTCGCTGGTTGTTTAGTGATGAGACATACATTAGCACTCTTTTTAGCATTAACTAACGACTTGGTTTAAGGTCAGAACTGAAGATAGCCTCTTAATAACCTTCAACGGATACTATGACCTTGATGACTTCTTCATCTTCACAGACATGTAACTAAGAAGTCAGATAAAACTAAGACTCTATGCAGTTCATTTTCACGAAAAAGAGTTGCCAGTGAATGAACCATTTGGCCAAACTGTTCAAGCTTCAGCTTCTCACTGAAATTGTACTAAGAGAGAAGACAGTATGGAGAAAAGTGTGTAACCGTTCTGTGAAATGAACAAAGGCTCTGTGTTTATTTGCATAATTTATACCCACATCTAAACCTCCCACTGCCATTTTACATGTGTGTGTGTGTGTGTGTGTATGTGTGTGTGTGTGTTTATGAAGGAGGAGCTCTAGAGGACACACTGAGGCTTCAAGGTCTGTATGAAAGCTGCAAGAAGCAGACGTACATCTTGTCATTTGTCAAGCAGCTCAGTTCTCTGTTTACAGACATCTCACACTGACAATAAAAGAACAACTTCTGTGTGTTTACATCAACTGTATAGATTCATGTCATACACTCATAATACATCAACAATAGGACATTATTCAGGTTCTCGTCTGTTGGTTTTTCATATGGCCAAAGTCTTCTACTTCTGACCTGTGCTATGGCAGTGAAACCTCAGTCTGGACTTCTTACTTCAGTTAACAGAATCTATTAAATGATTCTGCTGTTCAGGATTTTTACAGTGTACATAGCAGCATCAGGTGTCTCTGAATTTTAGTCCACAAAGGATCCTATATTTTCCATAATGCAACCAAAAGTATCTTTTTGTCTATAATAAATGCATATGTCTTTAAATCTCAGTCTGTAACAGACTTCATGTTATAAATTATATATTATTGTTATATCCAGACCTCAACGTTCCTCCAGTCAGAAAACATGCTACAGTTTGTACAGGCTAATTGTTTTCCTTTGACAAGAAATTTATTTTTTTAAAAAGAAAGCACCTACCCATCATGTCTACTTTTTCATCCTGCTCTCACTCTTTCTCAGTTTCCCTATCTACCTCTACCTTAACATGGACTCTCCCTCATCCAGCCAGGCCTTATGGAAGCTCAGATAACACAGAGACGCCCTTTCAGTGTTTATCAGAGCAGCTCGAGCTCTATCTGCCTCAGCCCAGACTGAGGAGAAAGAGATGCTTATCTCCACTTCACTGTTAACACAAAGTCTCCAGCTCGACATGAATCATACTGACTGGTAAATGCAGGCAAACCATCACACCTCCAGTTTAAAATGGGGGATAGTAACCTGGGTTTGTACTTGTTTAAAGATTTGAACTAACAATTAGAATTAAACTCATTTGGTGGACGCAAACGACTCCAAATGAATTAAAAGTTGCTCTGTGTATGCTGGATATGCAGGCAATCATATACAGTGCTGCACTTACAGCTTGTTGCACTTATTCCAACAGGTGAAAGGGTATCTGGAGCTGTACAGTGCACATATTTCTCCCTTTGTTATCCCACTGATGTTTTCTGAAGGCCAATAGTTACAAAAAGATACTGATTCCTTAAATACACTGTCAACCCCAGCTCTCAGCTGGAGAAACAAAACAAAGCAGAACACTGAAACAGAAGTGTGCTGGAGTCTTCAATAATATGGTAGTGCTACTGTACGATAAGTAGCTCACTTGAGAAGCCTAATTATAAATTTTAGCATAGCATCCTAGCATTGTGAATGGTTCAGTGGTTCAATGCTTTATATTAAACTGCTCTCTGGAATTTATAATTGATCTCTTAAATTTTTGAACAAGGTCTACTTTTACTTCACTACTCCACGCTGTTTCTTTTTCATTTCAGGCCACGTTTTTTCAATCAACATTTTATTTTTGCTGCAACAAGTATCTGAACAGAAAACCTCATTACTGCTGTTGCCATCCAGTAATATCAAATCTGAAATAGAAGGATCATATTTTTTTGCATTAATATATTCCTTCATTCACACACAAAACAGCTCCTTGTTCTTTCACAAATGGCTTCTTGAAAAGTCAGACGGTACCTGCTGGCTGGAAAAGTCACACATGAAGCCACAGCATCTCGGCCATTTCACCATGTGTTGCAGAGAGAACAAGTTCCCCTGCAGGCATCCCTCCATTCACTCAGTGTGTGATCAGACGAGAATACTGCTGCAAGGCTCAACAGAAGCTAAAGAAAATGTGTGAGTAGACAAAAAAAGAAGACTGTGACTGCTGGACCTGTGTTCTCTACATGAGACATGTTTGAAACTGAAAACATTCCTGTCATACAACATGTGACTTATCAAGTTGTATCCATTAAAATGATGTTCATGTAGCATTTTTCTGAAATACAGCTACCTCAGTTATTGTACTTTTTTTTATTTTTAACCATAAACCATTAACCATAATTGGTAACCACACAATATCCATACTGTTCCATGCATTGTTATCACAAAGAATTAGCCCAAACACATTAGCAGTGAACAGAATTCAGACTTTTACATCATTGTCTATTATCAGCATTCAGTCTGTCCATGGAGATGATCATCACAATTAAATGTTTATATATTCAAATTTTCAACATCATTTCCTCATTTTTGTTGATGTAGCAGGTCATAATGGACATTTTATCTTGGTTAGCATGTTAGCATAGCCTATGCTAGCAGTAAACACAGCACAGCTGAAGTTGATGCTGATGGGAATGTCATTGGTTTTGCTACCGTTTGGTCATAAAGTATTGAAGAAATTTAAATGTTGACCTTATGATGGCGCTAGATTAACAATTAATTCTGAGGGTAATTTATGGACATTTATTTCTACATCATTTTACTCCTGACCAAACATAATGCAAGTCATTGAGGTTTATCCTCTGGGGATTATAATCATCTGTTCAAATTTTCATGGCAGTAGCTGAGATATATGAGTCTGGACCACAGTGGTGGACTGACATTGCATTACTCAAACCACGTGGGTAGCATGGCTAAAAATGATCAAGGTGAAGGAACCATCTTCATCATGGTTATAAGAAATCCTTGGTTAAAATAAATAATAATACATCAACTGTTTGTCGACAGGAAATTAACAGAATATATATTGTATAACAGTGTAACACTCCTCCTGCCTTTGCTCCTCTCTCACCGCAACACAAAGTCTTTATCAACACAATGTAAACACACAATTTTCAGGCATTTGAACAGTCTTCGAAGGCTCTTTTTTGCATAGTTCATCACAATGCAACATGCAAAGGGAGGTGATAGGTTTCTTGGTGTGTGTGTGTGTGTGTGTGTGTGTGTGTGTGTGTGTGTGTGTGTGTGTGGCTCTCAGCGCCCTCCACCTCTCCATCCATCCCATGTTCATTTGCCTGTTTACTGCCTCGCTGACCTTTTTTTACAGGTGAGTCCCTTTTGCTCTCCATCAGTGCTGCTCGGCCACACACCAGATAATCTCCCTCTCTCTTTACAAGCACCTAGTGAAGGTGGCCTTCTTATTTTGAATAGACCTACTATTAAGAAATCAATCCCATCTACATGCAGCCTATGAGCACCACAGCAGCCTCTCTGAGACAGACGGGGAGGCCGGCTCCTATAAATCAGCATAGCTGAGGTATTTGTGGCCAACATGGGGGAAGATTTATGTCGGCTGGATATTGGAGAGCGTCTATCAGGCTCTCACAGAAAGGCCGAGGGCTGCTGGGGGCGGGGAGGTGAAGGTAGACAGGAGGAGTGTCGTGGATGGAGGAGGGGATGAAATGAGGGTCTTTGTCATCAAAGAAAATTATTCTAATGGAATGAAGACGCAAAACGAGAAAGGAAGACTTTTCACATACCCACAGGAGTCCTGATGAGATAAAGGGGTTGGACGAGATGCGAAATGCCAAGGAGGTACAGCAAGCGGAAAGATGGATGAGAAGGGGGTTATAGGAGGGTAAAAAGGCGGTGCCAGGTTGTTACAGAGTGCCATGAATTATCTCTTGCTGTCATATATGGATAACCTGAGAACAACCCCACACACATCATCCAGCTGCCATATCCAGGACATCATCAAGGATGTCAGTTCACTAAATCCTACAGTAAGATATGGACAGATCTGTGCAGCTATTATCATTTACCAACCACACTTCATATATAAAGTCTTTCATTTTATGAAGCATCCAAAGCTACAAAATCTACTGTGGCTTGACACAACATATTTTGGTTGGTTCATCTTGGCTTTCCATGATGATGCAAACTAGAACGTTACTCAGGGTCTGTTGTAAAAAAGGTCTAAGGGGAGGAGCTATAGGCTGGCTAGGCAATGGTCACACATCACTTGGCATTTATAAACAAGCTATGAAACCTCACAGTGTGGTTTTCACACCAAGAGGTTTATGAGAGTATCTTTTATCGTGGAAAACATCAAGGCCAGAAGCTTTTACTAGCTGACATACCTGAACACTGGATCTGTGACATTATGATGCTCTTAGAAGATATAGCATTGTTGAAAGCTATAAATGTTGCTCTTTTTTCAGTGCCTTTTGGACAAGATGATAAAGATGTATGTTTAGAAGGGGTATGAAGAGGTTGAACATATCACAACTCTATTAATATCTATAGCTTTCAACAGCAGGTTGTTCCACCCTGCCTTTGAATGTGTGTAACAGGTATAAACACTTGGTGGTTTGGATCTCGCAGTGTATGATTTGTTTATCTGAAGCATTCTGAGACCTTTACCCCAATGCTTTGCCTCTCTGCTCTGATGAAATCTAAGAACCATGTGGGGCCGGGGGGCTTTATTCACAGTGTTTTCACATGAAACGTGAAAATGCAACACTGGTCGAGTTGTTACTTTTAAAAAGAGAGTGCAGCTGAGTGAGCTGTCATGACACACGATGGCTCAAATTTTTGTGTTTGCAGCCAAAGTTTAACAACTGAACTTTAACCCACATATACAACATTCAAGAAATGTGTCAGATGGCATTCCAGCATAAGCAGGAAGAATTTATGATGGCACCAATATCACTGTAGAAAAGAATGTGTCTCTAAATTCCAGATGTGGATAAAAAGAAAGTCAGAAAATATTAGAAATGGAAGAAAATGGTGATACTGTGTTAAGAAATGAATATTTACTTCCAGATATTGTGTGTAGAATCTATGTGGCTGCTTTGTAGCAAACCTGTTAATAAGAAGGTGAGGAAGGAGTACAGGTTGGAGTCCTCTTTTTTCAGAGCTTTTCTGTTTACAACAAGTGGAACATGAATGCTTTCCAGGAGAGACTGTCTGAAAATATGTGCTGCTGTCTCCACTGTCATCGCATCTTACTCCTCTCTATGACAGCCAGCGTTTCTCTTCACCCTTGAGTGTGAGCCTTCTGACAAGGTGGGACAACTTGTTGTACAAACTCTTCTAGCTTAACCCGACCCTTCCTTTCTTCCTTGCTAGATAAAGGACACACAATGTCCTGCCTTGACACCACACGTTGGCCATGGATGTAAAATGTGAGCTAAGGAATTGTAAAAAATGAATGTAATACTGAGCTCCAGCAGAGTACATGAGCAGTATACTGACAGATGAAGATATAAGGATCTTGTCATGTTGAATTATGTTTTTTAAATTAAGAAATTTAACAGGCAAAGCTCAGCTCAAGCAACAATTTCGTGAATAACAGGAAGCCTTTTGTATTGGCAAGAAGCCACACAGCTGCAACACTTTTTTTCTATCAGGGAGTGTACTGAATGAGACACATACTGTAGGGGACAATGCTCTTGTTTTTTATCTTCTGGCTCTTGGAAAGCTGTCTGGGAATGAAGCTCTGAGGTATTGTTCCTGCACTGTAGATATGGCACATAAAGACAAAAGCCCCAGAAACCATCTCAGCTTCATGTCCCAGAAGCCTATAAAATGTCACACCTATACGTATCCTGTGGGCTTTACGTCTGAGATGAACGTCAAGAAGTCTGGGGTGTCGAGTATCCAACCTACATTCTAGAACAAAGCTGTAAGACAATGCTCAGGAACAACTTCTATTTGT
This sequence comes from Protonibea diacanthus, assembly GCA_028641955.1. Lineage (NCBI taxonomy): Eukaryota > Metazoa > Chordata > Actinopteri > Sciaenidae > Protonibea > Protonibea diacanthus. The sequence continues at coordinate 24,895,637 of CM053984.1, forward strand.
CATGGTTTCAATCAAACATAGAGCAGTGTGTCACTTTTATCTTTTTTAGGGGTGGTGCAGGCTTACATACATAACAATAGGATGGATGAATTATAGCAGAATATAAGCTGTATAAGCAATAATTAGATTTTGCACAACAGGATATTTCACTCTAAAAAATTATGTTCTGATCCACAAACATTTAGCATGGAGGAAGTGTCGAATTTGTGAAGCAATGACAGCTTGAGGATCCAGCGAGGGACCGGAGAGGCCCCAGAATAATCATATTTTGGAATATCAAATTAAACTCCTCTTTTTAGCTGACCCCATATGTTTGACTTAATCTTTTTTTTTTTTCTTTTTTTTTTTGAAGGAAATGAAAGTGAATAGCATTCACTGGAGAGCACACTCATCACCAGACAGCCAGTGTTTCCATATGCTGCGGTGCTCCATCTAATTACACTGCTGTGCCGGGGAGTGCTTAAATTCAATTCGAGACTACAGGAGAAGTGAATAAACACAAGACTGGGATTTAACAATGCGGTGTATTATAAAAAGGAAAGCAATCCTAAAAATAATAAAAGGTCATATTTTAGATCAATATTCAGTAAGTTCTACAAAATGCTATACATGTTTGTCTGCTAGTCTTTTTTTGTATTTGTGACCCTCCTCTCTTGGTTGACTGCACAGGAGGAGAGTGCTCTCTGACTCAAAAGAAACAAATCCCAATCTGAATATAGTGTACGTACATCTAGCATTAATGGAGGTGCATTTCTGGACCAAGGACAGTTGAATATACAGTTCATTTGTCATGCTTTAAACATGAGTTGTTATTAAAGGAATACTGCACAGAAAAGTCCTTGAACGGTTTGCAGCTCCCACCTCTTACAAAAAGTCAGCTTCTTTCCTGTACATGTCCTAAACTTAACCAATCTTTCACGGTGGCAAATCAAAAAGCTTCGTATGAATAATGTTTCAAATGAAAAAGACCTGCAGTTGAAGTTACAACCTTCAGCCTTCACAGTCCTTTGTCCTGTTAGCATGAATGCATAAATGACTGCTGCTCAGGTAGCTATAGCTTCATGTGAGACCATGCCTGTTCAAAAACCAAAGAGTTTGTTGTATGTTGAGCTGCAGGGAGAGACTGTACATGAGGAAGAACATGTGGAACTTATATTTGCAGTCTCCATAAAAATAAAAATAAATCTTTGTAGCCTTCACACAGCTCAAACCGTTCAGGTGCTGCTTGTCACATGAGAAACAACACAATCCATTCTCTCCCATTTTTCTCCCATATATAGCATGAGCCCCTCCACTAGTTCAAACCGGCCTATCAGGTCAGTTGACAAGAAATATACACCGCTTTCTTAATTTGCTCACAAACAAGGTCTCATTTTATTCTTCAACATATCACCAATTATCTGTACGTCATTCAGTGTTAAACAGAAGTAGCTGTCATTTCATCACACATCTGGTACCCAATCAAATTTGAGAACCGGCTTACGAACTGCTTCCTCCTTTAAGCACCAACAAGACAGCTTCCACCAAGGAATCCAACTGTGACACATTATGTGTTTGATCACATCATGTCATGTTTTTAAGAAATTAACTTAATTCCAATGTAGAGTTCAATTTTTTACTTCGACTGATATTGGCATTTAAAAAAATTTAATTAAGAATTCTTTCAATATTCTTTCAATTCTTTCAATCTAAGTGATCAGACCCCAGAGACACTCACACAGTACAAAAGACTTTGTGTGTTGTAAATGATAAATGATGATTTAGATATTTTTTTAGAATTTACTTGTTCAATACTAGTTATAAACTTACTATTGTGTCATGTTCATGTGAAGTGTGCACCAGCTTGTGTTTGCTGCGTGTAGCTGCTCATTATATTAAAGAATAAGTTTTGATTTATTTCATGGTCTTGGCAGTGAGCTGTACCTCTTCACTAGGTTGTTCTATGTCAAGCTGTCACCAGAGTCGACCTACATGTTGATACATGCTTCTGGTTTTGGCTTAGAAGTACCTGAGCATGGACTGTACAGGCGTCACATAGATGTATTTTCCTGCTGTAGGTGAGACGAGTGGGCGGAAACTGGCACCATTTAATTACTGATTCACGAAAAAGAAACAAGCACATCAGCCTGCTGCTTTACTCTCACCCTTTAAGCTGCCGATTGGCACTCAGTGTCACTGCCAGCATCAATAGGAACACTCAGACAGCACATACATGTTTTTTAAAGTCACAGAGTTATTTTGATTTGCTGGATCGACTGTGTCCTTCACAAATCATCCTGCAGTGTCATGATCTTGTGATAAACAGATGATTCCCTCTGGGGGCTGACTGTTACGCCACACTTGTCTAAATGTTCTATGACTTGTGCACTCCCATTGTAACAAACGTGCCTTTCCGTCACATGACAATTTTCTTTCTAATTCATGACAACAACTTCTCGAACCCAGAGAGTCAGCAGGACCAGACACATGTACAGCAGCACCCGAAGCCTTTTAGCATTTTCTCTCATGTCATACCAGTTGTATTTACACGGTACACTCCCCACATAGCTGGAGTACTTGAAGGAGAGGGCCTGTCTTGTGAGATTCTTAGCCCCTAGAGTTGTTGAGCCAGTTGACCTGACTGACAGAGACACCGGCAGAAAGGAGGAATAAACAAGGCAAATAAAATTTAAGTGAGGTCAGGTATGAAAGATGGAGACAAAGAGAGGGGAGTCTGAAGAAGCAATGGTGAAAGTTAGGTGAAAGATAAGGAGAGGTTGACAGGCAGGGAGGGAAGATAAAGAGAAACAGAGGTGGGGGTCGACAGTGAGGGAAACTCTGCCTTTGAACTTTTCAAGGTCAGCTCCTTTCATCTCCGTATCAAGTCCCTGCAGTAGGTTTGCACGGCTTTCCAAACACCCACAACTCCTCCGGTCAAGCATGCAGAGAGGGGGCCAAGTCCCAGTTTGGGAAGCGGGTCTGTTGATGCCTCGAGGCATAGAGTCTCCTTCACCACTGCTTCTAGCAGACAAGGGCCCTGCATTAATCATGTGCAACGTGATAGTACCCACCCCTCCCCCTGGATGTTGGCCCCTAAACAGTCTGTGACAGAGAGGCCTCTCTCTGTGCAGCGGCTCCGCTCACCTGTGCTGCTGTGGGTGGGTTCAAACGCGCATGGTCAACTGAAAAAGACAAAAAAGAGAAGAGATTTATCCGTAACATACTAACACTGTTGTCTAGCCAGTGGCAAGTCAACTAGTTAGCTCGACTGACCTTCCAAGATCAAATCAGTCACATTAGCCTGCAGCTATGCTTACACTAAATAGCCTGACGACCTTCCAAGATCACCAATGCCACAGTCATGAATGAAGGAGGAAAAAGTTAGTGCCATTCACATGGTGCATTCATTCTAATTGTTTTAGTCACTGAGTGAAGAAGCTGAATTATTTACAGGCCTTAGCTACTAAACAACAGAATCATTCATTTCATAAACTTCCCCAGAATCAAAATGTTTACGTTGAAGTAACAAAGCCCTCAGGAGGAGCGAAGGAGGAAGTTATAGAACATTATTATTATTATATAGACCTGCAAAGTGCACAGGGTGGAGGTGAGGATGGATGCTTTGGTCAACAAAACATTCAGCTTTTATCACAAGAGACCACGGTTGGTTTCCCATTTCCTGTCATCAGACAGTGTTTATTTAACCTGATTGTAGTCGTTCCCTAACAGTAATCAAGTATTTTTACTGTAACCATGACAACAACGGTCATCTAGCCTTAAAGGTCCAGTGGGTAGGATTAGCAAGTAGTGAATGTGCAGACTGCAACAAACTGAAAACCTTTAGCGTTTCTTAGTAAGTAAGAGAAACTACAATGGCAACCCATGTGAATATTCCTCTCTAGAACCACTGTTTGGTTTGTCCATTCAGGGCTACTGTACTGTAGAAATATGGTAATTTAACATGATGGACTCTGTAGAAGAGGACCTGCTCCTTCTGTAGATATAAAAGTCTCATTTAGGGTTTGGTTCTTATTTGTAGGCGGTTATACACTAATATCCATACATTATCTGTAACTGCTTATTTTTTAAAGGATGTACTGCCCTCACAGTGCGTATGCTTGTGCACAGCTAGACAGTCAGTTAACAAATTAGAAGAAGTCCTCCAATAAACCACAAGGCTTGACTTTTCTAGTATTTTAATGAAGTCCTCTTTCTTGCCACCACCACCACCATAAAACTGAAAATTATTAGATAGAAACAACTGTAAAACACTGTGCAAACAATCAGTGTATAAGTACGTTTCAGTTAGCATCTTAAATCAATCCAAAACAGTTAGCATCTGCTGAAAGCTAGCAAACATAAGAAATGAAGTCTCAATAACACATTTCTCAAAAGAATACACAAGCATTTAACAGAGCAGAGAGCACTCACTCCAACGCTGTTTCTCTAAACCAAAAAATAGAACTCTCACTCTGACGCGGTTTCTCACAACCAAGAAATATACACTTTTTAAACTTTTAACCCGCTCAATTATTAACTTATTTAACTTAACATTTTTAACATTTTAAGGCAGCACAAAGGAAAAGATCTTTTTCATCAGGACAAGCACAGATGAAACAAATAACATTAATGATTACTTCTTGTGCTGGTGACCTTGTTGATGTTTGGCTGTTATCAAAGTTGTCAACTTGCTAGTTTTTAATCATAAGTAATGTAATCAGAACAAATACACGTGTACAGCTGAACATATTTACCACAGTGAGATTACATTCTGACAATGGGGGCACTAAAATGCAAAAAAAAAATATCAATCGCTACATAGTGTTACTTTAAAACATATTTTAAATTAACTGAACAATAATAAGGGTTGGTTAGTAGGGTTGACCTGAGGCGATAACGCTTGATTAACGCTTCACCATCATAGCATCTAAAAATGTGCTAATTAGCACAACATACAAATGGGAATGTCATTAGTTTGGAAGGTATCAGTCATAAATCAAAGTTCAAATTTAGACCTGCTGGAAGGTCTATCTCTTTAATCAAGGCTAGACTCAGTGGTGGAAGTCTAACCAAGGTAGTCCAGACATTCCTCTCCAAGCAACTACTCCAGCTATTCCTGCAGATCTCAAGGGGTTCCCAAGCCATATGTTATAGAATCTCTCCACCATGTTACCGAGCCCAGACACCCAACACAGGAAGCTCAGCCACCTGTATCATAACCAAAGGTGAGGGGTGAAACATAGATCGACTGTTAAATTGAAAGCTTTCTCTTCACTACAACAGGTCCAGTACAATGCACGCCTTGCTGCTGACGCCTTGCTAATCCGCCTGTCCATCTCCTGCTTCATTTCATCCTCAGTCATGAACAAGACCTCGAGAAACTTGAACTCTTTCACTTCAGGCAGTAACTTACTCCAAATCCGCTGGGATCAGTCACCAAATTATTCCAATCAGGAGAGACAAGTGAATGAAGTGAAGATAATGCTTATTATATAACAGCCGACATATGATAAGTCATGACGGAACGTCTTTGGTGCTTGGACTCTAAAGGGAGATTTGTGATCAAGTGAGGTAAAACCCTTCCATGGAGTCCAGACACTGGTGGTGGAAGCTGATGACTGAGACAGTTGGGCTGATCAGGCTGATGAAATGATGAATCTGCAAAGACTTGGATGCGATGGAGAGGCAGATGCAGAGGCGCACTCCTACAGCAGCATGAATGTACTTGAGGGAAAGAGAGAAAATCACAAGGTGATAGGCTTACGATGAAGGTGTACAGTAGCACTGTGCTATTGGACAGATGTGACCAGCTGATGAGAACAGCTGATCTCACAATTGACAGATCCCTGATGATGACAAAGAGGAATCATAGCTATCTGAACAAAACTTCCATCCAGCAAATGTTGAGATATTTCAGTCAGGACCAAAGTAATGAAATGACCAACAGAGTGATCAAATATTTAGGTAGTACATGTATGTCTGCAACACAGCGTCAGGCTCTATATACTGACACTGATGAAAAAGACAAGTTAAGACATACAAACAAAAACTGATGGACTAATAAAACTAAAAAACATGTATCAGCTGTATGTAGGCAGCAAGAATACAATACAATAAGAAAAACAGGATATTTGATCCATTTTACACTTGGAAATATGACTGTAATAACATGCAATAGTCAGGTGACTGATTGACAGACAGTCAAATATAATGAGCATCAATGAGCTGCATCTGTAGCTCTTACAACTCACAACTCCGTCATGTGTCACATAGAGGTTGGTACTTTCATTCATTGTGTTTGGACTTGTAAACATAACTGAATGTTGGAAAAATTTAACAGATAAATTAGCACTGATTTTTAACACAGAATCCAACACTGGCTGGGTGGCACAAAGTTGCTTTGGATATAATACCTGGAATATCTGACATATAGGTCAAAATTTATGAGTCATATATTTTACAAGATTTGGCTTGCCCTGTTCTTAAAATATATAGGCACTAGACTGGCAACCATTGCGATGAAGGGTATAGTGGATTAAAGTTGTGATCCAACACACTCACAATGTATGAATACATAACTTACTCATGGGGTTACTTATACGTGCTTGAGTGTTAGTGATGCTGCACTTGGAAGAGTTTTTTTCAATGAGTATAAATGATTTTTTACTACATATGGAAGGTAGTAAAACATCTTTGATTAGGCCGATGTGCTCTGTGGAAACATGGAGTACAGCCTTGTAATTGATAGTTTACCAACTGAGGTGGACATGAACAGAAGAGTCGAGGCTCAGAACCACCCATATGTCATTAGAACGAGTTAGTTCTAAGACGTTAGTTCACTCGCAATCCACATAAATCAATTTCAGAGATGAAACCGTTGTACTGATGACTGTGTAAACATAGATTTTCATGGTGCTGAATGTGTCTCATTACAGTGTTTGAGGTTAATTTTGTCAGTCAGATTTGGACAAAAAGAGTATTTTCATCCCTCTATAAAACATCTTTCAGTCGGACAGTGACTATATATTAACATTTATGTTCAGCTGGTGTGCCTTGTTTTGTTTTTATATCATCAACATAGTATAGCATGTGGAGAACAGCCTACTAACCTAACAACCAGGCAGTCAGTGTAGCTCTGACCGGGCTGCTGTTGAGTGTTGCAAACATAGATTGGATTAAAAAGTTTTTTAATGCTGATGGAATTTATTAGCCTATGAATATTTTTCCCTGCACTTTTTCCTGCTTTACATCGGGATTGGGGTGTGTTCTTCCAGCCAATGCATTCTTGTAGATTTGTAATTTATGTCACTAACATCGGAGAGAACATTTGATTCCAGCGCCCTCAAGTTAGCCTAAGTGTCTATGCGTGGGCGTAGGGAGACTGTTCTGCTGTCTATAACTTTCCTCATTCACTCATCAAGTGTCTGTTGAAAGGCATCAGAGGAGCAGTGAGTGGGTGAGCCAACACGTGTCCAGCTCTGTTAGAGCTGGTCAACTTACCACAGCCACTCTCTGAGCCTACTTTACTGCTCACTCAGTCCAACACTGATACCGCACTATATCGCCTACACACACAGGGGTCAGCCTGCTATCTTAACAAACAGCAAATGCACAGTTTTACATTATACACACACACACACACACACACACACACACACACACACACACAGTTATCATCCATAAAGGAGTGTAGGAAAGCAGGAGAGCAGGACAACACACAGCACACATTAATAATGAGTTAACTATGAGACCACACAACTCTGCACATTAATAATTCTCCACACAACAAAGGCAGAGGGGCCCCCATAGCAGACCCCATGCTCAAAGTCCAGTGTGTGTGTGTGTGTGTGTGTGTGTGTGTGTGTGTATGCTCTATCCCTCTGTACAGGCATGCAGGATGTGTCTGCAGCAGACAAACACAGAATCACTTTGTGTGAGACACGTGAGCGACTTATCAATGAAAAGACAGGCTTGTCAGTTTGACTGTCCTTCTGAACCACGTTATTGGTCATAAAGTGAACAAAACAAGTCATATGTGTGGTGTAGTATTTCAATCAGTCATGTGTTTCACTGTGTGATACGGTCACTGAGCAGTCTAAAGAACAAATGGCTGTTTATGTACAGTTGTGGCATGTATACACTGGGTCAAATATTGGGGGCAAATATGTAGGTAGTGTTTGTCATATTAATTTGAACAAAGCTCAGAAAAGAGCATTGCATTCCATTTTTATTTCTGTTTTACACAATCACACATTCTACACATTACACATTCTTTCTAAGTTAGCTCCACATACTATTTTAATTACTAGCGTTCTTCTCATCAGTTGTTTAAATCTAATTTTAAGCTATATAGTCATTATTATTATTATTATTATTATTATTATTATTATTATTATTATTATTATTAGGTTAAAATATTACTTACCTGCATCCCTGCATAGTTTGAAGAATGGAAATGTTTGTACTTACCCATTAGGAAAAAAAGCACTGTCTCTTTAAGAGGACAAGTGCAGTGTGTTGTTGTCTATTCAAGTACAACGTATTTTATTAAAAGCTGCAAAAGCTTAGATGGACTTTGTTTTGTTTTGTTTTTTTGCAGTATGTAACTTGAAGGGGGAAATACGACTGTACAGTATGTTGTTGTCATTTTGCATATGAAAATATGAAGCATTTACAATGCTTTTACAATTTCAGACAGAAACCTAATTTATAGATTAGGAAGGAACCCTAAACCTAACCCTAACCTTGTGAGTACTCCTTGAGTTTCACTGGCCCTAAGGCGCCAAAAACAGTCCCAGAAAACACTTAATGCACTTTTAGATAAAATACACAATAAAAGAATTTTCTTGTACCTTTACAAAGTAAAGCCAATGCAAAAATTTATCATGAAATAAATAATCAATGGAGAAATATAAGGAAACATTATAAGAAACAGATGTCAAATGTTGGCTGAATTTTTATTCTGTTAAAGAAATCTTGTCTGTGTGGATTTCCTCTTAGGTGTCACAGGACTAAAGGGCTGTGGTAAAACAGGAAGGAACTAAGCGACATTCTAGTAAAGAGCTGATAAGCTAGAAAAGGCTGCAGAGCCACACAGCAGCTCCTACTGCAGTTTGTAAGCAAGCGCTAAAGTCAGTGTCCCTAACTAACAAATACTGCAGGTACAGGCTACAGAGGACAAGAGGGTGTCAGCTGTCATGTAACATGCTGCTCATTCACCCGGCTGTCAATATATTGTATCTGGAACTGATAATTGCAGACGAAACATGGCTGCAGTTTGCTGTGCAGGAGGATTGAGGCTGCTTCCAGAAGGACACTTTACAAACAGAAAACAAAATCAATGCAATTTTCCAAAAAATTTGCTTCATCCTGTCTGCTCTAAAAGCAGCAGTGGATATAATGGGAGTCCTCTGAGTGGAGCTAATGTGAGGGCGCACATCTATGAATTGAATTTAATCCTATTTGCTTCAGTGTGAATAATCAGTGCAGACATACAGGGAGCAGAATGTGAAAATATGAGACATATTCATCTGTCTCATATTAAGGTCATTTTAGCATAATGGACTGGGGCCTGTATGCGTGCCTCTCTACCTTTTACAGGAATTCCCATTATGAGAGAAGATGGCCTGATTGCATGTGTATCTCTCATTATCAAATGAATTAGTCAGTGAGGTGCGTGACCTGTTACTGATCCTACAAGGACTTAGTTAATGACTCATAACACACTATGTGGCAATTAGCACAGTGGAATAACTGTTGTGATTCAAATGAAGCAGGTATTTAGTAATTATTTAAGAAACAAGACAATTCCATTACTGCACATGCCGGACAGGTGCTTAACTCATAGGAGTGTCAGATGGACGTGCCTTTAGCTGTTTCTGCAGGATTTCTTTGCCTCAGTTATTCAGCTGTCAGGTTAATTAATGCAGCTAGACTTGGCAATAATGATCCATTGTATCATATGCCAAAGAAAGTAAATTAAAATCTGACTACTTTACCCTGAACTACGCCTCCCAGGCAGCACCTGTCCACAGGCTGGTTCAAGTCAGCTTCAGAACGTATCTACTACTAAAGTATTGTGTGTATCAAAGCCTGATATATCTTCTTCCCTTGTTTCCATTAAGGTTTGAGCCATACTGTTGCGTGAACACACACACACGCTCACATACACACACGCTGTAGTTTATTTTGACTGAGTCCCAAACGTGAATTCATCCCAGCTCCTCAAGAGAACTTGGTAAAATATTCAGAAGACTCTAACGTTTCTATATCAATTACTGTAATATGAAGGATAGCACAAAATGAAAACAAATAATTACATTTATAATAAAGAAATCAAATAATCACAGCTGCTATCTGCCTCTGGGGGCAATGGCTAAGACTGCATTCACCTAGTGTCTCTTGCTCTTCACATATTTACCTGCATGTAAACAGCCGGCTCAAACAGGACTGTTCAAAACTGATCAGACTACAAACAGAAACCAGAACGTTTCTACAGATCTACAGATCTGTTTATACAGATCTATTCATAGTTCAGCAACAAATTAAGTCCAAACAATGAAGTCCTGGATGTTTGGATTGATGATCCATATGCCTTTATTGACTGATTACCAGATCTTTACTCTTGCCTGTTTTTTTGGACTGAAGCAAACTAAAATTTTAACAGTAGTCTGACTGTCTTTGTGTCTCAAAAACTTGTAGTCTTCAGCCTCAATGGACGCTGACTCAAGTGATATCACTTGAGGGTATTCAGTCTTCACTCGGCTCCCTCGCAGACGAGAAAGGCAATATGGAACTGAAAACACGAGGAATTTATCTTGTGTGAAATGTCAATTTTACACCACAAACCAGTGCCTCAAAATAAGATATATGATTAGTTAAATCACTGTCTTTAACACAAAAACTAAACATTGTTATGTCTGCTCTGCTACATGTTGTTCATGATATTATGTACTCCCCCCTGGTCTGGGACTCCAGTCATATGGATAGAGTCACATGACTCCATCTCAGCAGCATCAACTAATGACTGTAGCTGCCAGAGACTCATCGATTTCTCCTGCACTGCCCCAGAGGCTGCTGGTCCCTGTCCTTCAAATGCTTCATGATGGGCCGGAGCCACTCTGCTGCTCGGAGTGGCCTGCTGTCACAGCCAATGCTCCAGGACTATCTGACGAATTCTCCTGTCACTTTAATTATGCAGCCATTCACTCAGTGACTCAGTGTGTCCAGGGTTTACAGTTAGATGACTACACTGAGAGAACATGAGGGTAACACCAGGAATGAAATGTGGTCAGTCAGGGTTACGTTTAGTTTGATATGCTGGTTTACTGATGCATAAGACTGATGTTGGTTGTTTATTAGTGATATTAGGATGTGGCAACACAAGTCATTGTAGAAGAATGTGAACACATGTTGTATGTATTTTTCAATTTGTTGTATGATATACAGAGCTGATGATGCTGTGGCCATCTGCCCCAAATTTGTATCCACTTTGTCAGATCAGAAAAGATTGAAGTGAAGATGATAACGTTTTTAACTTACCATTCATTTATCATCTGTGCATTATTGAAATTAACCTTTTAGTACTGTTCCACCCACAGGAATGCTAAAATTTACATGATGTCAGTTGAATTCTTGAAAGCTTGAACTGTAGGTCTGCGTTCATTGCAAAGGTCTCAGGATCAAAAAATAGTCCATGGGTTTGTGTGTTCACAGGTTAGAGAAAAAAAAACTGCTGCAAAATTGCATGTTACATCTGTTTAAATTGTCTGGTTCTTTGATAAAAGGTAAAAGGTAGCCTTCAGTTCAACCCAGCTAACCTTGCCCGTAATCCAAGGTGCATTTCTCTAAAAAAAGATCCAATCACAGATCTTAAAGTTATGTTAAGGGTACTGCAAACACTGGTGGATGCTCAAGATTAATTTAATTTAGACATTGTTGCACAGTTTTTTTCCCCAGCTTTGACAACTAAGCGAACTTTCTGAATTTGCTACAGCGCTGTCTGTGACTTCTGACCGGCTTCTTCTCTGTAGTGACAGCAGCCAAGGCTCATGAGTAGGATAGCACTTATGACCAAATGTCTCAAAACATGGACAAATCAATCCAAAACTATCTGCATGGTCATATGGGAATACATCTTTTTATTAAAATTTCTTAATAAATTTATTCCAGATCAGATATTTACAGCTATTCAGTGGATACCTGAACATCACACCTTGTATTGTATGAGCTTGTTAGACATCCCATACTAAAACCATGGCCATTGTTATGGACTTCTAGGAAAGCTTTCCATTGCCCCTTCACCCAAAAGAGCACCTGTCCAAAACAACCAGGCAATGATGACGTATGAGGTGGCGCAGTTTACAATGGGCATCGATTCCTCCCAAAGGTGATCAATGGCTGTGTAGCAGGCCAACTGAGTTCCTTGCTACCAAACATGTTTAACCACACGGAAACCCATTTCATGAAGCTCCTGACGCACAGTTGCTGTTGCTTCCAGAGGCAGTTCGGAAGTCTGCAGTGAGTGACAATATTTATGAAGAACTACTGACTCTGCTTGCAGCACAAAAGAATCTATGTCAGTAACGTCAAGTCTTTTCACATGATAGATTAGTGTGACCGTCTTCGTGAAGGGATGGCACGCCGTGAGCCTGACGGAAGGGAGAAACCAGTTTCTATCAAAACATACTGATACAGTACTTTAAGCTTAAGTGCATTGTTGGTGTGTGGAGAACACCTCTGTCATTATGAACATTTCAGCACAGGCTTACATATATTTCAACATACTGCACTACACTGTCATCCCACCGCATTGTATGCTACATTAACTAAATCTAAAGTGAACTGAGTACTGGGTCAGACAGCAAGGCATCCTTAATTAAAAACAAATGAGTAAAAAAAAAAACATTTGCATAAAATAGTCACTTTCAGTTCATCACATTTCTTGTAGAACTAAGCTGAATCAATTCTAGTTTGACATTTAGGTATCATTAATATTAAAATTATGAATAGTCTAGTGTCAGAGAGTGGCTTCTGTCATTTACTAACTAACACTTAACACAAAGTATAGCTGAGGCTAATGGGATTGTAATTCATTTAGCAGACATTTAGTATGTAAGTATATTAAGTATGGGATGAATACACATTTAAACCAACAAACCTAAACCAAAGCTGTGACATGTGAACTGCTCTCAATTATTAAGCTGTTGAAATGTTAGAAAGTCTGTAGGCAGATTATACAAATGTCCAAGTGTCATTACAGTTCTGCTTAGGTATAAATTAAACAAATAAGATATATGATATTAATCAGTGAGCTTTGGCAGGTGTATTTTCACTTTCTTTCAGTCTTTGTGCTAAGCTAGGTTAACCACATCCTGATACCAGGCCTGTACTTAACACTCAGACATGAGAGTTCATTTGGTCTGAACACACTTACACTTGAACAGAAAGCAAAATCTATTTAGTTTCCTGATGGACAATGAAGTAAACTGCTGCCAACTGTAGCTGCTGTTAGCTAATGTTAGCTCAGGAGCCTCTTTGGACATAATGGCAGAGGTGAAGAAGAGGATGTTAACAGAGGAAGCTAAAAAGAGAAGATACATTTTTCATGATACTGAATTACAGTTTGCCTTCAGACCAACTACATAAGTACACAATACATAAGTTACTGTACTTTTTCTAGTAAAGACTGTGTCCTTAAAACAGATCAACAAAAGAAAAAAAGAGAAGTTTAATTTCCTCTGAATGGATGTTTGGAGTACGACAGTGACATCAGTGTGTCCGGCTTCAGACTGGTTTCTTGCATTGTTGAGCAGAGCAGAGCAAATTAATCTTACTGAATATAATTGAAGCCTTTTACTTTCAAATTTTAATGCACATTATTTGTGGCAAGATTTCTTTGGATAGGAAAATGCAATCATTATAAAAAATAAAAAAAAATCAGCATTGAAGCCGTCCAAATTTCTGTGGAAAGTGTACTACTGTCTAATTATTGTTCTGGGGACTCCGTGCTGAAAGGAAACTATTGTGAGACAAAGTTGTCATTTTTTTCTGGCATAAACTAAATTTTAAAAACTACCAATTTGAAATAGTCTGTCAGCTCTTCAAGCCAATATTACCAGTAACAATAGTCTTGCTCTTGTTAAGTATAGACTGTTTCCAATTTAACGAAGTGATGTAAAAATGAGTTGTGATTGGTTAAATGCTCTTTTTCATCTGATCGTTAAATGCCTCAACTGCAGCCCAAGAACAGAATTATATGAATGCGGAATTCAGAGACTATTCCTCTGGACCTTTTACAGGATCTTTAATGCAAGAATGTACATTTTTACAGAGATTGTTCAAACAAATTCCAAACCTAGAGGACCATATTTCACGTCTTATTATTATGTATGATTCCACCTGGCAAGACAAAACAAAGAGCTGTGATAGCTGCGTTTCTGACTGTGAATGCTCCAGTGGATGTGTGTGGGGGGGCAGAAGCCATGCACTGCTGGCTGTTGGTAGTACTGAAACTGAATGTTGGCAGCGCTCCAGGTAGATGGAGGCTGAGCGACGCCTCTGCGCGCTGAAATATTGATTCAGAAAGCTGAAGCACCCTCAGGCTATCAGCTGCGTTTGGACAATACATGCAGAAGAGTGTAAAAGTTCAACCCCTGTATCTGTGCACAGTGTTACACAGCTGTAACATCTGACTAATGAAAGGTTTGGTTGAGTTCCACCTTATGACTGCTTTTACATTTCTCACTCTGTCAGGTGTTGTTAAGGTGAAATTTTCTACTGACATCTTAATACACATATCATTTACCGTGTCATGTGGAGCTTTACTGTTAGCCATTTTCTCTCCCTACACTACACTAATATTATGTTATTTGAGGAAAGGTGGAGAGTCACCCCAACACTAAACTGTTGCATCAAGTTATTGAGTGTAAAAGGAATACATTGGTACCTGTGTTCCTGCAATTAGTTAAGCAACACCCCTGAAAATCACAGATTTAGAGATTTCTCTTTCTGTGTGGGTTAAATAAATGAGATGAAATGTGTTAGTTTCACTACGTCTCGATTTCAACTTCTGTACTACAGACATGTTTCTTATCCATCTCCAAGAAAGAAAGCAAATGAGCATCTGTCCCAAAACGTTACCGAAGTTAATGTTGAGCATCTGGAAGCATAGCATGCAATAGTAAAAATGCCTTTATGATATCAAAGGTGAGTGTTCATCCATAATAATCTAAAGTGAGAATGAACGTTCATAAATATTAGAAAATATTTCAAAGACAGCCCATTTCTGATTTTTCAGATCATTTATCAGGACCGTGGAACGTCTCTCTCATGAGTACTAGCATAGAAGCTACACGATGTCCTGCTGTGGACAGGGAGCAGCAAAATGTATTTTAACCATCTAAAGAAATTATGCTCAGTTTAAGTGTACTCTATATATAGAATATTTTCACCGCTTCACACAGTCTTGACTGGGAATTGAAGCCTTTTCTTTAGAGAAATCAGACCAGACCAGACTCCTTTAACATTTACATTTATGTTTAGTCATTTAGCTGACATTTTTTTCCAAAGCGACTTACTAAAAAAGGAAACAATTAAGGTAAAGTGTGACTAGGACATGTTAGTGCAGCTATAAGTACAGTGGCAGTTGTAAAGGGTTAGATTTAGCATGTTCAGTTTTGTAGTGCTAGCAGAGGAGGTCCTCTCTGAAGAGCTGGAGGTCTTCAGGAGTTTTTTAAAGGTACAGAGGGATGCCCTTTTTTTGCTTTTAACAAAAACAGTCATTTAGCTTCCCACATATGTTCACATCTCACTCAGTGAAAGGAAGATTTTTTTTTGTTCGAACAGTGGAAAGACTAACCAAGAACTTTTGGTAAGTTTTATGAGAGCCTGTGAAAATTAACAAAATCCATGTAGAAATGATGTAGGTATAATAATAATAATAATAATAATAATAATAATAATAATAATAATAATAATAATAATAATAATAAAATGAAAACTATCTGCATGTTTAGATACTACAAGAGTTAAGTGAGAAAAGAAGGTTTGTGAGGGGGGTTATCGCCAACTGAAGAAGCTGCTGAGCCAACCTAAAAATGAAGTGAGTCTGGGTTTCAGTGGAGAATTCACCAAGAAGATAATTATGAGATAATTCAGATTGTGATTCAAATCAGAGGGAGCAGGGTTTGTCGGATGCAGTAATGTTAATTAGACAGAGTTTGTTCATGTGCCTCGTGTTGGTGTGTATTCCTCCGAGTCTTCTTGGTGCTGTGTTCAGCCATATGCATGTTCAGGGCCCTTGAGTGGAAAATCTGTGTGTGCATGTGTGTGTGTGTGTGTACATCTGTGTGTATGTGTGTATGGGGGACCTAGTGAGCAGGACTGTCTGTCTTTCAGTGGGAAAGCCAACGTGCCTTTGATTCATTTTTTAATAGGCCCCTGCAGCTCGTGCACCACGCTGCCTGTTTCTCTGCCTGGTTTTTTGCTTTCTCTCTCTTTTCTGCCTCTCCTCATTGAAGTTTTTTTTTTTTTTTTGAGTCAATACATTTACCACTTCTTTCCTCCCCCTCTTCCTTGTTACTGCATCTAAACCGAAACATGTACTCTGTGGTAGCCCGGGTAGTGCTTTGTGCCCTGTGTGTGATGCATTTCAAACTGAATAGCAAAGTCTTGCTCCTCCTGGAGCTCGAGACACGGTATGTAAATGACAAGAGCTCAGTTGCATATAGACAGGAGTCACCACAATGTCTTCATTTGCAGGCAAGTCGAAGGCGCCAGCCCGAACTCATATTCCTGCATCTCCTCCGAGACATCAGAGACGGACTGGGAGGAGGAGGGAGGCATCCAAGCTCATCATGTCCCACTCGTCCTACTTCTCCTTTCGTCGCCCTTCCCCCTTCTTCTCATCCTTCTTTTTTTTCCCTTCTTGTCTCTCCCAGTGTCTTACGCCTACGCCGGAAGTGTGCCGTCTCTTCTTGCACAAGCTCCGTGCTGTCTTCTCTGCATGTAAACAAACATCCAAAGTACATTATAGGAACTGCGCCACATGTACACACCACGTTAGCGTGCTGCTGTCGGGCACATCACGCCAGCTAAGCCTCATCAGAGTGACACTGATGTCCCGGGCACCTCCCTCAACTACTGTCAATTGCAACTCCCACCCTGCATCCACTGGAGGCGATGTGGCAGCCAGCATGGCCAGTAACCACCCCTCACCCCTCACCCTCCCCGTGCTTGCTTTGCTGGGTGCTGTCTAGTCATATAGCCTTGGCAGAGCCCCTGCCTCGGCCAGCTTGCTCCCCAGGGGAAACTGTGAGATGCTCTAACCTTTGTTTAGGAAACTGAGCTGGAGCTGTCTTTTTTTCTTTCCTTTTCTCTGAAAGCTTTTTAGCTTTAGCTCTTCTGGATTTTCCTGCCGCACCCCCAGGTGATTCCCAGGCTTTTTTTTTGTTTGTTTGTTTCTTTTTTTCCCCTGTATAGAGGGCTTACTGAGATCACAGTGACAGCCGTGTCTCAAGGGAAATCTGATATTAGCCAACCCTGCTTGAAAAGAAGGAAGCGAGTAGGGTGTGGAGGCCTGTCAACTGCTCCCGACTTGACCAGCAGTCACAAACTCTGGCCTATATACTTCCCATCCCTGCACTTAGGTTATTTTGTCACTACCCTTGACGAGCAGTAAGGCCTGCATGAGTCAACCACAGGTGCCCACAGTCTTTATAAAATCGTGCCACACAGGCCTTGAGGCGTCCTGTTCACCCCGTCATGTTCTGTGAGGGCACACCCCTACCACCATCCACAAAGCTTCAGCTGTGGAACTCTTCAAACACTCTTGTTCACATCCTCGATCACTTTGAGCTGTTGTGGTAATGAGTCACAAGCCAGAGAGTCAGGACGCCTGAGTGGTTCAAACTCTGGAGTGTTTTTTTGTTTTAATTTGTTTCATTTGGGCCCAATGAGAACAATAACAACTATATAACACTGGACTGAGACATCTGAAGATGTTACTCTTGAGCTTAATTTATGTTAGGTCACTCCACACTCTCAGCAAAATAAAATTTAACACAATTTATACCACAGAATCATGTTTGTGCATGAATGTGTGCAGAGTTGAACAGAAAGAGAAGAAGTAAATAAATGTCTTTCTGAGGGTGAGATGAGGAGATGGTAACTACCGTGGCTCTGCTTAAGGTTCATTAATACCCCCACCAACACCTCTAAAGCACACTGCTTAACACGCTATATGTTTAATCCATAAGCAAAGTTGTGTATCCAGTGTATTCATAAGCTAGTGCTCCAGTGCAGTGTCTCCAGTCATAGCACACTTTAGGAAGCTGCACAGTCACAGCACCTGGCTGCTGTTTACTATCTAAAACCACTAATTGTTTTTCACATTCATATTTCCATTTTTTTTACGGAAAAATAAAATAAAACCAACTTTAGTGGCCTTAGTGGGATTTTTTTTTTCTTTACTTGGACAAAGCCAGGCTTGCTTCGTCCTGCTTTTACATCAACCTGGAATCGCCATGTCCGTGAGTTCAACCTAATCAAAATAAAAACACGCTGTGCAGACTTCCAATCATGAAAAAGAGACAAAAGGGGAACACTTTAACTATGTAGCCTATTTACTCATTGTAGAAACACATAAGCCATGAAAAAAATGACCAAAGTTAACAAAGTCTGGAGGGCCAAACACTCCATTTCTCTAACACTCTTGGTGAGAGATAAAGCCGCGTGACTAGCAACAAATCTAAGAAGTTATTCAGAGCATCGGGGGAAGTGAGAAATACACTCAGATCTATTATATTGTAGCCTAATTTATTCCCATGCATGCTCAGTGATCCCAGTCAGCAGCTCTGTGCTGCAAGCAGGAGCTCATATCATCTGTCAGGGTGAGGGACCTCAATTCGATATAATTAGGGGTTTTGCTGTTATGCTGGTCTGGTGTGAACAGTAGCTTCTGGTGGCTAATGTTAACAAACTTAATTAATATATATCTCAACAATAAAAGAAGTGAATTGTTTCCTGCATGCCTTACCACTGTTATTACTTACATTAAGTGACCCTCCAAATCATTCCAATACCAATACATGGACTCTGCAGCTGGTTCACTGAAATAGAATGCAGACATTAATGTTTTCAGATGTGTCCGCTATAATGTGTCAAAATAGGTTTGTGTGAGGTGGACTGGGTCTTTGTACGAGTTTCACATAATTTAATAAATATGATGGCTAAAGTACACATGCTGTCGTGATTAGGATTAGAATTTGTGATAAAGTCTTGTTCCACTTACTCTCAGTCCAGGCACAATGATATTGTGTTTTACTGAGTTTTACACTTTATTGCAACCATTGTGTTTTTCACTCTGAGTTCAGATACATCGTTCAGTGACACCAGAGTACCATTTCTAATGTTTCCTTCATAACAACCCAAATAGTTTTTCTATACAGAAACACTGGGCTGAATGTTGGACTGCCATGTTTTAGAGGTTTGAAGTGTTTGGCCTTGATCATTGATCAAATCATTTTGATGACCAGAAAGAGAGGTGTTATTCTTCAGGCGTCAAGCAGTTGGGTTAAAAGGAACTCATTCACTGTGAGGCCTTGAATCAGTTCACTTTGGTGGTGCTGATGTGACTTCGACTGAACTTGCAAAAAGAGGTGAAGGCTGTAACCACAGAAAAGACAGGAGCCTCTCAATAGGTTCTTTCTCTTAGAAGGGTTACACTGAATATAATTAGCAAATGTTTATCAGTTAAGGAGCAGGAGATACGCTCATTTAAAATGTGGGAGCTTGACCTGATGGTACCTTCACAAGAGTCACAGAGTCACCAAATGAAATGGTTTTCTTTCCCTTCACACAGTCACACACAGACAAAGAAATGGACAGAAGCCAATGTTTTTTTTTTTTTCCAATCCAGTACTACTGTTACTGTGCAGATGCCAGAGGGAGGTGGTCAGGCTGGTGGGGTGGCATAAAAAAAGTCACTGTTTGGCAGTTTTAGTTCAGTAGTGAAAAGGTAAATGTGTGTTTGTCCAAACCAAAAAAAAAGGTCCCAGCTTGGTCCAAATCTTTTGAGTGCAGACAGAATTCTCTTAGCTGTGATGGAATTATAGATGTTGGTCTACTGAGGTGAGAAAGTAGACATCTCTCTCACAAACCTCTTTTTCTATTCTTCAAAGGACTACTTCTGTCATTTTTCTTATGTACAAATAAATACCAAAGAAAGATTGTCAAAATGTGTTACCTACATTTTAAAGATCTTAATGATCCCCCGCCTCTCTCTGTGGCTGTTATGCACAAACCAGCTGATTTCAAGCACAACATCTTTTTAGTCACTTGTTCTAACAGTAACAATAAGCTTGTTCACCACTCTCGAGAACATTTCCTAAAAGTACTTTAAGCATCTACAATTCCATTAGGATCTGAGCAAACCTACTGATTAAGACTTCTGTCAAAGGCTTTAGAGAATAAGTGGAGATTGGGTTGAGTTGAGATTGGTCAATTTCTGTCTCCAAGGTCAGGAATAGGTTCTGTCACATATTTTACTTCAACTCTCACAAAGATCTTTCACTAACATTAAAAAGTGACAAAACATAACATTAAAACTTTTATCAGGTTTTAGTTGCCACTGGCAGATTTGTAGAAAATTCTCATAGTAAATACTCAGCAGTATGTTTAGTATGATCATTTTGAGACCATTGATCCATTTTTAACTATTACTTTTATAATAACAATGTCTCACTGCCCTCATAGTGAAATTTAACAAATCAGACAGCTGTTTTTTTTGAGAAAAAACGCTAGCAACCCCAGCAGACAGACACAGTTACAGACAAACTGGTGAACATATGGTGCATTTAGCAGCTAAGGAGACACATATTTCCCTCAGGAGTTGGTGGAGACCAAAAGCAGAGCTAAAAGAGAGGACATAATGAATATTTGACTTACATTCATCAGGTGGACACAATGACTCCAAATGAATTGGCATGTTGCTCTGAGTCTGCCTGATGTTTAATAAAACTCTTTCCTAGCGTGTTCATATCAAATTAAAGACTGTTCTGCCTGTTCTGTTTTTATAGGTTGTAAAAAAAATAGTTCCTGCAGTTTTACAATTTAAAGTGTACTGTACTGTGTACTGTGCAAGTGTTATTTTTATACCCTCCTTCCTCCATTCATTCTGTTAAATCTACAAGATGGCCGGTGAGACTGCTGGCTTCGAAAAACACAGAGAATGATGCACAGTAATACACAACAACATCCAATAATCTCATATTAATCAGGATTTCAGCTGTTCCCACTGTTGAATTCCACTGTAGGACAAACAAGCAAAACCATATTAGAATTCAGAGCATTTACATATACCCTCCATCCAGCTGTCCATCCCTGCTTCGGTTCTGGATCCAGAGTGATTTATCCTTGGCTGGGGAAACCCATCTTATTATCCATCTCTCAGTGACATCCTGGCAGCTCATCACAGTGACATCCTGCAGGGTTGACTGCGATGGCAGCTGATGTGATGTGCAGAGCTGCTGGATTGACAGGCAGAGTGCCTGAGATGCTGATCATTTTTGTCAAGCTGAGACAGTAAAATGTTGCAGCGACCCATAAATATTGAACCTGCCTAGGGCCCAATGACCTGCACCAGCTGAATGTGGCCTTTTTGCCAAAGCAAGCACATGTGTATATGTGTGCATGTATTTTGACCAAAACCATTCAGAGCTTTATGAAACAATTGTGTTAAAATCAGATTTTTGACAGAAAAGAAACAGGAAGCCGGTGTAAAGAATTTATAGATTTATAGATCTACTGTGCTCACTACATGCTGTGTCTCAGTTCATGCACTTCTGTATTTACACTTGCTATTATGAGTACATAAGTGCTTTTACACTGTCAATTATGGCAAAATGTAGTGTAATGTCGTGCACTCATGATGGTCAAAGACTTAATTGGAACATTGGACACCATTTTGGCTCCATAGCGGAAGGGGGGCAGTCAAATGTTGATGCTAATACTTGAAATTCTGAAGAAACAGTAAAGTGTTGGCATCATCATTTGACTGAGTTTTTCAGCTTCTTTCTTTTCTTGTCTGCAGCTGTTTGGTGTTTTGGGTTTTGGTAGCTGGCTGTGAACTTAAAGGGTTAGTTTGGGTTTTTTGAAGTGGGGTTATACGAGCTTCTTAAAAACTGTTGCTGCCCCATCCACAGGAGTACATTACTTAGCTTCCTTTGCTGGTCCTTCTGTCTTCTTCTCCAAAAGCAGTGTACCATGCAGTAATAGGTGAATATGAAAATGAATGAATTAAAACAAACACTGCTGCCTATAAAGTTATTATTATTACATTTAGGTTTTGTTTCAATTTTTCAACCTTGGTCATTTTAACATGAAGCACATATTTGAGAGTATTTCGTGCATATGAATGTCCAATATGTCACTCAGTCACTAATATTGAATATTGCCAACCCTGACATGGATCAATGCATTAAGATATTGTGACATACTGTCCACAAGCTTGTTGATGTTGTCAACACTCTCAGTGCAGCTGCCCTACGTGCTCTTGTGTTGTCATCGTGCAGCCTAAAGTTGTTCCCATAGTGTGTGGGAGGCACTGGTTCTCCAGGATGTTAGGGGATTCACTCAGGTGTCACTTTTTTGTGATTTTACCGTACAATGAAGAAATCCTCTTCCAAATGTACCCTTTTTACACATGATCTCATATATGACAGAAAAATGCAAATGTTGCAATGCAAAGATCTTGACCCTGTCGATGAAATCCATTTAGAGGGTGAAAGCCTATAAACTGCAGCCATTTGGAGATCATCCCCAGGGAGTCATAGACAGGCCATGGCACTGGTGACGTGGGGTGATGAAGGGTGAGCAGGCTTTCACTGCAATGACAACAAAAAATATGTGCTATAAGGTAAATATCCTTCAGCTCCAATGTTCATTTTGTTAACAGAAAGGAGAACAGAAACCAACAAAAAATAACCCAGTGAATTACTCATGTGAGGCAGAGACAGTGAGCTGAGAGCATGTGAATGGTGGGTGTGTTTCTGCTTTCATACATGTGAAAAGCTTCACTCTAACACATAACTTTAACTGTTCATCTATCATCACTGCACCTGCTGTTACATTACATTAGCACCTGAGTGACAATTAAAGGACCAGTGTGAAGGAGAAACTACAGTGACTGTGAAACGATGAAAAGAAGGCTAATGGCCCTATTTGGAGCCAGTGCTTAGTTTGTCCATTTAGGGCTACTGTAGAAACATTCAGCATAACAGACAATTTCCCTGGGAGAAGAAAGAGGCTACATTTTCACTGCAAGGTCTAGGTGAAGTTGCAGGGTCCTGTACTCCTGTACTTTACAAAAGTCCAAGAACCTGGGGGATGGGGTTTGCAGCACTGAACATTTCTGATGGGTCAAGTACTCACAGAATTTTATTGGAGCCATCATTTAAAAAAAGAAAATCTGCAACCCCAAACCCTTTGTCATTGTCATTGTCCTCCAACACATTAACAAAGAAGAAATCCTACAGCAAATACAACTTCATCAAAGTCTAGGTCTTATTGAACAATAGTCAAATGGAAAAAAACAGCTGATGAATAATGAATGATATATAATATATATAATATATAATATATTTCATGATATGGTATGAATAAATAAAATGACCAGACCTGATTTTTTGTTATGCCTAATGTAGAGAAGTAAGTGTATTCATCATATTGTTGGGGAAAAAAAATCTATTAAAAACAATCCGCTCGCAGCAGATGTCCACCCACCATGACCGTGGTTCTGTTCGAGGTTTCTGCCCCTTAAAGAAGGTTTTACCTTGCCAATGTCGCCAAGTGCTTGCTCATGGTGGAATTGTTGGTCTCTGTAGATAATATTATAAAGATTACGATTTAGACCTGCTTTGTATGGAAAGAGTCATGAGATAACTTTTGTTATGATATGCCGCTATATGAATAAAATTTAACTGAATTTAATTGAATACAACATTGTTGCAAAGCAGTCATGCTCATTGATTTCCAACATGATACACAAAGGTATAATCCATCCAGGCAGTTTGTCAGTATCTCTGTTACTACTGTAATTATACATGGATCCAACTATGACGCTAGACAATCATTTGGATAATGCACAATAGCAGTAAAGCAAAGTGTTCTATATAGAGACAACAACATTAACACATATAACACATAAAGCTGTTTTTTCTGAGCCAGTCTTAATGAGCTGTTGATTGAACTCCATGGAAATCATGACGGCCATTTAGCGTTTATTGGATTGGACTGTAGCCTCAAAACTTGCTGTCCTGTAAACATGCCACCTTATCTGAACATGTCTGTGTCACCATTCATAAAAAACACCCTCAAAATGTAGAAAATGAATTAAACATGACTTAGTAATTGACGGTACATTATAAAACAGCAGGAGACAGGGAGGCAGAGTAAGACTGAGAGAGCTGCAGAGAGACTCCAGAGACTAATAATGAGCTAACTGTGGGGCGTCCTTCCTCATGTGACTGCTGTAATTGGGTCAGTCAATATCCCTGTGTGGTGCTGCTGCTGGTTTAGAGGAGCTGAGAGCTGCCTGACATCCCGGCCCACACCACACTGACGATGTGGGCCACAGCAGCAGCCGGAGAGCTGCCTCCAACCAGCCAAGTGTCTGCTCACTCACAAAAACATTTCCATTATAAAACTGCATTTGAGTTTTAGTTTTACTTGTACATTTTTCAGGTCAGTGATTTTACCCTTACTCATGCCCATTCATTTTAAAGGACATCTGCACATGTTCTTTAGGAGGATCAGAGATCATTATGAATGTACATTAAATGTTTGTGGAAGCACTGACTGGTAAATGGACTGTACTGTAGCCCAACCACCACTCAAAGTCAAAGTCACACTACACAGGACTACACTACGTAGCTCATTCACTCATTCACACATTGCATTGATGCCAGGCAAGGTGCCAACTGCACTTGGTCATCAGTCCTAAGTTTTTGGGAGCCAACCATTTATCTGAGCCATTTGGGAGCAGTTCAGGGTTCACTGTGGAGGAGCAAATCATCTGATCAGTGCTCGACTGCTCTACCTCCTGAGCCACAGCCGCCCCATGACCTATCTCATCTTATTTTTGGACTGGACATTATATGTTGCTTTTTATTGTATTAAAAGATAAGACTATAAAACTATCCCAACTCAAGCAACACCTATTTTTCTGAACTTTCAACCATCTTTGACAGCAGATTGAAAAGATATGAATATGATCAAAACGTAGCGAGTGAACAACTTTGCTAAATATCAAGCAAGGTCAACAACAGCAGACATAGCAGCCAGCTATACATTACTGACTAGACCAACAGCAGTCAGCCCAGCACAGCGTCTGTCTTTCAGCCTTTTATTTCACCAAGCTCTCACTAACCAATCCCAGATTTACTCTTGTCTGGTGGCTTCTTGCTTGGTCACTGGCTCCTTTTCTTTTCTTAGCATCTTCTGTCACACATCCTCTTTGGTCTTATGTCCTCTGCCTTTGTCTGATTAAAGGCTGATGAGTCTGGTTACACTGACCACTTGCCCAGCTCCGGTTCTAAACAACACCAGCTCCACCTCCCATCAGCATTCCCCTCTGTGGCCCGGGTCTGAAAACCTTCTCTTCCTGGTTGTCCAAAATACCCGTGTATTTGGGAGCTCACAGTCCGGGCTACTGAGCTAACACATGATATGACAGCCAGTAAAAATGACACCATTCACCTGATTACAAGTCAGTGTAGCATCAACATAATTTAACATCTGTTATTTTATAGTAGAAAAGTTACAGTGTTGCTTTGACAGCTACATCTATCACATACATTAGAACAGTGTATTGTGTTTGAGGCCATTCTGTTGCATGAGGTATCAGTTAAAAGTTTGGGTGTGATTAATTTAAATGTAATTTCTAAATAAGTCTCCTTTTCTCTGACTGCGCCAATTGTCTGCATCCAGTCATGTTATTTCTTGCAGTAGATATAGAATGTCCAGGCAGAAAGGGAAAAGAAACAGCGTATCCAATACACCGCATTAGCCTGGCTAATGGATAAATATAGCTTTGAGTGTCGGATTTGTCAGTTGCAGTCAGGTTCAGTTGGGGCAGATCTTAAACAATGAGGGTACAGGCTGGCTTTCAAACTCGGCTTAGGCTCCTGTAGAACTCTAAATCACAGTCAGTACACTGATTGTTGCACTTGGCCTTGATGGCAGCGGTCAAAGTTTTCAGTCATATATGTATGTGTATGTATTTCAGTATGGTTCAGAGGATAATTCCTGACAATATAATTAATCCCCTGACTTTTCTCATAGAGCCATGATTTGATGTCTTTGGTTTGGAATGAGAGGTCTGCTTTAGTATGTGAAAACCTATTTGACAATTTTGAAATGTCTCAACAAATATTAATCCTTTTAGAATGAGAAACATTAAGTCCTCCTCATATTGCTATGACTTTGCTGATCACCTGACCTTTTCTCTCATTTCTCCTCATTGGGTCAGTATTTTAATGGGTCCAGTATGTTGGTCTATGAGGAAATAACCACTCAGCCAGCAGGCTGTCTGAGGGGCAAGGGCAAATAAGGTTAAAATGTTACATTATGTGTTTATTGCACCTCTCAATTTAAACACAAAGGGTACAATTTGATCACATTTTGTCCACTGGGAGGCACCCAAGAGGGCACTTGAGACGGCAACTGGGCACCGTGGGGGCACTCACCCCTCCACGTCTGAGTTCATCAGTGGACTCAGTTATACTGCTAAATATGAACATTTCCATTGTGAGCATGTTAGTCCACGAGCTAAAGTTTAGCTCTCAGATCCTGTCTGTAGACTAAACTTGTTTTTAACAAGCTTATGAACAGACAGCTTCTGAATGGAGGGAATGTTTCTGTGGGTTTAGTCACTGCTGTTATCTAGCATCTTTTTTAAAATTTATAGTTTGCAAATACATAATAGCAGAGTCTCTGCCAGCTTCTTTTGTCTTTATTTTGGTAGAATTAAATTTAAGGTACCGTCTGAAGGTCTTTAATTTGTCTTTCAGACAGGCTGCAGGTTTGCTATGAAGCAAACCAGAAACAAGCTTCACTCCTCCATCAGCTGCTTCTCTTTGCACTTGATACTGACAAGCCTACAGTGAACGTATACTGTGCACACGTGCACGCAGTTGTGTGTGTGTACACACTAATGAATGTTTACATCAAATGCAGTCAGGCTGAGTGGGTGTTAACTTGAGACCGGGTGTACATTCCTTCTTAGTTAAGTGTTTGCAGCTCATCTTTTCCTTTTTAAGGTTTTTACAGTAATTACGGAGGTTTCTCCAGCAGCTGCCCTAAACCATATCTGTGTACATAAACCGGATGAGAGGGTGAAACAAGAAGAATGTTTAGTGTTGTTTTGGTGCACTGAAAAGTGGCCTCTGAGCTGCACTGTGTCTGAGCTGAGAGGGATTGGATGGATTTCATTCTTTATCGTCTCTATATTCTGACATTACACATTTGATGTCGTCTTCTTTTGTCTTTGTCTCAGTGTGTGTGCAGCTGCTTTTACTGCTGTTTTTTTATTACCTCAATGTTGTAATTAGGGATTCAAGCTGTGAGGCTGAAACCAACTTGTTTTGAGATTTTTTGCTTTGTCTTTTCAGCTCAAAGGTGCTCCGAGCCTCAGAACCAGAAAGTCTCACAGCAGTCGTCTTTGTATGTTCAGAATCTCCTCTAAGCATGAGTAAAATTACACAAATTAATGAAGGAATGAAGTTTTATTGTTTGTAATAATCAATCCTGAGCTGTCTGTTGCTGTCTCATGATGAGTGCACCACACACACACATTGGTCTGTTTTATTATTATCTGCATGTACTGATTTATGTCTATTTATTCATCGTCTACACTGTAGGACCTGGTCCTCACCCCATGTTCTACAGCATTACCAGTTGTATTAAAGGTGCAATCTGCTGATTTTATACACATTATCCACTTAAAGGTCCAGTGTGTAGGATTTAGTGGCACCTAGCGGTGAAGTTGTGGATTGCAACCAAATGAATACTCTCACGCGCCTCAGCCTCTTCTTCCAAGCGCGTAGGAAAGATTTAAATATATATTTTTTAAAAAGCAAAAGGCTATATCTAAATCAGTGTTTGGTTTGTCTGCTCTGGGCTACTGTAGAAAAAATGGAGGTTTAACACGGTGAACTCCATGAAAAGACCTGCTCTCATCGCCAGTGATGGGAATAACTGCGCTATAAGTAACGGCGTTAGTAATGGCGCTACTTTTTTCAGTAAAGAGTAATCTATTTGATTACTCTTCCCATCATTATAACGCCGTTACCGTTACTGCTAAAAAATGCAGAGCGTTACTCTGATTGAAGGCAGCTGTTTTTCATCAGACCAAAAAAAATTCCATGGTAAGCCAATCAGAGGTGGAGTTAGGTGGGTGTTGCTTACACAAATTGTCAGACGCACAAAGACGACACAGGACATTCACGGGAGTCAACGAGAAACAGGAATGGCGAGCCAGAATAATCCAAAAGTAGCCTTCTTTAAATGGAAGTATAGACATTACTTTTCCTTCCAACAAATTAAGGGAACGATTGTAACCGTGAAATGCAAATTATGCCCTTTCCAAAGTAACTAGTTACTTTTAGAATTTGTAACTCAGTAACTACTTCAGTTACTTTCTAGGAGAAGTAACTAGTTACCGTAACTAGTTATTTTTTTTTAGAATAACTTGCCCAACACTGCTCAATGCAGATATAAAGGGCTCATTTTAAGCCAGAAAGAGAAAACACAAGGATTCTAATTTTCAGGTGATTATACACTAATGAAAACATACTAATAAATATTGTATTCCAGTCCTGCCAATAAAAAAACTCCCAAATCTTAAACACCTTTAACACATCAGTACTGATGTCTAATACTAAGCCAGTTGAAGCAGTTGTATAATGTCTTCTGTGGCTCTGAGGGGGAAAATAACCCTGTTAACATCATTGCGAGCTTGAGCTCATGGACCATAGCAGAAAACATGTGTTATTTGTTATTTAGTGTATATATATCATATACTATATATTATTCCCAAAGCTTATTTTTATAATTCGGCTCGCTCCCACAGTTTTGGTCGCACATTTACAAAAAAATATCAAAACAACCGTTTCGCCAAACAGTTTTCAAAATATTCTGCAAAAAACTGCCAAAATTTTCCCCCAGTGTCAGAGGCTAGAGTGGGTGACATCATCGTTAAAGTGGAGAGGGAGAGAAAAATCTGTCAAAAAATACATTTGTAAACTGCTGAAGTTGTCAGACTTATAGTTTTGGTGTGAAACGCACCGATGTGCGAGGGTCACCCACCGACAGCCCCATCTACTCCCATGTAAATTGGAGAGGAGAAATTTCCCAAAGGAGCACGGCTGACCTGTTCTTTTCCAATCTGTCCAGGTCACATTTTTTAACTTTAGCCACTGAAATTCGGCGTGGACCTGGTCAGCATGATGAGGATGCCGACGGTCATTTTGATAGTTTGATACGACCTACAATTTGGCAGATTTGGCCACTAGTTCGAGAGGGTTAATTTTAAGATTTTCTCTGTCTCAGGAGTTCCTGGCAGACGCACAGCTGCGGTTAATTGCTCTGCTCTGATTGGTGGACTGCAGGGGAGCTGGTTACTGGGCAGAAACTCACAAGCCTGAATGTGATTAACTTCACTGAAGTCTCTGTCTAATATCAGTGACTGTCAATAATACAGTTTGAATGTCTGCCATTTTATCCTTCTTTCTCACAGAAAGGCAGACAGACAGTCAGACGCACACACAGACACACACACACACACACACACACACACACACACACACAACAAAATAAAAGTCTTTCAAAATAAAAGTACATTCAATTTATGCCTGAAAGGCAATGATGACACAGCTTGTTGTATACTGTACTTGCTGAGCAGTGTCAACAATAATGTATGGGTACGATGGGGCCAGAATCAGGTGCACTCAAAATTTCTTGCTTTCATGCTCCACTATTCCATCCCTGTTCTTTATAGATATGATTGCAAGTCTCCCAACTTTATTGCAATACTATAATAATAATTGCTGGAGCAGCCATTTAAAGTGAATTTATATTTTTATATAACCATCCTTAGGTCTAGATCATAACTTGTGCCCCACAAACATCATAGCAGGTAAATATATTAATTCTTTTATATCATTGTATCAATAGAGTCCCAATCTGGGACTCTATTGATATGTAAAATATACCATTCCTAGAATGGTATAATCTGTACTAACAGATGTTTTATAAACATCATTTGGTTTACATGTTTATTACACTTAGTCCATCATTATAGTAACCCAGACACTCAAAATGAGTAATATAATCACAAGAAAACA
The DNA here is from genome assembly GCA_028641955.1 of Protonibea diacanthus. Classification (NCBI taxonomy): domain Eukaryota; kingdom Metazoa; phylum Chordata; class Actinopteri; family Sciaenidae; genus Protonibea; species Protonibea diacanthus. The sequence continues at coordinate 24,926,017 of CM053984.1, forward strand.
AACTAACCAACCATGGCAGTGATTTAACAGACGCTTTTACTGCTCCAACTATTATGATGAACCAAAGGATTTCATAGCCACTGTCTGAGCTGGGAACTCCGGCTTCCTCCCACAGTCCAAACACATGAAACTTAACAGGTTAATGACTCTAAACATCCGTAGGTGTGAATGGTTGAACTGGCGGCTTGTCCAGGGTGTACCTTGTCCGAAGTCAGCTGGGATAGGCTCCATCCCCACCATGACCCTGATGAGGATAAACAGTTACAGATAATGGAAGGGTGTCTGAGGTGATCAACTGGACCAGTTCCCAAATTTAACCAATTAAAAGAAAAGATCAGGTTCATGCCAATATCGATCATTGATATCAGTATCTTTAATGATATTTCTAGATTTATTGACAATATTACCGTGACATTTGAATCCCTTTCGTGGTCTCCAGAGGATGGATTCGATTACCACTGACCTTATTTGAGCACAAGAGTCTTGATATGTTCACAAAGCTGAATTGTTAGCTTCAGTTCAACTGATGGAAATGTCTGTCCATTTATTTATTCACAACGCTTTAAAACAGCAAAATTCACCTGAGAGCTGCAGGAATCTCTACACAAACTGACAATGACAGACATTTTGGCTCCTGGTTTGTTTCATTTGAATATTTTTACAGGGCTGGATTTCACAATGATGAACCAAAGACTTGAGAAAAACATTTTTACAGCAGAAGTACAGTATTGTTACTGTAAGCATCTTGTGGGTCCTCAGATTTCTCTGGTGACCCATTTGGGGGGTCCGGACTCTAGGTAGGGAACCATTCTTACAGAAGAGATGACGTGTCTCTGATTTCGAAATCCTGACAGGACAAGACCTCCTCCTCCTCGGACAACAAATGTTTGAGTTGATGTTTGAGTGAGCTGAGCTGATTTCCATTAGTGAGATGAACTATAATGTTGTATATGTGTTCACCAGCAAAAACAGGAAACTGGGTCATTCAATCTGGACAAACAACTTTATTTCTGGTAATGCATCTATACACTGTACATTCAGTCACTGTAGTATATAAGCATAGCTATTTTCAAACATAATCTCATAAAGTCCTTTACTTTACAATATAGTCCGTGTCGTGAGAGAAGGGTAAGGGTGTTGTTGGAGGGGGGGAGGGGAGAAGGCGTGAAAAGATGAGGAGAAACAAGGGAGATAGATGAATATGCCAAGCTTCTTTTTTCCATACTGTATATGTGGCATTAATAAATGGGAAAGCTTACATTTACCTCTTACATAAAAATATTTCTAGAATTGTAAGGTTTATATAGTATTAGCAGCAGCACAGGGCTAAAAAGATACATGAGGATGGAGGGAGGGGGTGAGGGAGGGGGGGAGGAGGGGGGTCTGCAAGGTGGCGTAGTCACATGTGTGTGTTTGTGTGTGTGTGTGTGTGTGTGTGTGTATGTGTGTGTGTGTGTGTGAGGCCCATACTGTAGGCCTGCTATCTGATACTGAACACACTGTTAAAAATATATATGAAGTGGTGAAAAAAGTCATTCAATATAAAGACTCTACAGTAAAAAAAAAAATGAAAAGAAATGGATTAACATGTTTATGTAGGGAATATTCTCTTACGCACTGCATTAACTGTTTTTGAAATATCTCAGTTAAAACACAAATCCAAAAAAAAAACAGAAACAAAAAAACAAGACAGCTATTTGTAAGAAAAGATTTCTTTTTGAAAAAGGGAACACCATGTACATATATTATACAATATCATAAATGAAAAAAATATTTACATTTGTAAATTCTTATTCAAATCTTCACACTGGCTAGTATTTGTCTATTAATATGGACTGTTATTGCTGCTTTGACTGTCCATTATTTAGCAAAATGATTCTTTAGAAAACAACTTTGTTAAACTGCTTTTTTCTTTTTCGCGCGGGAGAGTGAAGAGCCAATGTTGATACCGTCTCCCTCCTTTTGTAGAAAACCATGAGTAAAGTAAACTACACATAGGCTATCAACTCTTTTGAGTGTAAAAACAACTACAAAATGTACCAATTTTAGTTCTGCCAAAGTCGCAGACGTTCTCTGAACGTCAGCGATGTACGATAAGAAAAGGGCTCCGAACATAATGCCCTCTTTGTTAACCTCGACGTGTCTGCCTCAGGACAAGTCAACAGACTGGGAATAAACAGTTAAGTCTTTATATACAACCCAAAGTAACAATTCACCAAAGCAAGTGGCTTTTCAAGGTCTTCTATAAAAATTGTTTGAACATGCATATCATTGATTTCAAATGAAGAAAAAAAAGCACTCATTCAGAAAAAAGCATCTAGCATTTGTTCAATTGTTCTCTGCATCGAAAAAGAAAATAGTTTGTAAACTGGTTGGTTTAGGAATACTGATTTTTTTTTTATTTATTATATTTTTATTTAAATCAGAGTAGCCGAGCGAGGGAGGGGCTTTTAAATTGAAAACCTGCAAACAGGAAGTTGATGAGAGGCCCAGCCCCGCCAGCTTCATCATCAGTTTTCCTACTCTGGAAACCTTTCGCCCTCGTTCAGGCACTTGAGGTTGTCCAGCATTGCATTTTAAAAAAACTTTTTTTTTTTTTAAATTGTCTTTTGTTTTTTGCAAGTGTGAAGCTTTTTTGTTTTTTAAGAACAATAAACGGTGTGTTGCTTTTTTGATCACTTTTCTTCTTCTAAATAAGACAAATTGCTTTATATTGCATAACACAATAAAACCCTTACATGTACAGTATCAATGCCCAATAACTGACTATATGTATGGCAAACTTCATGTATCTCAAATTTCATGCATAAAGAAAAATATGAGTTTTATCTATTGAAAAACGTGAACATAAGAGACAAGCAATAAAATATCTCCACGTTTAAAACAACATCAACAACCAAAGGAAAAAATAGCATTAACACAATGTACATTCTGATTGCATTGTACCCACTATGTGAGGGCAGATTCATGACGTCTGCCTTTTGGAATAAAATCACATTTTATTCTCGTGACTGTTTCAGGCTCCGATATTGATTCACCTTTACTGACGCCAGTTCTGTCAAATTCATGAGGAGTTGTAACCGGGTACTCGAGTGACATCTGTGTCAATTATTTTACGAAAACAGGAGAATGAGTTGCCCAAAAAACGTTCCAACAATCCCAGACTGCATCAGCAAGCAACAGGTGGAGCCTTTTTTTCTTTCTGTTTATTTACAATACTTTGCCTTAAGAAAACAGAACAACAGTTTTTTTATTCAAGATGCATATAATCAACAAAATGCTTACTGGATTTATATGGTAGCAGTCATGTATAAGATGATGTTTTCAAAGTAAGATTGAAGACAATAGTGGGAGTACAATGCATTATAACAGTATTTTGTTATGACAAAGTGCGATTCATTATTGTAAAGTTAAAAACAAAAACAAAACAACAACATATATTTATATTTACATACCTTAATTTAATTTAAATGAACATTTTGTGGTTCTTGCCAAGGGTTCCCCATCCAGCCCACTATGATTTCAAACATGATGTCAACTGGAGTAAAAACATGCCGCCTTCCATCACACCAACGTTACAAGATGAGAAAACAAGGCCACACTCACATCTGGAGGATTTTATCTTTAGAAGACAAAGACTTCAGGGTTTTGACCCAAATGCTTAAAATAACATATGGCAACCAGTGTGCGTGTGTGTGTGTGTGTGTGTGTGTGCGCGCGTGTGCGTGAGAAACATTGAGATGGTGACTGTTGGACATTGTTATTGATCATCCAAAACAAGTGCTCACTAAAAAGGTGACTTTAACACGGCATGTTTTTATTTCCAATTCAAGGTTTGATCCAGAGAGAGAAATATCAGGCCGAAGCCGCCCACCGTCTGAGAGAATAGAAAGAAATGACTTTAGAAAACAACAACGGGAAGAAAAGACTTGAACTTCGAACTTGATGCTTTTCTCCTCAGTGGACTGCAATGGCTTCCTGAATACCGACAAAGCCACGGTGGCACTGTGGAAAGTTCATTTGCTTGTTTTGTTCATCTTCTATTTCATTCCATCTTTTACATTTTCAAACTCCAATAGCACAGAGAAACAAAGAAACTGTCTATTTGCTTTACATATCGCTATGTAGTCCTTAAATAGCTTATAATGTGTTCAAAATCCTCCATCTTCGTCATGGCGAGGGACGTGCTGGAAACTTTTTGGGGGATTAAATGTGAGCCCTGACCTCCTGGCCAGACCACTGAAACGCCTCTCAACAGCTGTATAACCCTAATATAATGCAATCTTCCAGCGTTTCTTGTCACAGACGTCTGTGTGAGAGTCTCAGCATGTCTTCTTGTCAGAGCAAACAGAGGCAGACACACTCTGTCTGTGCTGTACGCTTGTTTTTCTTTCACTCTTCTCATCCAGTTTTCAGTTCTGTGAGTTCGGAAGGTGCAAGTCAGAGCTTGTCTTAGAAAGACATGTTTCCTTGTTGCAGTATTGTACTTTGCCTTTTCCAGTCTCTCTATAAGGAAACTGCTGACTTGAGTTTTCATGGGTAAGGACGAGAACACAGGTCCTCTTTTCTTCTCTCTGTCTCTGGTCGGAGGACGAGTCTTTCAGGTTTGTGTTAGGGAGGGCAAGTGTGATGGACAGTGGTGCAGTGTGGCTGGCCCAGGACTTCTGCGGGTCTTTATGGACTGAACTGGGTAGAAGATGTTGGGGGTTGTGGGAAGTGTGGGGATGGGGGGCAGTGGGGCTGTGAGGTTGACTGCTGGGTTAGTTATCAGCTGCCGTGTCCTTGAGCATCCCCTCCTTGTCATTGGTGGATTTGGGCCAGAGTTGGTGCTGTAGCTCCTTTACCACCCTTTCCAGGTGCTCCCTGGCCTCCCGTTCCTGCAGCAGGTCGGCTCGGAGCTGCTCGCGGTCAGCCTCGGCGTGCTGCAGCTTCATCTGGAGGTCCTCGATCTAGAACATGAAGAGAACAGCTGAAGTCATACAATAGAACAGATCTGACCACAGGACTGTCAAACACTGACCCACTGAAGGTCAAGTACTACCACCCTAATATAGACACCAGCGTCTCAGGGTTCCATCTTCATTGGAGTTGAATCATAACCACCACTGACAGCTGACTACATAGTGTTCACATGAACATCCAAGATGTAATTATGATACAGAAATATTCTAATATTTAGTCAGAAATATCAGCAAACAAACATGGATCCCATTTGTCCCTTATGAGGACATGGCGTGTTTCTCAAGAACTATTTTTTTGGTCTCCACATTGTTAAAGCTTCTTCCTCTAGTTAACAACCCATTTGGGACTACCTAATCTGTCTGTAATCTCATGTGTCAAACAAGATGTCGGATACATCCTAATATTTCTGTCAAGTGGATTTCTGAATTTGCCAAATAAATGATCCGGTCCTCAGCCTTTGGTGAATGTAGAAATGGTTTCCAGGAATTTCATGGCTTCAAAGCTTGAGATCTGTGTGTTTGAATACAACTGTGCGATCAGAATATGATCACCAGACTATTGTTGAGAGCTACGATAGTGCTGAAAGCTTCTGAAAACTTGAATCGTTCTTGTCTTCAGCTCAGACTGTAGCAACATAAATGTCTAAACCATCTTAATGACAGCCTTCCAAAGATGACTGCAGACTCTGCAGGGAGACACAGCTGGAGAGCATAACCTCCCTCTTGTTTTGTCTAATCTGCATTTCCCATGGTGCCTGAGGGAAGTCGACGTCTCTTCCTGTTTCCTTTCGGAGGGGGACTTATCATACGTCTGTGCACTCGGGGCTACACCCATTTATTTTTGACTGGGGAAGAGGAAATGTGGGCTTTTTGTTGCCTTCTCCTCCCCTGACCTTGAGAGTATTTGAGACAGTGAAACTCTGTCTCTCTCTGAAACACTGCAATTACTCTGAGGGTGTTGACACAATCGTCTAGACTTCCTTTGCATCACATTAGACTGTTGATGTCTGTCTACATGCACAGCCTAGGCTAGCTCAGGACCATGTCCCTCAAATGTATCATCAAAAAAAATTCATCTTATCTTAAAGGAAGCCCAATGTGTGACTAATTGACGTCTTCTTGGAGCCGAGCTCTGACCCCTTCAGGAGCTGCGTCAACATGCGCACTAACTGACCTGTGCAGAGTATTTTGCACGAAGACGTCCGGCCTCGCAGCCTTTATCACAGACCCTCAGCTGCCGGGCCTGCTCCAGCTCCCGCTTCAAACGGATCCGTGCCTCGTTTGCTTCCTTCATCTTCTTCTCGCTTTCGGCTCGCAGACGCTCAATTTCCTTCCTCAGGTTTCGCTTTGCCTCAGTCGCCTCCCGCAGCTTCTCCTTCTTGGCCACTCGCAAGAACTCTAACTCCTGGGAAGAGAAATCATAGAAGTTAGCCTCATCTATCTGGTTTTTATATTTAGAAAAGTGTCTTTTCACAGAATTTGAATGTATCACCGAGAACATCCTGGTCCCTGTGGTGCTTATGCAACTGCTGTGAATACTAGTGGATATATCTGTCACATGGTTGTTTGACTTTGTTTCTGAGCTGTTGACACCAGAGATCAGTGACTTGTTACAGTAGGCTGCAGTGTCCATGTCAGTGTTTACACTGAGCCAAGTCAGGGGTTAGGGCAATGTGTGGGCTGACAGAAGTTAGGTTTCCTTCCTCTGAATCACTGAAACAGTGCAAGTGTGTGTGTGTGTGTGTGTGTGTGTGTTGTGGTAACACGCCCATAGCCTACTCATGGGAACATAGCAGTTGGGACAAACATGTCTGTCATCAAGCTTTGTTGGTTCCTACAAAAAGAGTGAAAAGAAACAATCCCCATCACACCCTTCACTTTACTGAGGCTTCACATGAGAACGCTCTCTGTGTCATCAGGGTTAGTTCAGCTAAACACAGCAGGAATTATATCAGGGGCTGTTTTAAAGTAAGGTTACTGTTCCTTGGTGTGTAGGACGGTTGGATTCATGTTGATGGAAAGTGAAAGTTGAATGCTGTCACTGGGATTGCTTTTCTTTTCTCAGGTTGCATTTTGTGTTGCTCACCCACACAGACTCCTTCGTCTGCAGTTTTTTTGTTCTCCGTCCAAGACCAAAAATAAAAATGGAAGTCTGGCCTTTCCCTTTGCAGCAACATCCGCTCTCATTGTTATCACTTGCCAACTCATGCTAAGCTCTGTGGACAGTGATAATGACTTCTAATCCACTTCTGCATTTCGATGCCTAAGCTCAAGTAATTTCCTCGGTGTGTTCACTTTGAAGAGTCTGCTTTCAAGAACGTGACGTTTGAGTGAGTCGTCATGGGCAAGCAAAGGGTCGGAAAATCCCATTCTCAGTAATACATTGTCGTGTTGCATTCACGTCAGTTCACTTCAATCATATACTATGTAAATATAGCATATCAGTGTGAGAATAGAGACACTTAATCACCAGGGCTGGAGATCTAAATACTGATGTCTTTCCAGTGATATCAGCCCGTCGCCATGGGCAACATAGGAAACATATTCATGTCATTGTTTGTATAAATCAAATGTGTGCTGTTCAATTATTTGCCAAACGACAATCAACGCTTCGTTATAGTTACATGGACACAATTGACTGGTCGGTGGCCTTGAATGACACAGAGGTGAGTTCAGATAATGTAAAGATTAGTTTGACTTCTTTGGCAGAGCTTCTGCAAGTCAAGTATGAGGTTAACAGAGACAAATCCAACCCAGGAGTCAGGTCAAGTCCCACCAAAGTCGCCAAGTCAAGTCATGAGCAAGGTTTCAAGTAAATTAAGATAAATCCAAGCCAAGTCTCAAGTCCACACCAAGTCAGATTACAAGTCAAGATGGTACTCTTCTGGACTCTGACAGCATTAAACAGACTTAAACCTGACAACTGACATTCACCTAAAAAGTGTTTTTTAAGCTGACTCTCTTAAATGTAGGGATTTCTGAAGATCCACGGTGTCTCAAATCAGATCAGACCGATCAAGGCAAGGTCAAGTTTGTAACTTGACGTGAGTGCACATCAAAGTCTACAAGCCTCTGTGTAGGCTTTCAACATACATATTAACACATACATCATACTGTTGTTATGTACCTGCTGGAGGCTGCGTTTGGCCTGCAGGGCAGATCCCAACTTCTCCTCTTGTTTCACTCTCATCTTAACGATCTCGTGAAGAAACTTCTCCTTGGACTCTTTGGAGTCGAGTCCACTGTCCAGTGCCTGCCTCAGGCTCTCCAGCTCAGACTCCAGCCCCAGTTCTGGAGGGGTCACGGGTGCTGTGACAGGTGCTGCCGCAGGGGCAGCGGCCTCTGCTGACGTGACGGTGCAGATCGGCCCTTGGGTGCCGGGCGAGCTCAAGTCCTTGGCTGAGCTGCTGGACGAAGTGAAAGATGGCGACGACAGGGAGGACAGGGACGAAGTGACTGTTGGGAGAGAACAGAGACACAACAGGTGAGGACTGTGGAAAAGCTCAAATGCTCTGGCTGTGGAAATGAGCTGATAAGGTTCCAGCTGTCAACTGGGTAGAATCTAGCTAGCCAGTCAAGCCCTATAACAAACCAATCCACACACTGGTACAATTTGCTTACATTCGTCACGGCTCTCCACTTCGATCTCCACCTCCGAGTCTTTGTCGTCCTGAGGTGGCGCTGGTGGTGGTGGGGATGGCTTGCTGGCAGCTGAGGACGGAGGGCAGGGGACCTCTGGGGCAGGGTGTGGGAGCTCCCCTGTGGCTCTCCTCTTGCGTGGCCTGGAGTTAGCATTCGCACCCTCACCTGGGGGTTCACCTCCACTGGGATGGGAGGTGCTGGGTACCGAAGGGGACATGGGACCCACCTTCCCCAGGGGCAGAGGAGTCAGGGCGACGTTGGGGGCCACGGCCTTCTCCATGGTCTTGTAGTTGTAGAAGCTGAGATGGAAGCAGACATTTTAACTGTGTGTCTCATGTTTACATGTGATAACTTACATAAGAGATGACTCCTGCATGCAAGTAAAGACAAGCAGCACCATATTGTGTGATCAATCTGAACAAGCCATGCCAACCAGGGTAGAGAAACATTCAAATAAAATGCCTGCAGCTCTTTCCTCCCACTTTATGAGAAACTGGGCCAGATCAACTGTGATATGGTGCAGCCTGCACTGGCATCACCATTGCCAAGTGGGTGCCCACAGTGTGAGTGTGTGTCAAATGTGTGTGAATGGTGGAGTGTGGGAGGCTGTGGTACAGTCAGACTTGACCCCTCTGACACCAGCCCACCCAGACAAGTGAGAGAGCATGCTGGGAGCTCATCAGATCCAGCTGAACAAAATGGCTGTCAGCCTTTGCAGCAGAAAGCTTCTCTTTCTTTCACTGTTTGCAATGAATTTTATTTGAAGTCAGTTATGTGACGTTTGGTGAGATGTCATCCATTGTGGTTGTAGTGTGGCTGTGATGGGCTCACCTGTCTCTCAGCAGGGCCAGGGGGTGACTGGTGGGCTCCTTATCGCCAGCAGAGATGTGGGGGGACCAGGGTCTGAAAGCGGAGGGTCTCTGCCTGGGCTGAATGCAGTTAAGCCCCTGAAAACAGACAGCAAGAATACTTGAATAATTCAAATAATAAAGAAATTATGTTTAGCAAAGAAACAGCCAAAGGGGGAGTCTAATTCTTGATTTTCTCTGCATTAGTTTCCTCATCTACTTTGTTATGAAAGCTGTGTTGTCCAGAGAAGTGGGGGTTCATATATCATGCAGATTTAGACCACAGAATATTTAATATATAATAATATTTTATAGAAATATTAGTGGTAGTGGTGTGGTCTACTAGCATTAGTATTACAAAGTGCCTTTTTGTGTAGACCGGTGAAGTGATTAAAAGGGTGTGCTATTGAGACTGGTGTGTTAAGTGACTGCAGAGAGGTCAGGGTGAAGATGAAAGATGAATTGTTGAAGACATTCTAAGTATAACTCCATCCTAACCATATCTCTGTGGTGGATTTTTTTTTCTTTGGGAATATCGATCTTCACAGGGGACATCCATCATTATATTTTGGTAAGATTCTGTTACACTTCTCTCTCAAACTTCGCTCCATCTCAGTAAGTGAATCCGAGGGGCTTGTGGCATCTACAGTTACCTCCTCTGTGAGTGCAGCTTGCCAAATCTAAATTTAAGCACTACCCTCATCCGAAAACTTCTGTATAATATTACATGACATCTCATCTCAGGCACCATGCATCACTATCATCATCTTAGTCGTCCACATCTCCTTCCTGGGCACCATGAACACCAACCTTATTGGAGGCAGAGAGGGACTGTAGCCAGTCCTGCTGCTTCTCTTTGTCAGCCAGTGGGGATTGTAACGGGAAGTCTTCATATTTGGACTTTTTGATCGGGATGGGATCAGACGCCTGGAAGACAAGAAGGACATTGGATTTAGGTTAGGAAAAAAAAAATTAACTCCCATGAACTCATCCACAGTACCACTACAATCAGTCCAGGTTTGAATGTGCTAACACGTCTAGGTCGATTATTTTTCCCACGTGATTTAAATGCACCGCAGGTCGCCTGGTTCGGAGCTGTGACAATAAAATGTCAGTGAACTGAAAACGCACTCAGTGGTGTCAGACAGACCAATAACTGTGTGTGTGTGTGTGTGTGTGTGTGTGTGTGTGTGTGTGTGTGTGTGTGTGTGTGTGTGTGTGTGTGTGTGTGGATGCCTGATAGGGGAGTGCCAGCAGAGGTGTCTTGATAGCTGTAAGTGTAAGTGTGTTTAAATAAAGGTGTGGTGTTGACTTTGTGTGTATGCGTAGATTGCTTCAGGGTGACCAAGTTGCACTTGTACGTGCGCGCACACACACACACACAACCCAGACTTTGGCACAAAACCCAATACAGCTAGGTGTGTTTGCTCGTGGCTAGAGGTGACTGGGGCGGTGTGTGTCTGTGTGTGTTTGTGTGTGTGTGTGTATATCTGTCTGTCATACACAGATACACCCATACAGACAGACAAGTAAGGGTTTGTTTCTCTTTCGCCCCGCTAGGCTGGCTTTGTGGCTATGACCTCAGCCTCTCCAAGCTGTGGCTGTCACTAGCTGCCACACACACACACACACACACAGACAGACAGACAGACACACACACACACAGACACAGAGTGCAGCTTTACAACAAATTCCAAATCTAATACATTTCTGTAGCATTTTTAATGCCACTTATGAATCTGAGGGTGGTGGGCGACAGATGACAGGAAACCAAAGAACTAAAGAAACAGGAAATAAATGATCTAACTTCAAATCCAACTGAGTGGATATTGTACTATTTTATATGGGTCTAATGTGGGCAAAAAAAAGATAAATATGAAATAAAAACTGTTTTTTAAGGAGAAAATATCTCTAAACACTCCTATACTTCAAAGTTGTGGCATTGTTTAAAAAGCAGCATACATACACACACATAAGTTTTTATAGGTGTATCATAGAGGTATTAAACAGGCTAGTAAAAATACATCCTTCAACATAAATCTTTTTAAAGTGCTTGCAGTGATTTGGCAGGATTCTCACTGACTACAGAGAAGAAGTTCAACTTCTTCCTCCGACACTTTGTTTCTCTCGCTCCGGAATTATCATACGTTCTGTTTTCCACTCTCTACAGGTCATGTGTTGGAGTGGAGGTCACACATGTAATGCAGATCTGGGTTGGCACAGTCAAACCACCAATATTTCTGGAGGGGATTTATTCATACGTAAATATATTTGTATATATTTTATATATAGTTCTCTCTTCGTGGTGCACTCTTGCTCTTGTTTTCCGTCTCTGAGGAACTCCCTCTGGAATCTACATCATTCAGACAGCACACTGCTGCAGAACACACACACACACACACACACACACACACACACACACACACACACACACACACACAACACACACACACACACACACACACACACACACACACACACACACACACACACACTCCTCCATAGTGTCAACAGGTGGTCATTTGTAATGGGGTTAGATACTCTCTCTCTGCTGGCAGTGTGTCATGCTATGCCACATGTCTGTGTAATCAGAGCCGCTCTCACAGAAAAGTAGCGTGGCTAGACGGACAAATACCGCTGAGGTTTGCCGACGTGACAGCTGTCCTCGATCCACCACAGCCCTGATGTACAACTCTCTGATTTTCAATGACTTTCAATATCAGTATCAGAGCGCTGCTGCGATGACGAGAATCTTCTTTTCTCTCTCGTCTGGTGGCATGTTGTTAGGGAAAACTGTTTTTAAGGCTTGTGTTTCTATTATATATTTGGTCTCTTTGTGTTTTGTGTGAGCAAAAAGTGTGTTTTATTTTGTGAGCGGTGCATTTGAGGGTGGTGTTGTTGTATCTAGTGAAAGCAGACGGGGACTACAACAGAATAGACGTGTCCTGGCTGTGGTCGGTAGGTTTGTAGGTTATCTAGAGATAGACATATGTCCTACATATCAGGGCAGCAAGGCAGGGCCAGAGGCAAGAGGCTAGTGCCTGCAGTTCAGCCCAGAGAGTGGCTGACCACTCTCTCTCTCTCTCTCACACGAGCGCGCGCACACACACGCCTCTGGACAAAGTCTCTGTGCCACGTGCCAGTCCTCGTCTCGTGGATTACTGGTTGCCAACGCTGTGGCTTTCCATCAGCCCTGGTAATCTTGGACGGAGGAGAGCGTCGGGGGGTCAGCGATTGGCAGCTGAGCTCATGGGGCTCAGCGGTGGGGGCTTCAGCGACAAATCTGCATGTCTAGATTACTGAACAGTGGAACTGTGAGACGTGAGGCAAACAGACAGCCAGGGCGGGAATTCCTGTTTTAAAAAAGCAGCTTGCTGTCTAGAATTCATCCCATCAGGGCTGCACGGGCTCTTCCGATGTGGGGATTAAACATTATCAAATGGTCGGGGTCTGTGGCTGAGGGTGCGTAACATGAAAACGAAAATGAGAAAAAACACATGTGAGCACATTCACACACACACACTCAGACCCTGACCTGACTGAGGACCAAGGAGTGAGACACTTTTATTGGATGCCTGGCAGTGTTCTTCTGATAAGTTACAGGTGATAGACCTGGGCTAACTTCAAAGACACACAAAGGTGCCTGTGTGTGTGTTTGTTCGTGTGTGTGCAATTACATCCATGCACTTTGCAGTCCACCCCATTTATGATCCGGTGTGGATTACACAGCATAGACAGGATGTCACACTTCTAAAATAAGGTTCCCCGATTAGCCGAGGTGTGTGTTAGACGTGCCCAGACTGTGCCGTCTATGTTCTCAGCTCCAACACCTCACACCGAGAACATGACACCTCATAATGTCTATGCACTAGCATTACACTGGTATCTGGGAGATGACATTGAGAAATTATTTGATTATTATTATCCGTGCATTCAGCGAGGAGTCACAGCGCTCTGTGGGTTTGTCTTCTATCAGCGCTGGACCTTTGAAGCATGTATCTGTCAAGTTTTAATTTACAGGCCCGTACTTCACACATGGCAGCTAGGAATAACTCCTGCATGAGAAACTCACAAAGCCTCAAGTCATGGGGCAGCATATGTGGAAATAGTGAGAGTGGCAGACTCGTCTCAGCTGCTGTAGGGGGGCCACATGCAGGGGGCTCATGTGTGAGCACGTGTCCGGGCAAGTGGATGCGGGTGTATATGTCTGTTAGTATGTGTGTGTTTGCAGAGACAGGATGGGTGGAGTGATAACAGTCTTCTCGGTTGTCTGTGCCTTTTGAAACCCTCAGTTTCAGAAACTTCCTCTGTCTGCAGGCCACTGCTGTTTGTCACAGTGAGACAAAAGCATTTTTTGAACAATGAGAGGATCTCTTAAAACTTTGCTCCAACCTTTTTTTCTGATTTCATTTTTCTTCTGCAGTCTCTCTACGTTCATGGAGAGAAGATGTCAAAATTTTTCAAAAAATAATTTCTTTCAAAAATTGGAATTTTAATGACATTTTGAAAATAATAATAATAATAATAATAAAAAGAAAAAGAAAAAAAAAACATGACGTCTCACCTCGAGATATTTTCACAACAACTCCTATCAGAGCAGGAATCTGTAGATGCATGTAGCGTAGCGCAAACTTACATAAGTGTTAGAGACAAACAGAGGAAATGAAACTTCTAAAAGTGACTTTGTCACACTTTCACAGTGCTGACCTTCAGGCTGTGAGCTGCGGACAGTCTGAGCTGCTCTCAGAGACCTCTCATGGTCCCATTTAGAGGAAGCACTGCTAAAAATAAAAACCTTAAAGGAATGTATGAAATGTTCCACATCAGCTGCTTTTTTAGAGAAAACTCTATTGTACACTTTTTGTAACACATCAGGAGGGCTGCTTTGCTTCAAGTAAAACTGAGGAAGCAAAGGTCGTGCTGAGTGAGAAATGAGTCAGTCAGGAAAGTTCATGGAGAGGTTCTGTACAGCTGATCAAACTCCACCCGAGGAGTTGGTGGAAGTACAAAGTGGCAGACAAAAAAGAAGTCTTAGCAGTAAGATGAAGACCTCAGATCAGTGAGTTAAAAACAGTCAGGGAAGCACCACTTGGAGGGAATGTGATTAAATGTTTGGGGTGAAACTCGCTTTAGAAAGCCTTTGACGTGAGAGCTACGCGGACACCTTGTTTCATTTTCTGCCCCTCCCTCGTCTTGCTGCCTGACGCCCCCACCCTCACCCCCACCCCACTCTATTTGTCGTAATCTTCATCTATCTGTCTGAGCGCGTTTCCTGTGTCATAGATTACAGGATGTCCTCTACAAACAAGCAAGATTCCAGCTGCAGAAAAAGCAAGCAAGCAAAAGGGTTAGGCGGAAACATCCAGAAGCATGAGTAAAAACCAAATGTCCGGGGCTAACCCAGCACAGACTCATGTACTGCTGGGATAAAAATACATAATGCTACATTTGAAAAATGGATCAGAGTGTAAACATCTGACACTCAAGGCTTCACTTACTAGCATTTTCAGTAGCTTTTGATCACATTTCAAGGTCTGCCTCAATATATGAAGTTTGCTTGGTTGTCACTGGCAATTTTCACCTCTAGAAGTGCAAAGAATCGCCATGACAACAGACCAAACTCCATCTGATGAGGAAGACTGAAATGTAGTTCATAGCTCCTGTGAGTGGGCCTCGAGGTAAGATGTACTGAGCCTTTGTACATGGGGCGGATGCTCAACCAACTGAGCTAACCAGCATCCCAAGGTAAGATCAACACCAACACCAGATTTAATTGTTTTCAATACTGCAATTCTTGAACATTCTAGAAAATGCCACTGATCACTGTTTCCATTTCTTTCAGCATGAATCTTTCATGCTTTGACCAAATGATGTGACTCAGTGTCAAGCCTGCATGGCTGTCAGAGACAAAGATGGTGCTAAACAGGTTGCCTAACACAACATCCCCCCCAGACTAGGCCAAGATGAAAGGGCAAACAACCTGTTTTGTTTGCTCTTTCTTCGCTCCGGAGGATGAACGGAGCCGCACCCTGCCTGTGACCTGACTTTGGCCTTTCTGCATGTCTTGCTAAGGGGCCCTGTAGTGGTGCAAAGGGAGGGGCCCCTTCCTGGAGGCAAAGCCAGAGCTTTGCTCAGCCCCCATTCAGTGTCAGCCACAAAAAACCCACATATGCTGGGAAACAAACAGGTGTCAGACAACATGCCGTTCCACTGTTTATGCAAAAAAAGGCTGACCTGGGATGCTTAGGTTCGAGGCTGAATTCATTAGCTGTTAGCCTTGGAGCAAACAAACAAGCTGTGTGTAGCGCTTTAGTTTCCCCCCGAGCTTTGGGCAGCTTTTATGTCTGCTACTCGCTGAATTGTTATGAGCAGTGTTGGGAAGGTGAGCTGTTTCGTCTGGAGACTTGAATTTTCATTACCTTCCTGTACGAAGTTCTCAGTTGGAATGCCATTTACTCCTCTCCTTCTAACATTGTGTGTGGATGTGTGTGTGTGTGTGTGTGTGTGTGTATGTATGCACTTCAACACCCAGATGAACATACAAGATAAAAATACAGCGAGCGCTGTGGATGCTCAGTCGAGTGAGATTCCTCGACTGTGTGTTTGTGGGTTACACACACACACGCAGAGCTCCAATTTTGGCAACTAGTTCATCCCACCATCGTCTCCTTGGCTGAGGAGTCACAGAGAACAATGGGGCCTCTGTCTTCAATGAAGTAAATAGCAATAACACTACATAGTTACAGTCAAACTATTGCAGCGCTGCACTGCAAAGGATCAAATTAATCTTATTATTCAAGACTCTCTCAGTCGAGTCTTGCTGAGGCGCAGTTCTGACTTCAAGATGAACTGGTTTGCTGACTACACTTTAAATGACCTCATCTAATATTCACTTTGATACAGCGCGGAGGAACTTCTCCTGCGCTCAGCACATAAGTAACTGTGTTTATTCACTTCCAAGTTTGGAATTATAAAGAGCAAGTATTAACTTGTTAAGCTTGTTGGAGAAGAGTGTTACTGTGACTTAAAGGCAAAGACACCTGCCAGGCATAAACTGGCAGAGACTGTGCATGTGTGTATGCAGACAAATGGCAGATGTTGAGACTATCAGGTACCTGCTGTATATAGAGAGGAGGCTCCAGCAGTACCTGTCTGTACCACCTCTCCCCACATAACCCATTATTTATCTCCCTTAGGAGAGAAGTGTCTCGTACATTCTCCTGCTGCTTGAAAGAAAAACAAAAAGAAAACATGTTGCTTCTGTTCTCGCCTCGCTGATTCATGAAAAATATGTCAGCTCTCCCGTCTCCACCCAGTGTGTTTTCCGGTATTCTGACATTTCACTTCCTTTTTATTCCAATATTTACATTTAAGAATATTTTTTTTTTTTTTTTAAACAGTGGCTCTGCTGTTGGTGCCGAGGTCTCCTCTTCCATGAAGAGCCCAGAGAGGCTCCTCGTCCTGGAGCTGTCACCAGCTAGGCTAAAGGCTGAATGGCTTCTAGCAGCTGATAAACAACAGCCAGATAACACAACCTTTGAATATAATGAAACGCCTCTGATTAGGTCAAAATTGCTAAAATGGTCTTTGCTGCATAGGTTCACGCTGGCTATTAAAGCTACAGCTAGCTACACATCAGATTAAATGAGTTCAAATCAGAATGACTTTTGTTTTAACATGTAAAATATCAGCAGGCAATAGAAATGTGTTTCAGATAATACAGCACACATGTTCATTTTGCAAAACTACAAAACGGAGCTAAAACATTCAGCTAAAGCTAGCTGAATGCTAGTATTAGCATAGCCCCCCCCCCCCCCGAGTCCCAAAAGAAAAGGATGGCCAACATTCCAAACAGTTTGTGGCCAGGGATCAAGTCTGAACAGAGAGCGAGAGTCAGACACACAAACAGATGATTCCTCAGATTAAACTCTTCTTATCCAAGAAGGCCATGAAGAGCAGGGCTACTTGTCAACATTTCCCACCCCATCATCAACATTTCCCACTCTGTGAATGCGTGTAAATGTTCTAACTTCAGTCCGAACATGGAAATCACCAAAATGGTTGTTTCACATGACAACAGTGATATGCATGGAAAAACAGAAAGAGAGAATAATGAGAGGGAAGGGCAACGGATGACTCCTCTTGTACCGCAAGCCTTCCCATTGCTGCCTGGAGGCCATGCAGAACAGCTCTGAACGCGCACACACACACACACACACAGAAAAAGAGAAGGAAAGGGAAGAGATTGGGAGGTTTGGGAAGGGAACAGGGTCTCCATTTCCTCTCGCCAAATTTGCTTTGGCAACTCTTTCCGTGGGAATGATGAGAGACCGGCTCTTCTCAGTCGGAGAGAGCCAGGGATCGGCCCACCGAGGAGATGGAAAGCTCAGAAACGTAGGATGGAGGGGGCGGGGGTGGGGGGGTAAGTAAATACAGCTGGACTTTTCCATAGCTTTTCCTTTTCCATCCCTTCCTTGGCCTTTGCTGTTTTTAGAGGAATCAAATGCTAACATTAACATGCTGGAAGTGCACAATGCAGTGTCATTACCAGCATGTGAAATGAGTGTTTGCATTGGTAAACTGATGAGACTTTTATCAGTATCACTTCTACAGTGAACCTTTATATGTTGACCATTTTCAGTGCCTGTATGATGCTGAATCCAGAAATATGCAGCTGATAATGTTTTGGATCAGGATCCATCTGCTTAAGAAGAACACTGTTCATAACTTACCTAAAGCATGCTGTACTGAGGTGTCATGGACATACACGGATACAGATAAAGCTGCAATGTGCTCATCTTTGCCAGAACATTTGTCTATAATAGACATATAGACCCATGTGCTATAATTAAGATAATATCTGCATGTCAAGTTAAACATGTCACACATCAGCTCCTTCAGCTGTCTGTAGTAAATGATCTAACTCTAGTTCAGTTTATAGAATTCCTTCAGTTATAGTATCAACTACTTTCATAATTTAGCTTGATTGACAAAAGGCTGTCGTGAGCCAGAATTGTGTTTGGCATCAGAACTGTGAAATAACATCGGAGAGAGAATTCCTGTGTTTACAGCCTCTCTGCTTGGAAGAAGGTTGCAGGGAGGTTTGAGTGAGGAAGAATCTGCTGATGGCTCTTTTCCTTGTGTCGGTGCAAAACGCTGCCCCGTTTTAAAGGAGGCCAGATGTGAATTATGGGTAACGAGGGGAGGAGTACGTCTGTGTGTGTGTGTGTGTGTGTGTGTGTGTGTGTGTGCAGTGTCGAGGAATGCAGGGCATAGGGCATATTTCTGCTTGGCGTGTAATGTGCCCTAAGGTTGAGGTTGCTTGTGAAAGGGTTAAGTCGCATGGCTGAGCAAATACATAAATAGCACTGGGGGGGTGTGTTTGGCATGGACGCTACTGCCAGCTGGCGAGGAGGGATAGGGCATACGTGCACACACACACACACACACACACACAAACCGGCAGTTTGATTTCCAAGTATTACTTACGGGGCACTGGAACACAAGCAGGCACTTCGGGTAACCCGGTCCAGACTGCAGCACATGCCTTAACATGTGACGAGCTAGCCAAGAGCGCTGTGCAAACATGCACACACATATGTGCGTGTTTGCACACTTGTTAGAAGTCTCACACACACACACACACACACACAAATGCAAACACACCAAAAAAAGCAAAGCTGCCTCCTCCCACACATCAAAGCAGCCCACAGCAGCAGAGTGAAGCTGCAGAGACAGGCCTCATAATGATAAATCACATCTCAACACCTAAAACAAACTCTCTGCCCTGCTTAACTGCACCAAAATGGACACCCCAAACAAAACAGATGACTGGGTGCTTCCCAGACACCCTCCCCTGCCGCCACATCCTTTGAACACACACACTCTTCCACCAGGATGTTTTCACTAAACTGAAAGGATTAGGACAGGTCCAGGTTATCTGGATTTACGTCAGGCTGCAATTTGAAATGTGACGTGCAGAATTAAATATGCTCCGTGCTTAGCTCCACAACTCTTAGTCGTTCACATTTTACTGTGTTTAGTAGGTTAAAAGGTCTGCGTAGACTTCCTAAAATGGGACAGGGTGAGGGCGTCATGTGACCTTGCGCTGGCAGTCTGCCGTGCATGAATCCTCCTGTCAAGAGAGGAGGATGAGGGGGGATTTAAGCGAGGGTGGGGGCTTGTAGTCAAATCCCCTCTCATCTTACAGGCATCATTACAGCTGCTAAAGCCTCATCCCCGGAGCCCTGCTCCACCATGGACTGGGACAGACCACCAATTACAGTCTTAACCTCTCTCTTGCCCTCTCTGTCTCTATCTCACTGACACCTGGGTGGGGGGGGGTTAATGCCATTATAGACATTATCTGCTGAGTTAGTGTAAGACACGGTGATTCCACTCTGTAGGGCCATCAATGGTTCACCACCAAACTTTTACCAAAGCAGTACAACATGAACAGGAAGTCCTCCATCATTACAGGACTACCCAAACAGGTATTCAGGACTGTAAGTATCAGAGTGTTGCAAATGAAGAACAATTTTTCACTGGGATGGAACGCAGCCTGAATAATGCTTCCAGTCTACAGCTGGTCTCAGGACAATCATTGGTAGATGAAGTGGTCTGTTGTGCCTCGGTAACTGTAAATGAATGGTTGATAATATAAACAAGCCTCCAGCACTCGAGATATGACGCTCATGAGGATAATGGAAGGTGTGAATCCAACAGTGTGTGAGTGTGTGAGGGTCCTTGTATAACCGCATCCAACTCCCGTCGACAGGAGTACCTGGAGGAGTGGTGAGCCACGGTAAACAAGCGAGGTCATTGGCTCAGAATGAATGAATGAATAAATAAATATACTAGATGTGTGATTACCCAGTTCAGTGCCACGTGCATCTGTGTTTACAGCCTGTAAACACTGCAGTGGAAATTAGTCGTATTTCTAATGAAGGAAGTGGAACTGTTCTGACAGTGCAGCCTGCACATTCAGTGGAGACATCAGCTGACAACTTCTCCCCAACAGTTCAACTCGAGCCACTGGACGTGTTTAACCCAAAGCACGACCCGGTGAGACCCCGGTGTGGGACTGGGTAGTTGGGGCAGGATGTGGTGGGATTAGGACTGTTTGAAGGACTGACACCAGGCAGTGACAGTTAAGACCTTAACTGCCCCTTCATGCAGACATGGAGTGCAAGTGAGTGAGACGTTAGTTATCTGGTCCTGTGCTTTTTGACCAAAGGTGAGCAGGCCTGAAGCTTTGGAGACATGTAATCTAGAAGGGAAACGTGTGGTAAACCACTGGGTGTAAGTGCTGCTGTAGAGACACTGCAAGGGTGATTGTTTCTAGGATTAGATCAGCTGCTTTAGATATCAAAGTGGAAAAAAGAAAAAACAGGAAAGAAAAAAAAAAGCACCTATATTTCTCTAAAATGAAGTTCCTGTCTACGTTTGACACACAGCTTGTCAAGCTTAATCAATTTTAGCGGAACTCAAACTGGAGTTTGAGTGTCCAAATCTTAATCTTGACCTTGCTTCCTATATTTCTGGATTCTCTTTTCAGAATATTTGAAATATTTTCTTCATAACTTTTATTCAAAAATATAAATAGATGTGAGCATGCTCCTCCTTAGCAATGCCATTTCTCAGCAGATTGTGTCCAGTGACTAACCCCTCACTGGACAAAAAAACAACTAGTCTTTCAGAGACCACAGCTCAGATGGCCAGAGGCTACACTCCTTTTCCTTCCTGTCTGTGGGGTAGGATTAGGTCAGGCTGTCAGCTGTTTCAGACACCATGTCTAGCCACTGCCACTCTCCTGACCAAGCCCTTGTCTGACAGCCCCTGATGCCTGGGCCCGCCTGCTTTTTAGACAAACCGCTGAACACACTGGGTCCTCACAAATAGACAGCAGCTCCCTATGTGCTACATAACAAGGCAGCTGTATCTATTGATGGCGGTGTTTGTTGTAGTTGGGCCTTAAGTGGACCAAGAATGGCCACACTAATGCATTTGCAGACATGGCAGGTCAATTAGAGCACCACGCTGAGCCCATCATTTAACATGGAGAAACAAGCTCTTACACATGCTGGCTGCTGAGATGCAAGCTGTGGTCTTCAAGTGTTATTATGTGGAGAGACAGGGGAAAAACAAGGGGGAGGGCGCTGAAATGAATGAGGTGCACTGTGTAAAATGTGCCTTGATGGGAGAGTATAAAGCTCAGTAGGTTGCAGAGTGATTATATATACAAGATACAGACTCATCGCCATCATCCTGATGGATTTCTTTCCCTTTACTACACTCTCCACACATGGTAAACACACACACACACACACACATTATCAAACTCCACACGTTCAGCTTGTGTTGCAGACTTTCCAGTAAAATGTCTGAAATCCAACCCAAGATAACATCAGCAGGGTCATGTTGTGTGTGTGTGTGTGTGTGTGTGTGTGTGTGTGTGTGTCAAGTCAATACACCTAAACATGGCTGCTGATTGCTCTCCCCTCACTCAGGCAGTCTAACGGTATGAAGAGAGGTTTCATGGTTTTTTGTTTTTTTTTTACGTCTCACTTCCAAACCACAAGAAGAAGGCAGAACCTGCCCAAACAAACAAACATGCAGACTGTCTGTCAGACAGGCCGTTAGTGAATGCATAGAAAAAGTGTTACAGCATCAGAAATTAAGTCATGTCCTAATGTAAGGGTAATTGCTGCCTTGTCGGGGACCTTTAGGAACGGCCATGTTGACGTAATGCTGCAGCAGGAGACTAGAGTTGCACGATACCCACGGAACTCCGCGGTGCCAAATCGTAACGGTTCCTACTATACTAGAAATTCTACACAACGGTACCGCCGTGGATTACTATACTACCTGTGCCAGTTTCCACTACATAGCGGCCGCCTCTACTCTTCTCCCAGCTTCTCACTGCATGCTACTCCCTTGTAAACAAATCCAGATGGCAACTACTGCAACCGAACTACACCGCTGCTGAATGATTGGCTGTTTGCCTGTTACTGGTGACATCCGGGGATATGATAGGCTGGAACTCCATGAAGACAGCTCCGCTTTGATAGAAATTCACTTCAGAACAAACAACAAGCTAAAGTTCTGTGTCGCCCAGACACAGCACGGCTTACAGTCACAAACAACACACTCACTAGAAGCACCAGGCCCGAGTGGCGAGTCTGCCGCGGCGTCCTCCTCAGTGGCACTCACATATTTGTTTCAGTCTAATTCTCACTTCACCAGTATTATGTTTATCATGCACCAAACAACATCATAAGTAATCAATAAGTATTGATAACTTGTACAAATACATTGCAGTTCATAAAAATAATAATAATAATAAAAAAGGCTGCAGTATCGCGATAATACCCAGAAACGTGATACTTTGTCTGATCGTGGTTACTCATTTTGGTATCGTGACAACTCTACAGGAGACTGTGGCCATTACAAGTCATTAACCAGCAGACTTGAATTCCAGCTTGAAAGATTCTGGGAGATTCATCCCACAGAAGACAGGCCAGAGTGCACAATGAACTCCACCACCATGTATCCATGAGGGTATTTTTAGGAAGAAAAAAAAACTGTCCAGGCAGTCCCGCAACTGTCACATGTATTTTCCTGAGGTGAGAGACTCTTGACACACTCCACTAAGGTGGGAGAAAATGGCTGTCGTTGCTCACGTGCCGCATGCACCGAAGTCACATCTCGATGTCTGCGGGGCTCTGTCTGGTGGCTTACTCGGCGAGTGGAGGCATAATGGTCTAGGTTGTTAGTGAGCACTCCAGTTGCGCTGTGATGGGAATGTTTTCGACAGCTTTCAGACACTTGGCACTAATGATGTTCTGCATGCCCTGCGGCCAGCTGGGAGTTTTTTTTCCCCCTTCTCCCTCCAATCAGTGTGTCGAACAATTTTACCAGCAGCCACGCAAAACTCGTAGAAAAATGCCAGCTCAGCCAAATTGCTGCTGCTGCTCGGGCTTAAACAAGTGTGCTAAATAGCAATGTGCTAAACGAACGTAGATGTTAAGTCTAAGTACTTATTATAACCTGCTGAACCATCCTAAGTGCCTCTATCTAAATATGTGAAATCAAAGTTTCATTCATAAAATGAGAAAAAATGAGAAAGGCCTACTGATATTATATCACTATTGATTTTTCCAGTTGGCAGTGTTAAAGCTGATGACTCTATTGAAATCTGGTGGTAAATTTAATCTCTGTCATGTTGAAGTAGGCTAGTCTGTGATAGGTGAAAGCCTAGTTAGAGCCAGTCAGACAGAGCGGACAGGAGGAACGAATCAATGAGCACCAGAGGCTCCCTGAGGGCCAGCACAGAGGAGGGGAGGGTTATTGTAAATCAATTGTCGGCCAATTCATTTCCATTGATAGCATCAGAATAATGACATGCCGTAATAAAATGGTAATCAGGGCCTTGGGCTGCGGGCAGTGGAGAGTCGTTTGGCAATGTGAGCAGCAGGGAAAGTGGCAGCGACCCACGTTCTCCACTCCTTGCAATGCTGAACATGTGTGTGCTTATCCATGTGTGCGAATCAGTGGCATTTGCTTGATAGAACGTGTCATTTGTTTTTGTTGTGGCTGGATAAGTGTGTGTGTGTGTGTGTGTGTGTCGCAGGGAGTGTATAAGTCACTGTGTGCTGTTGTGCAGGAGGAGTGTCTCATGCTGCATGGCCTCTGATTTAATCCCTGAGATATGCAACTCAACGACAGCGGCAGATGGCTTGGTGAGCAGATTAAAATCTCAACAGCTAACCTCGCGCCAACCCAAACAGACACACTTTAAGTAAGTAAGAGGAGCTGAGACAATTACCGCACGTTTCCTAGCTCAGCTGAGGGGAAGGAGGGGAAAAAAGGCAGAAATGATGTTTAGATGATTTTGTTTGGCACTTAAGGAATCATAGACACCTTAACCCACCCCACCAATCAATGGCAGAGGGAAGCGATATTAAAACCACGGGTCAAAGCTGAGGTCAGACCTCATGAATCAGCATAATTGGATGAAATATGAGTGTTATGAAAGAGTGGGAGAAGACACTAATGAGCTGGAGACTGTTTGATCAGAATGAGTAGCAAGACAAACAACTGCTCCTTTAGCCTTGCTTCATTGTGGTCGTGGGTAATGAGATGTGGGGCAGATTAAGGTTAAGGCAGCTGACAAGTAGACCTTTTACACTACAGGAATTTAAGAACTTGTAACCAAGGCTTCTGTACGCTTCTTCAATGGTTCAAACCTCATAGTTATATAGTTCACTGTGGAGAACGGTTGGAAACAAATGATCACGGGTACATGCAGCATTTCATTAAGTTCTTGCATTTGGGAAAGGGCTAAAGGTATTCCTGATATCTGACTCTCTGATGATGCACCGCACTGACGATGACATGTGTCAACAATACACAACACCCCCATCAGAAAAGACAACGGGAATAGAACCAAGCAGTCCCCTCTTCCTCATTATGCCAGGCAAAAAACTCCCTGTGAATGTAGGAGGATGGGAGAACACTGAATACCATTCTGCTGCCAGGATCAGTGCCCTACTTCCACCCATAAAACACACACACACAATTGATGTGCTTCCCCCCGAGCCAACCACCACCAACTTGGCAGCGCTCTCAGAGAACAGGGTGATACCAGCCAATGCCAGTCATCCTAGCTTACACAAGATCTGTGAATCAAACTTTGTGGCCTCTAATATGGTCCACTGCCACACCCAAACACACCAAGGTCTTCCACTTCATGAGCCGCCACCACAATTCAGCTGATAAGACTTTTATTCAGCTGATAATGCCTCCTAAAACTCGGTGTTTTGGCCTTGCCTGGGTGTACCCAAGAGTAAGCAACATAGTGTCATAGAGAACTCAATGTTGCTTTGACCCAAATATTTAAAGTCAGTCCAAACGGACAGTGGACTGATTAAGCTAAATGAAATGAAGTGGTAAACTGGTGAATGGGACATGGTGGAAATGGTGTTGAATGGTAGCGCCGTAGACAGCAGTAGAGTAAAAGGACTGCAGTTCCAATGAAGTCGTCCAAAGGGCAGGTTGGGCAGGGTGAAGTTGGGGTCGTGTTGTTCTATGCTCCAACAAGAGGGGACAGTGGTGTCTGTTGCACGAGTTCACCGAGAGGTGAGCAAGCAGACCCACGCCATAAACAAGTCTGAAGTTTATAGCCACTATTTGGGTTTGTTGTTCCGCTGCATTCTGGCCCTGACGGCTCACCGGGGAAGGAGGGGAGGGGGGGGCAAAGCAAGGGCGCCGTATAAAAACAAAGGGAAGTGTAGAAAAAAAAACCATGTGGCTCACAGGGAGGCCAACTGGCCACTAAAAGTTGGGGTCATTCAGAGAGCAGCTCCAGGTCAAACTCTTCAGGTCAGTCTTGCTGCCATCTTGGTTTTGGTTGTCACCCTGAATGCATGTAACTCTCTCCAGTCTGTTAGGGTGAGTCATTTAGTCTCTAACCACACACACACGCACACACATCCAACAAAACAAGAACAAGCAGTGTGAAGGAACATCTCATAGCTTCAAGTAAAGGACTGAAAGGAGACAGACGATGAGAAGGGAAAAGAAAAGGGAAGAAAAACAAATGACAGGATGTTGTGGTTACGTGAGTGAGTCTGTGTGTGTATGTGGGGACAGCAGTTGCTCTTCTTTCCTCACTGGAATCCGTCTTAATTAAAAAGGACTGGGTTTACAGTGTGTGCCCGAAGGGAACCTGCTGCACTGCAAACATGTTCTGAAGCAAGGCAGCCATGAACAGAATGAGGTGTGGTCGGACACTGTCGAGTACACTTTTCCTTACACACTCCTAAGAAAGAGTTCTGTCCACCATGAGAAGGTTCTTGATGTGTGAGTCGTTGCAGAACCTTTACATAGTGCAGGCTTGCATCGCAGTAAGGCCAAAGATCCACATTAGACCAGACTGATCTTAACAATCTGTGGTCGACGTGGTTTTCATCTACAGAGCAAATCTGCTGACGGAGGCACCCTTGAAGAAGCCGTCTTTTTTCCAGGTGTGAAGCTTTATTAGCAGGCGATGAAACTTAAATGAAAAGCCGGTTTGGACATTGGGTACAAAACACATGAATGAATCTGGAAACGACTCGCTGTATGTTCTTAAAATCTTGTTGCCACAGCAACCTGAAAACCCCTGTAGGTGTGTGTGTACCTCAAGCTTTTGTCTAAAGCTTTGTTCATGCTCATGCGAGGCACGGTTGAGTCTCAAAAACTGCTGGGCGCACGACCACACAACAACTTGTGGAGCCCATGTGATGGACGCAAGAGGCGCAATGACGTCACTCTTGGCGTGTGCACCCTCGCACCAGGGACAGCATAAACAGAGCTGGAGGGGACAACAGATCCTTTGCTGTAACATCAATCAGTTTGTTAGTGGGACGTGTGAAGCGCCACGCCTTCTTAAGAAGCTACACACACACTCGGGTCAGCAGTCATGTCCTCTGAAGCCACCCTCTGACTGACTGATTACACAGATCATATGGCTTAAAAAATAAGTTGTTTAGTCTTAGGTCTCCTCTGTGATTGTTGACTACCATTATTTTTATTCAAAAAGGTCCTTCAATAAGTGTGAAAGCCAAAAATATGATATGTTGGAGTAATAAAAGGCATCCTTTATCACTGTAAACCAAATTCAGCCCAGGCCTGCTGTGTCACCGGGGTCAAGGCAGCCATGTAGGAAACACTCGCAACTCACTGTCAGTGAATGATGGAGGCAGCCAATCATGTGGGAGAGCCAGAGCCATCACCGTGGCAACCGCTAAACCCATGGCTTTTGTGGAGAAGTGTAGACTAAACTGTTGATACAGAGTCAAAGCAGACCCCTGTGTGACTGATCCTCTATGACCTGAGTCACCTGACACACACAAAAACACACACACTCAATCTCTGACACACATGCACGCACACACACACACCAGAGGGCAGGGATCACTGTGACCTGCCAGAAAGCTGTACGCTGTTGTTGTTTTTTCGGTCAGAGTGACATCTGTTTGCTCACAGATTTGGCTAGATTTTCAGACGTGTGAATGTGTTTGGACCCGTGACACACAACCACACACACACGCGCACACAGACACACACCAACAGCCTGAGAAGAAGGGCAAAGACACTGTGAATGACTCACCTCACCTGTTTGCAGACAGGCAACACTAGCCATGAGAACTGTGAATATGCGTGTGTGTGCGTGTGTGTATGTGCATGTGTGTGTCAACATGCATTTCTGTGCCTCTGTGTGCCAGTATGTGCTGACTACCTTACTTTCTGGACTCAGTAACTGTGTCTCCCACGGTGCCAACACACACACACATACACACATAAAAACGTGCGTGCACTGGCAGAGTTTTTGTGTGGGAGTTGCTTTACTGCAGGTGAGCTGCATACCACGAGCTAAGCTGTAGATGGATGGACTGATAACAGACAAGCAGGTACGGGCATGACACACACACACACACACACACACACACACACACACACACACACACACACAGATGTGGAATGATGAACAAAGAAAGATTCGATGCAGCTGCCTATACAGCAGACTGACAAAAAAACAAGAGCACTTTGATGTAGTCTAAACATTCGCTTTCACACACCTGCAGACACACACACACACACACACACACACACACCAATCAAGGAAATGGCAGAGTAGTAGCTGCAGCTGACCTTTCACTCACTTCAATCTGTTAAATAAAATGCACCCCATCAATCTGGCTTTGACACCTCTAACATACCTCATCTCACATTCACACACACACACACACACGCACACACGCACACAGACAGACACACATTATCAATCACATGCCAACGTGCACTAATGCACCTCATCTTTCATTCGAGGAGAGGAAAAGGCATGAATAAGCAGCGGCTCTGTTCACGCTGAAACGTGGGATCAGGGTTAACTGAACTGAAGCTGGCGTCGGGTCTGAACGAACTTCAGGCAGCAGAGTGAAGCAATTACAGTGCTGTTTCCACTCAGGGGAAGAGTCTACGTGATGCTGCATGTGTTAGCTTACAGTGTTAGACTGTGTTATGACAGTTTGGAATACGTGCGCCGTGCTGCAGACACATCTCGGTCAGTATGAGAAAGTGACTGAGGTTTGAAGGTCCAGTTTGGCGGAAGGTCAACAACAATTTTGAGACGTAGTCAGGGTAAAAATAAATTCACTGTGTAGAATGAACTGTCCAGCGGTGTAGTTGCTGGTTGCAACCACCTCGCCTCTAGAGTTTAGTTTGTCCACTCTGGACTACTGTGGAAACATAGCGCTTCAACATGGTGGACTGATACTTATTTTCAGGTCATTATACACTACATTATCTGCCATATCCTGTAAATAGACCCGCAAAGCGTACACACTGGACATTTAGTTTGAGGTTCTTTGCATTTTTCAGTCATGTTCTCAGTTGTATTGTCATGAACCAATGTCGGGCTCTACATGTCTTTTTTGTAGTCAACAAAAGAAAAAGAACCTTCTAACTCATCCATCCTGAAATGAAAAGCTTGTGTTGGCAGTGTGACATAATGAGCCAATAAAAAGTAAATGGAATTCATTGGATTCACCCTCTCCATTAGCTGAATAATTTGAATTTTGCATAATGTACTGTTGAGTCTGAGTGCCATGGCTCATGCAAATGACTCCAAGCCCTCAGACGTGAAATGATGGCAGTAACATCGCCGTAACAAGTCTGTTCTGATATCAGTTATTGGCAGCTTCATCCTGTACGAGCCTTTATAAACTCGCCTGTCAAAAGCTTCTCAGGAAACTTCTCAGCTGCGCTTTTTATTTGGATGGGACTCCCTCTGTTCACCCACTGACGACAGTGGCTGTTGCTGCTGTCTGTTTTGGTCGACTGCACATATACTTTCTGTCTGTTGTGTCTTTCTCTCTCTGCGATTCCACACCCTCAGAATTCTTGGAATCGAGTTTCCCTTGTTATCCCCCCTCCTCCTCCTCCTCCTCCTCCCCGTCCCTGCACATGCTTTTTTTTTTATTCCTTGTACTAGTCAAGTCTGGCATGCTCTCTGTTTTTCACCATAGAAACCGACATAACAGACCAACACAGCCAAGCTCAGGCTCAGCAAACAGAGACCAAATAAAATCCATCATTCAGTTGGTGTGCGTGAAAGCCTTTCCCCTCTCTCTCTCTCCCCTTCAGGCACTCACGCCTTATTTTAGAGCAGTTTCAGCAGGACAAGGAGGGTGGTGGGCTTGAATAAAGTTTTGAACATAGACGTCATTCGGCAAGTTGCCTGCTGAAGGCAATAAGCATTTCAACGTGCAAGAATTATAATCCAAATATGCATGAAGAAACTGCAGCAGAGCTTCCAAAACATGACTGCAAAAGCAATAATGTGCCCGACCATATAATAAGATCTTTAGAAGATTCCTATAATGCTTGTTTTCATGATGACTACATCACCTGGTGAGACATGACATGATGTGCTGCAACATTTATAATGTAGCTGATGATTCTTTTCATCATCAAATTATCCTGAGCAGCTGCTGGAGAGCCGTCTCCTCTTCAGAACTGCAGCGCTGCACCTTCCCAGCACATAAACACAACTAAACCTACCAATCTGATCCTATTCTTATGATGTAATCCCCTAAAATGTCGGATATTTGTTTTAGTTATGTAAGCCCTCGGCCCGTCCAAACCCTCCACTGGGTCTGCCAGATGGAACAAATGACGAATCTCAGACGTTTGGCGTTTTCTGGCCAGAGAATCAGGGGAGGGCTGACTTCCAAGCCATTTCCTAAGACGCAAACTGTTCAATGAAACCCACACGTATCAGAGTGTCTGAATCTGTGGAAAACAACAGCAGATAAAAGAGGCGAGTGCGTGCGCACATCGTGGGTTCTGCTTTGGTTTCTTTTCTTGCTGCAAGTGGGGGAAGCACATGCAGTAATGCCAGTGTAACCATCAAATTATTGCAGATTATTGTAAGCTGCCAAAGGCTTTGGAGCTGCAGGTTTCCCGAAGCCAACTGTAAGACTTTTTAAGACCTCATTAATGCTGGAGGGGATCGAATTTAAGACCAATTTGAGAACAAAATGGAAGGAACAAAGCTGATGAAATATGGCTCTATGGCCATGTATGTGCACACGGATGTTTTTGAAAGTTTTGGCACAGACAGAAAAAGTAGCTGCTGGTGAGCAGGCAACATGGAGTAAGAACATGAAGACCTTTCAACAAGACCCTGGAACATCTGAAGCATGTTGAAATATCATAAAGAAGACACACTGATCAGAGAGGGCATACATTACACACACACACACACACACACACACACACACACACACACACAGAGTCAGCTGACATTGGCCAGCACCAGGCCAATCGGCCGGCCGTCTGTCGCTCTGGACAATCAGCCCCACTGCCCTTAGCCAACCCCATGGCCCCACGGGATATCTGGGCAGAGAGAGGGGGCGAGGAAGCGAGGGAGGGAGGGAGGGAGAGCACCGATGGCGGCTATAGGAAAAGTGTACGTGACACACAGACAAGAGCCAGAGAGAGACAGACTCTGGCAGAAGACGTCACACACTCTCTATCAGCTGTCTCTGGACTCCGTCAGCTGTCTGTTAGCGTCTCTCTTAGCACATCCTTTAACCTCCATCGCTCAAGTGTCGTCTCCTTGTCCTGTCTGTGCCTGTCAATTTTTAACCCAGCGCTCTGACACAAACCCTGCAGCTACCATTACTCACTAACAATCCTTTAAACATGGAACAAGAGCTGTGGGCTGGAAATGTTACCGGCTAACATGTTTTAGATACTGCTTCCTGATACGATTATTTAGTTCTATCCATATATTCCATCTTAACAAACATGTTTTATTATGTGGACTGCACACTTTTCTTCCCAGTACAGTACGAGCTCTTTTCTCTTGTCTTGTCCACATCCCTCCCACCCTCCTCACTTCCCCATCCTCTGCAACCATGACACAGTTACATAATTGCGTTTGGTAAACTATGTGACACCCCCAGCCTCCTCCTCCTCCTCCTCCTCCTCTTCCCCTCGACTCTCTCCAATCTCACATCGCACTCATCTGTTATGTCTGAGGCAGAGGAGACGAGATTCCCAGACAGTCTTATCACAGTCTGTTTTGTTACTGCGCTGTGGAACACACAGTTACTTTTATCTGTTCCTT
Organism: Protonibea diacanthus; assembly: GCA_028641955.1. NCBI lineage: Eukaryota > Metazoa > Chordata > Actinopteri > Sciaenidae > Protonibea > Protonibea diacanthus. The sequence continues at coordinate 24,957,648 of CM053984.1, forward strand.
CAAAAGGAGAAGAAAAAAATCCTCCCAATAAAAAGATTGAATTTTTGTCGTCGTTTCAATACTGAGAAACTCCAGATAAAGTCGGCCCAGCTGTAATCTCCGTTTTATCAGCGAGGCACAATGCTGCAGGACTCCTCGTATCGGTTGTGTGTGTGTTTGTGTGCGGTTTCCTCTCAGTGAGCTCATTGTTTTTTGGAGCGCTCTGGCTTTATCAGTGCCGGGGACTTGGCTGGCCTTCTGCTGTTGGTACAGATGCTACAACACTGGACAGCACACGCCTAACCTACGAACGGACAGTAGACTTCAAGACCTGATGCACAAAGAACACTCGAGCTGACTTTGGGTCAGACTAATTGTTGGTGAAATGATTAGCGCTGGTTGAATTAGGCCTAACATGGAGGGGTTATTGAACAAACTTGCATGTTGACTTCAATATATAGTGATGGCAGCTGTCAATTGTATAATTATTACTCATCAATGAGCAGATATTGATTTACGTTGGCCCCAGGCAGTCGATATAAGCAGCTCTGATGGAGTGGTGGCAGCCCTGTCTGATGCAGGAGTGCTGCTGCAATTGTACATTTAGACAAATAGTCCTGTAACTCCCAGGCTTCTTGTGTTAACTGTTCCTGACGTCTTTTGTTCTGTTGAACATAAAGGCTGGAAGTTTAAAAAAGTCAATCTTCTGGAGGGCTGATTTGTCCACTGGGACACCTCCAAAGGTCGTGAACAGAGGGGACGGAGCTTAAGTCAGAGAGCAGAAAGAGAGAACATCTGTCTTTCTCTTAGAGGACGAGGGAAATAAAAGTGCTGTGTCCAGAGTCCAGAATGTACCAGTTGGAACTGGCAGGCCTGGAGATTTTCCACAAGCTGTACTTCCCTGAGAGGTCTCCCTCTTTCCTCTCTCCACAACTCTTTCTCTCTTCATTGTACAGTCATATCATTTTGTCTTCCCCAAGACAACATGTGAAGATAAGCTTTTCTCACACACACACACACACACACACACACACACACACACACATACAAAGGCTGTGGAGGAAAGAAAAGGAAATGGGATGTATGAAGCCAACGTGGTAGCAAAAAGAGGAAACGGCCATTTCCTCCACATCCCCGTTCTCTTTATTTTGTCCTGTCATGTGGGAGGGAGACTACAGTTCAACAGCAGAGAGGGGAAAGCAGGAAGACAAAAAAGCAGAGGCAGAAAATATCACAACCAAAGGAGAAAGGGGGGAGGGAGAAGAAAAGGCACAAGAAAAATAAAAAATGTATCGAGAGCTGAGGCAGGCAGGAAGCTGCCCATGGGCTTAAGTGCAGGGAAATTAACATCAAACTGTGTTTAGCTCCACTGCTCGCCACAAACAAGGGCCTGGCCTCTTCCCCGGCGTCTCTGCTGCCTATAAAAAATACATATCAAGAGGAAGGGTAATGTCTCGTCGCTGCAGCTGATGTGAAACCACGCACTGGTTTGCACTTCACAGAGAATACGTTACTACGAGGTCAAAGTTTAAAATGTAAAAAGGAATGGGCACGGCATGGACTGCAAATAGATATGGTGAATTAGAAGGAAGCTGAGGTGCTAATGGACCAAGACTAATAAGGGCACTTAAGTCAATTAGGGGGTAGTACAACTATCATCCCTCAACTGCCTTCATCCCTTCGTTCGTCTAATTTTATGTTCCTCTGCACAGCCAACAGCTCGGAGTTATTTAACTGGATTAGTCATGAAAAATGACTTCCAACACTACAGTGTGTAGGACTGTGTTTCAGCCAAGACTGAACAAGTACATGTACCTGTGTGTGATGGAAGAAAGAATCGACCACTGCAGTCACACTGCAAAATATGTCGCTTTGCTCACAACCACCATGTGACCACATATACTGAACCAAGGTCTGTGCAACCACAGTTGGATCTGAAAACGAGTTCATTGTGTGTGTGTGTGTAGAACAAAGTCCCCCAACATGATCTGACCAAATCCCTCCCAGGTACAGAGGGTTGGAGGTGGGGAGGACGGGGGCTTAAGTAGGCAACCCAACACTGGTGAGTCTGCACTGGCCGTAGTGAGCAGCGACGCCGATCGATTTCATTGCGTAGATTAGATTTGGGCAGTGCACTGGGATGGAGTTGATGGTGCTTTGAGTGAGGGGGGTGGCAATCATCAGGCGCCTGGTTGGTCTTTTGGAGTCTGACACAGCCAATACACACACACATGCACACACATAACACACACAGAGGCTGGGGGGGGCGATATCAAGGCTGGCTGGGGGGTGCAGTTAGGCAGCTGTTAGCGTTTCAGAAAAAATTAGCACCAGGTTCAACTGTAAACAATGAGCTCATTCTTTCTGCTAGAGCCCAACACGCCACATCTGTTTTGGAACAAGCAAGTCTTATTCAAGGCCCACACTGAGGTAATCCACTCCCCCTGTAAAAATCTCACTGAGAGAGAGAGAGGACCTTAAAATCATGTTATGTCCTGCAACGCTGTGAATGAGAATTCTAACATGCGTGACTAGCATGTATACTTCACCTGCACATGGACCACTGAAGAGATGAAGATTAATATTAATGAGGACTATGTATGGAAAGACTTCCTGTGTACTTAGAGGACAGAGCATGATGCAGGCTGTGACAGACGAGCATCCTACCAGAGAACACAGTCAGGCTCTGCTTTCCTCCCACTTCCTAAAATCAACAAGATATCACCTGCAGATCCGCAGAGAGTCTTCACAGATGCCACCATGACTTTCAGGTCATGGGTTCTGAGTTTCTTTGAATCTGTTAAAACTGTGTACAAACTACAAGAAGGATTTAGTTACGGTTATGGAGAGATCCATGTTTGGCTTTTAAAACTAGTTCTTCAAGGTCAGGGAAACTTTTTGGTTGGTCGATGAATTACTTTTGTCAGGGCGAGGCAAGGATTTTAGTCACAGTTAAATGAAATCCCTGACCAATGAAATGACTGAATGTGAGGTCAAACACCAGTCTGTCAAAGCAAAGCCACACACACACACACACACACACACACACACACACACACACACACACACACACCTCTACTCTAAAATCAGTGTAAAGATGTCACGAGTCATTTCCAGGCATTTGAACAAATGACGCTGTGGTTTCTCTGTAATGGTGGTAAACCATCAGTCACTTGCATGTCAGCTTCATTTTTTATTAAAAAAATCAGCCTGAAATAATTAGTAATGATTTGTAATTAAAGGGGTGCAACAAACAAAATCACCTGACTGGTCCTTTAAGTTGCTCTGTAAATCTTCTATGATGTGAACACACACTAAATCTCAGCCCTTCTGTCCTGAAGGTGCTTTGTGTACTGAGCACCTATCATGTTTTGTGTATAAAGGAGCCCAGCTTTCACTACAGGGCTGAGGCAGGATGACAAAGCCTAGGAGGGAGACAGTGGGTGACTCAGAGACACATCTATAACTAGCTGCTGTATACTATAGCTAGCCACTGTATATAGGTCAACCTTTAAGTCTCCTATAGCAGCATAGAGCATATGGAGCAGGCAGCAAAGACAGCTATAGCAACCACTGGACATGTTCAGGGGTTGATCCAGAGAGGAGGAGGTCAACCTTCACCATCAACACATTACTATCTGCAACAATGTGACGTGTGAACGTTTCTGTTGTAACTTTCAACTTTCAATTAAAACAACAGACTGAAAGAAGAGTAGGTGTGATGGTGTTGGTGGAGCCCAAATTAGAAAATGAGTGTAGAATGGACTTCTTTCTCCTCACAGTCTTTAGTCATGTGTTCTGTGTGTGTGGCTGGCAAGAGGGTCAAACAGACAAGAGGAGCAGGTGGCACCCAGGTGGGTGCTGCCGGGTTGGTGGGTGAGGATCGGTGGGCGCTGCCCTTTCACGATCCACGTGCCATCTGCCTCGGATGACGGTGACCGAATCCTGGCGACACAGAGAGGGAGGAGCAACAGAAGGGGGAAGACTGCACCACCGCGTTAGAGAACCTACAGCCCGTCTGCACCACCCGTCCTGTAGCAGCAGCACTGACAGACTTGGCTCCGGCTCGCATAGTAAACCACACTACTGTTTTATGGCTGTGATATCATGCCAGCGGTGCCTATATTACTGGCGGCAATAAATTTGGTGAGCTTGATTTGAGTCCAGCTCGTTTCAACTTACACAAACCTACATCTGTTTCACAGCACAGAGTAAAGTGGAAGGATTGGCCCCGTCTCCATAGAGACTTGATGTCACACTCTGCCAATTTAATTTGGCATACCAATTTATGGAATAGTTAATTGCAACACTGCTCTATTTAACAGTCAAATGAGCTCTGGAAGATGTCCTCGGTCTTGTGACCTTAGAAATGTCATATATTTTAATCAGAGCTGGGAAGTGGCTTGAGCAATAGTTCACCGCGCACGCTGTCCTCGGTGAGAAAATTTAATTTTGTGTCGAGTTTTGACAAATGTAGGGTTTTTTTTTTTCTTTGCGATCTCTTCTGCAGCTCTTCATCTCCTACATGAAACCAGGATGAATGTGGGGGTCTGGATGTCCACGCAATCTGCTCATGTTTATAAGGGTCTGCTACACCTGGCATTCTAGTTAGAAAAAAGGCAGACTGGCAGAAATAAAAATGGGGGCTTGTTGCAGTGCTTAAATGCGTCTCGGCTTTCTCCATCTTCCTCCCATCGGAACGAGAGAGATGGGGGGGGGGGGGTATGAGCTATTTACGAGGAAGGTCATGCTGAGAGGGCATGGCAAGGAGCCAGCAGTCTCTCTCCTCCTCCTCCTTCCTCCCCATGTCTTTCTTTTATCCTCTCCGCTCTACCTCTCCTCCAGTAACCCTCTGAATGCTAAAATCGACACTTTATTTTGGGACTGAACCTGTCGGTAGTGGATGTTTTGCAGCAGTATTCAGCAGTTTCCAAAGTGCCAATCATGAGCACATTTACAGAAGATGGCTGGACCATGACCATCGCCTCAGATATGTGATGATCAGACCAGACTGAGCACGCAGCAAAATCTCTGATAGTGCTGATTTGATCAAGGGTGCGTTTGATTGTTTATGAGCTTTTCCATGATTCTGGTTAATGATCAAGAGCTGAAAGTTAATGATCAACCTGAAATCAATCTTCACAGCTCCCAGATTCTGTCACTGATCTGCTCTTCTCTTGTAAAAGGCAGCACAAAGACATCATTCACGGCTGTTTAAGAACAAGCCTTTCTGCTCTTTAATGACAGGTCAGCTTAACTGGTCTTCACTGCTTCTGTCTCTTTTTCCTCTCCTCTCTTCACATTACTGTCAGGCTTGCTGTAGCCTTGGTTGTTATAAAATATATGACATTTTATTGAGTTTTAAAGTCCAATTAACAAAAGTCAAATAATTCATTAAATGTCTGAATACCTTCATCACATTGAACAGCTACAGAAAATCATCAACATATCAATCATCAACAGTTGAACCCTGATGTTCTCTCTCTCCTCATGTCCTTGTACCTGCAAGACCACCTTCCCACCCCCACCCACCTTCCCACCACCCCACACACACACACTCAAAAACTCAAGAGAGCACTCTCCAGCAGGAGTAGGCAGTAGAAGCAGAAGAGGGTTAGATTGGGTGTGAAATATGTTCTGCGACTTTCAAACGAGGAAAAAGCACTGTGGCATTGCCGGCGTAGCGGGCGAGCAAGAGCACCTAGTCAAGGGCTCTCCCTTTGATGTTTAATTTAGAGGGGGAGGGGGGATGGAGGGAGAAATGGTGGAAGTGTTGAGTATGCTGAAACTCCACTGTTTTCCATCAAAGGCTTTGGTTTGCCTCTCCTTTTCATTTATTCACCAAAAGTGATAAAGGAGTCCACAGGCAGGAGATGAGAGAGACAGCTTGGGGATGGGTGAATGAGGGAAGAGGAGAGAAGGAGGGAGGGAAGGAGGGAGGGAGGGAGAGAGGAGAGCATTCATAAAGGAGGTGGAGGCTCGAGCCAAATCTGCTTCATGGAAGCCGTTTTCTCCTCCATTTCCTCCCTGGTCCTCTTTTCCTCTGATTTCCCCTCTCTGTCTTTATCCCCCCCCCCCCCCCCCCACACCTCTCCTTCCCCTCTCCTCTGCTGGGGAGTCCTTCCTCCTCCTTTCTGCTCACTGAGTGAGAAGTGGAGCTGTGTGCCAGGCGGAGGAAGCAATTAAAAATTAATGGAAGCTGAGTGATAGAGAAACCTGCAAGGGCGTGCCGCCCACCACACACACACACACACACACACAGACATACACACACACACACACACGAACACAGTTTCCCTCCTCTTTTCGTGCACCCTCTGTCTCTCCCCTCCTTCAGTTCCTCTTCACCTCTCTGCGCTTCAGTGTCTCTGCTGAGGTGAAATAGAAACACAGAGGCCGAGCGCAGACGCCCGCTGTCTGATGGCGGTTCCGGTGGTTTGGTGCATTTACTGTTTCCTGTTGAAGCGCGGCATCGTAACGATAAACACAAAGTTTCATATGATGTCTGATCTTGTCCAGAGCGGGCCTGCAGTGTGCAGATGTGGACGGTGTTTAGTCAATGTGTTCAGACTCAAAGAGTCACTCTCTTACACTTTGCACTTCACCCTGGAGTGTAGACTAAACAAAATCAACTGTGGTGCATGTGAACAAACAAAACGGCGGCCGTGCAGTCAAAACAAAAGTGTTGCATCTGGTTTGGATGGTCGCCTGTCAACAGCACTGCCCCGATCTCCTGCAGCTGGTCACTGTCATCCGATTGGCTGCCCTGTTGTGTATCACTGGGTGTGATTATCACGTGGTCAAAAACAGCAACATGCAAGTGCCTTCATCTGGCGCAATGAGTAAACTGGCATCATGTTGGCTGAATGTCACCACACGTGCGTCTTCAAAATTCATACTGCATCGTGTGTGCACTACTGTCAGCCTGTGGACGTCCACAAACATGTCCGCACACTCACAGCTCAGTGTATGACGGAACATCACATAATCACGTGTGACTGGTTCAGTGTGTCATGTGCTGGCTGTGGTTGTGGACTTGTTTCTATGAATAATCGGGCTGATGGAGGTTTTGTGTTGGACTGAAGGTTTCCTGGCGTGTTCTGGAGCGGAGGTGGGCCACCTCACTCTCCACATCATAAAACTGTGACACACTTTAATACGCAGACAGAGTCTTGTGTAACAGGGCCTTGTGAATGGTTTGGCAGCGGTGAGGCTGTACTAATGAGCCGTTACAGGTTTGTTCTGTGACAATGTGTTCAATACTTGTTGAGAAATAAGCGACAACCAGCTCAGCAGTATTGATGTGCTTGTCATGTGTGAGCGCCTCGTCTCTCTCTGGTCCTGTTTGTCCTCAGTGAAGGACCTGACCTCTCACCCCCATCCTGGGCTAGCCCCTATCTCACACACACACACACACACACACGGGAAGCCCTCAGGGTGTAGCGGCCACACTATCAGAACTCATTTGCATTCTGAAGGGAGGGGGGGGTGTAGCCCATGCTACACCACACACATATAGAACCACCATGACCCTTGACCTCCATGCACTCCACCCCCCTTCCCCTCTTGGTCTCCCACATCCAGCAGATGAGCTGATGCATTTATTCCCCAGTGGCAGACGACTGGGCCTTTGTTTCTGAGAGGAGACAGCCATGCACAGTGAGCAGAAGAACATCCACAAAGAAAAAAAGTGAACTTTGTTCCAGTGCCGAGGAGGTGACTTCAGCAACCTCCACCCACAGACAAATATACTGGAAATCCTCTAAAGAAGAAACAAAGCATTGATTTTTCCTCTCAGGTACACACGTGAACTCAAGTTAACTCAATATGGACGTCTGTAAACTGCCCACTGTCCACTCTGTAATCATGTCCTAATAAGCATTTTAAAAGGAGCACTCACTGTTTTGCCCATGAAGATCAGCTTACACTGCTCAGCCAGTGAAAACAGTTGTATAATGTCTTTGAGTTTAAAATTGCTATTGAGTTTTTGAATCCAGCATTTCTGACCCACACAAAGGACTAAATGTCATGTTGGCCTCTGCTACATCGATCGGTCTGTGGATTGAATTTGCACAGTGAGTTTTTTGAGGGTTTTTCTGTTTTCCATCCTCAGTGGAGAGCAAACTCCATCTGCTGAGGAGGACATGAAGCAAAGGAGAGGCAAATAAGTCGACCTTCAGATAAGATTTCCTTGTCAAGGAACGAACCTTCACCCTCGAACTTAACACCCAACATTTCACAGGGCAGTCAGTGTGCAGCTAAAATAAGGATTACTGAGTTGCAAGGCAGAAAACCACAATTAATCAGACGTGCTGGCAGAACTGGCTCTCTGCAGAGCTCTGTGGCTGCAAGGAGCTCTGTGGAGCAGGTGATGCACACTGAAGGTTTGTGGCGAGAAAAACTTGTAAGACACAGGACTGAACAAAGCTGTGCTGACACACACAGACACACACACACTTTTTAGGTCGCAGCATGCAACGCTGCAACGTGGAACATAGCAGAAGCATGTGGTTACACCCTACTCCATCTCACAGAGGCCTGTGGTGGGCGGCCATTTTGGTTAAACCCACGTCGGTCTACACTGGGGGTTTTAATACCGCACCCTTCCCCTCCCCTTCCTCCCCCCCAAAAGCTGCAGTTCCTCCCTCCTAAAAACTAGCAGACAAATCTCAGTTTACAACGTCTGAATGCCGGTCGCTGCTGCATCCATGAGAAATGACAATTCTGCAGCATGTGTAACATGACAAACCTGGACTGAGTGTGTGTTTCTATGTGTGCGAGCAGCAGTGTTTCTGGAAGACAGACTGAGAGAGAAAGTGAGGAACTACAGACTGACACTCACCTGTAACAGCAGCAGCAGGAACACAGCGGGACCATGCAAAAGAAGGAAAAAAAGAGTAAAGTTAGTCAAATCATCTTCAGATAATCACTGCAAAATAATTACCCCGGTTCACAGAGTGAGGATGATCTTAACTTGACTTTAATTGAAATGATCCTCGTTAGAAGACATAATCGTTCTCCTTGTTAGCTCTCATGACAACACACATGTGAAAGGTGAGGTGAGATGGGCGGCTGTTGCTCTCTCAGTAGTAGTTTTATATTTTTCCTGCGCTTGGCTTAAATGACACGGTGTAGAGGGGGCGGAGACGGGCGGAGGGGAGGGGGGCTGTGAAATTCCAGACAGCCTCATTAGAGCGCAGTAATTGTTTTGCGAACAGCAGCTCATAAAAAGACCCTGCTGCACCATCTCTTCCTATAAAAAAAGGCAACTGGGTATGGGAGGGGGTTATAGGGGTACAGGACAAGGGGGGACCCCAACTGTGGAAGTGTTGGTGGAGGAGATGGAGGTGAAGAAGGGGATGGGGGTGAGTGTTTGGGGAAAAACACACCTCATGTTTCCTTGCTTCCATCTTTTAATGCAACTACATGCTTATAGACAGATTAATATCACACTGCATCTCTGGGTATCTTCACTCCAGAAATATCAGCACTGGCTGCAGTAGCAGCCTTCTAAACACCCTTTTAACCCTCCCACCCAGTACCCACACACAGCAGATACCTACACGTGTGTGAGCACTAATGATTACTCATGCATACAGAGTGCAGGCACCCACACAGATTATAGAAAACACAATACACGGCTAACTCCACCATGACTCCATCTTCTCTGTGGAGAGGTTGTGACCCCCCCAGTGCACTGCCCCACTTCTTTCTTTTTAGTTTTTCTGGATTTGTGTCTCACAGAGCCTAGCTGACATCGCTCTCTTAGCACATAGCCAGAGGCCTGTAGGCAAAAAGAAAAACCTTCTCCTTCATTGCACCACCTAATGAGGTAATAAGGGTGAAGCTTCACCAAATGTGTTTGTTTTTCACACCCGGGCCCTGCTAATTGCCTTCTCCTGCAACCCCACAGTTTGCATAATGATGCCAGTTGACAAACTACTCTTCCCGTGCTAATGTTGACTAAGGCCATGTCAGCATTATGGTGGCTAAATTTGAACACGTTCCTCTTGCGGCGATTTGAAAAACTAAACGAGTTGTGATTGGGTGATCCGAATGAAAACCTGTTTCTCACACAGTCGATGCTGCCGAGGGAAGTTCTGACTAACTCTGCATCCATTCTGCATTCTACACTCACTCTTCGTGAGGTTGGATGCAACATGTGTGTGGAAGAAAAGAAACAATTGCAGATGAGGGCAGTTGAAAATATGAGGTGGAGAAATCCCTCAGTGGGTTTCACTTTCACATGGTGATTAATCACTTAAGATCACCCCCCCCCCCCCCACACACACACACACACACACACACACACACAGTGCTGACGCTCATAACAGGATTGGTCTGGCTAATGTCTCCCCGCTTAACATATTTCAAGCCCTCACTGAAAAGTGACACGTTTTCATGTGAAAAGGCAGATGAATCGCAAAGACAAAAGACAGATGAAAGTTCTTGACTTTCTCTTCTCTCTGGGTGGGGTGGGGGTGGTGGTGGTGGTGCTGGAGGGGCTGTGCTTGGCTTCCCTCTCCCTGCATAGCTCTGTGTAGTCAAAGTGAGTTAGCAGGGGGTCCCCACTTTCTCTGCAGCTAAAGGGATTAGCTGTAATTGGGACAAAAGCACTGTCCTGGAGCTTTTCTCGGCCCTGGGCCTCCCCTCTTTAGCAGGCCGCTAACTACAGTCAGCTACACTGCAGGCATCTTATCTGTTCTGACTAGTCAAATTTGTTCTGCTTGGAGGACTTCTGAATTCCACTTGCAGGAGAAAAAAGCACTAAGTAGCTTCAGACTCATTTAGACACTGGAAAGAATCCTTCAGTGGTTTTGTGTTAGAGGTTGAGGGTACATATCAGACTGGAGGAACTGTTTCATTTATCTGTGACCTTTCCACTGGCCCGGCTGTTATTTCTGTCTTTTTTCTGTTCTGGTGTGCTGAGAATGCTCACATGTTTCCTTTCTCACTCTCTTATCTGACATGTCTGTGAGGCCTCACCGCCTATGAAAGTGATGCCACTAAGACTGGGTGTCGAAGGCTGGGGAATTGTCAGAAAGGCAGAAGACGCTGTGGAGACTCGCGACTGTAGAAAAAAACCTGTTTCTGCATGTTATCTATTTTAAGTCTCATACAGCAGTTCTTCACTGTCGTCAGCTGCTCGGAGGAAAAAAAGAAACTGGATGCGTATTGAATATTGCAGCGACATCCTCCATGTAACCTTCAGCATGCATTCTGCTGCAAGAAATCAATAAATGATGAAGGAGGGCAGGCCACTTGGCAGGATACCACATTTATGAAGATCCTTCGGTCACTGACACAACTGTTGCACCCCTTACAGGCTTACACCATCAGTGCTCCTCGCGAAGAAAAGAAATTCTTAGCTGGAACAAATCAAACGGATGCAAACTCCTGACCTTCTCTGGCTCTGAGGAGGAATTAAACTGCACTCTTAAAGTGGGGAGCAAAACAGAAGTCCTACGTCTTCTCCCACCTAAGCTCACCCCCAGAGAGCCCCATTAAACAGTACAAAAGTCAGGCTTACTGGGCTGACTTTATGGCTACCAGATGGCATGGTCTGCCTGTGAACTAGCCTCCACCCCTGTAAAACAGTGACCAGTTGACCCTGGAGCCATATAAACCTGGCATCTAAGACAACAAGGCTCCAGCCATCGAGACATGTCGCTCCGGTCAAGTCACCTGAGGAGGCCGGTTTATCGTTTAAACTCGCTCCCCCCTGGCATTTAATTTCCAGCCCCACTTTATGAGGGTATGACGGCTGTGCAGTCAAAGATCCTGTTGGCTTGTAATCATGAGCATTAGCCTTGAATCAGATATAAAGTGCAGCTGACAGATTTTTACAGAATACAAACATTCAACTTTCAATGTTTTCCCATATTCTACTTTCGCTGCCAAAGAAGACGTCTCCTTCTCATTCTGTGGTGTTAAATAGCTCAAGCAGCCCTGTAGTCATGTGATAACAGGACTCTGCAATTTGGTATGCACCTATTAGGAGCCCTAATGACACCCACTGATAAAGAAGTGTATTTGACACAAGACTTGCCTCTGAGGGCTCATTTCTAGGTGTCACAGAAGGTTCACGACCCTCCACGACCCCACTACTACCCCACTATCCAAGCCACCTCTTGACTGACTTTACGGTCAGGACCACTGTAAAAATAGAACAAAAAAGGAAGGGGTGGTGCTGGGGGGGGTGTTTACGTCTGGCCTTAAGAAACGCAGGCTCACTACACAAACACTATCTTGAGAAGTAATCAAGGGAGGGACACTTACAGGCTTAATGGCCCCAAATGTCTTTTAATGACCAGAAGTCACAGCCCTTCTTTACGTCCTGGGTTTTAACAACCAGAGAGCCTGGGCCACAGACAGGTCACACAGGAGTCAGGTTGAATAACATGCCGGCAGAAAGTTTGGGTTGCATCCAGAGCAGCTAACGGCAGCGTAGGCCTCTCGGGTAGGGGCTGAGGGGAGGTTGAAACTGATCAACCAAGAAAGAAGTTGTTGTGGCTGCTGAGAGAGGAGTTTGTTCGAGCAAAGGAGGCGTGCTGTGGCCAGAATATTCAAGGCCAAGTGTACATCCAGAGGAAAAACTACTAATAGTAGTGTTTACATAATGGATTCCTTTGCAGAGCGAGCAAATGAGGAAACTGTGGTTTGAGGATGGTGTCAGGTCTGCTGTTTGGGTAAGATATGATCTGGCTGTGTGGTGTTTAGCATCAATAAAGGTGGGGGATCCACCCCAACCTGACCACTGACCACGAGACAAAGTGAAAAAAAGGAACCAGGACTTTCTGAGTCGATGATCTGTCTGTTTATGTCGTCACGCTCTCTTTTGTCCAGCCTGTTCTCCTCATTTCCCTCCTTTCCTCTCACATCTGGAGAGCAGGACTGGTTTTCCTGCCATTCCACACACACACACACACACACACACACACACACACACTGACGTCATGCAGATCGCTCTGCCTGATGGGAAGCATATGAGCTGAGAAAGGAACATTGGAGGAAGGGGGTGTTGTCACCAGAACACACAAGTTATCTGCCAGAACTCGACTGAAACTCAGTTTTTCCAGGATTTCTTTTTTCTTATCATACAAGCTGCTGCTGCTGCTTTAAGACAGACGGACATCACATTGTTCCCCTGCTGACTGCAGTGTAATCCCAATCTCTAGACTAGGTAGATACAGGTGTTTCTTCAACTTAATTAAGTTTCTGTCATGCTCGCCTATAAGAGCATGTTCTATCAAAGGCCAATCTGCACTGTGTGTCATTCTAGTTATGCCTTATGAAGCAGGCGTTACTGGCACTGCATGTGAAACTTGCAAAACAGTGCAGGGAAGAACTCTTCTTGGCTCTGCAGGAACAATTGTTGCCTCCCCACTGTTCATTGGCTAACACTTTCCATGGCTGCGCCGATACGTGAGCCAAAACAAATCCCCCTGCGCTGCTCTCTGGTGCAGCTCTCCTCTGTTTGGTTGTTTGCCACGACCAGCGCCACCACTATAATCACTCCTCCACCAGGATCCAAAATGGTTGCCATGAAGGAAAAAGAAACACAGAGGAAGAAAATAATACAACTGGAAGCAGGAGGTTTGCTGGCAAAAGTTGCACCTGGTCTGTTATTGATTTTTCTTCATTATTACAAGCTGCTACCAAGAAACAATTAGACCTCTTAGATATTATTTCCAATTTATTATTTCTGGAAGATCCCTCCTCAACTGTTTTGTTTCATGTGACTGAAACACAGAATCTGCACAGAATCTGATCTTCTTATCCTCTTTGCTTTTCTGTATTTTTGGTCCATCTGCATCACTGTCACACCATATTGGTGCTACCTGCCACCAAGAACAAGCTGAGACGGCTTGAAATGATCAGTCACGCAAACAGCCTAGCACACACTCCCACTCACATACACACACACACACCAACCATAAGCATAAGTGCTGTGCATCCGACAAGAATGAGTGGTAAACAACAGCACCCACTCGCATAATGGTGAGAACAAAACAGCAAAAACAAGAATCCGATTAAAGCAGCGAGCGGGGCGAGGTGGCGCTGGAAGTGAATTGTGCGTACTTTGCAGTTGGTATATAAGCCCTTTCGTGCTGAGGGGCGATTACCTAGTTTGCAGCACTGGTAATCTGAAAAGCAGCTTGGAGGGAGTTTTTAAAGACGCAGCAGTGGTGGCAGCCTGTCCTCTCTCTCTCTCTCCCCCCACTGATCGCTGTGGGCCGGCCAGCCAGCCGGCCAGCCTCACGACGGCATGGAGGTGCAAATCAACAAACGAACCGATCCAATATGACTACAAAGTGCTCTGTGATGTAGGTCAGCCTATAAATGTAGGTCCTCCCTGACACATGATGGGCCTCTCACTGCAAGTGCATCAGTGGTGTTCACACACTCTGTAGACAGTAGCTCCACCAGTCCACTGAAGAACGTTAAAGATAAAATAATGAGCTTGTCAGATTTCTTGGGAGCTGATTTGTCGATTCCAACGCTGGAGACGGCACCAAATCACAACTGTGAGCTCCGACGGGGCATGCCCAAAGAGAAAGAGCGGGCAGGGCTTTATTTTTGAGGTTTCTGACCTTCGTCTCTTCACTTCTCAGGAGAATAAAGATGAGTTGAGGCTGGAAATGAGACCAGACAATCTCTAAGCTGCCACCAACTCCAAGAAGAACAGGAAAGAGACTGAGGATGTGAGAAGCCTCAGTCTGCTTCAAACACACCAGGCGCTACGGCAGAATTCAGTTAGAAATTGTTGAACCAGCCCAGAGTGTCAGAAAACGGGCTTCAGATGCCGTGCTCTGTGTGAAGGGTGGAAGCTTTTAATACAAGACATATTTTGAATTGAAGCTGCTCGTAGAATATAATTTTACATACCGTTTGGATCTCCATGTTTATACAGTTTTTAAACACCTACCTGTTGCCACTGACATTTTACCTTACATAATGTGGCCTGGAAGAACATGTATTTCACAATACTGTTAGTATTTATAGATCATAATTCACAAAAGATCCCGCTGTAAAAGGTTGATTTATGTCACGCGCCATAATAAAATGAGGTGATGACCAATGAGAAGAAAAATAAACCCAGCAGGAATATATAGCGTGCAGACTGTATATGCCTTAATAACCCTTACATAAGACTCTCAAACAATGGTGCTGCTCGCCCCGCTATCTCTTTGTGTCCAAACCAGAAGAACAGAAAGGAAACAGAGAGAGAGAAAGGAGGGATTAGTGGGAGGGATAGAGGCCGAGGCCCACATCTGGGTAATTGGGGATGACAGGCCTTGGATCATCCCTCCCGACAACAGAACCTCTGAAAGATGGAGGGAGGGGTGAGGGATGCTGAACCCTATGGAGTTTGTAATGAGGCACAGTATAGTGGCAGCTTGGGAAAATAACTGTTAAAGGACCAGACTGGTGTTTTTATATGCTTAAGTGTGTGTGTGTGTGTGTGTGTGTGTGTGTGTGTGTGTGTGTGTGTGGCAGCAGGGCTGGGGTTATATGCTAGCAAGCTAGAAACCTAGTACGTGTCTAAGTGAACATCTTGGTTGCATCTCTAGGTTTCATAATCATGCCACTCCTGTCAGAGATTGGGAGATTGTGTGTGTGTGTGTGTGTGTGTGTGTGTGTGTGTGTGTGTGTGTGTGTGTGTGTGTGTGTGTGTGTGCATGCTACTTCTGCACTGAAAATCTACACTGCAGGAGTACACGCACGCACACACACACACACACCCCACAGACACACACACCCCACAGACACACACACACACACACACACACACTGCTGTCTTCCCACCTGCCCAGTAAAATGTAAAGTGTGGCAGCGTATTCACGCCCCCTGCTCCACGCTGGCACACGTCCAGCAGCAGGCTGGCAGCTTACACGGGACCCTGAAGACTCCTCACTGATGATGGTTTGTATTCAGTGACGCACTGTGCAGGAAACATGTTTGATATTCATGTGAAAACACTGCAGTTTTATGATGATTTTCCCGCTTCATTTCTAACTTTAACCCAGATATGTAAATCTTTCTCCATGTCCCGTTGAGCGGCGAGGAGGCAGACAGTGCCACTCACATTTTGTCTGCCGTACAGCTGCTGTGAAATTGCTCAGTTCAGTTCCACTGAGGTAAGCATGTGGTGAGCCCGTGGGACTGTGTGTGTTTGTGTGTGTGTGCATGAATGTGTGTTTTCAAGTGAACTGTGCAGCACGGGCGGTGAGGCACACTGTAATGCGGAGGGGGGGGGGGGGGCGAGAGAGCAAGAGAAGAATGGATGAGAGAGAGCGAGAGAGAGAGAGCGATGGATGGATGGAAGGGTGGATGGGAAAGAGAGAGAGAGAACAGAGAGATGCTCTGGTCAGGCACGCGATGCTTGGCTGGAATCAGGTCAGGCCCACATGAGGCCTCCCTCGCACACACACACACACACACTCTGAATAAAAAGGGTCGCACTACACCACACAGTGCTGTAAGCAGCATTTAAAGGAACAGTGCAACATTTTAGTATCACCATTCTTGGTGTCTTACCCAGAGTCAGGTGAGATTACATAGACAGGAATGTAGCACATCAAATATTGAAGTGTAAACTATCAAGTTAATATCTTATCATACTGTGTAGCTTATCAGTTTTAATGTTACGTTGATGTACTGAGCAGCTGAAATATGTTAACATGTTTATAATAGACAGATTTAGTGTCAGTGCAGACAGTGCAACTAAGATATCATATTGACACTGTCATCAAATGCTACTGTTGGTAACTACATTTTGTCACTTTGCAAGTAGCTAGAGCTAGGCTAAACCCAACCAGAGGTGTAGAGATGAGAATCATTGTAGCATAGAGCTGCAACTCACAAAAATGCTAACTTAAATCTCAAAAGTGAAATACAGTGTCTGTAAATGTTGTGCCATGTTAGCTTGTATGCTAATCATAATCAATACATGTGTAGCTAAAATAGCATGTGGAACTGATGAATCTTAAAACGATGAAAGATTCAGTTTTTGTGGGCAACTAATTAACTTTTTCAGCACGACTGAGTGACGTGCTCCAACTTCATTATATGTGTCTGTCTTTTTGAAATCCACTTCTCTTACCAACACTTTTTTTGAGCGTACAAAGAGCTGTGACAGTGTGGAGCTCCACTATTCACTGGCTCAAAGTTTACATATTAGAGTGTTTACAGCAGCAGTGTGTGCTCCATGTGGTAAAGTAGGACATACTCGGTGGAGTAGCTCAAACGTAAGGTGCGGTAATGTGACACTGAGTCTGAAGCTAAAAGTAGATGACACCCTGCTCTCACGCACAAACCCGCACACACATCCTGTATGGACAGCAGTACTACCCCAAACATGTATGAAAGTGGATCCCTGCATGCACCTCCGGGACCTCCGTGTTACCACATCTTGACTCCAGGACAGTCTAATTGCTTGACCTCGTCACACTTAGGTCTCCTGACAAGAATGTGTCATGCTGACCGCTAACAGAACTGGCTACCGCTTTAATTAAAGCCACCTTCAGGAACTGCCCCCCACACACACCCCCACCTTACACCTCCATCTCAGTCTTTGACAGACAGTTGACCCTGAGCTGCCGTCTCACCTTACCGGAAACACGAGCCGGCGGCTGACGGGCTGATCGGCAACCAGAGAGCAGACAGTGGCTTGGACTAGACTTATCAACATGACACTATCTGCCTTTGAATGTACGATGTAGAGCATCTTTTCAGAATCATGTAACACTGCTGGAAGATGTGGCTAAGCCGGTTAGATCTTATCAAAATCTCGACTCTTTAACTGGTTTGGATTTCAGCACTTCAGCATGTGGCATCAGTAACATTGGGTTTCTTTCCAGAGTAACTACTGTAGTCTGGTTTGTGTTTCAAGCGTGGCAATATTATAATTATCCTTCAACTAACTACTGCTACAATAAGTCAATTAGTGGAATAATAACTAATTAGCAATAGATTATTACTCAAGAGCAATTGAATAATTGATAATTGGTGTAAGTCCTCCATCGAGCACTTAATGCCAAACTGGTTCTTAAAGGTGAGAATGAGCTGATTTTATTGGTTAATATCCTTCTGGAATGTTTCTCTATTGGAGGACATCGAATATTAATCGAGACATTGAAGCTTGATTATGTAAATATCAACAGGAAGTACAGTGTGTTTACTGTTTATTTATCATCCATCATTAGCATTAGCTAACAGCGAGCTGCTAACATGATAAATTATTGAAAAAGTGATTTTTCATCGAGCCAAATGACAAAATCTGGACATTAGTGTTGGTTCCTGCTGAAGAGGAGGCAATGACTAATTTCATGAAGTCTAAGAAACCTAATTACAGCTCAGAAAAATTAATGAATAGTAAGATGACGTTTGAAAGAAGGTGTTGGCTCACTGGGCACATCAGACACACCGCTGTGTGCACTGCTTCATCCAGCGTGTCCTGTGTGTGTGTCTGTGTGTGTGAGTCATGTTAGCACACCACAGCGGCGGCGGCACCAAAGCCCGGCCTACCATCCAGCCAGCCAGGAAGCAGTCTTGCCCATTCTGATTTAGTCCAAGAAAACTGCATTTGCTTAGCAACCACATTACCGTTCCAATCACAGCAGCAGCATTTGGGATAATGTAGGGCCAGAGTGCTGTGCTGTGCTGTGCTGTGCTGTGCTGTGCTGGTGCATTAGACTTGTGAGCGCGCACACACGCACACACAAACACACACAGTAGTCTGATGCCTCTCTCACTAAATGCTGCAGCTCTCTCCAAGCATGAAAGGAAGAGGGAGAGTAGTTTTTTTCACACAAGGCTGCTCTGCCATAAAGCTCAAGCTCCTGCCTACCCCACTGAGAGAGAGAGAGAGAGAGAGAGAGAGAGAGAGAGAGAGAGAGAGAGAGAGAGAGAGAGAGAGAGAGAGAGAGAGAGAGAGAGACTGTCTGGCACCTTAGAGCACACTAAAGTGAATCCATTATCAAACTGTCCCCTCCTCTCTCTCTACGCCACAGAAGGTGTCTGACTGTCTGCCCCGTCAAACTAATAGAATGAAATAGAAATTTCCGTGGTGGCACTGCAGGTGCTCTGTAGAGTGACACACACACACACACACACACACACACACACACACACACACACACAATACATATTTAAGCCATCCTCTCTAAGACCTCGGTGCTATTTCTGTAATGAGCAGTGGTGGCTGAACTAGTTAGCCTAATTAACACTCTGAATAGGACTTTGTACACGCCCTGCAGTAGCCAGCACTCAACAATTGGCCCAAAGTGGCCCACAGTATGTGTGTGTGTGTGTACAGCAGGTACTGAAGCCTCTGATGCTGTAGCTGGAGTTCACGTGGAACACTCCAGTCGCGCCTTGATTAGCCACATTAACTTTGAGCCTTGCCTTGAGTAAAGCGGCTCAGCGGCCGCTGGATAAATGTTGCTCTGCTGTTTTTTTTTCTTTTTACTGTCACCGATGGCTGCTGAGGCCTCAAGACAGAACTCAAAGTTCATTAGCACTACTGTATGGAAACATTTACGCACACAGAGATCAAATAAAGCCCAGTTGAAGCGAGGTTAACCGAGATGCAGCAGCTCGTAGATTGTGGCTATCTGTTTATGGCTGAGAGAGGCACTGATAGTCATGAGTTTGGTATTCTTTTAAACACTATCCCTGTTTGTCACACGTCTGCATGTTAAACCTGATTTATTCTGGAGCTACAATTACCTGAGGCCTCGTGGCGGAGGAATGTCCCCGACACACTCGCTCAGTAAGTCTGTTTCAACTCGATTTCAAACCAGATCCCTAATAATCACTGCTGAACACTGAAAAATGTTCAGTTTGCTCGTGACCAATTATCAACATGCACAGCCATTGTGTCTCGATACATGAGAAGAGAGAGGGTGAGGGGACCACATGGGGCCTTCTCAGCTCAAATGGAAAACTTCTTTCCTCTGTCCCTCTCCAGCTATTCACCAGGTTTTGTAACCTCTGATTCTGGCAGCTCTCCTCCTCCTCCTCCTCCTCCTCCTCCTCATCCTCTTGGACCCACACACACACACACACACACACACACACACACACACACACACACACACACACACACACACACACACACACACACACACACACACACACACACACACACACACACACACACACACACACACACACCCCCTGCCCTCTAGCCCAGGACACTGCTGTTGGTTTTGTTTTTGGACATGTTTTTGCTGCTCAGGTACATCTTTGTGAGGCCAGGGCACAAAGAGTACTGGTTCAGCACAGGTGCTGGGCAGCATCAAAATCGAGCCTGCTGGCCAGCGTACTACAGGCTTTTCCGCTCCGGAGCCAGTTCATTTTGTTCCACTGTTGAACTCTGGGAGAGGCTGGTGAGTGAAAGAGAGACGTACGGAGAAAGAGAGGGAGAGACTTCAGTCTGCAGCCAAATCACATGGTGCAGTGGTGAGGAAGGAGGAGTCTGAGTTTGGTTTTGACACATATAGGGTTTGGAAGGCTGATACTGCAGACAGAAGCTCCATTTATGTATACAGTCAATATCTTTCCTTTAACAGAGTTGAGCTTTATTAAAACTTGAATCTTCTTCTGTTTTGTGTCACTTATTAAAAACATACTCAGGGTAATAATTTCACCACTAGCCACAGTTTTCCTACAAATGACTGTCTGACAGCATGACTGCTTGTGTTTGTTGACCTTGTTGAGTTCTTTTACCCAGCAGTCTGGTGGCTTCTCATTAGTAATGATTGCAGAGTTAGCAAATTAACAATCTTGGAACACATCTGCTATCATCTGAGGACAATTTAGCTCCTGAAGGCCAATAGTACACAGGAGTTTGGTGTAGCCAGCGGATATCAGAAAATAGCAGTGCAATTGCTGGGCCAAGACTTCCTCTGCCTCTGATTATCAACTTCATTGCGAGACTTTACAAGAAGGCGGCTGATCTCTGGATATCTACATATGAATGCAGACACGTTTGTAAAAGTTATAATGAAAGGGTGAATCTTCGTCCCATTCCCTCGTCTACAGATCTGCCATAACCATGAAGGGGAACAATATAAAAACGATACCAGTTGTCTGCATGTTAGTCGGGTCAGGACAGACATTCTGGGACTCCACCATGCAAACACTCAGGACTGTTGCATCAGGAGCGCTGAAGATGCTTCCGACAGCAGAGGGGCGGGAGCGCCACAGGAAACGCTGTGGTGTGAAACCAGAAGTCTAGTTGCTGCGTGCCTGCCACGGGCCTGCAGAGGCTCAGACTGACAGTCTACTAGAGGGTTGTTGTGGCTGACACAGTGCTCACCCTGGCTGTACTGAGAAAAGGGGAAATAGGAGGGTTGCAGTGCAGCAGGTGAACATGTGACCCTCGATGAGTTCACTGGTGTGTGTGTGTGTGCGTGTCACATGTGTGCTGTGTTTTCATTTACCATGGCCCATCCTGGCTACCGTAGTGCTGACATTCCACACCCACACAGGTCACATGATTGGGGGTCCATTGGAGCAAACTCTGGTATCAGCAACCTCTCTGACCCCCAGTGATGAACTGTAGGCCAGCCAAGAAACAACAGGACCCCCTATTAGAACACATTTACACAACCACAGAGGCTGTTTTGCAAAGTTAGACCAATCTGGTCAACAATGGACTTTTCTGGTTTGTAGCGTCAAGTTAGTGAGTTCAAGGCTTTTCCATCAGGCAGCGATGTTGTTACTGTTCAGCCCGACCTGTTTTTCTTTCAGCACAAAACAACAAAGATCGAATCATCAAATCATAAACTGGTGACCTCAGTCCAAAATGTGGATTCAAAGCTGTGAGGTGAAGAAAACAGGAGCAGAAAGTGTTGTTTCCTGGTCTCCATCTCATCCTCTCTATCTTTGTCTCTCTATCTGTCTGTCTCTCTATCTGTCTCTCTATCTCTCTTAGCCAGGTTGGTTTCTCCTCTGGCGATGGAAAGCTAATGGACACATTGGCCGCCAAAGCCTACTCCCCTCGCGGCGATTAGGTGGCTGTGAGGTCATCCCAGCACTTCTGCTCCCATCACATCAGGGATCTATCATTTTATTACTGCTGTTGTAGGAGGAGGGATGGAGGAGGGTAGAGGGAGGTGAAGTTCAAACCATCGTCCATCCCTCCTTCAATTCATCCAGACGGGCGTTTCAGTGCTGCTTCTTTTCAAACTCAACCGCCAGAGGAGAGATGAACAAACAGAGAGGCAGGAAGGAGATTTATTGGTGTGATCTGGTATGTAATTATATAATATCGGTTTAATGACGCTGAAGTGTTTCAAGATGCTGGCTAAGTTTATTTGATTCACCAGGATGCCTGACAGCTCTCACTGAACACTCTGTGAGGACATGGAGCCTCCCTCAATTTAGGCTCGAAGCAGAATCAGATCTTTCCGTTGTTAGTTGTCCCTGGACCAGTGCCTTCTTACATGCATGCAGTGTGGAAATCACACCAGGTGTGTGTGTGTGTGTGCGTGTGTGTAGAGGAGGAGGAGGCAGAAGAACATGTGTGCCTGGCCATTCTCAGCTGTGGGTGTGCGTCTGCTGGACCTGAGATGTATTGATTGCTGCAGGAAGTGAATCGTGTTTCTGACTTCTGAGCTGGATGGCCCTGAGCCACGGACGGTGAAAGCGGTGAGAGGGTTGGGGTGGAGGAGGGGGTTTGACCGGGGCGGGGCAGGTTCAGAAAAGACAAAAAGGTTGATAGAGGGGGAGAGAGAGAGGAAAAGACAGGAAGACACAACACCTCTGCCTCTGTCCTTGGGCCAAGATTAAACACTGACTCCGTCTCAGCTTGGTCTAAATTAAACACAGACTCTGCTCCAGTGGAAAAAGCCAAACACCCTGCTCCCTCTGTCTTCTACCACAATATATCCAGAAAGTGTCTGACAGTAGATAAGATGGACCGCAGTGCACACCTTTAAAAACACTAAATGTATCTGTGCCAATCGTTTGTGATTGGATCTAACCTCTCTGCTCACGTCTGATTCTATCTGTGACATGTAACCACTTCTAAAGACACAGAAACACATTTACATTTGGCCATGCCCCAGAGACAGGCAGGAGGGCCTCACCTTGATTATGATCTTCATAACAATGTCTCAGATTTGCAGAGTGCATCACTTGACTCTCATCAGCTGTGTAACACTAATTCAGTTAATTCAATGATGTTTGTTATGTCTAGACTGTGGAAACTGCTATTATGATGTACTTTTTGTGAGTTATTTTCAGTAGAATATAATACAATCATTGCTGGCTACTGCGTGGAAGTCTGAGGTGAATAAATCTGTGAACAAATTCTGCACTCTAGACCAGATTTCTGGGCATAAATCAGCTTGATTCACCATATATCTATGAAGTCCTTTACGCTGCGCTAAGAGCTGACTGGTGTTAAATCAGTGCACTGTGGGCTGCATTTGAACTTGAGCTGGCATGTCAGCACATCAGAGTTTCACACTTTCGCTCGAAGAAAAAGAAAAAGAAACCGCGAAGAGAGTGCCACATCAAGAAGATGTAACCTAGAGACCGATTGCCACCCTGTGAGTAAGCAAACATCTGGATATGAATCAGAGTGAAACAGACAGAGAGGCTGAAATCTGATGGTGTTACGCGTGCAGGACATGGAGGCTGGAGGCAGCCAGTCCTCGAAAGTAGGCCACTGTGGGAGACGTGCATCGTCGTTGCAATAAAGCTGGTGGGAAAAGTGTGACTGCTATACAAACCACAAGCGCTCACCAGCGTATACATACACACACACACACACACACACACACACACACACACACACACACACACACACACACACACACACACACACACACACACACACACACACACACACACACACACACACACACACACACACGTCTGGCTTAATCCTCTGCAGAGCCATGCAGACCATGCCTGTAGAGAGGATTTGAGAGAGGAGGGGAGAAGGGAATGGGGGAGTGGGTTGAGAATGATGTGTGAGTTCAACTACATCCCCGACCTCTGTGTGTGTGTGCGTGTATTGAGAGAAAGAGAGAAAAAGATAATTAAACAGGGCAGACAGATGAGCCCAGTAGAGAAGACTAGAGGTCACATGGGATAAGTCAGCTTATATATATATATATATAATACCATATATATATATATATATATATATATATATATAAATATATATAAATGGCAGTGGGCTGTATATAAACAGATGTCCTACTCAGCATAGCCTTGGTTGGTATTAGGTTCTTTGAAGGAAGGCGCTGAAAATAACGTCTTTGTGTTTGCTGTGGAGTCGGGGCGGTTACACACTCCACATATTACCCTGTCTTAGAGATCTACAATTACATTAATTATAAGCCAAAGGGCTTCAAGAGGGTCCTATTGTCTGCTCTGTAGGAGTGGAGTGAGTGTATGTGCGTGTGTGTGTCGCCTGTGAGTGAGTGTGTCTAGGGCAGGGTGCCTGGACAGCGTGTGTATGTGTGCAGAGATTTGTTTAGATCTTTCCTGCACTTCCCACGTATGTGCGTGCTTTACACTAAGAAATGAATGGGGGGAGAGGGGTTAAGCAGAGGCAGTCTGGGCCTGGTGGAGCATCCTGAACCTAAGAAGCCAGGCGTCAGTGCCAGAAGGAGGGATCTCCTTTCAGCATATTGTTTTATTTAGCATCTGCATGGCCGCTTCATTTGCCAGAGTGCGGCTGGGATGGATTAATTCAGGAGATTGGTGACTTGGAGGAGAATGGCGGGCCAGTCTGGAGAAGGATGTTAACCACATTATAAGCCTTTGTTTCCAACACTTCATTCCTGAGAGTAAACTGAGCCCATGAGCCCTACCCCTCACTGTCTCAACCAGAGGCCCTACTTTGCTCACACCTGCAGCACACACACACACACACCTTCCACCTCAACTTCCTGACAAGCTGCAGCTGAGGTGTGGCTACTCACTGACTTTGTTTCTGTTTCTGCCCAGGCAGCCCAAACAGAAAGCAGTCTTAAGTTCTGCTCTGCCAGTCTAAACTTTCCCCCAGCGTGTCTGACCCGGCTCCCCAAGTGGAACCAGCCGAAACCTGCCTGGTTCGCTTCAAACCAACAATCGGCCTCCAAACTTCCACAGGTTACACCGGCTCCACTCATCCCAGACCCACTTTCAGTGGTATTATTATTGACTGTGGCACACCTGGCCTCACGGCAAGTCTGTTGTGACAAACACAGAGGTTATAACACTCTGTCAAGTTCAGAGTTACAGTTGCTTTGTTGGATTGATAGGGCAGATCGGTCCACCTCTGATTAATCCAGTTTAGATTAACCCATGCGTGCAATAACAAAACCGAGCAGCTAGACACAACTATGGTCAGAGCAGACAGAGGTGTTTGCAGACTGCCTGCGAGGAGAATCGCCTTTTCCCAGAAAACCGCGGCGCTGTCTGACTGAATGGCTCATTTATTTCCATAAATAAAGCACTAAAGATAATGCACTGATTGTTCAAGATTGTTAAAAAAATCATTACAAGAATTGTCCGTCTGACAACACCAAGTCAGCCTGACAGTAATAATATGACATACTTACACTGCGTAAGCACGTCATAGTGCTGTTCCAGTTTAACTCTGGATTGCCGCACTGATCATTAAAATCACAAATAAATATTAGAAATACAATATTTCCATTAATTGTTTCAGTCATGTCAAACATTTATGGTCGAGTCCATAAATATGAGAATTTGTTGTTATATATTAATATCTGTGATTATGAAAATATTCGACAATTCACCAATATTCATCGATAAGAAAATAATTCTATCACAAACTCACTCTGTGTGTCAGTTTAGAGCAGCCACAGTACTTTTTAATATTGCATAGAAAAGTTATTAGCATTAAAACTCATTGATTGTTGATTAGAGCAGGCCGGTGTGCTTTCGATGGCCACCTCTCTTCTTTGTTTGTTCTGGACAGCAGCAGCCATGCTTTCAGGAAGGATGAGCAAACAGGCGCCAGAGGCGGACGGAGGATGGAGGATGGAGGAGGGGGAGGCAAACAATGAGCGCCCGGTCCATGACTCAGGCGATTTGGGAGCACTGATCATCCCACAGTGGAGAGGGGTGGGGGTTGGTTTGTCACCTCTATCTGTCCCCACAATCTCAGATCACAGCTGACACCACCACAAAGGAGGTGACAATGGCCCAGCCAGCGGACAGCAGCCCACCTGACACCACTACTGCCTGTACTCTCATAACAAAACCTCCTGGGAGCTGCCCTTCCACATGGCTGAGCCAAGCCATGTGACCCCACCCCCACCACACACACAACATGCAAAAAACAAACAAAAGCACAACAAAGAGGTTTCCAGGACCCGGCCTGCCTTCACAACAGAGAAAATACACCTCATGCTCAGTCTCTTTTTCAATGTCTGACAAGCACCATTATTTCAAAGAACCACACAACCATACACACAATTCTCTCAGTGATGGCAAATATTCCTCGAATGGCTGCGACACAATACAAGTCAGACCGGAGGAGTAGAGTAAAGTTGGTCAGTAGACTTCCATCATTTTTGCCGAACCGTGACTAAAGATGAGTCAGATGGTACAAGACTGTACATGTTGGCTGGCCAGCTAATCCTTTTTTTAGTCTTGAAGACTATATCTACATGGCATGTAGCTGTGGTGAACCGCAGTAAATATGGAAGTGAGAGTTATTAGTTTCAGCTATGTGTCTGTATTAATGATTATGAATACAGACATCTCAACTCACTGGATCCCACAGCAGAATGCTAGTGAGTTTCAGGATGAATAAATGTGGTGTGGTGTCATTCTGCCACTGTGTTCAATTTGTAGAAAACATATAGAAAATGAAAATCCATATCTTTTACTACCATCACCATCCACTTGACAGGAGCACACAGAGCTGCTGAGTTGACTTGGCAGCTTCCTTCTTGGCAGAGAGTCATGCCGGTTCAATCAGAAATCAGATTAGCACAGCAGCTTATTGGCAAATCTCGTATCTGCAGCTTCTCCATCTCTACCTGTGGGAGGATATTATTCCAGCCCATGCCTGCTGGATGTTGTGTTACACTGCCAGGGCATTTGACAAGTCTGTGTGTATGTGTGTGTGCGTGCACGTGATTCTGTCTGCTTCTGTATTCATTATAAGACTACGGAGGCATTGCGGGGGTGGGATCTGGGTGCTGTGTGGATGTCTGTGTTCATGCTTATGGTGGTGGGGAGACAGGCAGATGGGGATGGAAATGAGTGGGCGATGAAGCTCAATACAATCTCCTCCTACCAGCTGATCCAGGCACAAGCTACGCATGTGAGGAGAGGGCGATGCACGCACTGCTGCATATCATACACTCGACCAGACTCATGCACAATCACACATCAAATGAGGCGGCGGATGCCTTCGTGTTTCCTGTGTCTTACACGAGTTAGTTCCAAAGATCAGAAACACACATCTTCCTTCGCACAAACATTATTTTCATGACATCATGGTGCCGGTGGATGTTAATTTGTTGAACCGTGGCGTGTCTGAGTCTAGCTGCCTCCGTCAGACAGCCTACATCTGCCCTGTGGAGTTGCTCAGCGGCTTACGCGATTGGCCGCTACACTTCAAGAAAGGCGAGGGTGAGGTGGGTGACCTCTTTATTTGGGGAGGAAGGTCGTGTGGCTTGCTGCTCTCCCAAACATATGGAGTGGAGTGAAAGGGAAATGGATGGTGGGGGGTGGGGTGGGACAACTCCAGAGGCTGCTGTCATACAGGCACTCCTGGGCTGACGCAGCACAAAGTAAACCCCATCCCACCACTCCATCTCATGAGTAAGCAGCACTGGCAGTGTTACCAGTTTAAGCAAACACCCCTCACATCACACAGTGCAGCTCAGCCTGCTGTTTTATCAACGTACTGCTCTGTTAGTTAACCTTCCGCATTAGAGCGTGATGCATGCTGGAGTGATTTTCAGGGGCTCCAAGTAAGCAAGAAAACAAGTAGTGAAAATGCTGGCATGTGTGTGGATGATGTGGCGATGGTAGTTCACTCACAAACAGATAGCGTAACTGCTCTCAGATATGATGTGGTTGGTTATCATGCATGCAATCCATAAACTGCTCGATAATTGGGAGCCGACCCATCCAATCGCACCCTGTAAACTCACCAACCGCTTTCAGGACCTACTCATATCTATGTTTAGATAGTTATGTCGACCTTGCTGTTGTCTAAACATTTCACATTTTTCAACCTAGACTTCTTTCCACCTACAAATCACCAGAAAAATACAAATCCAGCGTGATGGCGGCCTTGCATCTGAGCACCGATGCTGCATTCGGCAAAAGAAGCTGCAGGGTGGGTTAAGGAGAGGCGGGTGTGCTCGGGGATGTGTAGTTAAAGAGAATAGTTGGGCTTACAGCGCCGTAGTGTGTCGATGAATATTTCAGAGACCCTCATTAAATAAACACGCTGGACATCACCGCCTGCCATCAATATTGAATGTCCACAAAAAAAATTGACACAGTGTCGTTCTTAATAGCGGTCAGGCAACACGCAGCTGCAGCATCTGAGCGAGGAGGCTTCTTTTCCGTGCAACCTGAAGGGAGAGGTCACTGGGTTCAATATTCGATGCCACTCTTTACAGTAATCCCCAATGAGACACGCTAAGGTCCTTCGAAGATTTAGAAATAGCTGCTGTAAGCTGAGTGAGCTTTATTAGTTTCACGCTTTATCAGAAGGCTATGAATATTCTGACGGGGATTTCAGAGTGGGAGGAAATACTTCATTTCCACGCATGCTCTTGGCTCCTCAAGCCCATTTGCTCTGAGCTTTGCGTGCTCCACTCTCCCAGACAGCTTGCATGCGGTTGCCTACAACAACGCCAACATGGACTACTTCTGGGAACATTTTTTTCCCCTCCATCTTCTCTGAATGGACAGTGGGTAGGTGGGGCAGCCAGTAGCTCCAGAGCCTTGTTTTCCTTTCCTGCCCCTGTCGTCTCCTCCTCCTCTTCCTCCTCTTCCTCCTCCACACAGAGACTGACTGCAGCCAACCAGTTCCTCATAAAGCAGTCAGCCGGCCACTCCGTGCATTCGTCACATGAAGATGCCACTGATGGCTGGAGGAGACGGAGGAGACAGGGGACGGGAGTGCAGCCAAGGGGGGCGGAGGGCAAACAACGGCTGGCAGTGAGGACTTCTCCTTTTCTTGTTCTCATCGGTCTCTTCTCTGGAAGCAGACTTCTGCTATTTGCTGAAGACTGCTGTAACGCTGAAGCCTTTTACGAACTCAGCGAGATTGTATTAGAGGACGGTTGTACAGTTGGTGATTTGGCACCACGATGCAGCTAAATTAAAGATTAGGTTCGGTGATTACAACTGGACTTTTTTTTCCCATCACCAATGAGTCCATTCACAGCGAGAGCATCATCACATGTACGACATACTTCACTCAGAAAAAATTCCAGTCGTCCTTTTACTGTAGTTTTCATTCTCTGTGTTTAAACAAGTATGGACATAAAAATGAATGACATGAATGAATGACATGAAGGATTATTTCCAAGAAAAAACAGGAACACAGAGTAGCGTGACACGCCCACATGAAGAACTTCAGGGTGTACAGATACACAGTATCCAATGAAGTACTCTATCTATCTATTATTTACTCAGTGTACTGGTATCAGTACTAGAATTATTCTAACGACACCCAGCACCAGTGCTGATGCGATACCTGACATCCTGTACAGTACTATTTACAATTCCTCACTCTTTTCTAGAAACACAGAGTCAGCTTGATGCTTTCATCCCAATCAAGCAGTGACTGGGAAACCCCACCCACCACCACCTCCACCCCCTTTTGTTCACAGACCTTTAAGGCTTTGAAATAAACAGCTTCTGGCTTGGAGACATGCTGTATGAAGAAATCTTTACTTAATTCATTTCCTTTGCGACTTCAATGGCAACCTTCTGAAGAATTTTCCAGACAACACAACCAGCGTATAAACTCGTGAAGCTCTGCCACTCTGCCTCCCTCTTCCTCGCGTGTTATGGCTTTCCTGTCCTACGGTTGTGGTGGAAACTCAGAAGCCAGACTGGGCGTTTAAAGGCACATCAAAAACCACGCGAACTTTTCAACTCGCACAATTGTTCTCAAAGTTCCTTTTGGTCGAGGCCTCAGGCCGAAGTGGCTCTTCGCTGAGTGTTTTCCAGAAAAAAAGAAAAGAGGCTCGATAAGCGGCGTCGCTGCTGATTTCCTGCACTGAAACAGCTTGGAAAAACAGCAGCATATGTAGTAATTAGCAAAAGTTTTGAGCACACAAACTTAACTATTAATTAAACACCCTCTTTTTAATTGACTTTAGTGCATACCATTCAGCCTAAGAGCAATTACAGTCAAATCATTAGAAAGGTGTTTTTCGTGGTGAAGAAGAAGAAGCCCCTTTCTCTCAGCATGCAATCCATTCCTTCAAGTCAGCCCAAAATGTGTATTAATAAGTGTATTTTTATTTATATAAGTGTTTCACAGCCAGCTAGCTGCTGAACTCCTCTGAGGAGGGCTTTCTATCACTCCGCTCTTTAATTGAGCTGGAGGAGAGGCGGCGGTTTCAATCACACTTAGCGTAAAGACAGTTGCGAGCGTCAATGTGGCATTGATCTTTCTGACCCTCAGTCATGCTTCTGGTATGGACTGACTGTCCTCCATTAGAGAAACCCAGACTGGCAGCCTGGCCAGGCAGCAGAACTCATTGAGCGGGCCTAATTGAATTGGTGGCTTCCTCCTTTTCCAGAGCAGAGAGAGGACAAATTTCTACTATTTGGCCGAGCAGCATCGAAACAGAAAACCACGTCATGGGATCTGTTCGAAACACTTTTCAGCACACTGACGCCAACAGGACAAAGTGAAG
This sequence comes from Protonibea diacanthus, assembly GCA_028641955.1. Taxonomy (NCBI): domain Eukaryota; kingdom Metazoa; phylum Chordata; class Actinopteri; family Sciaenidae; genus Protonibea; species Protonibea diacanthus. The sequence goes on from CM053984.1 coordinate 24,988,514, forward strand.
CTCAGCGGCAGACTTTGTAACTGTCGTTTTTGCCAAACAGCCATAAAACCAGGATGGAAATATTCCCTCAGCAGCCATTGAAATGCCTTTACCAGCTGTTGTCTGTCACCGTGTGGACATGGCTGGCTAATCAACGAAAACTAGCCAACACTGCGCCTTGCATATGAAACAGGACATGGGCCTATATCCCCTTGGGGAGTTCACTTCCTCTGAGCCCCCACCACCACCACCGCCGCCGACGCCGCCCCACCTCCCTCCTGAAACAAGCAGCCCCTTCAGCTGGAGGCCAGATATCCCGAGCAGCAGTGGGGGCTTCTCAGCGGGGGTGGGGGTGGTTTGGAAGTAAGGGGAAGTTTTAGCTCCTGCACATTAGAGAGTGGCAGCCAAATATCTGAGCGCAATCCTACGGAACCGAACCTGGCATCAAGAGCTCTGTCTCTGGTCTTAGAACGCTCGTTAGCTTTTCTCCAATGAGCCACAGGGTGAAGTGTGGAGACAGCCTTGGGAATGTGCTGCTGTCAACATAGCATAAATACAAAATGGCTTCTGCCCTGCTATATTGTTCTGACTGGATTCTTTATGCACGTCTGTCTCCAAACAAATCACTTCCACCACTTGAGAATGAAATGAATCGCACTGGATGAGGAGGGGTCTGGATTTCTGCAGTCACGGTTGACTGTGAGGACGTGTAACGCACGGGGACACGTTTCATTCAAGTCCATGGAGAGTGTTTTCATAAAGCAGTCATGTAAAAACATCTTCCTCTCTGAGGAGTGGTGGGTCTGGAATGTAAGCACAGACTGGCTGCCCATCTGCATCTGATGAATGACATTCATGTGAAAAAAGTACACAATTTCATGAGCTCACCAAAGAAACGCTGTTACAGGCCGAGACCGAAGGTAACAGAAAAGGAAAAGCTCTGACGTAAAGCTTGCTGGTTATGAATCAAGCATGAGTCAAGCTTTCCCTTCCTCCCTCACCCTCCGATCTAATTCTCTTTCCCCTATCTCCTTAAACGAAGCGGATTGTGCAGAAATCACATCGTCTTGAGGTGAATTATAAAGTTAGCAACATACTAAATCTGCGGCCGCAATCATATCTAAACATCCTGATCTGCACGGAAAGCCACTGATTATGTGTGCCACCCACATGTGTACCAGCCAGAAACCAGAGGACTCACAGCCAAGGGGCTGGCATGAGCAGCTCTGAGTGTTCCACCCAGTACATAAGCAATTTAAACAAATTCCAATGTTGACTGCTTTTTACTCATTGCCAGATGCACAGTCAGCGCTGTGGCTTGGATCACACAAGATCAGAGCGCAGAGTCGACTTCTTCGCAAGAAGTGAAAAGTGTTTTTTTTCTCCCCAAACGGCCCGAGATTCAGAAGTGGCGTCTCAAAACTCTACAAGTGCGTCTGCAAGGAGGAGAATGCTGACAATATCACTTCCTGTGTCTGTCTGCATCTTGAGACTGCTGCTAACACTTTTATGCGCCTCATTAATATTCACAGGGCCCGTGTACGGTCCTCTGCTGACAACAACGTACATGATGGCATCTTCCTGTGAAGCGAGGGGAGAGGTAGAAGAGCAGCGTAACACAGTCTAGCACTTTGCCTCATCCTCCAGAACATTTTCAAAGTGCCTCAGCTGTGCTAAGAAGTGCTGACAAGGGAGCTCTGTTGCCATGGGATTTAACAATATTCTGAACTCCTACCCAGCATGTATTCCCTCATTGGCGTTCCTTGAAACAGGCTACTTGAAGTGGGGGGAGAAAAAAGGAGGGATAAAAAGCAGGGCAGAGACTCAAATGAGCCTTGAGCTGCTTTGCCAGGTGCCCTGTTAGGCACTTATAAAAATGAAGGGCCCCTGAAGTGGGGGTCCTTGAGAATTGATAACCTCGAGTCTGAATGAAAGTGTGTGCCAAGGTGGCATTCACCATGCATGGCAGGACTTTGGCGCTCTTCAGGACTTCAAGGGTCTTCAAGGATTTCTCTTTCTTTGGCAGAATCCTCTGAAAGGAGCCTCAGTGGAGGACTGTGTGTGGGGGTGGGGGGTTCTGCGCCAAACACTTTTTGCAGTTGCTTTCTGTGCCTCATCAACAAGTCTGCTGCCCACAAGTCCACTCTTTGTTTCAATCAGATCGAGAAGTAAAGGAAAATGTGTGGGGTGAATGTGGTGCGTGTATGTCAGAGGTGGGTGGGTGGCTGGGATGTTTAGGGTTGGGGGTGGTGGGGTGTTTGTTGAATGCTCCCCTTTGTTGGGATCATATTATGTTTCCACCACAATACTTCTAAACCCTGCTTCATCAACTCCATTCATGTGTAACAGTTCATGCAAATAGCTGCACTAGCCTTTTTTTTCTCCTCTTGGTGAGGTGGGGGTGGGATCCTTTTATCAGTCTGCCACCCAACTACTCTCTCTCTCTCCAAACTCTTGCCTTGCACACCAAAGTACAGATTAGAATGCCTTAATGCAGCTTTGCAGTCAGTTAGCCCAAAAAGCAGAGCGGTGGGGAGGCATGGAAAACCACATTCGATGCCTAAACGACTTCATTTGGTTGGAAGTCTCGTATCTGATCACATAAAACCACAGGAAACACGCAGAGCCAAAAAACCTGTGTGGATGTGCCCGTTCTGATTACTCAAAAGATTTTTAGAGCTGCATCTCACAAGCAAAAACAGAAGTGGAGGATGAAGATCACAACCAGAGAGGGGAACGAAGAAAAGCCTTCAACTCTGATAGCAGCATTGATTAAACCCACAGGAAGCCAGACACATGACAGCCAGACAAACATTATGTACATATAATGTGGTGCACGCACACACACACACACACACACGCGTGCACGCGCGGTCACACACACACACCACAGAAAATGAACAATTTTGTCATACTAACAATAATCTCACTGCTGACCGAGTATATCCTTTCCCATGGGAACACCCACACTGAGAGAGCAACCAGACTGTGTCCCACTGTGTGTGTGTGTGTGTATGTGTGTGTGTGTGTGTTTAAAGAAATGCCATTTAATCTGATGAAGGAAGAGGAGTTGTTTCCTCACTCATCTGAACCCATGCTTAATCTACACACTCCCCCCTTAACTGCTGTTTACTATTTCCCATTGAGCCATTTGTTGGTAAATGAGATTGTATTTACAGTGCGAGCCAATAAAGAGAAGCCTCAGAGGTGTTTCACAAATAATGGCTTTATTGCCACCAGAGGTGTTTTGTTGTCACTGCTGGGTGAGGCCCAATTAGCAACAATATGTCAATGGTGACCAAATACTGAGTGGTTCCTGTAGGGGAGGGGGCATGCATACATGTCTCTATGAGCATGCTGGCACCATCTACATGCATCCACCTGCTGGATTTGAGTGTGTTTTCAGGTAAAACTGGATTTTAACAAACAACTTCAGAACAAGCAGAGTTCTGTTAGAGAAGTGCATAAACAGAAATGAAGTCCACGTTGGGCACCGACTCACCCTGGATGAAGCTTTCCTCTTGTACTTGTTGGCGAAGTCAAATTTCTCCTTGATCTCGTCCAGGAGCTGCTCCAGACGGGCCTTCTCCTCTTTCCCCGTGTAATCCTGGCCCAGGAGGATGTACGCCCTCCAGTTTGCCGAGTCGAAGCCCCAGTGGCAAGTCCTGTTCTCCTGTGCCTTGTGGCTGTGCACCACGAACTTGTGGGTCGGGTACATGAGTCTACAGTCCATGCACTGGATGCACGCTGCGTTGGGGCTCGTGTACAGCTCCGGTACGAACAAGCCCTTGCACTTGCCGAAGCACTCGTGGTAGACTTTGAAGCTCCTCTCGGTGAGCTCCAGCTCAAGCGAGCCTCCGCTCAGCTCCTTCTTGCAGCGTGGCGGGTAGGCGCCTCCGTAGATCAGGGCGTTGCAGAGCCGCTCGGCGTCCGTCTTGGTGATGAGGCCGCAGGACGGCGCAGAAAAGGGCAAGATCCCCATGACTTTGAGGATCTCCAGCTGGTCCGCCGTGCACCGGGAGCAGTAGATGTGCAGCTCATCGCACACGGAGTTGATCTGCTGCAGGGTGAAGTCCCGCAGCACCGTGTTGAGGATCTGCGGCAGGCACAGTCGCTTCTCCCCCCCGACCACAAAGCATGAGATGGTCTCGCCTTCCAGTACCGTCTCGCACCTCTCCGTGGAGCGGTCCGACGGGATGAACAGCGGGCCCGGCATCACCGGCGGCGGCAGATGCTGCAGGACCGGCTCGGGCTCCTTACCGTCCTTCTTGAACAGGAGCTCATGTTGCCACCGGGCAGAGAAAGCCGCCGGTCCGCCCAGAGAGCTCATAGAGCTGAGGTGAAACTGCTTGAGAGTTTGTTGCAGTCCCGGATGAGGCTGGAAGCTCTGCCGACTTACAGTCTCCATGTTTTTCCTGCAACTTTAGAAGCGTAAATCCTTCTTGCCGTCGACCGGGAATCACGACTATCTATCCGTTCCTGAAGCTGATAAATCCACGGTGTCCCAGAACTGACCAAAAGAACGAAGCGCTTCATCAAACATCCAGTAAAAAGTCCTCGACGGCGAGTTTACAGTTTTATTCCCGTGACTACTGAGTGAACACCGGCCAGTCGCTCCCTGCGGCGGGTCGCCGACTGTCCATATCTGAAGAAGAAAAAAACGTCTCTCCAAACTCCAGAGAAGCGAAAAGTTCCGTTTGTCGAATTCCAAAAACAAGTAGGCGAAAACGACACAAAGGCGGGAGTTGTGAGTCGACACGGCTCGATACAAAAATCCTTATTTGAGGCTCTTTCCGCTGTCGAGGACTGCAGCAATCCGCTCCGTCTGCCCCCGCAGTTCACTCTGACTGTATGGAGATGAGAAGTCTGAGAGCCAGCCTGCTCGCGCTCTCTCTCTCTCTCGCTCGCTCTCTCTCTCTCTCTCTCTCTCTCTCTCTCTCCCTCTCTCTCTAGCTCTCTGTGTTTCGCGCGCCCCCTCCCTCCCTCCCTCCCTCTGTGTTTGTGTGTCTGGCTCAGTCATTGAATCCCAGCCAAGAATGTGAGTGACTCTGCAGGCAGGCTGGGCTCTTCCAGGAACAAGCCATCACCCCCTACTGCCCTGCACAGAGCACAGAAGAAGAGAAAGAAGTGAGGGAAAGAGAGAGGGGAAGTGCTGCCTTCATGCTGGATGGGAAAAAAGTAGCAGACGTTCACTTTCGACTTTCTTACAGTAAATTCTGCGGTGGTGGAAAATAAAGTACACGTATATTTACGTTACTTCAGTATTTCCGTTTCATGCTACCACACTTTCTTTTTTTTGGTAGAATTCAGAGGGAAATGTTGAACTTTTGACTGTTAAACCATTATTGACAGCGATGGTTACTTGGTAATGGAGATTTTACATACAAAACATGTACAATATGCATAACCGTATATCAAATAGCTCTTCTTCTACATTTAATGACTTCAATAATAACACATTAATATAAAGAGTACGTTTACTGCTTATACTTCAATATATTTGAGTAACATGTTTATTTTATATTTTTATATTGCAGTAACACTTATTATGTACGTCTCTACTGAATGGTCCAGAAATCACTGTTGTTGTTAGACTGATGCTGAGTTCATGTCGTGACGTTAGAAGCAGCAGTAGACTTGCAACAGGCCTACACACGTTACCCGCTTATTCACTGTATCTGAAGTCAACATGCCAGTTTCCCACGTGCGACTGCAGGTGTGTCACAAGTGTGGGCAGTCACGCAGAAATCTGCGGTGAACGGGATTTCCACACAGGAAGCTCATATTTACAATCCTTCCCATGGGCTATGAAGGTAGCAAGAGAATAGAGAAGGTTTATACAGTACGAGAGAGAGAGAGAGAGAGAGAGAGAGAGAGAGAGAGAGAGGATGGGTGGTGTTCTGCGAGACAAGACAGATTTAGCTTTGGAAGAGGAAACGCAAATTGCGCGACTGACTGCGGTTTATTTATTTCCCTTCTGCTTGAATGTGTTAAAAATGTTTGGCAAGTAGCGGTGAATAAACAAGTTTCATGTGTTGGCGACCTTGAGAGACAATCTTGCTAATGAAATTTTTGTTGGGATTTTCACAGATCAGATATCGGCGGTCAAATCACTAACACAGTATATAGAAATATCATTTAAATGTGTGTGGTTTTTTTTTTTTTTTTTTTTACATTTTATTTGTTTTTGACGTTCAGACATAAAATGATCACCTCTCTGCAAATCTACAGATAAGTAGCTTTTACACGCGTTGCTCAGAGATATGTGTTATAATAAAGTTACCTTAGAATGAGATTCATATTAATAATCAATCAAAGTGCAACAGACCACCAAACATCCAGAGAACTTCGAGTTGTTTCTAAAGCTGGCCCATAGAAAACCAAACTCTGACACAATATCTTCTTAAATCTTATTAGAACTGAAGCAGAAGAAACCATATTACTGGTTAATAATCAAAACCTAGTGGCTCAATCTCGGGAGGTCATGTGTCCAGAGCAAGTTCAACTCCAGTACTGACGAGGAGCAGTTTGCTGTTCCTGTGGCGTCCCCTAGCCAAACACTGCTGTAACTGCAACATGATGCAGGGGCAAGACCTGGAGGGATCCTCCACAGCTACACCAGCTGGGTCTGACTGAAGACTGTACACTGCTATCAAACAGGAGTCCACCGTAAAAAAGGCTTCCCAAGTGAATCAGTTTTAATACTCTAGAGAGGAGATGAAGAATGCAAAATATTGAGGAAGTTTATTACGCTCAAGTCACTTGGCATGAAGAACACAGAAAAGGCTTGGATCAGCAGCTGTGGATTGCAGCACGTTTCTAGCTTGGCACTCTTCCTCAGCAGCATGAAGATGTTTATGCTGACGTGTCTGTAGAAATGGAGAGAGCGGAGGAGTTGACGCATTAAATACGGCATAAAAAAGTGTGAATACATAACAGTGATGGGATGCTTCGGTTATTGATAAAACATGCTGACCCTCCAACTAGACATGTTCAATACAGTATCTAAAAGAGTGGCCATTTCTGAAATTATCATTAAATAAACACAATAAACAACAGGTTTAGATTAAATACAGCGGTTCTAGTTCTCCATTAATACCATGAAAAAGCTCTGTGATGAATTTAGTGGCCCATGTCTGTGGAAGTCTGTCTCTGCAGAGTAAAATGTGTGGAGAGTGCCTCTGATTCATACTGTCTGTTAATAGTACTTTTACATTGAGTTTTACCAATATAGCCTACAGAGGTACATGTAGTGAGTGTGGATAGTGTAGCAATTTTCCAGATAACCGGGTGGAGGGTGGCACAGCGATGCAGGGTTGGAAAGTTGGATGGTCAGCTGAGAGACTGCATGTTCTCTTTGTGTATGCATGGGTTCTCTCCGGGCGTTCCATCTTCCTCTCACAATCCAGAGACATGCAGGTTAACTGGTTGCTGATAGGTGTGATGATTGTTGGTCTCTATGTGTCGGCACTGCCACGACCGGCAAACTGTGTACCTCACCTTCTGCCCAAATTGGCTGGAGCCGATCCCAGCTGACACTGGGGAGGCTCAATGTCAGCTGGGATCGGCTGCAAAGGATAAGTGGTCATAGATAATAGATTTTTTTGTTTGTTTTATTGTTTTTTGGAGGTGGGGTGTGATAATAGGTTTGTCCATGACTGTTTGGTGCACTGCATGCCAGTGTCTGGGCATGATCTGTTTTATTCTATTAGCCAAAGGAGAGTACTGTAGCCTGGAAACTGTGTGATTAGTTGTGGGTTTCAGAGAGGGCTGCAACAACAGATCTCTCTAGGAGTGTGTTGCTCTCACACGCTGTTTTGATTATTTTGTTGCTATACCCGCACTCTCGGAACCTCACAGTCAATGCCTGGGCCTTTGACATCGACTGGAACAGCCTCAGTCTCAAGAACTGACCCACTTGTAGATTGTATTTTCACTTTCTAGGATGGTAGGAGGAGGTCAGTAACAGCGTGTTCCAGTTCGTGTCTTTGCTGAGTATTATTGTTGACAGGTAATTGTTCTCCTCACTTGTTAGAATGTCAAAAAATGATGTTGCTCAAAGATCCTAACACGAAATCTGAGGCTGTGTTCAGGAGGTAGTAGAAAGAATGGAGTTGTGTGAGTACATGAACGAACAATGGCAGTTTAAAATGATGATATGGAGTTCTGGGACCAATATTTTCAGTTATAGCCAAAACAGATGACAACAACAAAAACATTCATTGTTTATTTCATTCATACCAATAACCACAGAAAATGCAGCCAATAAGATTTATGCTTGTTTACAATATTATTATAGGATTGTGTGTCTGGCTTCACAGCAACCAAATACAGTTATTCTCAAAACAGTCAGGTCATGGCTAGCCTAGCTTAGCTTACCATTTGTGCAAATGACAATTTGCAGTTTTAGGAGGAGTTACGTGTTGGAATAAGTCTTGGCACGAGTAGTAACTGTGTGACATGTTTGGAGAGACCAAAATCCGAACCTGAGCTCACAAACTGTATGTGGTAATACAGCTGTAGAAGCTGCACAGAAGTGCTTGGCAGATGAACAACTGACTGTCATTCATCAAGGAAACACGTAACTCCCCCTAAAACCCACAACCTTGTTATTTTAAAATGTCTAGTTTTCATAGGTCAAACAAAAGAAACAAACAATTGCTGAACTTTAGAGTTGTGGTCGGTGTATGTTTGAACTTTGGATGGAGCCAGGCTTAGCTCTCAGTCTGCTTCTGGTCTTTATGTTAAGTTAGGTTAGCACCATCCTTACTCCAGCTCTGTACACACAGACTTGAGACTGATATCCACCTCCACTCAAAATGTAAAGCTACTCCATTATTTCTATCATTCACATGTACATGAGTGCTGCTTCACAAAGCAGTATCAAGCAGTGTGTTCCAGTGTTGGAGCCACAGGGCTGGGCACTATCCCATTCCGTTGGCAGATACTGTAAGTGACCTTTTCTGAAGGGGACCAGAACCTCCGCTGGGCTTATCAGTCTGGCATGAAGCCATCCTTTCAGCCAGCACAGAGCTCTGGCAGCTATGGCTGGATGTGAGCCTGCAGTACTACACTGCCATACTGTATCACTGTCTGTGTGTGTACATCAAGAGGTAATGGATACAAGTGAGATACAAAGCTTGCGCTTCCTTCGGGCTTCTCATCATATCAAGGCCAAAACTGCTAGACAGTATGGAGTGTATGCCAAGGCTCGTTTTCAATGATTCATAATGTTGCCAGCATACAGCGTTTGTCCTCTTGCTCTCATTTTTTTCCCCACCAAGCGCTTATCTGTTATCATCATACGCACATACTTTTGTTGCTCTTCCCTCTCCTTGCACATGAAGGTATTGCTGGAAGTGATGGCCGTGACTCCAGTTCTTCAACACAGGGGACATTTTACTTTATTGTTTCATGGCAAGTAAGTATGTTTTAAAAACTCATCGCTGTTGCTGTGTTCATTAGGCTCTGTTATCCAGGATCAGTTAGGATAAGAAATTCACACCTCCACATGCCGGATCAGTTGATGCATGAAGTGGGCACCACTGTCAAATTTTCTGTTGTGTAAATTTCCAACAATTCTCAGACACCTCCCTGATATTACACTGACTGAAAGCAGGTGCTGTTAGACTAGCAGACAAACTCTTCATTCTCTGCACTGAAATGCCACCAACAAAAAGTAACTTTGAGAATGTAAAAAAAAAAAACAAAAAAACATGAAACCAGCTCTTACAGCAAGGTCTGACTGGAGATGTTCTGGAGGGTATGGCCAAAATTCAACAGGGGGTTTCCAACTTTGAATGGATTTCATCATGTGGTAGTCCTGAAAATAAACCCAACCACATGATCCATATTAGTAAACCAGATACAAAGTATTAGTTAGTCAGCTTCAAGGGTATTTTTCATTTTAGGTAGAGTTGTTTCCTCCTGTCTTCAGTCTTTATGTTAAGCTAAGTTAACTACATCTTGACTCCAGTGTTGTGATAATACACACACGAGACATGGAGATGATCTTGTCATCTCACTCTTGGAATGAAAGTGAATAGGCATATCTCCCAAACTGCTGAGTTTGTGGAGCACCCATGTTGTATTTTCCCTGCAACTTAGAGCATCCAACTTTCATCTATATAACAGCGTCCTGATGTCCAGCTTTGGCAGGACACCAGTGCTGATATGAATAAGATTAATGTAAAATGGGAGAAGGCCCAAGAACAGGGAACCGTGGAGGCTCACTGTGGGATGATAAATAAATAAATAACTGGTAGGACTCAGAGAGAGCTTCTTTTATTTGTTGCTTAAAGGCTGCAGTCTTCTAGCAGCACCTGACGGGTTCAGTGTTTATGCTCCATGGAGAAGTTGACCGGTGGTGTAACCTCCCAAACACTCTGTATATTTCTTGAGCTCAAACAGTTATGGCTGCTGCTACCCCACTTTTATTCTCCTGATCATCTTCGCCGTCACCATGGCAGCGAAGCACAACACAGCATCACGTGGGATGGATGACATAACGTTTCTTTCCAGGCGCCGGATTGCCTTTTCCCAGAGTAGCACTATGTACCACAGGTCTGGCCCACTGCTCTGCTTTTGTGTTTCTTCCTTTCTGTGGTTGAGGTAGAAAAAAAAACTGATTGGTCAATGTCAGCAATTCAGGAGCAGTCCTTCTGGAATACTCATCTTATGGGGCACTGTTTCCAAAAAATGCTCTCACCTTATTTCAAAGTGGCAGGTTTTCCCATAGTGCTGTTTTCCATTCTTTTAAATAATGCTCTCCTCTTTCCTTTCTTTTCTTTTCCTTCCGTTCAGTCCAGCTTTCCCTTGTCTTTTTCCATTGCATAATTGTAGCCACTCTCCGTTGGTCCCTCTCTTCTGGCCAAAAGCTTAAAAGGCTCAGAAAGTCCCACCATTATTATGACTTCAACTTTCCACTTTATGTGTGTCCTAGCAGAGGGAACAAAGTATTATCATTACAGTTAGCATTTTTGCATGATGTAACCTTCTTTAGTGTGCATTGAGTAGAATTCCTCCTGCAAGAGTGACATAACATCAAGAGTTGATGATTAGGTGATACAATCAAAGAGTGGACCATATAATGCTCTGTATCATGTTGTTTCATCCTTAAAGTCATAACCAAATCACATTTTAATGAACTCGATCCATCTGCTCATTTGTTTGTTACTCATCTGGAGCTGGTCTGAGGCTGCAGGCTAAGCCAGATGTCCCCCTGACCCCAGCAACGTCTTTGACCAAACAACAGCAACTTCCTGTTGATGTTATTTCCAGACCGACCGTGCAGACATTACTTTAGCTAATTCATTTTAATTCTTTGCAGTGATTTTAAATGATGATTTGTTCTGCACATTGCAAAGTGTATTTCACATGAAGACTAATCATTTTGTAGAGAAAATAATTAAAAAAAAATATTGTTTTCTTCCCTAAACACTGGATTCAAACTTGCTTACATCATCATTTTTGAAGTATTCTGCAGGACAGCAATTTACAGTGTTCCTAACAACTTGACATGTGGGCCAAATACAGATTAAAGACACAAAATCCCTGAAAATTTGGCAAATATTAATTTTCCAGTTGTGTCATCATAGAAAATGTTCGACTTTCTCAACACAGTATATATTAGTTTTTTAGATAATGGAAGCTGTGCACTACTGAAGGATGAGCCAAATTCAATCCATGTGTTACAAACATAACATTTAACATTTAGTTCCACTGACTTAGATTACCTGTGTAGGCACATGGATGAATTTTCATGGCTTCTTGGTAGCAGTGCACTTCTCCAAGACCCCCTAAAATATTTCAGCTATGTTGAGTTTTGCTTCTTAATCTATATTTTATATTGCAGGGCAGATTTGAAAGCAACATTTGTTATGATAGCAGCTAGCACGTCGACAGCTTTTTTTTGGACATTCTTTTATTTAAAGTTATGCGTATAATAAAATAAAATAATACACTAAAAACAAAACAAAACGCAACAACCAAGGAACAATTAGTGTCTCAGCAAGCATACAAACACAAATCAAGATATACTACCCAAATGGACATCCCACCACACTAGCCTAATACCAGAATAAGGGGGAGAAAGAACCCTCCACAGGAGACCACCACTAAACAACAGCAAAAAAACAAAAAAAACAAAAAAAAACACAATACATACAAAGCTTCTTACGACCAGCTGTTACCAAATTATCTGTCTGACCATCCAAAGTGGGAAATGACAGGGGCCCACAAAACCAAGAACAAATCCATTTTTACGTGAAGTTTTGCAGTCATCCTTTCCATCAAATAAACATTCTTTAGTCTCTCTTGCCATTGTTGAAGGGTGGGAGGTAGAAGTTTGAGCCAACACAGGGTTATCATTTTCCTCGCCACAAGTAGGAGAATCTGTAATAGTTGGGCTTTTCTCTTCCCTATATCCTCCCCTGGAGTCAAACCCAGTATATAATGTAATGGGTTCAGCGGTAATTTAATTTTCAGAATGTTTTGAATTTCTGTTTGGATCCCTTGCCAAAATGGAGTCAATATCGGGCAATCCCAAAAAATGTGTGTTGTCCCCGACCTGTTTACATTTTCTCCAGCATAAATTGGTATTATTTTTGTCATATTTTGTAGTACAGGAAGGTGTCTTGAAGTATCTCATTTTTAATTTCCAATTGAATTCTTTCCACAATGGACTATGAGTGATTTTATGACCCTGTTCACACACCATCTCCCACTCTTCATCCTCAATAACAACATTCATTTCCAATTCCCACTTTTCCTTTATATCTAAAGAATTTCCAGAGAAATGCGTTTGTAAATGTTTGTATAAATTAGATACTATCTTCCTCTAACTATTCTCCTCTATACATTTTACCAGAAAATTTTCTAAAGGTGATGGTGGTTGTTTTAAAGTGCTCCATTCAGTGTGCGACAATAAATAATCCCTCAACTGTAAATATCTATAGAAGTCCTTAGAACACAATCCATATTTATCTTGTAGTTGCTTAAATGACATAAGCGTTTCTCCATCAAACATCTGGTTTATAGTTATTAATCTTTTCACCACCCAGTTCTGGAACCCAGCATCGATCTTGTTTGGCAAGAAATCAACAATCTTAGCTATTCTTACTGCCCGTGACATTGTTAAAGGTGCACCTATTTTTTTCCTCACCAGAGACCAAACCCTGTGGGTACAAATAATCCATTCATTTTCAATTTTTAAGTCTCTCCATTTGTTTAGTTCCAGAAATGGCATTGTCTCAAGAGGTACTTGTGGGCACGCGCAGCTCTCCAAACCAATCCAGTTTGTTTCCTCGTCTTGTACAACCCGCTCGACCATACAACGGAGTTGTGCTGCCCAATAGTATAGTCTCAAGCTTGGCAAACTAAGACCACCTTTTTCCTTTGGGCTTAATAGCAACTTTTGTCTAATTCTAAGTTTTTGCTTTTGCCAGATAAAAGCAGAAATCACTTTATCCCACTTTGTGAAAGTGGACGCTGGTATCCAAATAGGCAGGGACTGGAAGAGGTATGTCAATCGAGGGAGTATATTCATCCTGACTGTTTCAATTCTACCTAAGAGGGACAGGGGAAGAATCTCCCATCGAGTCAAATCTGATTTTATTTGTGTGATTAATCTGCCATAATTTTCCTTAAATAATTGTGAGGTTTGTGTTGTAATCATAATGCCTAAATATCTGAATCCTCTATCAGACCAATTAAATGCGACATCTTTATTTAACTCTGTTGGCCATTTGCCTACTAGCATCATGGCCTCTGATTTTGTATCGTTAACTTTGTAACCTGATACTTCCCCAAATTCCCCTAAACAGGTCAAAAGGGCTGGAATTGAATTCAAGGGATCAGTAATATACAGAATAACATCATCTGCATATAGTGAGATTTTATGAGTCACTTCACCTATCGTTACTCCTTGAATTCTAGAGTCTGTTCGTATAATTTCTGCCAAGGGCTTGATACTGATAGCGAACAGTAAGGGGGAAAGAGGACATCCCTGTCTAGTTCCTCTTTTCAAGCCAAAGTTCCTTGATGTATAACCATTTACCCGCACTTTTGACATGGATCTAGAATATAACACCCCAATCCAACTGACGAAATCTGGATGAAATCCCATTTTCACCATGTGTGTGTTCCCATAAGGTGGATACTGAAACTTCCTCATTGTCATTATATTCCATATATTCATTCCAATCTTTCTTTATACTTTGAATTATCTCTGGATGATTCAGAAGTGAAACATTCAATCTCCACTGTTTAGGTTGTTTTTCACTCACTAAATTTATTGACATAACCACTGGGCCATGGTCTGATACTGTTATAGGTTCAATATGACAGTCATTAACTTTATAAGCATCTCTTTTTAACACACAGAAAAAATCTATTCTGGAGTAGCCTCTGTGAACCTTTGAGAAAAAGGTATAATCACGCTCTTTGGGGTGTCTTTGACGCCATATATCTACCAGCCCCAATTCCTCAATCATATTGCACAATATCTTAGTTTTCTGTAGTACAGGTCCCTGTTCAAATGGATGTTTATCTAACTTTTGGTTCAACACACAATTGAAATCCCCTCCCACTATGGTAAATCCATCGGCATGAGTGGTCAAAAGAGCTGTAATTTCTTTAAAGAAGCTGGGGTCATCTTCATTTGGTGCGTACATGTTTAACAAGGACATCTTAACACCACTGATTGCACCCACCACCAAAATGTAGCGCCCCTTCTTATCCTCATACGCATTCTCTGAGGTGAAACCAAGTGATCTATGACCCAGAATTGCAACTCCTCTTTTTTTACCCTTTTCATATGAAGCACTGAAAACTTGCCCTACCCACTCCCTTCTAAGCTTTTTGTGTTGTATATCATTAAGGTGTGTCTCCCGGAGTGATGCGATTGAACAATTCAATCTTTTCAGCTGGTTCAAAATTTTTTTTCTCTTTATGGGATGATTAATTCCATTAATACTGTAACTGACAAACGTCAACTTGTCCATTTTTGTAACTTATATTCTAAGTTGTTTTAATATTCTGATAGCGTTTCTTCTTTAAACTGTGCCTTAATAACTGAAATAAAAAAGAAAGCATAAATACTGGTTACCTTGATGATATTGTTTGCTGAGAGACACAGAACAATGATAACTAAGAAAAAGAATAATTTTTCTGAACATGAAAAACAACATTGAACTTCCAAGACACCGGTGGATTGCCCCTGAAATGAAATGAACAGAGTCTTAACCTTACAAACAGACTCAGGGGATCTCCACTCCCGATCTACAATGGGCAGAGAGAAAGGTCTCTCTGGGTAGAGTGCACAAAGTGCAGCGGCGACGGTCCACCAGGTTGTCCCAGGAATGTCCTCACGTCGCCTCACGTCGCCTCAGGTTCGCCTCATAGATGATGATCATCCCCCCCCCCATCGCACACTGACCCTACTACTCTTATTTTCTAATAATGATACTATAGCCTGAGTTCCTTGTTCGCAATCAGTAATTTACAATAAACAATGCACCCGTTCTTGTTCTTCATTCCAAGTCCCAGTCTTATAATGTCATCCTTTTTATTCTTCATCACCAGTCCAGTCTCATAGTCTCTTTCTTTCTATTGTTATTTGTACATCATTACTCACGACCAGTGGCTCTATCCTCTCTGTAGTCACCCTGGACGAAGGCTCTAATCTCCGCTGGGTTCAGCTATTGGTTCTTCCTCCGGTTCTGCTGTACTGACCATCCCTCTCGTGTCAGCTCCCTTTTCAATATTTCCCAGTCCTCCATTGCTGTTTCGATGCCAAGTTCTTTCAATGTTGTGTGTGCCTCCAGGAGTGAGGGGAACAGTTTTGTGCCACCCTCCAAGAAGAGTCTTATCTGGGCTGGATATGGAGACTGCGCCCTGATGTTCTTTTCTTTTAACTTTTTAATAACCTCTCGGACTTTCTTCCTTTTCCTCTGCAGGTCAGGCGAATAGTCATGGTCAAAATAAATCGTATGCTCTTGAAACTGAATATTTCTTTGCTTCCAAGCTTGCAGCAGCACCTTTTGTTTCACATTAAAGTCCAGAAACCGAGCTATAATGGATTTCGGCGGCGCAGCTGCGGCCTTGGGCTTCGGACCTAGCGCTCTGTGTACTCTCTCCAGTTTGATGTCGACTTTTTCTTCAAACTCTAACGAAATGCTCAGAAAGTCTGTTATAAAGGATACCGTGTCACCCATCGCATTTGGCAGTAAGAATAGCCTCTTTCCGCAACAGGTAGCCCAGAGCCCTCTCCTGCCGTATACTTCTGTCCTCCGCTGTACTCACTCTATTCTCTGCGTCGGTCAATCTTTTGTGTAGCCTCTCCATTCGTTGTTTAAGTTCCTCCGTGGATGCCTCCACTCGGTAGAGAGAGGTTTTCAACTCCCGAAAGGAGTCACTGTTCTCCTGTCGGAGTTTCCTCAGCTCCGCCAGCAACGCCAAATCCCCGCCGGCGTCACAGATGGGTCTTAGCGGTGTAGCTTCGGCTAACGTTAGCTGCTTGGAGGCTGTGATTGTCGTCATTTTTACCGACTTTCATGTCTTTCTTGCCTGTTTTCTGACTGGAACTCATTCCTTTAGCGACCCTTTCCTGCAGTCTAGTACTCATTTACTGTTTTTCGTTATCTTATCGGCTAATTATTAATGGGTCAGGTGGAGCAGCGAGTCTACGCGTCTATCTACTCCATAGCATCACCCGGAAGTCCCACGTCGACAACTTTACAACAAAATATCAAGCAAGGTCAACAACACAAGACATTGTGTTGCCATTACTTACTAGTCCAACAGCAGTCAGCCCAGCTTGGCATCTGTCTTTCAGCCTTTTATTTCACCAAGCTCTCACCAGCCACTAAAAGTCAGTCCCACATTTACTCTTGTCCAGCAGCTTCTTGCTATTTCTCTTCTTCCGCCACTGTCCTCTTCGGTTTGTTCTCCTCTGCCATTATGTCCACAGGGTCTGCCAAGCCCGATTACGTTGCCTACTTACGCAGTTTTGGGTTCTGGCACAACATCGGCTCTGCTCTGTGTTAGCGTTCCCCCCGTGCCTGGACCTGAAAACCTCCTCTTCTTCCCGGTGGTCTCTGTGGCACAAACACTAACACTCCCCTGGCGCCCTGAGCTCACAGTCCGGGCTGCGCAGCTAACAGAATGAGCTAACATTAACTGCAGGTAGAGTTGGCAGCAGTTTACTTCACTGTCCATCAGGAAACTCTGTAAATCACAGAGGGTTGTGGAGGAGCAGCCGGAGGTCATCATAGGGAAAAGTAGAAAACATTTTCTCCATAAAATATGATCCAGTTTCACCAAAATCAGTGAAAAAGTTGGTGGTGCCTTGAAGTGTTACGTACTTCTTGAGGGTGACCATACCTGGAGCCCAAAGTTACAGTTGGAGAACAGATGTACGAATGACAGACACAATTCACCTGATTTCAAGTCAGTGTAGCATCAACATGGTTTAACGTATTATTGTATAGTAGTGAAGTTACACAATGTTGCTCAAAGCTGAGTCTTTAATGGGATGAATTAGTGGCTGACTCTTGTGAACATTATCATTCACAGCTGCTTGTACAATGACAAAACAGTCTTAAATAAGGTCAGTTTACTGGCTTTTTATGGAGCTTTTATCCACCAGTCATCCTCTGCTGATTTATGTTTTCATGGAGTTTTCAATTGCTATCACTATCTGATGCTGAAGTGAAGTAGAAAAGGTAAATGTGTCTTCTTTTAATGCAGCTACTGTTTCAAAAGTCAAGTTCTTGACAAGACAAGACAAGTTCTTATAGAATATATTGAAACGTGCTATTATATATTCTTATAATATTATTCTTATGATTCTTATTCTTCTTATTATTCTTATATAATATTATAATATTATTATATTCAGACCTGTAGGCATGCACCAGCAGCAGGTGTGCATTGCACACAGTCTAAGTAAACATAATGCCATGAAAGTAACTAAACTGTTAATTTTATCTCACTATTTACAATGTGCACCTGTAAATGTACCCAAATATGACAAACTGAATGCATCATTTTCAGCTCAACAGAAGATTAAATATGTCATTAACAGATAGTAACTAACAACCACACTCAGCTGCTAACTATACTAACTACTCAAGTAGGTTTGTGCATATCAGGGAAAGGTGTGGGAGGGTCACAACTTCAGGTTTGGGTGATATTCAGGCTAAAATCAGTGCTGCAAGATGGAGTTTATCTATAGGGTCTAAAAATGTGACCCACCTTCTCTCATAAAATTCACTGATCTGCACAAACCTATTTTGTATGTTATTCTGTGTAGTTATCATAAATTTAAATTTCTATTTTCTGACTGAAAATGATGCATTCAATTAGTCATATTTGGGTCCATTTACATGTGGACATGCCACTGCTAATCTAACATGTCATGACACATTGTGACATGTTGTCAAATAAATAAATAAATACACAAACAAAAGCGCCCTTCTTTATTTCCCAAACTGTTTGTCTGTGTCCTCATATTAAGATTGTGTTAATTCATTAATCACGTTCATTTGGTGTTTTCAGATGATTGTCATGGTAAAATGAATTAAAAATTAAAAAAATATTAATGTATTCATCAAACTACTTTTACATTTTCACTTTATTTTTTCAAATATTAATGAATGATAGGAATACTTTATTCCTGCGCGTAAAAAAACTATTTTAACTTGGTCTATTTTAACTAAGTCTTTGCGCGTGCGCGCATTCGCGGGGAGCTATCGAACGAAGAAGGCTTTTTCTGATTGGCTACAAGCCTCTGACGTGAGGTTTCAGGAATAAGGAAGTCTCCGTCACTGTCACTAGCGGGAAATTTGGAAGTTGTAATTTCCTAAAATGTCTGAAAATCATTTGAAGTCCAAACTAAAGAGAAAGAAATCCTCTGTGGAAGAGAACCAGGCGGAACTATCCTCCAGGGGAACCCTGAACACGAGACACACGACAGCGTTCGCCAGAGACGGTTCAACAGAACCAGAGAGGTACTGCGTCACTCTGCACACGAAGAGCAGCTCTGCTCTAACCTGGCGCACACACACACACACACACACACACACACACCTGTTTATACAGTTACTTTAACAAAGTCTCTTCCTATGGAGAGAACGGACGTCACGCGAGAGAACGAACCTCCATTAACACGTCAGCACGTCAATTGCTGGTCGTCAGCTGCAGTTTGTGATTGACAGAACAGAACCGAAGAACTTTAACGAACCAGGCGGTGCTGACATTAAACATTAAAGCTAAACGTTCACTGCTGCCTCTCATGTACAAGTATGAGGATAACTTAAGAAGCATCAAAACATCTTAATGAAATAAAATATATGATGATAATAATAATAATAATAATAAATACAATAGTCAGACTGTGTTTGGGGGTCATTTTCCAAACACAGATTTGAATTAGAATTTTTCTTTCCCCACTCAGAGGACCTCTGCTGACTCACACTGAGCTCAGAGTGCACTCCTGATGACAGACCATGAAAAGAAAAACAGTGGAGGAAATGAAATGAATGATGGCAAGCAGCCACTCGAAAAAAAAAAAAGAATAAACTCTAAATAAATAAATACAAGAAGGTGCTGAAAATAGTATTTAATAATCAGATTTTTGTTTGGAGTTTTGTATTATTGGCTGAATGAGCCTTTTTACCTGTTTATTTTTTGTCTAAAGAAAAAAATCTTTATTTATTTCTTTATTTTTCTAATACAAAGAGCAAAATGCCAGAGCTCACAGGAGAGTTCTACTTTCAAGGTTGACACATTTGACCCAGTTAGCCTGTCGCTGCTCAATGGAATAAATAAGATGGTGGAGAAAATAAGAGCCTCAGTCACAATGCCATCACAAATGAAGCAGTATAAGCTTTAAAAAGGTGGATTTTTTGCAGTGATGGTGTATTAGATTGCACCTAATAAAGTGATAACTGTCCACACTGGGAAACACTCAAATTGGAGCATGGTGATAGATGTCAAGTAAAGCAGAAACACAGGAGAGAAATCAGCCATAACTTAGAGTAATTACACAGAATCTACATTTTCCCCTGTTGCTTTATTTACACAAGCAGACACTGCGGCAGATCAACTCTCATTAATAGTTTGATTGACCTTTTCTACCCTTTTGGTTAGTGGAAGATTAAATCTAGTCTTTATACATCTGGAAACTCTTGATAAAGTCTTGATGTGTCATTCAGAAACATGCTGGATCTGACTTTAGAATGATAAGACTGGAGTTTCATTGGTGGAGACGGTGACGGTGTGTAATATCTGGTTTACAGGTCAGCAGTGTGGTGGAACAGAGAGCAGCTGCCTGCCGTGGAGAGTCTGTGGGCGTTGACGCTGAAGACTGCTCTGCCGTACCTGGAGAACCAGGTTCCTGATCTTCCACAGCCGTGTACAGCGGTATGCTACCATCACGTGTGCCTCATCACACAGTTCCTGGAGTGAATATGGAGAACCATCAACACATAAGAGTTCAAAATGTTGTCAAGGTGTACCTACATAGACTGTAGTGATGTGTGTCTACATGCTTCACTCTGAGAGATCAGGGCTACAGTTGTCTTCATCATCAGTTGTGCAGTGCTCATGCTCCATGTTTCTGTGGCTGATTCAAACAAATGTAGTTTCTGATCCAAACTAAACTCACAGTTAGAAATCATGTATCAGCTGTAGAGAGAAGCAGAGTTTGTTTTGAACAAGCTTCTATTAGAAACAGGCTTTCCACCCTAATTTCTTAACAGAGACAGCATTTATTAACCAATTATTTCCATTTGCCTCTGTGGATCATTTCAGTCAATAATTCACATGCTTTGTGTTAAAAGTCCTCCAGTCGATAAACCGTCATAAAGCATCCCATTTGTGGAAGCCTATCTGCAGGAAGTGTTGCGTTTCACTGACTTTAGCTTTACAGCAAACCAAAGAATGTGGAAATGTTTGGAAATCATTACCGATGCTGAGTGTGAGACCATTCTTTTCAATCTGTGGTTGCCGGCTGACAAAGTCTTTCACAAAGACAAAGTCTTTCACAAAGACTTTCACAACAATAAAGGGACAGTTTGTGTATTTGATGTGGGGTTGTGTGAGGTATTTACCTACTGTCAGTGTCCCAGCACAGCAGCACAACTATACACTGCTGCATACAGCGGCCGCACAAAAAGCCACAAAAAAAAAGGCCCACCTCAAAATAATCAATATATGTTTATAGAATATTTTCTCCACTTTACCTTGCTGTCAGACAGCCTTTTCTTTGGCACTAACCGTACAACATTATTAATGGTGCAGCACACTGTGTGTCGCAGATCATCTGACTGGAGTTCCAGACAAACACAAGCATGCACCAACTGTGAAGTCTTTTGAAACATAAAGTCTGGGGCTGGGGCGTGCTGACCACTGACCACTGTCTACTGTAGGTAATACATATACAAAGTATAGATAAGTACTTCATACAACGCCACTTCAGAATACACATCCATCCATCCCTTTACCGTCTGGTTATTGTTATTGTTGTCTACTGGGTTTGATTTTGTGACTGCAGAGCAGATCATGAATGTATCCACCAGCACACTCTTAGATTTGAACTGTCGCAGCATCCATGTATGCCCTGTGATGGTTGTCTATCTGCAGCAGTTCTAAGTCTGCATAATTTGTATTTAAACCACTGATCTTTGTAAAACCTGTGCTGTGGTGCTTTAAAACAGGACAGAGATGATAGATTACATTCTTTGATGGTGTTGTAACAGGTTTCTTTGTTTCCACTCTTGGATTAATGCAGTCCAGGACCAGTTGGGCAATATTTCTCCTAAACACAATGCCCTTTAATGAGGATCGTTTCTATGTTGTCCTTTATTTCAGCAACATGTCAGTAAGTACTCTCACTTTTTGGTTGCTAAAGATCTGTTTTTCTTTCCATGTTACTTTAGAGACCCATTGCACTGAAGTTGGATGAACAGCGATGGTGTGACCTCAGTGAAAAGGTTGCTTCCTTCCCTGAAACTTCATCCACGTCATCCAGTCCAAATCCTCTCAGGCACGGCTCCTCAGTGCAGACCAAACCTGAACCAGACCCACCTGACAGACATCTGTCCGCTCACAGCAGGCAAAGTCGTAACGGCAAGACAGCAACCATTCAAGCTCTCACTAAAAGACCACAGCCTCCCCTCCACAGCTGGGAGGGAGCAGCATCATCAGCAGGACCGTCAAGTGTTGGGGTAGAAGAGGAGAGGAAAGGGAAAGAGACTGGACCAGACAACAGACAGCTTCTCACCAGCCAGTGGAGGACGTCTGACAGGCGAGATGAAAATAATGAGGAAGAGGAGGTGCAGACGAGTGTCAGAGGAGATGGAGAAGCAGCAGGAGGAGTAGGCCTGCAGAGCTGCCCCATGTGCCTGCTGGTGTTTCCTGCTGGGTAAGAGATGCAACTTTCCAAATGATTTTCCATCATCTGTCTTTGGGTGCAGATTTGTGGTGACGCGTGTTCACGTCACAAGGACTGAATCATCCATCCTGAGGTAAAGCTGAGCGGAGAGTATTAATAATCACCACACCACATGATCTATATTCACCTTCACACACACAGACCAGCCTCACCTTGTTCATTGTAGTGGCCCCTTTGAGAATCTCCCAAGTTCAAATTCTGCTGATGAGCCTGATTCTCGATCGATTCCCATATTGATTCCTGATCAATTTTCTGTGTGGGAAAACAAGCATGCCTACTTTCAGCATCAACACGACTGTTTTATCATTGAAAATTTGCTAGCTGGGAGCTGATGGGTAAGGCAAGCTAGCTGCAGCAACAGTCTGTCATCATCTAAAATGAATGAAATGAATATTTGAGCAGCTTTCGTTTTCATTTAGGATTTCTTACACAAAGACAAAAGCAGACGTGCTGCTCAGCTGGAAATCAGTCCCACTCCAGTATCAGATACATGACATTCCTCAAAGCCAGTGTAGCTTAGAGAGCATGTTGTTGGTGTTTTCACACTGACTTGAAATGATCATTTTACAGGCGGCTAGAACTGTTGTCATCTTTCTTTGGACTGTTTCTTCCTCTCCGTCATGTCTTTCAAGAGTTTGATGTCAACTGTCAGAAAAACATGCCGGCATCAATAAAAGGAAGTGATAAGCTCAGAGACAAATGATTCAGATGGACCGGATGTTTGAAACTGCCACTCAACTGGAATACACAAGTATTTGTTCTGATTACATTATTGATCATCATCAAACATCAAGCACAGTCAACAACAGCAGACATAGCAGCCAGCTAACATTTCTTACTAGTCCAACAGCAGTCAGCCCAGCTCGGCGTCTGTCTTTCAGACTTTTATTTCACCAAGCTTGCACCAAGCAGCATTATGTCCAGTAAGGCTGCTGAGCCTGGTTACATTGCCCGCTGGCCCAGCTCCAGTTAGGGCATGACACCAGGTCTGCTCTCCATCAGCATTCCCCCAGACCTGAGAACCTCCTCCTCTTCTTCCTGGTGGTCCAACACTCCCCGAGTGCTGTGAGCTCACAGTGTGGACAGCCCAGCTAACAAACTGAGCTCACATTAGTTAACAGCAGCTATCAGCAGTTTACTTCACTGTCCATCAGGAAAGTCTGTAAATCACAGAGAGTTGAGGTGGAGCAGCTGGAGGTCATCAGAGGGAAAACCAGGAAACATTTTCTCCATAAAATATGATCCAGTTTGACCAAAATCAGTCAAATAGTCGGTGGTGTGTGACTTAGTGCCGTAAAGGGTTACCTACTTTTCCTGACCCGGAGCGCAAAGTTACATAGTGTGAGAACAGACGTATGAATGACAGAGACACCGTTCACCTGATCACAGGTCAGTGTAGCATCAACAGGATTTAACAGGTGTTAGTTTATGGTTGCTTAGTAAATATAAGTATTAGATCAGACTCAGTATCAGAGATGCCCAATATTAAAAGGCTCAGATCAGGATACTTGATTGTGACATCTCTCAGAAACTTAACCAGAAGGTCAAAAAGTGTGTTGATGCTGTGCAGTAATGTGGGCGAGGAGCAGTTCTCTTCTCAGAGCTGCTGGCATGGCGGCAGACTCTGGTCGTTAAGTCAGTTTTATTTCTATTGCCTCAAGAGGCTTTCCAGTCTGTTCTGAAGAACAGATCCAGGAGGACAAACAGACCTGAACCACATGACCTTCTCCCACCATGAAGACCTGGAAGAGGACAGACTACACACACACACACACACACACACACACACATGCAGTGAGAGAGACAAGAGGAGAGAATGAATCTCCAGGATGAAGACCCAGATCCAAAACATCTGGTATGAGGCACTGACAGGGCAGGGGCGAGAGAGATCTCAGTCGATGGTCCAGCAGAGCCAATGCTGAGTGAGAAGAAAGGAGGAGGAAGAAGAGAGTGACGGCGAGCGAGCAGCAGCCAGTGTTTGAGACACACACATAAACAGACATGTTTTTAGAACATGTACAGTATTCTGTCATTTTCAAACGCCTCATAAATCAGTGTGTTATAAAGTATGTGAGTCTGGATGAAAGTCCGACACACTCTGTATGAGTCAGTATGTAAATGTGTGTGTTGGTCACACGCTGAGTGTGTTCACCGTCAGCACCAACAGTGGATCTCCTTGTTCCTGTCTCTCCAGGTTCACCCAGATGGACTGCGACGGCCACCTGGCCCAGTGTCTGTCAGAGGTGAATGTGGATATGACCTGGTGAGCCGACAGGATGCTGGCCGCCGTCCAGGAGCTCCGAGCAGCCCAGATGTCCCACACACTCCTCGATCCTATCACACGGAGAGGGACACACCCAGAGAGCTGCTTGTACAGACAACACTCAGTGTTCATGGAAACAGACTCAGAGAGAGAGAGAGAGAGACTGTGTTTAGACCTCAAGGTGAGGAAACCCGGACGTTCACCTCTTGGAGAAAAACATGTCAGGTGTTTGTCCGGAGGAGGCAGAGCAGCTGACCAGGTTTTCTCTGCTGCTGTACAGAAACAACAACACAATCATTGGAAGACTAAAAATCCACATGGACGTTCTGAACAGTGGAATTATGATCATGTGATCACATTGTGTTATCAATTTACTAAATCCTGTTGTAACTGAATGATTTCATGCATGTGGAGGTCTCATGTAACACTTGTTCCAGTTTCCAGTTGTTATTATTATATTACTAATCCTCGTCAAAATGTAAAAATCTAAATAAAAATGTTATATTGTATTTTTTTAATATGATATTTTTGGGCTTCTGAGCCTCTGTATAAAGTGGCAGCTGAAGAGTGACAGGAAGGTGTGGAGTGGTCAGAATGGAGCCCCGTGCTGCTGCTGAGCATCTGTACATGCTGCGGCCCTGAACAGCAACATTTGAATAGACTTGAGTGTTTGCTGCCTTCTATTGAATCAAATGTGACGCTGCAACTTTTACTCTCCTGTTTCATCTCATCTCATATTTTCTGTTGAACTCTTTCATCGTATTAAAATGTCTTTCATTCTGCCTTGTTTACGTTCCATGTAAAACACTTTGAATTGCCTTGTTGTTAAAACGTGTGTTCTCACACCACACAAATACGGGGTGGATGGATACACTGTCGTTTGTAAGTAAATCCAGCACATAACAAATGTGTTACTGACTCCCTCCGAATTTGCTTGGTGACTGCAGGGACAGTAAACCAATCTGCACACTCGCCTTCGTGCACGCACTGTGGAGAGGCTGAGCTGATCATGTCCACTGCACATTTTTAATAGTTACTATGAACACTTTACTGATGAACAGAGAACTGCTGTTAAATGATAAATATTGGTGAATTGACTTTTCCAGTCTCCCGATATGAACAGAGTAAGTGGTGATCAGAGGATGTGCTGGTGTTTGAGACCAACTACCAGGTGACACACACACACACACACACACAAATAAACTGGAGCGTCTGCTAAGATTTTTCTGCCATCGTCTGCAAAAAGGAAGGACTCATTTCACGGAAAACCAGTATCATTTTTAATAATTACACATATTTACAAAGATGTGGTGAAGCAAATGAAGCATACCCAACCAGCATTATGTTAGGAAAAAAAATCATTCATATTTAGATCAAGATTCCTTCTGTTCGATGTTTGAATGGCCCGCACTGTTTCAAGGACTCCCAGCTCATCTGCTGGTCCCTCAAGAAAACCTGGTGTGTGAGCGGATCAACCATGTGACAGAAAACGCACTGAATGGATGGATGGAGTTTGGGAGGAGGAAGCTTCCTGTAATGTTGGAGTGTGTGTGTGTGTTCATTGTGAAGGACTAATCTGTGACCATGGAGCTGCTTCATTATCTCTCCTCTCTCTATCTGTTTCTTTGCTGCCTCTAAAGGCCCTACAGCTAATTGAGACCCTTTGACTCAGGATCAGCTAATTAATCCTATTATGTGGATATCAAGTTAACACGGGTCAGATTTCATCAAATAAATCTCATTTCAGAGACAAGGACTTCTTTCCGTCGCTGACTTTAATCCGTGCTCGTGGTTCACAGACGTGTTGTGCATGTGTTTGATTTCATCAGCGGGCTCCTAAACGGGGTTACAGATTGTTACTTGCTGCGTAGAAAGGTGGCAGTGTATGAAGTTAAACTCAGGTGAACTAGAAACTTTTAGGGTATAAATAAATTCATGGCTTCTTATTGTTTTTGTGCACACTCTGCACCAGCGGTTGGGGAAATGAAAATGATGATTCGGAAACTCTTTGATGGATCAGAACAGTGCAGAAATGAGCTAACAGCTTGGCAAGCCGAGCCTCCAAAAACCACTGATGTTAGAGAGCTGACCACCGTGTGCTGGGCTGGCTTTACACTGAGCAACTGTTGCACTGTCAGCTGCAAGTGCAGGTTACGCACTCGCCCAGAACATGGCTGAGTGTTCATGAATCTGTTCAGTACTGATGAATATGATACTTGTTAGAGTTTTACTACCCAAACAGCATAATAAAAAAACATGATTTAATAAAACTGCTCAATGTTTCAGAGTTAGAAAAGTTTGTAAAAATCTAAATGAAATGCATCAAAACATATGTGACAAAAAACGAGGAAGAATCAGATCAAGTGTTTGATGCCAACTTTTGATATTTGATGTTTCAGTCGGTGCTGAGCTTTGTTAACTCGCCCTGTTGTCCTGATAATAAAGGGGGCAGACCTGGTCCAAATACTGACAACAGATGCACACGTGGTTCTGTTCATACTACACTGGGTGCTCACATGTTTCTTAGTGTGTACAGCCCAAAATGTATGACAGTGTGGACTGCACAGGCCAAGAAACATGAGCACACGTCTGCAAAGACGCAGAACAGGTATGAAATTGATGTCACGTGGCTAGTAAGGATGCAGAGAGGATAATTTGGCAGTGTTGTTGTTTTACCTGGCTAGTTCAATACATCTGATGAAGTGTGAAATCTGTTTTTAAATCCAGGCAGACCTGAGTCAACAGCAAAACACTTGGCGTGAGATCCCAATTCATCTCGGGCGTGATGATCTGCCGTCCACGCGTTGTGAGAGGCGTCTACGCGGCACACTTGAAGCTGAATGAAGTATTCAGGCGGACGGGTCAACCAGAAAACAAACAAATGTTTGAAGCACCAGTGTTTGAGTAAGTGGAGGAGCATTGCATTACTCTGTGCTACACTAATGAAAGGAAACATGAGTGAAGCGAAAGTTGTCGGTTTGGAAGGAATCCTGCGTGTAATATGATGACCCTGACATGAAGCTGTAATTAACATGTCCTCCGCCTGAAGAAGAGACAGGAGAGGTTTCAGATTTGACATCTTTTGCTTTCTGGATGCTAAATGCTGTGCGGTCCTTCATTTTCAGCAGTTCTCTGACAGAATGCTGTCTGTCCTTGTACTCTGCAGTCACTAGTACAAATTTGTTGACACTGTGTCTCTGTGCTCCTGACGGTACAACCGGCCCACCCACTCAGAGGCTTCTGATGGATCCCTGAAGACCTTCTCTTAAGAAACATTAACAATACAACTGAACATCATTTGACCATGATTTGTGAAGACACAAACATTATTTGTGTGGTTTAGTTTGGATTCTCCTTTGAACCAAAAGAACGGTCTCGCTCGGAGCTGCAGTCGCAGCGTGTAAAGCCAGCCTCAGCACCGAGATGGAAACGACACGAGCCCAAAATGGAAATGGAGACACGTTTCCACAAGACAGCACAACCAACCGGTCACATGATCTTTTCGACCGGCTGCAGATGGTCACGCAGTGGCAGCTGGTGTGGAAGAATCTGAGCTCGCCAGCAAGCCTGTACACACTGTGGAGGCAGGATCCGATGATCTGCTTTGTTTTTCAGCCGAAGTCCTGATAGAACGTGTTCCTAAAGCTGCCAGACTGAGTGGCAGCAAGTGTACTATGGCCTTAACACACCTTTATGCTTTGTTTCATTGCAAATATAGGACTGCTGCATCACACTGCAGACATTTCTGAATGATAGTTTGGCAAAACTCTGGAAAGCAGGACACAATCATCACTATTAAATATCTGTACACCGAGTTTTACCCCTCTTATGGCCACCAGTCATCAGTTCTGATGTTGACTTGGATGCTACTTGTGAATCTACAGAGCAGTCATAAATACTCAGTTCTACGCTGATTCTCTGGATTGATTCATTAAAAATAAAAAGATTCAGAGCCGCCGTGCTCCAAAAATATTGACTCCCCTAAAAATTTGAATGGTTCGGACCAACACTGGCAGAGTCTAGCCATGTTTTCGATTGGTCATGATGGGTGAAGAAATGCTCAATCAGAGACATGGTAATTAATACGATCTTTGAGGCACTTCTTAAATAAAAAGTCATCTCCTGGTTCGAGTTTCCCCCTATTGTTCATGAAAATCATAAAAGATAACAAAAAGAAAAGGTTTGTGGTTACAGATGGAAATGTGCCACTTGCATCAATAAAAAGGCATCATCAATTCTGGATTCACTACCTACATTATAATACACACAATAACTTATTTTTTTCCTGTGTCATTGTACATTCTTGTTTCGTGTGAGGCGTTGCCCCCTCCCTACAAGATAGAAAAAAAGAAAGAAAAAAAAAAAGAAAGAAAGAAAAAAGTGCACGTAAAATTTCAAGTTCTTCAGCAGAACTGTCATATTCATCCAGGGATGTGAGATGGGTTGACGTGTTCATGATGGCAGGCACAGAATGAAACAGCTCTCTGTTTAAATTACAAAGCCAGTCGTGCTTCGACACGAGGATGGACATTCTGAGGGGAGAAAGGAATGAAGCCGAAGGAGAGAAAGAAAAGAAAAGAAAAGGGGAAGACAACGTAACGACAGGGAATGTTCTTGAAGTCCAGTGTCTTTGTTTTCCTTGTAGATACCAAGAACGAAGAGTTTGGTACCGCCACAAAACAATCTGAATCATCCAGGAAGGAAACTCTCCCATTCTCCTGTTTGCTTTCCTTGTTGACAGGTCCAGAGGGTGAGTTCATCCTCCCTGTTTGTCCTTTACTCTTCCTCCTCCTCCTCCTCGCCTTTCAGAGTTGGCTTGCGAGTGGTTTTTGGCTGAGACGGCAGCTTGGACAAACAGTAGGTGGGCGAAGGAGGAAGCTGGTCTCTCCTTCATACAGACTCTTCTGTGGATAGCAGCAGGGGGTTGATGTATTCAAATCCCTCAAACTCTGACTGGTCTATTCTCTTGATGACGTCCCTGAGGAGACGGAGACAGAAAGAAGAATTAGAGGTGTTGTTTCCACAGCTAACCTGGGTCAAGTTCAGAACAAAGGCAGGGACACGGTTTGACCGAAAGAACGTCCTCACTCCTTTTGAATCACACAACTGCTCAGCGAGGCACCGATCCAGCTATTTTGGACTTGATACAGCTTCCAACACCTTGACCCAGACGCATGAATTATTGTGATTGTTAGAGTGAGTCTGAAACATTTCTGGGGCCTTATACACTTTTACTACTCAAGTGGACAGTAGAGGAACAACAGGAAGTGACAGGAGACAGAGAGACTGTTCACTGTCATTCTCCTCCTCAAGTTTAATCAGAAATGTATCAAAATAAAACAATAAATAATAAAAAGTGCTGTGGCTGAGTCAGTGACCTGCTGTGATGTGTTCCACAGTGGACGCTACATTTTAAAACACTGAAGAAGAAAGTGTATTTATTATAGATCTGCTACATCTGGCTGTTACCTGATCTGCATAAGCGCCTCATCACATCATCTTTACAGAGAAATGTGTCGAACTCAGTTCATTCCTACAGGATAGCAGGGGTGATATAAATCTGCACAACTTTGGTGAACTTTGTCTCGCAAATATGCAGCAACAGCAGCTTATCCTGAGAACAGAGAGCTGCAGAGCCTGATATGGAGGAAGCTATCGTAGCTCGATTTTGATTTTTGATGTTTTGCAGACACAGATGAGATGGCTCAAATACATATTTTGAATAAACGCTATGAACGTAGTGTCCCGTTAGCGACTGAGCCAGGTAGGAAGTTTGCTAACAGACCATTAGCAAGCATGTTAAGTCAGAGAACTGTATTTTACATTAGTAACTTTCTGTTGAACACAATGGTGTGAACGAAAGCCAGGCGCAGTGAACAGAACATAGAGAGAAAATACAGGAGCTCAAGGAGTTATTGATTAGCAACAGTCTATCCAGCTAGCACTAGAGCATTTTGTCACCAGGTTTAACAAAGACGCATGGATTCATTTCTTTGCATCAAACCTGGATGAGTTCAGCATTGATGCTAATGGTGCATCGATAAAATTGGTATTGACCCTACTTCTAGAGAATCTGACTAGCTCTGTGGCCACGCGCATGTGTGAGACGAAGCTTCTCACTCCGTCCTCAATGAAAAAATACACAATAGAACACATCCTGAAGGCCAACGATGCATTTCCTTTCTCATCAAACTGTCTGAATCACAATCACGTGAAACCTTTGGCAGAAAGTGTGACAGCCACTCGTCAACACAGTGCTTTAAAAACTCCACAGGGCATCTTCAAATTACAAATTTACACAGGAAATATTCATGCCAACTAACATCATCAGTGTCAGTGTAGATGACAGATCAGGAATTCATACTATGTTCAGTATGCTGACAAAGAACGGCTGTCAGACATCAAGTCACTGGGGGGAGAGTATGACAAGAGGAAGAGGAAGAAGAAAAAGATGGATAACAATGAGAGGTGGTCTGCTTCAACGAAAGAGACTGAAACCAGGTTAGAGTGCAGTAAGAGACACCGCCTTGTGTGTGTGTGTGTTTTATTTTACTGTGCTTTTAATCCTTTAAAATGTTTATCAGCTTCAATCCTTTAGTGTGTGTGTTACCAGCCACAGACTGAATGTTTGGATTGTGTTTTTAGTGTTTAGATCATACAGCTGTTAGTTCACCTGCTCACTTCCATTTTTTAGTAACCATAAGATTGATGTGGTTATTAAAAATACATGTAATAAGAAAAGGTGTTGCTCCTGTTCTGGAAACAATTGTGCATCATTTGGAAGCCACCTGATGGGCTGATGTTCATTCTTAGTTTCTCTCTGAATAAATCCCTCAAAAACCCTGTAAAATAGGAACCCTGAGTACATGATGTCAAGTGAGACAGAAAGTACAGGGTGTAGACTAATCAGTGGAGGAACTCGAGCTGCCTCTTTGTTTCCTGAGTGTGCTGCTTCCATTAACAAAGGCATAATCACAGGTAAATGGAGCGGAACCCCATAACTAGTGGGCTCAGAGTGGCTGGGTAAAAATAAATGTACTCCCTTAGCAACGCTGCTGGCTTCTTCTCCTGCAGCAACAGGCTGTTTACTCATCCCTGTGTGTGTGTGTGTGTGTGTTTGTGTGTGTGTATGTATGTGTGTGTGTGTGTGTGTGTGTGCATGCGTGTGTGTATCGATAGTGGAATGAGGAATTGAAGCCCAAAAAGGAGGCCTCTCACTGGGAAAGGCTGAGAGGCTTTCCCCCTTCAGACACTAAGCAGAGGGCTTTGAAGTTAAAACAATAGGTGCGTTCACTGGACCTCCCCCGGCGTACCAGGTGGGTGGGGGTCTTACTTTAGGGGCCACCGGCACTGTAGAACAGGTTAGGGATCCCACCCACATAGAGCGCAAGGACAACTGAATGAAATGCTACAGTGTCTTTGTTTCAGTGTGCCGACTAGAATACTGATGAAGCAAATATTTTTCCTCCATCTGATCTCAAGTGAAGTACTCTCACTGTAGGAGGAGGTCAACACCAATACAACAATTAGATTTAGAAAATGGTGTTTTTCTGTTTTTGGAGTTTCAGAGAGAACAGAGAGGCAGAGAGAGAGAGCACAGAGAGGGACACAACAGAGGAGGGAGAAGGTTTGGGAGGTGACCAAAACAAACAGTGTGTTCAACCAACGTAAATGTTGCCCTTTTTTCCAGGCCTGGATGACTTGAAAGCATTACCAGATGCAGAGTGGAGGAAAGAACGAGGAAGGGACGGAGGAGGAGGAGAAGGAGGAGGAGGAGGGAGTGAAGAGGGAGAGACAAAACACTCGTATGGCAGAAAGCATGAGGACGTCTGTCTGTTTTTCTCACTGACATTTTCTGCCAATATTAAACGAAGAAATCAACTCTGAACCCTTCAACAGCTACAAGATTGGTAATCTAATCATATAAAATATCGATGATACAGGGTACCTGGTGGTGTGACTAACAGCTGGAGTTTTGAGCTTTATTTGACAGAGACAGAGAGACAGGAATGCAGGGAGAGAGAGATGGGGAATGACATGTGGGAACGAGCCACAGATTCAAATCCTGGGCCGCGGCGGCAAGGACTGAGCCTTTGTACATGG
Source organism: Protonibea diacanthus (assembly GCA_028641955.1). NCBI lineage: Eukaryota > Metazoa > Chordata > Actinopteri > Sciaenidae > Protonibea > Protonibea diacanthus. The sequence goes on from CM053984.1 coordinate 25,021,315, forward strand.
AGCGGCTGCTCTACCAACCGAGCTAAATGATACTCCCAACAGCTAGAGTTTTGATTAGTTGACATTTGTTCAGACAGAATGTGACATAAATCTTTAACTGACGTTCGATCCCTGGCTCCTCCAGTCTGCATGTTGAAGTGTCCTTGGGCAAAATACTGAACCTTCCTGAAGGCTGCAAAGGATCCGTATGAATGGTTAGCTCGTCAGACTGATGAGCAGTTAGCACCTTGCATGGCAGCCAATGCCATCAGTGTATGAATGTGTGTGAATGGGTGAATGGCACTATACAGCATAGTGTTGTTACAGTCCATTATTCACCAAATATGCATCTGTGTGAGGTGAAAGTGTTTCATTCATTTATGTACAGACAAACTCAAAAAGTTGAGTGTCCTGAAAGAAAATAACACAAAGCAGCTGAGTTTATGCAGCGAGAAGAAGGTGAAGGTGCAGTGACAAGGTGCATTCCAAACCATATGATGAATAGAAAAAAGAAGAGGTTTGTGTCAGTCTATGCATGTACAGTGAAAAAGATGAACAGGCAGCAGACTGCTACATTTAACATATATCCAGTGTAGTGTCACTCTTTAGTTGTAAGGGAATGAATAATATGCATCAAGATGAAGAGGACCAGCTAAACATTCTGTGTCTGAGCTGCAGGCTGTAATTTATGAGAAAGAAAGAAATCAGAAGAAGAAGGAATAAAGTGAAGTAATGAATTAATTGCCCTGTTGTCCAAAATCCAGCATGGATGGAACGATGATGAGCAACAGGTTCAGTAGACAGACTACAGCAGCATTGTGTTCAAGTCCCTGAAAACAACCACCAAGGACCAAGAAGACAGAAGAAGAAAGTATGCCACTCGGGGTGCTGGCTGAGGCTGCCATTTTCTAAGACCGAGAGCTGGCATAGAAAAACTAAAGCCTCTCTCCCCCCTCCTCCCCTCACCATGCTGGCAAGGGCCCCCAGCAATTCTGGCTTTTAATGTCGCAATGTAAATCTCTAACATGGAGGGTTTACTCTTCTCTCTCCCTACACGGCTCTCACTTCTCTTTCTTCTCGTGCCAAGGCCATCACGAGTGGGAGAGAAGGGGAGACTAGAGAGCTTTTTGCATCACCCCCTCCTAGCGAGAGTGGGCGACATCAGCCCCTCTCCTTGGTAACAGAGGGAAGAGAAAGGGGTGGGGAGATAAAGTGCGAGACGCGGGGAGGAGGCGTGCGTCTCCTTTTGATGTGCTCTGGTGTTTGATGCCAGGTTGATATCTCCACCACTGAACTGGCAGTGTGCTCTCCACCCTGCTCCGCCACTCATCTCCCCCTCCCCTCCCTATACCGCCCAAACCTCTTCCACAATTGCCTCCTGAAAATCCTGTCAAAAATGAATTCAGAGCTGGCTCACTGCCCCTGTGCTTATGCTTAGAACCTTAATGAGCAGCAACAGCAGAGGTGTACAGCACCTTCTAACTGCGGGAGAGCCATGGTACCTACCCAAAGACATCTGTCATCGGTGCAGAGCATGATGGGAATGTAATATAGACCCAATTAACACAGGGAGCCGCCTGTTGTTCCGTGCAGAGAAAAGTCATGATGGTGCCTGTGTCATTCTCCACCTCACCGAGAGACTAAGTATGGTGCAGTCAAGTACCTCGCTGAACCGGTAATGACTATACTTCTACTAATCACTGACAGCTTGAATGGCACCAGCCAAAAATAATAAAGGTTTAGATGATAAACAGACATGTAACAATAACAACCATCACAATACCACCACCATCTGTAAACATACCTGTCTCATTAATGCATGTTACTAACTAAACTTCTTCCCTGGAGTTTCTGTGCTCTCTCGTCCAGCAGGTTCTCGTGGATCGTGGCTACTGCTGATGTCCACTACATATATTATTACTGTCATTATTGTTACCATATCTCCATTATAGTTTATAGTTAGTTAATGATTTGCTACTGCTGTGCATCTGTGTCTCTCTATCTCTATCACAGGTTCCACTGCTACTGTAATCATTCTATCATTTATTGTAATTGTACAATATGTTTGTGTTGATTTGTTCTGTGCGCGTGACATCTATTGCCCGTCTGTCCGTCCTGGGAGAGGGATCCCTCCTCTGTGGCTCTTCCTGAGGTTTCTTCCACATTTTTTGTGGGCAAGTTTTTCCTCACTCGAACCGAGAGTCTAAGGACAGAGGGTGTCACTCACTGTACAGATTGTAAAGCCCTCTGAGGCAAAATGTGTTTTGTGACTTTGGGCTATACAAATAAAATTTGATTTGATTTGATTTGATTTCAACAACATGACCCATGTTTGTCCCACAGCAGCGCTATCTTAGTGTTACCTAGTGTTGTGTGCTGCCTGGTTCTTAAACCTTCAGAATACTTGAAACTTCTCAAGAAACCTCTCTTCAAAAAGGGGGTCCAACAATTTTTTTACCTTCCAAAACAGTAAGCCAACATACAGAAGCATACTGCTGCCACACCGGATAAACATATCATCATATCAGTATCATGTTCTAATGTGATAATTTATTCTTTTAACGTTTTCATGTTGTAAGTCTTGTTAGAATGAGGAAAGGTGTGCTGAGAGCAGATAAACTGAGAAATATGGCTCATTTACATGATGAAGATCTTTCACGCTGTGGTCGAGACACGGTGAGATTCTGTTGTTACTGAGCACAGTGGATGATACTGTGATAAGTACGCGTACATTAAGAAGGATTTTAGGCCCCTTGTCTTCTCTGAAGGATGACTGTGACCTTCATGTGTGTTCAACTAAAATGCACATCCGTCAGACCATTTGTGCTCTTTTCCTTTTTTCTTGGTACTTTCCTGCTACGAGTCAGGAGAAGCACAAGAAGCATCCGAGCCCATCTATCCATTAGTAAATGGACTTTTTCTGGTCTATGTACCACTCAGAGTACTTTTAAAATACTTGTCACATTCATACACTGATGGCAGAGGCTGCCATGCAAGGTACCAACCGATCTAGAGTGCTCACAATGATACTGAGCTCACCCATACACACACATATAGCACAGCCATTGAGAGAAATTTGGGCTTCAGTATCTTGAGTGGAACCAGGAATTGAACCAACGACCCTTTGAATGCCTTTGCTTTCTCTATAGAAGAGGACATTGAACCAACAACCCTTCAATTACTAGATGACCCGCTCCACACATATTTTTGTTTTTAATACATGTTCTATTGTCATTGATGAGAATGTTAATAAGAGTCCATTTTTTAAGAGGCAGAGGTGCACGGTGTATTTCATTTTCAACTGAGCTTCTGCTTTTGAGCGGTGTAGTTGTTGAGAAATGGTTTGCTAAGTCCAATAAAAGCTTTGCAGGAAAAATATAAATGTTGGAGCCTGAAAAATCAATCCAGCATGGATTCAAATGAAAATGTTGTCTAAGCCCGGTAATATCTATTGGCATGGCCTGCCAAAGCCTTATGGAATCCATTTTGTGACAGCACAGAGGAAAACAGGCCGTGCTTGTGTTTTCGTGCTGTGGCTGCAGACAGTCTGCAGCAGCGGAGCCTGCACTGTGTCTGTTGTTGTGCCAGATCTCTGCAGCCTTTTTTCTCCAAAGCTAAATCTTAAACAAGGGCTTCTGTCAGATCCTGAAGGCTACATGTTTGCATTAATCAAAACAATGTCCCTGATGGATAAAGACATCAATGTTTGGAACTCGCAGAGGGGGATGTTTTTCTTTATTGGATGCAGAGGTCTTCTGGGAAGATGGCACAGCACTCACTGTTTGTGTGAAAATACATGTAAAATCACAGAGTTCTTTTTCAACCTCTGTTTGACCGTGACAGGTTCTACTCATCACATGGGCTATTTTCTTTGGCTGCACAAGACAAATCTGAATATGAAGTCCAACTTATTACTTTTCTGCTGCCATTTTTTCCTTAGATTGTTTCTTTTCAGTTGTTGCTGTACATCTTTAGTACTGAGTGATGATGTCAGTACTGTAATATGACTGGTGCACTGGACTGCTTCATCGTCAGCAGCCCCGGCAATTTAATTTACACTACACTGTATTTTGACAATCCTGGGGGCTGACATTGTTGCTGACTGTTTAGCCCATCATTAGCACTTAGCACTCAATGTGACCCTGTGATTTGAATCAGTGTGTAACAGAGAGCTGAGGTCACAATGATCATTCCATGGCTGTGAGGTGAAGCCAATGAGAAAGTGCCAAAAAACTGCAGTTCCTCAAACGTCCACTCGAGGCAGGTTACATTACTAGTCAGTCTCCATAAGTCCCCATGTTCAAATGTCCAACTTCACAGCAGAGATAAACATGTTTACAGCCTGGTACAAAAAACAGTTTTGGTCTCTATAGCTAATCCCTGTTGATGACAACTGTACTGAGGGTGAATTTATATACAACTCACCTGTTCAAATGATATTAAGGCTTAAAGTTATGCAGAATTAAGAGCGTGGATGCTTTGATGTATAGGTGGGTGCTGTTACAGATGGCTTATTAGAGCACCCAGGCAACATTCAGCCTGCCTTAGGTCCGCTGATGATCCACGTCTTTGATGATTGTTAGATTAGCCGGAAGGCGTTAAACATGTACAGCCAACATGGCAGCAGCCAGCACCACAGATTCTGAGCTTCAAAATGACTCTTCAGAAACCTGTGGGGCAACACTAGCAATCCCTGCCTCCTTTTTACACCACGAGATGAACACAGCACAGTGTGCAGGAGCTGCAGATAACTCAGAAAAGTAACATCTAGTGGAAATCAGTGCTCACATTAGTAAGCTGTGCTACCTAGCCGCAACTTTCTGAGTGACATATCAATTCAACAGCGTGACACTTCTCCAAAATATTGATATATATTATTATATCTTCACTTATAAATGGTTGATGAAGATGGTTAAAAACACCTTTCATCAGGACTGTTCTCTGGTCAGTAGCCACAGAGGTTAACAGTGTGTCTCCTAACAATGGTGGTTTTCAGGTGACACTTTGCTGATGTCACACCACTGAGAGGCTCAAGGCTTCGAGAATAGAAAAATAATAAGAAAAAAAAACCCTAAAACTAAAAACAAGTTTTAGTAGCAGTATAGGTAGCGGTAGTATTATTAAATTATAATATTATTATGAATAATATAATAATTATGTATAAATTATATTATTAAAGTTTAGTTTAAAGGGCTGTGAACGTGTATGGTTGATTGTGTTTTTCTATTTTCAGGTAGTTATTAATTTGACTTTCTAAGTGAGCGCTGTCAAATGTTTATTTCAGCACGTCAGGTCTCTGCAGACAGATCTTCATACAGAAGTGTGTGAAAGAGAAAGAGCTCTGAATTATTCACACGACGTTGACTTTAATGATGGCACTGATGTGAGTGGAGGAAGCAGTACTTACTCATCATCTGGTGTTAGCTGCACTGGTTCATTAGTAAACTGCGTGTCAAAGTTCTCGAGGCCGTAGTCATCAGAGATTTGAGGTTTGAAGGGCGGCGTCACCTCTTTTTTCTCCAGCTGAGGAAAAACAAACACATAAAAATGTATAATGACTGTTTTTACTCAATAATGGAGTAGAGAAAACAAAGGTTCACAGGCACGTCATCCAGCCCAGTGGCTCTCAAACTCTGTGGGGTCCTAGAGCCACAGTGGAAGAACATGGAGGGAAACAAGTTTAACAAACATCATTTATGTAATAAACACACAGACCTTTATTTCACTTAAAACAACCTTGGATCCTTTTTTATTAGTTGCACCACTGATGTAGCCTTACTACATACTAACTATACTTTCAAATGAAAGGAGCATGTATGTCTGTCTTTTAATTTTCTTGACAAGGACCCAAAGCAAAGGCCAGGTATCAGGCTGAGTGTTCACTAAGCTGTTGACAGCCAACTGTCGATCGGAGCTATGCTGAGATTTATTTAGTCAGACGCTGCTGTACTGTATGACTGTACTCCACCACCTCCAACTCAAGCTAGCTATCATCAGTAACTGTACCAGTATGGCAAGCTGTTTGACTATCTGGATTTAACATAACTGATATGAAAACACTGTGATTAGTCAGAATTATTCAAGATATCTGGGCATAATATGGACCTTAGCCTTCAAAGTGAAGTTACTAGAATAGATAGTAGGCTAGCCATGCATGCTAATGTTCTGAGTAGACAGTCACAGTTTATTCTGCTCCTCACACGTTTGTGCTTGTGTTTTTGCCGTCCTCCAAACTCTTTGTGTACTGTGCCAAGTATCAGTGTCACTGCAGCCTGTTGAGAAATCCAAAGTTTGACAGGCCTGCTCTGCCTAGTTATGACTGCTAAGCTGTGATCGGACCACACTGTTCATGCTATGATTTTTAGCTCGGGTAGAGCTCAATTGTTGTCCAACAGCTATTAAAAACACATCAGTGAGCTGCAGTGTTGCATAGGGTGACCTGTGACTTGACACACACTGACACAAATAGTCACTAGAGCCCCAAATGTGGACTGAAAACCATCCAACAAATTCAGTATTTACTCCTTACTACTATTTTTTTTTTTTAAAGATTATTTTTTTGGCCTTTCCAAGCTTTTATTGAAAGAGACAGCTGAAGAGTGACAGGAAATGTGGGGAGAGAGAGATGGGGAATGACACGCAGGAAAGGGCCACAGGTCGGGACTTGAAAACGGGCCAGCCACAGCGAGCCTTGGGGGCGGCCACTCTATCGACTGAGATATATATATATATATATAGACACACACACACACACAGAACAGACATGTTAAACATCAGATGGCGATCAGATGTTTAAACACTGTGGCTCTGTTCCATATGGTCAGATCTGCTACAGTGAAAGATGGACACCTTGTTGCTACATTTCTCTGTGGCAATGAAGATAAAAACAGTGAGAGAAAAACAACTGAATGGAGAAGGTTGAGGCAGCAGAGTAATTGTGCCTGAGTGATTCAGCCAGCAGAGTTTTTGTCTGGTTTGTTTCCATGGTTTCACATTGGTCCCTCATCCTGTTAAAATGTGCTCTGAGGACATTTTCTGAGAACACAGTGAAGTCAGGCGGGCACAGAAAGAGCACAGGTACACAGATTTACTCTTCATGTTGTTGTTTTTTTTGTCGTTTCCTCAATTTAAGAACATGGTGCTTTTAAAAAACCTGCTCAGAGGAGGAAGCTTAAAATAAAGGTCATCATGGATTTTAAAGGCTGATCAGAAAATAAATTAAAGCCATTCATGCAGACAGTCTCCTCCAGAACCTGGAAATACATTACAATACAATAATACAATACATTACACCAATACATTCTTGACTGTAGTGATCTGTAGTTCTGTATAATAACAGAATAACAGGACAATAATGAAGATCTGTGATACAGATTTTTTGGTAAGTAAATCTATAATAAATAATAATGATAATGAAGATCAGACCAAACAATTATTTTCCAGTTAATAACAAGGTCACAATGTCTTGTAATAACATTGTAAAAATGTGGTCATCATGTGTTCACAGAACTCATCAGTACTTCTCCAATTTTCCATTTTTTGATGTTTAGGTGTTTCAAAATAAAAGCATACCATGAAACTGAAGGATAGTTTCCTTTGAGCCGCTGCTGTCTGAATGTGACACATCTACGCAGTGGAAATGGACATTGTACTGCACATATGAAGACACTGATGGAAGGACCCCACTGAGTACATCTCTGTTACATTACAGCCACAGCGCTGTTTGAGTCCGTTCTCCATGCGACTTAAAAACTCCACCAGGAGTCAGCGTTTTCTACAATACGTAAATAAGCTAAGTATTTAAATAGTTTCTCTTTTGGTTTTTACGATTAGGAGTTAGGAAACTTTTATTTTGAAAATCAACTGGATTCTCTATGTTGTTTCTGCATCTGACTTCTGGCTAGCTTGATCTGCTCTGTGCAGCTGCTGGCGGTGTTTGTCAAAAATAGAACAGCTGTGTATTCTCAGCAGAGCGGAGTGGAAAGATGCTGGGATGCTCCTGAAACAGACCACGGCATCTTCAGTGGGGCTACAAACATTGACGAGAACGGCCCCAATCAGCTCCAGAGGCCGCACTGCACACGAAACATAGCGTAATCCAGCTGTGAGGAAGTGTTCAAACAGGAGATCAGAAAACAGAGAGAATAAAGACTCTGTGCAATATTTAAAAATCTAAAAGCAGAAGCAGCATAACGTACAAAGAGTCTGACTGTGACACCAGAAACATCCAAACCTCTAAGTGAAATGAGGTCCGGTCACATCACCACACCCCACAAACGCTGACTCAAGTGACATCACTTGAGGAAACATACAGTCAGGTCCATAAATATTGGGACATCGACACAACTCTAATCTTTTTGGCTCTATACACCACCACAATGGATTTGAAATAAAATGAACAAGATGTGCTTTAACTGCAGACTTTCAGCTTTAATTAGAAGGTATTTACCTCCAAATCAGGTGAACGGTGTATGAATTACAACAGTTTGTATATGTGCCTCTCACTTTTTAAGGGAGCAAAAGTAATGGGACATTTGGCTGCTCAGCTGTTCTATGGCCAGGTGTGTGTTATTGCCTCATTATTCCAATTACAAGGAGCAGATAAAAGGTCTAGAGTTCATTTCAAGTGTGCTATTTGCATTTGGAATCTATTGCTGTCAACTCTCAATATGAGATCCAAAGAGCTGTCACTATCAGTGAAGCAAGCCATCATTAGGCTGAAAAATCCAAACAAACCCAGAGAGATAGCAAAAACATTAGGTGTGGCCAAATCAACTGTTTGGAACATTCTTAAAAAGAACGAACGCACCGGTGAGCTCAGCAACACCAAAAGACCCGGAAGACCACGGAAAACAACTGCGGTGGATGACCGAAGAATTCTTTCCCTGGTAAAGAAAACACCCTTCAGCAGCAGTTGGCCAGATCAAGAACACTCTCCAGGAGGTAGGTGTATGTGTGTCAAAGTCAACAGTCAAGGGAAGACTTCACCAGAGTGAATACAGAGGGTTCACCACAACATGTAAACCATTGGTGAGCCTCAAAAACAGGAAGGCCAGATTAGAGTTTGCCAAACAACATCTAAAAAAGCCTTCACAGTTCTGGAGCAACATGCTATGGACAGATGAGACAAAGATCAACTTGTACTGGAGTGATGGGAAGAGAGGAGTATGGAGAGGGAAAGGAACTGCTCATGATCCAAAGCATACCACCTCATCAGTGAAGCATGATGGTGGTGGTGTCATGGCGTGTGGCTGCCAATGGAACTGGTTCCCTTGTATTTATTGATGATGTGACTGCTGACTAACGCAGCAGGATGAATTCTGAAGTGTTATCTGCTGCAATATTATCTGCTCATATTCAGCCAAATGCTTCAGAACTCATTGGACGGCACTTCACAGTGCAGATGGACAATGACCTGAAGCATACTGCGAAAGCAAGTTTTTTAAGGCAAAGAAGTGGAATGTTATGTAATGGCCAAGTCAATCACCTGACCTGAATCCTATTGAGCATGCATTTCACTTGCTGAAAATCTGCAGTTAAAGGACATCTTGTTTGTTTTATTTCAGATCCATTGTGGTGGTGTATAGAGCCAAAAAGATTAGAATTGTGTTGATGTCCCAGTATTTATGGACCTGACTGTAGCTCCCTCTGCAGATACTAAAGGCTTCATACAACAACACCTGGAAACACACAGTGATGTGTAAACCTGATGGAATCTCCTTTAACCTCCTGTGCTTTGTCCAAACGTTAACCACACTGATGTCAGGTCAGAAAATCACTTCTGGAATACTCCAACAGCAGTTTGTTGTGTCTGTATAAATTCTGTTGAGGAATCTATTAAACACTATTAAACCAACTTGCCTTCCAGTTCCACTTGTTTGTCGCTTGTTTCCTGAGTGTGTTTGGTTGCTAGTCCCAGTTCTCCTGCTGGTTTCTGCAGCACTTTCTGTGCTTCATTAGTGTTATTAGTTCAAAAGCGCTTGTGAGAACAGCTTCAAACAAACAACACAGAACAACTCACTTTCTATCTTCCCATCGCCACCTCTCCATCACACTGGCCTACCTTCCCCCAATCTCTGTTTCTCTCTTTGCTAATTTCTTTTTCAGCGCCTACCTACACTCCTCTGTCAGCTTCACCCCCTCACTTTTTCCTCTCTGTTTGTCTCTGTCTTACTCATTGTCAATTCTTTCATCTTTTCACATCCCTCTGCTCTCTCCTCCTACTTTCCCCAGTCTCTCTGATGTGTTATTGGGCAGGAACGAGCACAGCACCTTTACACACACACACACACACACACACTCACGTGCCCCTCATCTGCCCCTGAGGCCAGAGGGGCACATGAAAGAGTAACCGAGCGCCCGGGCTATACAAGGCGATCCACGAGTTCTCAGATCACAGGAGCTGTCAGAATGTGCAAGTGTGTGTGTGTGTATGTGCATGCGTGTGTGTGTGTGTGTGTGCACGTGTAAATTCCAGTGGCATCAATGCCATGCAGTTGGATGATGTGACAATAAGCCTGATCTGAGGTGGTCATTAATGTGACTGGAGGCTGACTAAAGTCAACAGATGTGAAGCCATGCATCACGTGCGCGCGCACACACACACACACACACCTACAGACACAAATTAGGAAAATAACTTTTAAAAATAACTATTTTGCTGATTCGCCGTCTTTCTCAATACCAGCACTCCTTCTTCTCATTCACTGTCCATGTCACTCGATCACTGCTCTCTCTGTCTCTCTCTCCCTCTCTCTCAGGAGCTAAAAGGCAGTACCCCCGTTCAGATGAAAGGTCTGAATCGGGCCTTACACTGCATCACTTGATCGCACACCTGAGTGGAGCTTTAACTCACTCCGTCACCGCACACAGCGGTGTAGAGGGAGATTAACATCACAGAGGTGAAGTGGCTTTAGGTTTGGTTTGAATTTTGGAAGTGAAACATCTTTCAGTGCTTTCAAATGTTTCTTGTACAGATCTGCTGTCAGATACAAAGAAACATGCTAACATCAGACAGACAGGTATCACCTCATGACCAAATAGTGCCTGAGACAGTGGGAGGTGAATCCACTGAGGTTTCTGGTTGCCCTGTGATCTTTCAACTTTCAACATTTTAAAACAGTGAATTCAGCAAATGCCACAATTGTATCACTCTCACACTCTTAGAGTATCTTAAAAATAGTGCAACCCCTCCTGTACCACGACAGCTGCAAATGACCACTAGAAGCCTTTAGCAGACACATACTGTGTGTGTTTTACAGCATATTGAGAACATGTCTGCAGCTCACGGATGATGGATTTGGTAACAGATACTTGGTGGATGTACTTTACTCATTATGCTGTACGCAGCACACTGCCTTAGGTTCATTCTGTGTCTGTATTTCATTTGGAGTGAACAGAAGAAACAGAATCAAGTGCAACCCAAATATTTTATGCCAATTGTCAACAAATGTAGGCATTTAGTGAATCTCGCTCTTGAGAGATGTGTGCTGCTCCGGCAACATCAGATGTGGTGTGTGAGGATGAACCTGAGCGAGCTGCTGTGTCCACACCTGGTGGATATCAGGGCAGTGACTTGAATGGCAGAGGATCATGTTTTTTGTCAGTGAGGATGGAGCTGGAACATGATGCATCCATGTCCAGCAAGTAAATAAAGACAAGTAAAGCACATGTCACTGTAGACCATGTACAGCCAACTGTGGCAGAGGGAGTAAGAAACATTTGAGTTCTGCCAACCACTCTGAAGAGCCAAATGCCAAATTCTTGTCATTACCAAGATATCATTTTAATGATTGTTTAATACTAATAATTTGTTAGTCTGCAGGTGTCAATATGGAGCCAAACAGCAAGTTAAGTAAACTATGTACCAGTTCAAACACCCTCAACATGCAGCACAGCGGATGGATATCTGGTTATCTGCCTAAATTAGATCTCTGTGCCAATGAAAAAGAACTCAGTGTAGTGAAATCCAGTTCTACCCGCTTCCAAATTAAACATTTCTTCTCGACGCTCATCAAGCTGACAGTTCTCTGGCAGTAAAGAACTGTGGATTTGGAAAGGGCATGAAAGAGGACGGCAGGTAAATGATATTCAAATGTGTCATCTCTTCAGAGAGAAAAACTCAGAGCTCCCTCAGGAACTGTCTGATGAATATTAATACGTGGTAACAACAGTAGCGGCGTGCCAGGCCTGTCAGGTCTGGAGACATGTTTCTAGTTTGAGGGCAGAGAGCGTCGCTTCTCCACCTCTCACAGCTTTGTCAACTTGTTTTCCCTCTGCGCTACATGGGAGCTTTGTCACTGGGCTCAGGATTCCTCTCTGCTTTGATATCTTTCCCCAGTTTGCCTTTGGTGTGTACTTCACAGGCACTGTGGCAGCACTCATTAACACACTCTGACAATTGTTTTCCTCCTCTTTTATGCCACTATACTACCTGCCACCCCACCTAATTGTCCCATGAGGGACATGGCAACAACGAGGACAGAGAAATGGCTGTAATTCATCTTGAATTAGCATTTGTAATGTCTGATAAAGTAGCATATTAATGGTTCTTCAGTAACGCGCTTGTTTCTAAACTAGAAACAAGCATAGTAGCCATTTTAAAAACTCTAGAATCAGAATAGTTTGGATCCATTTTTAATATTGATATCTGACAGTAGAATCATAATGACAGAGCTCAGAGATGTCTTATTTGATCATCTAGATTTTGATTTTATTTTTTATATTGTTTCATCATCCCGGGTGGCCCCCTGTGTCTGTCTCTATGTACCTTGTGATTAACTGGCAGCTTGTCCATGGTGTACCCCTCAGAGTCAGCTGGGATAGGCTCCAGCCCGCCCATGCCCCTGATGAGGATGAGCGGTTACAGATAATGGTAGTAAAGTATGTGTCATGGAGTTTAAGGTGTGTTCTCAAGATATAATAAGAACATGCTAAATCTCAAGCTCATACAAGTGTACAACTGTACTAAATGTTTTTGCTTGCCTCAACTCGATGAATATTCTCTGTGATATTTTAAAAAACAAGGCTCTTTGTTCGGCTCCATTTATGTTTCACTAATAAATGCCAAGAGCACCCAAGAGTCAAGAGAAGAAAAATTCACATCACTGACTGAAGTCCAGGAGCCAGACATATAATCAGTGTGTAGAGTTGTAACCTGTCTGATTATTTCGCCCTCTACACGGCGCAGAGGCACATTTATTAACTTCATTTAAATGATTTATGAGTGAATGAATGTTATCATTAGTTTCATTTACATCGGAGCAGTTATTTCTCATTTCTGATGAAGTCTGTTCCAGTATGAGCTCAATAGATCTTGGGTCTTCAACAGGGGGTCTGTGACGCCTTTGGGGTCCTCAAAGTTATTGCAGGGGGGCAGTCAAATTATTGTTTGATTGTTTTCTTAATTAAAATACGTCTGAAAATACACACCAACGTGAATCCAACATATTAACAGATGGATCAGACTATTTATATTAATACTAATTTACACCCATAAATCATTGTCCAGTAATGTGAGCTAGCACTATACATGTTACTGTAGGTCCAGATTAATACAAAGTATGTAGTAAGGGGTCGAGCTTATAGGTTATCGTTAATCATAGTTCAATGGTGATAATGGTGACTGTGATGACAGTCACAGGTGATAAACTAGTGGGTGCTAGAAATGGGCACAGCCATCAGAAATGAGCACATGAAAAAAGTTTATCCGTCAGTCGTGGAGTTAGGGGACACGAAAATATGAGAAAATATTAGGAGAGCTGTCAGGGCCATTAAGCAGCTGCAGCTGACATGAATGATGCGACGTTTTGACGTGAAGTTTGATGCTGAAACATGTCTTTAAAAAAACAAAGCAGCTCGTGACTTTGATGGGAAACTTGCACAAAGACCCCGAGGCAGCTGCTGGAGTGTAAGAAATTTTCCAAACAACTACTGTAAATACTGTTGACTTGCCGAGATATGGATTAAAAACAAAACAAAACATGAAGCACTCAGTAAGCTGGTGAGCCATAATGCACATCACATTGTGTGTTTGTGTGTGTGTGTGTGTGTGTGTGTGTGTGTATGTGTGTGTTTTACACATTTAATCATTCAGACTGAGTCTTTGGTCAAACAAGTGTAACACTCTGCACATGAGTCACACCACGGCCCTGCAGCACTGCTGAAACTGACTGTATGCAGATGTAAAGATCCTTAATATTGCATGGCTTCATGCTTCTTTCATGTCCGTTTCAAATAATTTTGTGCATCAGACCTACGCCAATCACCCAACTGCACCCTCAACACACACATCCAGTGCTGATGTTTCAGTGTGTGTGTGTGTGTGTGTGTGTGTGATTAGGAATTCACTTTTATTTGCCTTGTTGCTCCACAAAGGGGGAGGCACTTCACTGTACATCGCAGCAGTCTACACACAATGTCTATAACTATATCATCCATTTTTTAACACACACGCATGCACGTACAAATACACACACAGGGCTCCACCTCACTCATGTGCCTATTGAGATCATAAATAGGAGGGTGTGTTCTACGTCAGAGCTCTTCATACACACAGCAGACACATACTATGAAGTCTGACAAAGGCATATCAGAATGTACAGTGACAGCTGTGCCCTGTTCTCAGAGCTGATTGGCATTAAAAGTGGGTGTGCAGTATTTATTCTGTCTTTGATGTTGTTACATTAGTTCGGCGCGAGCTGACAGGTTGTAAAGTCAAACCCCAGATCAGCTGTCAGCAGCTGTCTGTCAGGAGTCAACACACATCCCCATTCCCCCAATCATGAAGTGTATTCTGAGCAGAGGATGTGGAGTATCACCTTCCACCTCGTAGTTTAGCTGTTTGAATCATCTTTGATAATATTCTAGACGTTAAAATTCAACCCATCCAGAGTCCCACTGTGACCTCAGTGAGAATACTTCCTACAGTAAATATAATTCATTTAATCTGATTCAATCAGACTAAACAGTGCAGGTTTGAAAACACCCTCAGCTGAGCAAAGGTCATCAATGTAATATCAAATAAAAAAAACAGCAATCCTGCTCAGTGAAATACAGTCTGCTGAAATAATCACTCTCTGCAGAATGATACTCATACATATAGAAATATGAAATATGATCTTTACGATCTTTTGTTTTTTAAAAGTCATCTGATCATCGCTATGATATTTGAATTTAATTATTATTTAATTTGGGGCGGTGTTTATTTCAGTTGATAGAGCAGCCGCTCCATGTACAAAGGCTCAGTCCTTGCTGTAGCTGCCCAGGGTTTGAATCTGACCTGTGGCTCTTTGCTGCATTCATTCCCCATCTCTCTCTCTCCACACATTCCTGTCACTCTTCAGTTGTCTCTGTCTCAATAAAAGCTTGAAAAGCCCAAAAATTAATTAATTATTATTTAATTCAATTGTCGATGAAATACATTCATTTAAAAACAAGTTACTCTGACTCAGATACAGCAGCCTCTCTCTGTTTATAGTCCTGCCCACTATGTCTGATTGGTTAGACACTGCAAGCAACAGCCTATCAACACTAAAGGCTACTTTAGTGTTAGAAGAGTGGAGCTGTCATATTCTTATCATCTAGTTGTTGCTTCTCAAACTGTGGTACACTGTTGGTATGTCAGCTCTCTGAGTGGTATACAGAGGAATCTCTGAAATATAGTTTAAATTGAATTTTAAACAATTTTAATTAAATATATTAATTTAGGAACATTTAATACCATCAGTACTGCAAGAATCCGAATACTTCAAATCATAGTTATGCCGGCAGCACGTAGCGCGCATACGTCCATGATTATTTACAAGCTGAAATGTGATGAGGAGATAGTAAGAGGACGTAAAATTAATTTTTAAAACGTTACAATCATGAAGGAAGAGAATGCATGATCAGGAGAACACATTTTACACTCAAGTAGCTCTGGTTCGTTCAGGATTCAACAGCAGTCAACAATAAAAAATCTTCCTGTTAGGAATAAACCTTCCTTCTGAGTGTCTGTAGCTGAATATGGTCGGCCTCTGTATTTTTATACTGTTGTTGTTTATACTGGTGTTGCATGCAGAGCCGAATATATTCTGACACACTGTTAGACACGGTGCACACGGTTCTGTAACTGAGGACAGGGACTCAAATTTCAATACAAACTCAAGTTTTACTGTTTTGATTTATTTTGTTTGTGTTGGAGTTTGAGTTATTGTCAAGATTTACATTTTTTTTTACAAATGTTTATTGTTTAATATCCTTAATTACTCACAATACATATCAGCCAAGAAAAAAAAACATATCGGTTGACCTACTATTTACGTTCAGTGAACTGAGATAAATGTGTCTGTGAATAATATTTTACCATTCAGGAGCATACAGTGTATGATTTTTCGCATGTAGGTCACTGATTTTCATTGTTTGTTTTTATATGTTGACAATATTGAAATAAATTCCATCCTAGTTTCTTTTTCTTTTTTTTTATTATTATTTTTTGGCCTTTCCAAGCTTTATTGATAGAGACAGCTGAAGAGTGACAGGAAATGTGGGGAGAGAGAGATGGGGAATGACATGCGGGAAAGGGCCACAGGTCGGGACTCGACCCCAGGCCAGCCGCAGCGAGCCTTCGCATATGGGGCAGCCGCTCTATCGACTGAGCTAAGCGCCGCCCCATCCTAGTTTCTTTTTGTTGTTAGTGTATTTTTATTGTGTTTTTGGCTCATAGACTCGTGTTTTAAAGGTTGTTGTGTGTTGTTTTCTGGGTCTTCTCCTTGTCAGCCATGAATAATGTATATATTGAAAGATTAAATGTTGACTACACTGAAATGACTTTGATAAACAATGATTTCATGAATCATATCACTATATTATTTGTTTTCCCCTCCTCAGTCAGCCAGTTCTTACCTGGTCCCAGTCTATACTGCGGAAAAATGTGTGTGACTTGATATCTGTGAAGCCCGTCTGGACCTGGCAACCGAGCCGCTCCTTAGGATCCTGTTGGAACAAAGACTGCTGGTCAGGCACGTAAACAGAAGAAACAGTATTTCAAAACAATGTGAGATTATTTTCTATTATTTAACATATAGAGGTGGTTACTGTCGGGCTGATTCTACTTTATGTGGACTGTAATAAAGTCCATGGGGGTCTGTGCCAAAAGATAGTACCCCTCTTATTAAATTTCAGATGTTAGACAGCTCCTGAGAGAATGAAGCAACTGCCACGTGGACAATTAGTAGCACCATTTCATCATGCGAGGATGTGTTTGTGTACTCCTCTAACTGCTTGGCGTGGGCTGTGGTCTTTTCATCACAACAATTATGGTGATATCTCACAGAGTCAATGTGAAAAGCTACAAGGCTGTTTACATGAACAGAAGCAGCCTTGTGCATCATAGCTGCACTAATGTCACATACGCAATACCTTGATGCAAAAAACATGAAACGAGGAGCTGACATGCATAAACACAGAAAAACACACACCTGTGTTAATGATACACTCCTACATGTAAAAAGATCTGCGTGTATTGAGGGGTCCTTATCTGAATGGAGGGTCTAAGGACAGAGGGTATCTATGCTGTGCTGCTTGTAAAGCACCTTAAAGCAGACCTGTGATTGGTCATACTGAGCTATACATCAAATCTGACTTGACATTTGTTGCGGACTATTTTCCACAGCGGATGAATCCATATTTGGTTCTAGTTAGTATAAAGAATTGAGTTAAAACAAACCTCAGTGTGTGTGTGTGTGTGTGTGTGTGTTACCATATCTCCATTACAGTTTATAGTTAGTTAATGACTTACTACTGCTGTGCATCTGTGTCTCTCTATCTCTATCACAGGTTCCACTGCTACTGTAATCATTCTATCATTCATTGTAATTCATTGTCATTGTAATTGTACAATATGTTTGTGCTGATTTGTTCTGTACACATAACATCTATTGCACGTCTGTCCGTCCTGGGAGAGGGATCCCTCCTCTGTGGCTCTTCCTGAGGTTTCTTCCACCTTTTTTGTGGGCAAGTTTTTCCTCACTCGAACCGAGGGTCTAAGGACAGAGGGTGTCACTCCCTGTACAGATTGTAAAGCCCTCTGAGGCAAAATGTGTTTTGTGACTTTGGGCTATACAAATAAAATTTGATTTGATTTGATTTTAGGTCAGCTTGAGTATGGCATACTACTGTATTCTATTTTCAGGGACATAAACCAACCTTAGGCAGGGCTTATGTAAAACATGTGCTAAAACACTTCAAACCTATTTACAAATCACATTTTTTCTGGTTGGATCCGGTGATCCAATCTGCACATCATCATAGTGGGGTCCTGACCCTTAGGTTGAGAAACTCTTTTTATAGGCTGTATGGCTGAAACATGCAAGAATACAGGCATGGATTCATTGATAGTATATTGTATATTTTATATGCACTGTGCAAATGTTTCATTAAAATTACACTTGATTGTACTGCATTAACGAACACACACTCAGGCAGTCTGAGCCAAATAAAGAGGCTCTCCCTGGCTGTCCATAACACAGCTCAAGTTCTTGGCCATGATCCCACACATGATAATTTGACTGAGCAGGAGTGCACATGGACACACAGAGAGAGGGGGGTGTGTGTGATTGGGAGTGGACTGCTCTCACCTTGTTTAGAAAGCCCTTGAGCACGCTGGCAGCTTTCACCGACAGAGACCTTGGGATGCGAATGGGCTTCTCAAGAATAACTGTTGGCAAAAAGAGAAGAGAGGGAGAGAGAAATAAAGAAAAGGACAATCGTGAGTAGGGTGGAGGATGAGTCACAGTCCAACCTGCCTGTGGGTGACTATGTCGGCTGCGTGGGAGTGAAAGGAAGGGAGGAGATACAGAGGACACTATTCTGTTCTTTCTCTCACTTTTGGTCTACACACAGCCTTGAGACTCCCACAGCTCAACAATGTCATACTAACGAGAATAAAAACACTCCGAGAATATTCTAGAATCCAGTTCAGATGAGCTGGATTGACAGAAATGTAACTGCCTCTCACCGTCAGTCAGCGCCATGCGACCCAGATGAGGATAAGCGGTGACAGAAAATTTGGTGGAGGGATATGAATGTATATGAATGGAAGAAGCTTTCACACATACAGTAATTCTTTTTGAAATGGACCCTTTACATTTGTTTCATCTGTGGCTCATCTTGTTAAAAACATAGCCTCTCACAGTATATCAGGGGAATATGACTTCCTCTGTGGTGCTCTTCATCATTACAGCTGAATAAATATTGGATATCCCAATCACTGGCGTGGTTGTTATTATTATCAGTTCATTTTAGCTGATGACAGATACTTTATGTTTGAAAGCTGAAAGACCTTTAATGACACCATTACACCATCCCAACCTGTTTTTCTATTATGTTTGACTTCTTAAAATTGTTCATGTTTTAACGTGTATATCACTAAATAGCTGGTTCCCCCACTGAATCAAATGCTTGCCAGCTGTCTGTCTGTCTAAATCTCTGTGGCTGGCATGTGGAGCACTGATACCCAAAGCAAGACCTGGCACAGGGTCTTGTTAAGTGACATATGGCTGGGTGGCTCCTATAGTGGAAGGGTTGGTTTCCATTGGCAGGCGTTCATCCAGGAACCTGCTGCTCTACCGGTAAGACCGCCAGGAGGATGGTACTGGTGGCAGATGCAGCCATGGTGCCACGCTATGCTCCTGACAGTCACAGCAGAGACATAATGCGTCACACGAGGCTACTGTAGTATGGAGGAATTTCTGGTATAGAGTGTGTGGGTGGCTGTGTGAGGGAGGGAGGCGGGAGGAGGTAAGAGGGTGTGCTATGTAAGGGTACCATATGGCTTGAGGAAATACAAATTCAAATAGAGGGGTAGATATTATAGAGGTTCTTCAACCCCGTTCTTCACACCTACAGATTGTTTTCTGTAGTCCAAACCACTCTGACAAAAGTTGACTTTGTTTCAGTTTTTTATTTATGTTCTGTAAGTTGGCATTGTAGTATTACTTACAAGTACCTTCCTTATTGACTGAGGCAGGTTTTGCCTTCATTGGATAGCAGAGGCAGACAGGAAAGTGGGCGTCATGACATGCAACAAGGGTCAGCAGCTGAACAACACTACCTCTTCAAAACATACATGTGATGTCACATACAGTATGCTACATCATTCTTCATTACAGGCAGTGGTTCACAAAAGGACTAGCAGCACATTGTTCCTTCACTTAATCCTTGAAATACAAGGATCCTAAAAATGGTGTTCTACAATGGTGGTTAGTCTCTACTTTGGTAAATGGTAAAATTGACTTTTCTGGTCTGACAACCACTCAAAGCGCCATTCACACACTGATGTGAAGCTGAGCTCACCCAGACAGGAGCACTTTGAGGGTCAGTCTTGCCCAAGGACAGTTTGACTCGTGGAGTCGGGAATTAAATCAGTGGCCCTCTAATGACTAGACGACCCTCCCCACCATGTGAACCAAAGCCAACCCTTTGTTAATGAATTAACTTCAGCAGTCAACAATCATGAGTTTACTGTAGCACATAACACTGTTTCAACACAACCAGCCAAACCCAAAGATTTCAGGTCTTCTGTCTTACAGCTACAGGTGCAGAACTCGATGATCTGAAGCTGATCTTGAGGATGTGGGCTGGTTCATAATCAAAGTGGGCTTGATTATCTCACTCTTGTTTTGTATAATGGTCCACAGAGCGACCAACCAGGATTTCTCCTGGTATACCTGATGCAGAGCACAGCAAATATTTGTGTATATATCTGTGCATTTTCAACATTTAATAACTCTTCTTATAGTCAAACAAACTGAAAGTCAGCATAAATAAATTATTCGTCACAGCACAACTGTTTGTTTGCTGTTTGGGCTGTAAAGTATGAGCATGGCTAATAAATACAAACGCACATGACTCCATGATTTTCATGACATTTTCATATCAAGAATTAATTCCAGATTAATCCAGAAAGATCACATCCCTGAGACTCTGTTAATTTTCCCTCCACTCATTTGTTATGCAAGGCTTTGACTGCTGGTCATCAGATTTCAATCCCCATCTCATTATACCATTAAACTCAGAATTTGGAAATAATGATCCAGGAATGGAAAACATGCTCATAAAAGTGTATGTTTTGGAGGATATTTCCTAACATTCTAACTTAAACAGTTACTGTGCAGCCTGACTTGATCAAAGGCAGAGACCTGTGTTTTCAGGTGTCTCTCTGGATATCTGGCATCATCTCAGTACAAATGAAAACGTTACTGGCTGCCAAATGAAGCAAACTAATGGAGAAAACGCTGAACTGTTCCACACATGCACCCTAAATCTCATCTGTGATAGAGGCCATGATGTACTGCCAGATTTTCCACTTCATGAAGGGTGCATGCAGCGGTACATCATTACATGAATTTTCAAGTATTAACCCATTTCATGCTCATACGCATACTCTGACAGCATAATGTCACAATGACTTTTGTGTGTAAGATCTGGTACCAGGTAACAGCCCACTGCTGCACTCCTGTTGTTTCTTAAGACATTAAGAGACACAGCTTGTCTTTTTAGCCTGACCAGCATGAGTTTTTGTGCTCATGCAACACAGTTTAGTCAAGAATTTAGTCAGCTCCAGGGTAGAATTTACTCAGTCCATAATGGACCAAACTGTCAACTGAATTTTAAACACACAAATCACTAAATTGGATTTCAAAGGTGGAAATAAATGGCAAACATACAGGATGAACATCAGCAGGAAACATTACAATAGAAACAGTATGAATGAGTTCTTATTTTCTTCAGCCTCCTCAGACTTTCATGCTTTCAAACTACTGAAAATATATTTGAAATAACTTTACTCATATTCTGGAGGGTGGGTTGAGAGACTACAGCAAACTAATACTAATTAACATTTGAGAGAGAGTAAAATCAGCCCTGTTTCTCAGATTCCTCCATTTTAATGAAGCATACTACAACCACCTAAGCCTGGATTTACACGGGCGTAAATCCTTTACAGCCCAGAGCTGATTGTTATTCCATTACATTGAATCTGTTTCCCCCACTCCCAGAATAACAGTTATGCGTTACAAAGGGTTAAATTAACATGTTTTTGTTTAAATGGAATCCAGCTTGCCATGTGCTCTCAATATTTTGATTTGATTTCCCACTATTCCTGTGTATAATCCCCGTCCCTTAAACCATGGAGAATGTAGTTAGAAGCTGGGTACATTCATGTTGATCAAACAGAGACAGATACAGGACACTGTGGATGGAGGTTAAAGAAACAATCCTGATTACAACATTCACTGTTTCTTCTCTTTTCTTTCTTATGTCTAATTCAGAATGTTTGCTTTCTTTTTTCAGTGAAATAGCTTCACAAATATTGGATGAATTACCATGACATTTTGTACAGATATTCATGGTCCCCAGAGGATGGTAATGACTCATGATCTTCTAACCCCACCAGCACATTTTAAATTTTTGTTTCAAGTGAGCTGCAACACTTTAGTTGTGTTGCTTCTTGTGTTTTTGTATTTATAGTTTAAGGTGAATTGATCTTTTATAGATTTTACTTTATTAAATTCTTGTTCATGATTATACATGATCATTAAACTGAACTGAATTAAACTGATTATTAATTAATATAATAATAATTAATTTTCTCTATTTTTCTGCCTTTGTGCTGCTGTAACACCTTGGGGAGGGGGCCTGGGTTGGCACACAGAGAGGGAGGGGATGGCTCAGGAAAGCAGCATCAGGGCCTCCCCTGATGCTGCTTTCCTTCTTTTTGGACTGGAAATGGTTGTCTAATCACTGTCCCTTTGTCATACAGTAGCAGGCTGGACCTGGAGTTGAGAGACACAAACATGCCAGCAGATGTGCCGGAGACGCTGAGCAGCTAAGAGCTCACAAAGAGCCTTATTTGCCTGAACGTCTGTGTAAAGTCAGAATAAATATGTGTTCTGAGTTTGTCAGACAAAAGAAGAAAGTGTTATTAACCACACAGCCAAGTTCGAATGATTAAAAATATTGCCTAGCTTATGAAATTAGGTGTCAAAATCAGGTAAAAATGAATTCTCAACTCCAGGACTGTAGGGGTCCACTGAAGGCGCTCATGGGAGCAGTCAAGCAGCCATTTTGAAGCGACTGAAATGTGTCCAATGAGTTCAGAACATGACGTGACTAACTCTGAGATGAATTCATCTCTATCTCTCTGCTCAGGGTGGCCTCAGCGTGTCATCGAGCCACCTTTTAAGGACCGCCCACAAAATCCTGGACTGAAAACTGGTGAAAAACTGTTTGAACCTCTAACTCCACATTTCAGCAATATATCGTTCAAAGTCTTTTCACATGTTTTCAGTAACTGTTTTCCAACATATTTAATGTATTTTGAAAGAACTCTCAGAATTGCTTTTACACAGACTTGAATATAATAAAAAAAACATCATCAGTTTGGTCTGTTGTAGAATCTGTGCTGAGAATTCACAGTGGCAGCAAGGCTTGCTACACACCTGAATCCCTCTCTGGGATTATCTTATCTTTACTTCAGGGTTAAATGTCTTAACATTGAACTCTGTGTTGCGATGAAATTTGTTTGGATGAATTGTATGAACAAATACCTGCAAACATTTTCTTTCGTCTTTACGACCAGTTAGCAAATGTCAGCATTGTAACGCGATAATCTAAGGTGACGAACATGGTCAATTCCTGCTAAACATCAGCACATAAACATTTAGTTCTATGACGTTAGCATATAGCCTCACAGAGCTGCTAGCTTGGCTGTCTTGTTTGTTTCGACTAAGTACACCTACATCTGTGTGTGGGTTCATCAGTCTATATCTGTCCAACACGTCTGCATTTTGCAGATAATGGCCAGACTTCCACCTAACTTCATACAGATGTTCACGGTCCCCAGATGATTAAACCTTTCTGATGTGGCCGTTCCTCTAGAGGGTGTCCTCTAAATAAAATTAATTTACATTTCCACTGGGCAGACAGCAACAACATTTAAAGCACATTCATGAATGAATACTTTCAGTGTGAGCGTTTCAGACTCAGCCGTTATTGAAGAGTTTATGAAAAGCACGTCTTGGGCATTGTTGCTATGACAAGACAGAACACTTCATGAGCTTTCAAAAATAAAATAAATAATTAGTACATTGAGTAATCCTTGTTGGTAAACGAACACTGCAAATATAAACCCTATGTACTGTTACATCACTCTGTCTCACCTTGAAAGAGGTACTCCTCTGTGTTCATGTCAGGATTGTCAGTGATGATGTCAAATGGGGACCTGCCAGCCATCATCTCAAACATCAGCACACCCAGAGCCCACCAGTCCACACTGAAGCCTGGGATGGAAGAATAAGACAATAAGACAAGGGTACAGTATTTAGATATCAGTGATATGTGTTGTGCATAATTTCAGTCTATCCTTTAGTTCATCTTTTACAATCAGTGGCTTCAAAACCAAAGTATGGTTGTTGCGATCAGCATCTGGACATAAACTGATCCAACCCAGTGTTTCTCCTTCACTCACCATAGTCTTCTCCTCTCAGGATCTCAGGTGCAATGTAGTTGGGTGTTCCACAGAAGGTACTAGTGGTGTCACCTGGCCTGATTCCCTCCTGAGCAGAAGGGGAAGGACAAGATTAAAAGGAGAGACAGGAGACGGAGGAAGGAAGAAGAAAAGAGCCAGATTACAGATTGTAAAGCCCTCATTGAACCCTTGACTTGATATGTGTGAGAACATGAATGGTGGACGACAGTACTGCTAGTACTTCCAGTCAATACAGATCTAGTGCATTATTGATAACCCTACACCAGCCGTCCACACAGTCTACTGAAAAAAATCAATGTCTCTTACCTTGCACATGCCGTAGTCTGTGAGCTTGATGTGTCCTTCGTGGTCCAAGAGAACGTTGTCCAGCTTCAGATCGCGATAGATGATGCCCTTTTCATGCAGGAAGTTCAGAGCAATACAGATTTCGGCAGCATAAAATCTGTGAAGGAGAAAATACAGAGTAACTTGTCTGACCTGTGAGAATCCATGCGACATAAGAAAATATCAATTTACAACCAGTGGTTACACTTGTGTGTTGGTGCTGTAAGGCCTAGAGTCAATATTTCATAAAAGTCAATGGACACAATAACATTTTTGTTAAATTGTCCAATAGTATAAACTGAGTGATGCCACATTAATGTTAATAATAATGTATACAAAATGAATGACCATTGCAGTCGCAATAGCCGCAAAGATAAACAGTGTCTGTGGTAAGAAGCAAAAGGCGGCTCTGTATTCGACTTTATGTGACAAATCTTCTGAGCATTGCAGCTCTATCCATAACACTCCTGTCCTGTTTTAATAAAACCAGAGGCGTATGGCTGACTGCCAAAAAGCCGTTACTTTAACACATAGACAAGATAAACTATTCACCCGATGAATTGGTGTGTAGTTTGGAATTCTGTCGGACCAGAAAACCAACAAAAAGAAAACATTCCTATATGAATCACATCCGGGAACTGAGAACCATGCCCTCAGAGGATGAACCTCTTCCATTCAGAACACTATGCAAGGTTTTCTCTCACGCCACCCTCAAGACAAAATGCAGAGGTATGATCTGCTGAGCACACATGCTAGAAAAATAAAGAACACACCTCATTCTATTAACTTCACAGCCTTTATGCTACCACCATGCTCATGACAAACTTTACAGTGTTAGCTTCACTGCTAACATTTATGTGGCTAAAGGCTTTTCATAATGATGGGAAATGTAAAAAAGTGGAAGCCCACCACAGACACGATCATCAAGACGTTCTACACGGCCATCATTCAGTCTGTTCAAAGTCCTTCAGTCACTATCAGGACATGAACAGACTGATTGTTTGGAGCCAACCTGCCCTCCATTAAGGACAGACAGGAAACATCTCTGCAGATCCGTCACACCCCGGACACAGCCTGTTCCAACTCCCCTCTGGTAGGCGCTACAGATCACCAGAACAACCAGACTAGACCAGTTTGTTCCGGGAGACCATCACTGTGATAAAAAGTTCACACCAGACACTCATCACTCACTATACCTGCTAATTATTTACTGTCGCTGTTTACATTCTATTCTATGATTACTCAGACACAATTTACACAGACACATCCACCTACCTCACGTACACAAAACAACCTGCTACATAAACCACAATTATGTCAGCATCATTTGCAGTTTGCACCATCACACTATTGTCTGTCTTCAAATATATATATATATATATATATATATATATATATTTGTTTGTTTCAGACACATTCCTCTTATTCCTGTTTATTCACACCAATAATTAATCTCTATCTGTAAGTTATATTTATATCTTCTTGTCTTTGTTTCAGCTGTATCTCTGTCTATATCTGTGTACATACACAGAACAACGTGAAGCGTCAAATTTCCTGGACAATAAAGTGATGCTGACTGAAAGCATGAGCTGAATATAAAAAATATATAACGTGGTTATTTCTAGTTTGGAGATATAAAGGACTTCATGAGTTGATTGTCATTCTGGTGAACATTCAGAGAAATTTGAGCAAACATTGCCCTTAAAAGCCTTCATGGTTCTGACCATGATTCGATGTACTCGCGGTGCGTCTTTGGTGAGTCAGTAGGATGTTTCTTCTATGTGTGTAGGTAGTGTGTATTCTGTGTCTAGCAGATAAGCCTTCATTAACACTGACAAGCCTCTCTCTGTCTGCCTGCTGTAAATCCATGATTGTCAAACACTGACGCAAAGACTGCAGTGGAGAGATGTTTGACAGAGAAATCACAAATCCCACATCGCTCCCCCACGTTTTCACTGTGACAGCCTCCATTGTATGCTGTTGTTTCATTGCTGGCATCAGACTGATAGAAGCCGCGTCCTATCAGCAGCACCATCCATCGCCCACCGGCCCGCCTCCCCCACAGCGCGGGGGAATGCAGCAGGGCCCTCTCTAAGAGCGCTGCTCATGAATATGTACAATCATTATAAGTGATTAACATGCTGCTTTGCATATGTACAGCCACTGTCTTCAGAATACAGATTGCAGGGGCCGATAGGGGCCCAACGGTGCCTCTCTAAATTACCCAGCCTTTGATCCAGCATTTATCAGAGCCGCAGTTGGAGTGCCCCGCGAGTAGACAGGCACAATGAATTATGGGTGCTCATTATATTTCTCAGAGGTGGAGGGGAAAAAAAGTGTTAAGTTGGGTTTTGGCAGTGTTTCCACGTCTATGAAGAGCTGCTGAAGCATCCCGTTAAGCATATGTTTGTAAGGAGTACTTAGAAGAAGTACTCTGTAGAGGAACATTCTAGACCGAGTGCAAAGAAGCTGCATGTAAAAAAAACATCTTCAACCAAGCACACACACTCCAGCTGTCCCACACCACAAAACACAAGATGCTTTTATGAAACTGATGGTTTTTGTTCTAACCAAAAGACAAAAACTACACACACCCTGTACTTCACATAATACCAGCATGTGAAACACAAAGGAACCCATCTGGGGGAGGTTCAATCAGTCCAAACCCAAAATAGTTGCCAATTGCAGAGATGTGTTTCCTGTGTAGCTGACCAAAATCCAATCATAATTCACCCTGTCCTCCTCTCATCATGCAGCCTATTCCTGGAGGCCTCACAACTTCCTCCTGACATTTTTTTTTGCAGTTTTCAGTCTGTGCATTCGAGCACAGCTGAAGGAAAAGTCACATCACATGTTTAAAAATGCTTCCTGAACATTTCACATCTGATATGAGTTATGATCCTGACAGAAATACGTTCTCCACGTGGAAGTAACACACTCATAGACTGAAGGTACATTTAGAGCCTTACATTATTGACTGGGGACAAAATCTTTGAATCATGTATATAACCAGGTGTTGTAACATCTGGATATTTACCTTGCATGTTCTTCGGGGAGCTTCCTTTGTCGTTGCATATGAAACATCAAGTCCCCACCGTTCACATATTCAATCACTAGAAATAATCTGTAAACCAGAGCACGGTGAGAAATCATCAATATGGAGACTCTCTGAAGAACCAGAATGTTGAAGAAATGTGAAAATAAAAAGATAACATCTGTAGGTAAAAATGCAGATGATGTCATAAGTCTCGTCTGATATGAAAGGTACATGTGAAATGTCTGCACACATTTTTACACTTTTTATTCCTATTTTGTTTTTCTGATCATTTCTGATGTTTCTTTTCCGGGATCAATAACATATTTCTGATTCTGATCATCTTCATCATTTCTGTGTGTTTGGACTAAATGAACTACAAACTACACACGTGTCACACAGACTGGTTAGCAGGATACATTTAGTTCTATAGGTTTTGTTAGTAATTACAAATTACGAACAAACATTACGAACAACATTACAAATGATAAAAATACACCAGCCTTATCCTTTACTGAAGGACACAGCAGCTTCAGAGAATAATACTTCATGAGCTTCATGAGCTGTTGTAAAGTGTCCGTCTTATCGTGCTCTTACCGACTTTGTGTCTGGAAACAGGAGTGGAGGCCGACTAAGAATGGATTGGTGGACGCCTGCTCAAACACATGCTTCTCTGTCTGCACCCAGTCAATATCCTGGAGAGATGAGGAGAGACAGACAGAGGCAGACATGACATGAACCAAAGATAATGTATTAACAATCAATTTGTCTGATCAATAGCTGTCAAACAGATGAATGGAGATAAAAAAGCACCACAGATAAAGTCAGTCCTGAGAACAATCGTCACACTCAGGATTATTCTGAGACTGTTTTGTTCTGTGGACACTTCCAGTTTACTGGGTTGGACTTTGAATAGCGTGCCAAAAGATTACCAGGCAGCATGAACACCAAACCATCCTCCAGTGAGTCACTGACACGAATGAAGCCTGAAGAGAACCGGGATGTAGAACAACTTTAAAGAAAATGAATTTGTTCAATCTACAATTTGAACACGAGGACAAATGTACTGGGACATGCGTGCACACACCTTAGGAAATGTCACATTACACTTGCTTGCTTGATTTTTTTGGGTGTGGTTGAAATTGTAATGTTTGAGTTGATATAAAAAAGGCTGTAGCTTTACACCAGTTCAAAACAAATCAAACTAGTCAATTACAAGTTCAAATCCTGCAAAGCATTTGATCTATGGAAAAGTTTCTACATGTAGTATCATCATGAAAATACATTTAGTGATCAAGAATTTAATGTTTGAGAGGACACAATATAAGAGAGGCAAAAAGGAGATGAAAGCCTGGACAGGTCTGTCTTTTTACAGTGCAAAGGACAGAACTCCAAAATTATCAACCACACCTTTTCAAGGCGGAGCTAACTGTATGTGCATTGCCCAGCAGAGCCTTCACAGGTTCAGACACAGCGACATACACAAAAATAAATGTTTATATCAAAGTGATGTGTAGAACAGTGAGGGCTCTCCGGCTCTCTACAGAGTAATTTCAGGTATAAATGCTCATGTGCACAATGCCTCCAAACTGTTCTTGAATAACGCAGCAGTTGATTAAAAGTACTTGGTTACGTTCAGCTACAGTCAGTCAGTAAAGCAAGAAGCCTTGAGACTATATAATAATATTACTAATAATATATACCAATCTGGTATAACCAGAGTTCAGTTATCTGTCAGCGGAGGTTTAATTGTTCATACTTCAGTTGGAGAGAGCTGTGAGTGTTTCGCCTGAGGCTGAGATGTTTTATGCTGATTTAAAGTGTCGTTAAGTCGATGCTACTTAATGTTTTATGTGAGCTACAATAGAGTGTGTCTAAATGTTGAGTTCCCCATGCTGTGCTCCTACACCATATGGTTAATTTATTACATCACAATAGAGACCCCATAATGTGCATATGATAGCAATTTCCTTCTGGTCAACTCATTATTACTTGAGGAATTTATAATAATGCAGAATACACCATCACAACACTTATTAACACGTATTGGTCATTTCAGTAGCTTTGGTCTGTTGCAGTCTGTCTGTGCAGAAGCGCTCCGGCTGCCTTTGATGTCAGGCATTAGACTACTAAAGACATGAATTATTAAACTAATGTGCATGATTAGAGCAATGAATAAATTAAAATGGGATGTCCGATCAAAACACAAGGAGGACTGGTTGAATTCCTCAAATCCTCTTTAATAGGACAAAATTGCATCTTTGTTATGGAGTCAGTTTTGTTTGAGCTGCCACACAAAATGTGGATTTAAGACTAAAGTGTTTATGTGTGGAAAAGAAAAGAAGCTGATGAGGGAAGTGGAGGCATGAAGCCGGTGACATGATTAATGTGTCCTGGATTAGTTGTGCAGATGTTGGATGATGCAGGACAGTGATCCTTCGCCTGGCTTCACGAGCCTGGTGGTTGGTGAGTTTACATGTTGAGCAACAGTGGCATCTAGTGGGCTTCAGACACAACACAAACAGAAAAGTGAACAGGGTGCAGCGCTCTTCCTCTCCTAATTATCTCCCTCATGTCATTTTTTTCATTCTTCTGTTTATAATTCCACACTGTAACTATCTCAGAATATGAACTGTGCAGATAAGTCCATTTGCTTTGCTTTGATACTGGCACATGTTTGTGCAAAATACAAAAACAGACGTGAAGAGCAGTCTGAGATATTTCTGTTTACTCTCAGTCTAGAAAAAGTTGAGCAGACGTTGTGGTTTAAATTCATAGAATAGGTTTAACTGAATTAGGAGTGACTGTCAGAGCAACAGATAATATCCATCATATAATATTGCAGAGTGGTTCAGATATACGCTTGAGACTTATTTGGTCAATACAAACAAAAATGTAAAGAGTTTACTGTGACTGTGTGCTGCCTCCTGAGTTCTGTCTTCACAATGAGGTTGCCTTCATCCACCAAGAAGCAGTGGGCGAATGGATAGATGATTATTCATCAAAAAAAGTGAAACCAAAAAGTGTTGTATACGGATTAAACAAATGAGACATCAGCAGCTCATCAAATAGTGAGCTAATTAGCTAGCTTTTTTCAGCTCTTTATGCTAAGCTACACTAACCACATCCTGGCTCCAGACAAGAGACGGATATTTTCCGCTTCAAATGAAGCGGTATTCTGTCACACAGAGTTTTGTTTTTATTTGTCCATGTATTAAGATTTCTGCCTCAACTCCTGCATGATGGAGGTGAATGCAATCATGTTGTGGTGCTTGTATGTTGTGTAAATGTCAGAAACATCAGATAGTCCACAGAACACACAGTTAATATGTTTCTTTGGAAGACAGTAGAGTCACACATCTTAAAGCTGGACGAATAAAAGCAAACACTCTGAATATCACAGGAAGTATGTGACGTGTGTTTTGACATGGGTGAAGTGATCCTTTGAGGCTGAATGTGGAAGCATTGTGACTGTATACCATGTATACCTGCCAGCTACATTCACATTTATAATAAAGACTGAATGTGCACTGATATGTATGTCTGTATGTTTCCTGCTTTAGGAGCATTATGCAGACTTTTCCTTTTTGAAATGAATTTCACGTCATGTTCATCTGGCATTTCATCAAAGAAAAGAAGATGTTAAACCCGGATTTCTTCTCCTCCTGTGAGTCATCCACTCACTTATTCCTGCCTTCTCCTAAGCCCTTTCCCCAATTCATAAGCTCTGTGCCACTTTTGTCTTGTTCCCACTTGGTCCCCTCATTGTCCAATCCCTTTTCCCTCATTCCTTTCAGAAGCTCAAACCAGTCTCTGACTCAGTCTTCTTCTTTTGCTTTTACATTCCTGCTTTCCATCTCTTCATACATTTTTCAATGTTTTGTCTCTACCCTTCATTTTATCCCCCCCATCCCTTCTTTCCTCCACAAGTCTGATCTTTTCAGTCCTGATAATTCACATGCAGGTCTGATTTTTTGCAATGCGACCTCAGTCTGAACAGTTCTCTCAGAATTCATGTGACTTTTACGTCACTCATCATGAAAATTTGGATGAAATCTGTTTCTGAGTCACGTCCCACGCCGACTGGCTCTGAGTCTGCACGCCACCTCCACACACACCTCTGTACGACCACTAATTGCTGCTAAAAGTCCTCATGAATTTCAGTTCCAGTGGACATCAACTCATAAATGAAACTGTAAACGCTGCCATCAGTCCACCATATTTATTTCTGTAATATAGCATGTGTGTGATGTTGTATGACGTCAAAAACCAGAATTCAGCGCTAAGGCTTGTAGTGTGAACATCACCCTTGTATCTTCCATGAGCTCCACCCTACAGTACAATACACAGCGACTGGTCTCGTAGCATCACATAAGACGTAAAAACTAGTGAAGCCACTCTACCAGCCATGAGGGAGAGAACGTGATTAAATCCTGCTTTTCTGGAGCAGTGACGCATGTTGAAGATGGAAGGAAATAGGACAGTGGTATATCCTCATGTCACCTACATGTGGGTTTACATTGTAATCAGTAGGTGCAGCAGTGTGTGTTGGCATGATATAGGCACCAGAATGAGCCATCCAGTAATGTCACCTTGGTCTATTTTTAGGCTATCCAAGGGAAAAGGAGGTGAAGCTCCTCACAGAGCGACAGTTTGCTTCAGATGTGCATAAATACACACAGCACAGGTGAACTAACAGCAGAAGACAAATATAACACTTCTCACTCGCTCATCAAATCTTAGAAATCCATTTCTGGACACAGAGATCACCTTTTGGTTTCAGGTTCATGGAACAGAGTTAAAAATAGGTTTCTGTTCATTCTAGTTTGACAAATGTAGCCCAGTGCACATGCTCTCACTGATGGCAGGACACACAACAGACAATGGACTAATTGCAAATTACACTTTGCACTGCTTCCTAGACTCTCTGTCTATCTATCTACTGTAGTACTTGTAGTACTGTGTACTTAGTATATTAGTAGATCTGACAACATGAGCAGGAAACATATACAGAGTATTAACACGAGTGCTCTTACTGTCAGTTTCACCTCTTTGTAATGTAACGGTTGGTTTGTTTACGATGTGTTGATCGTGACTGCTCAGTTTCTTGACCTTTGCTGCATTGAAGCTGCTTTGCTTTCAGATCTCAGCAACTGCCTCAGTGATTAGAATGTTCTCATAACTGATAGAAATGATGGTAAAACATTTAAAAAACAAGACGTAACTTGTTATAAACTAAACTTCTCCTTTAATATTACACGTCAGTATTGTGTCTGACACCTGCTCAATGGCCAACACGCTCTCTTTTTGTGATTTAGGAGGACGACTCGTGATCTCACAGAGCGACCACTTGCACACAGGCCAATTTATGCACCTCTTATTACTGTTGAGTAATCCATGACTTGGAGCTGTTGGAGCTGACTTCACTCAATCTGTCTTGTACCTTGCAGGTAGTTTGTCCTGACTCCTGTACCAGTCCTTCCTGCCCCTGTCTCATATCCCTGACACCCTAGTGTAAGCATCCTCAGTGTCTCACCTCATCATCGTGGACCAGCTCCTTTTTCACCACCTTCATGGCGTACACCTGCTCGTTCTTCTTTAGCCTAACCAGCAGGACCTTGGCATAGCTTCCGCGCCCGATCACTCGGATCAGGTCAAAGTCCCCCAACCCGAGAGTCAGGCCCTGGGACAGCTTGATGCCATCGATGCCATCCACTACTGCTTTGATGTCCTAGAGAGGCAGAGTGGTATGAGTGTACTGAAACATTCAACATAAATACTTTTCTGAATTTAATTTAATATGTAGAATTCATATTCTGTTTAGGTTTTAGGTAGAAGATGATCAAACAGCAAAAATTTTCAACAACTGCAGTTAGAAGAAAGGAAAGGCAAAATCATGAAACCACAGTCTGACACTATTTTCTATGAAATGAATTACACAGTACGTTCTGTAGTGATTCAGAGCTCTCTCACCTCTGTGTCTGCATCTTCTGATTTATCCACTGTGCAGTTGTGCGGTAAAAAAGATACTGCAAATAAAAACAACAGAAAAGGTTACAGTGTGACAGAAAAGAATCTGCACTTCTAGATTATATTAGTTCTTTGTTTTGGCCAGTAGAGGGAGGCAGAGTACAAAGAATCCATTCCAGCTATCCACAGGAAATGCCAAATAAGGTCAATCCACAGGGGCTCCCAGAGCATCTCGGATGTAAGAGGATGTAAGACTCTTGTTCTTTGAGATCCAGCCAGACTGTTAGGCTCTCTAACCCCCGACACTAACTCTGAACTAAATAACCAAACTAAGAGCCATGTTCAGCTTCATGCAGGTACAATCATAGTGAAAGGTATTTCTACCTGTTGACACCACATGACAATAAAATCAAAATATGCCTCCTAATTTGGGGTTTAACAATGTTTTTTTTCTCCATGAAGATAGAAAATACCTTTGTTGCACCTTTCATTGACTCCAAAGCTGTTCATGTTTCAAAGGAGTGTACAGGATTTAGTGACATCCAGCAGTTTAGCTGTGCTCTGCAGCGCCCTCACATCACCCTCTGCTACCTAGTGGCAAGGAGAAAGTACACCAGCTCTATCTGAGCCTGTGTTTGGTGTGTGTGTGTGTCGGTTCTGCAGGTCTGTAGATATAAAAAGCTCATTCTAAGGATTCTTATATATATTATATTCCATGTGTGCCGTATTCTATAAATCTGACACACTGGACATTTACATTTATGTCATTGTTAGCATTTGTTGCTTCTTTACATATTTAATATTAAAACATGATTAGCATTAGTGTGTAGTTAGGATCTGTATGCCATGGTAACTGTCCTGAAGTGTCGACGTGTTTGGTGTTTTTCTGCTGCACAAAGTTAGTCGTTCTCTAGAAAGATCAGATCTGCTCCTGAGTGTATTCGGTTCTCCACTGAGTTCAGTGATATTTTAACCTGAAGACTGAGCTTGTACATTATATATAAAGGGACTGGACCCAATAACATGCTAACATTCTACTGCGCTGTTAAGAAAGAAAGAAGAAAGGTGTCAGCGTCTTACTCCCATCTGTGTCCTCTGTGTCGTCTGGTGGAAGGTCCACCTCTTCACTCTTGGCATCTGAAGGGGGCTCTTGTGATGGCATGACTGGATCCTGAACATAGAAATTCAAAAGTCCACCTAAATATCCCCTCACACATACTGGCAAACATCCACTTAAATATTCACCCATGGTTTCACACGCCTGGAAAAGTGTATGGTGAACCATGTTTGCAAGTGAGGAGAGAACAGTGAGGTGCTCTCAGCTAATGTGGAGACATGGTTGTGCTCACACACTCTAACAACAGTGTGGGGGTTTCACCAAAGAGGCGTTCAATCATTTCATCTTATCTAGCCTCAAAGTCTGAAGATATCAGGCTGAAGCTGGCCAAGAGAGGGACTGACTTCCTACAGCTGACAGGGGACAGAGTGCCCAGTCCCAGAGCTACATTGATTTTCTGGTCAGGATTTTGGGGCTGAATTTTGGATCTTTGTGTTTGGTCAGACACTCACTTTGTAGTCCAGTGGATTCATTACAGGGAGCACACTCGTTTGCTGTCAGTAAACACGATGGCTCATTTCAATAGAATGGGATGAAATAACAGGAGCGTGAGCTGCAGGGAGACAGTCCACAGTGATAAACAGCAAACACTCAAACAGCTTGTGCCTGAATGTACTGATCTATGTCTGTGCTACTACAGCAGCTCACAGCACTTACATATTCATGGATGTAAATGTGTGCTGCCCGAGGCTGTAAGATGGGCGACTGAAGTTAAACTGTCTGATCAAACTAAAATACTGACACTTCAGACTTAACCCAAAAGTACAGAGAGCAACACACAGTTCAGCTGGACATTTGAAGATTAATGTTTCATTTGCACAATTTCCCTTACTTGAAGATGACGTCAAACAGTTACATTTAAGATGCACAATATATGTATCAGGGATAAAGGATAAATTATTGGTCGATAAAATAATGATTTATTTTGAATTCTTATGTAGTGTTTGATTGACTTTATGTTCTATGAAAAAGTATATTTGAATTTCCCATGAGAAGAAAAAAATGAACATTTGAAGAGTCAGAACTGTTTTTGTTTTTCAGTTAGATTTGGTTCCATCAGAGCTGTGGGATATTACATCATTCATCTTTGTTCACTACACCTGAGCCTGTCTTACCTTCAGGCATGCATAAAGCTATGAGCTTCTTTTCAAACTACAAAAATGAGAAATGATCTCTTGTTATTGTCTCTCATTATCGACGATTGTGTCAGATGAAGAATCCATATCATGCATGCCTGATTTAAAATGTGAGAACAGAACCATGATACTGTTTCTCCTTAAAAAAGTAAGATGGAAGTCAGATGTTATTTTGTCATGACAAAATATAACAACTCTGAACTGAGAATGGATAATTTCATTTTATAAAATATGTTTTCTTCATTTCAATCAGTTATGACAATGTTGTTATTTGTGTATTATGAATAATGATAACCACAAACATTACATCATTTTACAGTTCACACACATATTTCTGATGGTATGTAAGTCCAGATGATGGACAGGGAAGACAGGTCCAGCGGATCAGCTGTTTCATAAGCTGTGTTAATAACACTCCCGTTTTGTCACTTGATCAGGAGTAGGCAGATTCCAGAGGTCTGATAACATCTGCCTTAAAACCTTTAAAGTTCTGGACGACCGACTGGACTCAGCTAGTCCAGCTGAACTTGAACACGAGGGCGAGCTTGGACTCCAACCTGGATCCTGAATCACTATCTTGCACATAGTTCTTGTACTTACCTGCATAAAACTCTCTCATGTTTGAAAGTTACTATTTACTTGTTTTTTTAATCTTTTTAAAATATTCTCCACTTACTACATTTATTGTTATGCACCAATTCCCTGTATGTGACAATAAACCTGACTGATTAACATGCACAGTCTAAGTATATGTTAAACTTGAGCTGCTGTCACGTGATCTCTCCTGGTAATGAAATCTTTATCATTCATGTTGACATCATGTAATCTTGATCTCAGAGTGTGAGAGACTGTGTTGGCGGTGAACAAGACAGGCTGCTGCTGCTCTGTGTGCTGCTCAGCACACGATGAAATACTCACCATAAGCCTTTGGCAGGTCTGAGGGATGAGTCTGTGACAGCGCTTATGGACCAGCAGTTTGCAGTTGATACACTTGTAGCCCTGCCTGCCCAGCCCCCATATCCTTTCACTACAGTGGCCACAGTAGGCTTTCTGTAAGACACACACACAGGACAGAACACACTGACAGGTTAGTCTAACACACACACACACACACACACACACACACACACACTGACACTGACACACTGACGATATCACTGATTTTTCATTAAGGATTCATTAACAAGGAGCATTGACAGAATGTGACAGATGGACAGTGAGAGGCTGCAAGTGAACTCATTCCATACATAAGATATATTGCACGTTTTGTTGACATTCTAATATGGAACTAACTTATCTTGTTTTATCTTGTATTCAATGTTATTGAGGCTTGAAACTTATAGAAACATAGTAATTCTTGATTAACTAACCAAAATGTGCAAAATGTGTCTGCAACTAAATCCTTAGTCTTGTTTAATTTCTTTGATCAGATCATTCCTGATCTAAATTTGGATCGATTTTTTTCACTCATGCGTTTAACAGTTAAGAATATTTTGTTAAAGCTACATCAGTTTTATTCAATTTATTCATTGTTTTTCTATTTACTTTTTGCCTTCTGGGGAGCAAAACTCCACAACCGGCTTAAATTCACATGCTCGTCACATATTATGGTCCTGTTCATATGTACATACTCTGCACTTCTGGTTAGATGCTAAACTGCATTTCACTGTCTAAGTACTTGTTACTTTGTGCAATGACAATAAAGTTTAACTGAATTGAATCTAATTTAAATCAGTGTCTGTCTGTAAATCCAGCAGTCCACATTCAGACCAACACAAGACCTGCGTGAAAAAAACATGTCCTCCTGACTCATTTGGATGGAGTCAGTGTGGTAACGCAGTGGGCTCTAGCAAAAAAATGCAGGGATATCATCAACACACCCCTGGATGTCTGAGCAGGGTGTAGAACTCTCCTCAATCCAGAGAATAACCCCACACCCAACAACAAGGGCCAGTATGAGCCAAAAGAAAGTACTGGACAGAGTTTATGGTCAGGGACAATGCACATGACTATCTGCAAACCCAACAGACTTTTGTCACAGCAGCCATTTTGACATTAAAATAGGGTCAACGCAGATGTTTCTATTGATACTAATTAAGGTTCTGTTCCACTGTTTGCAGCACCCTGACTCTGTTGGACCTGAATGGAACTGAACCTTAATTTGTATCATTGGTAACACCTGTGTTTTCATACTGTTTCATGTCATGTCTTTTAATTCCATGAAGATGATGTTTGACCAGCCCTCCAATGGCAGCACTTGGCTGTCCAGTGTCTTCCTGCAGGATGAGCTGGTGGTGCAGGTAACAGCCACTAAAAAGAGCTCGCAGCAGCACTATTCTACTGGACAACTTGTTGTTTGCTGTTAGAACAGCTGGCTGCTGCTGCTGCTGTGGCTACTGCTGGAAATTAGGTTGATGAAAGACCCTAAAAGATTCCATAGAGCTGAGGGGAACTGCAGAGTTGGATATTTCTTTACGGGGAACTCACCATGAGCAGCCCCTTTCCCCAGCACAAACAATCTGACCTATTGTTAATATAAAGTGATGATCAGTGCAGTTTTAAATGAAGACAGGGTAAAACACGAAGTCACTGAGTCAGGCAATACTAAAGTGAAAATCTATATTTTGAAGTTTACATGATAGTTTTCAGACTTGTTTGTACTGTACCTGGTTTTGTATACAATATTATGATGTCTGCTGTAGGGCTCAGGATCATTTCCTCTGTCAGGTATACCCACTGTAAAGACTTTCCTTTGCTGTGTGTTACATAACATGGCCTCCAGAGTGTCTGGTCTTTCTTTGTGGTTATAGTTCAGCTCGTCTCTGAGCTGCTTTATCTCTGTTACCTTTATTATCACCAAAGGATGTTAAGTTTGCAGCTCAGGGTCCCTGAACATCAATAAATCTGTCTCCATAAGTCTCACTGAAGACTAAACACTTATGGTATGTGTGTGTGTGTGTGCTTCGGCATGTTGACGACATTCATTCACAGGCTGTGTGTGCCAACAGTGTAAAGAACAAAGAGTCTCAGTCAGTGCTCTGTTGCCATGGAAATGCTTCAGCGTGACTTCAAAGAGAGTCGACACAGAGGTTAAGAAGTACATTTATGAATTCATCACAAACTTTTGCCTTACTCCCTGTGCCTTTCCCCTGACACAGAGCAACAACCTGAGAGAGAAGAAGTAAAAGAACTTCTGAGAATGTCATCAAGCCAGAAAATAAGTGTATCATTAGTATTAATCATTCCTTTTTATTCCCTCTTCTCTATCCTCTGGTTCAGCTCTGTTAAGTTGTACTTGTTACGTAAAGCACCACTTTGTGCGTTGAGCTAAATGCTAATATCAGTATGCTAACATGTTCACAGTGACAATGCTCACACATGTTCAC
The DNA here is from genome assembly GCA_028641955.1 of Protonibea diacanthus. Classification (NCBI taxonomy): domain Eukaryota; kingdom Metazoa; phylum Chordata; class Actinopteri; family Sciaenidae; genus Protonibea; species Protonibea diacanthus. The sequence continues at coordinate 25,060,790 of CM053984.1, forward strand.
TGTTTCAGTTTCAACATGTTAGCATTTACTAATTAGCACAAATACAGCAGAGGTTCATGGGAATAGTATCAGTTTTGTTCACACTGGTCATGAACCAAATCTGCACATTTGGAAATGAAATTATGACCTGCTGGAGCTGGAGGAAAAAATAATCCTTTGGAGACCTAAAATATATTCATATTTAGAATGTATCAGTGGTGCACTGTGCCCTCACAGTAAGAAGGTTCCCATGTCATCCGGGGCCTTTCTGTGTGGAGTTTGCATGTTCTCTCAAAAAGACAACTCTAATGTCAGCAGCAAAAGTTCCCAGAGCAATGCTTCTCTACCTCAAAGCACCAAAACAACTGCACAAAAAGGCTGAAAGAGATGCACGTCCTTCCATGTGAACACACAGTAAATCAAAAAACAATGATATTCCAGCAGGTGTCTGAAGAATCACAATGAAAAATCTAGTGAAAATTTAAACCTCACTCAGGGAAAGAAGTTCTCAGGGAAAGAACAATTTGAAGCTACAAGAAACCATTCAACCCTGCACAAATACATTAGAGCGATGCATCGGTGCCTCGTGTGACCTCATGGCCTCGGGACAAACAGGAATAACGTCATTTCATAATTGCATTTTTCGAGAAGACTGTCAAACTCTCATACACAGCAGACACCAGACTGAAACCAGCTCATCCCTCTCCTATGTACACTGGCTGTGTTTTGTCATGTGAAAGTGCTGATGGTGAAGATCCAGAGTCCTGCAGCTCGGGAATAAATGGATGAGTAGACAAGAAAGGCTTTTATCGATTGACAGTCCTTCCTTCGGCCCGGCAGACAGCATTACACATCATATGAGTGCCTGGAAACTGGAGAGCCTGATATGCTGAGAAATGATGTGTTGTCTGACTCACCTCTCTCAAGGAAAACTCACCTATGACATCTGCAGCACTCTGTGCATTGAAAGCACATAATAAAATATCCTAGAGTATCAATCATAATTATTACCATCACATCCCAATACAGCTTCCATAGAATCAGAGACATGACAGGCAGCAGGGTGTACAGGCATCATGGTGCCCTGAGAGCCAAATCCAGCCACCAGAGTGATTTATTATTTAAAGTGAAATATGAAATCTTCTCTCACGAGGCTACATCAAATCTTTCAGGCTTTATCAGAAGTCTACTGCATATATATATATAACATGATATATCAACACAAGAAGCTGATGCTAATGAGAAAGACTGAATTCAACATCTACTACTCACCCAGCATGTGGAGAGCAAACAGATACTGTTCCTTCTTCTTCTGTGGTGTGAACCATCTGCCATTCCAAACTACAGTACACTGCAGGAGTTAAAAGTCTAACCATGTGACTACTTTTATCAGTTTAGTTGTCATATTATTAATGTATAAGACCAAGAGTCAAATGCTTATGTCAGGATGCTAACATGCTATACTGTATATTTAGCAGTTAATATTCAATGTTCACCATTTTATGTGAAGCATGGTAGCATGGTGCCAGCATGGTAGCATGATGACTAGTGCTAAACACAAACTTCATGCATCATGTTCAGTAGAAAGCCCAAATATACTGTAATTCAACTTCACCTTCAGTCAGGATTACACAGGGGCGATCCACAGCTAGTTGAGTTGAAAGTTAACACCAAAATGTCCTCGAGTGATGCTTTTACCTCAAACCACCCAAAAAAACTGCACACAATCGTCAGAGAAAAGGCTGCATGAGACACATCCTACTTCACATTTACATTCACTTCAGGCAGGAAGTCTGAGTTCCAGGGGAAGAGAAATTATTTTTGATAATATTTGATGGAGATGGAAAACAGCACTGCACAGTTTTAGGGTCGAGAGGACTGCAGATTTGTCCCAAAATCTACCTCATATTAAAATTAGTTAATTAGCACTAAATGCAAAACACAGCTGAGGCTGACGGGACAAACTGACCTGAGATAGCGTGCTGTGAAAAGTCATTAGGATCCATCATCTGGGGACAATGACCGTAATACATTTTAGGCCAGTTCATTCAATAACTGTCAAAGACTTGTGTCATCTTGTGACAAAATTTCATTTCAGTCCATAGAGTGTTGAAATCTTTCAGTTCGTCCAAAGTGGAGGACCAACCAACTTTACTGTACTGTCAACGCGCCACACATCTGCATAAATAATCGTTTTGAAAACAATCGTTGCACATGTAAGTCTATGTTAACATATCTCAGCGTGTCCTGACATCACTGGAAATGAGTGTTTGCGTGCGTTTACCTCACGTCCGCTCTCATTCTGAATGAACACATTCCCTCTCACTTCTCTGCAGCTTGCAGCACAGTTTGGATTTCTTGTCTTCAAACTATGAGACACTGGTGTCAGTCGCGCCTCTAATGGAGCGCCTGTGAGGCCGGTGGGGATGACTGAATTCTGCTTCATCACGTGGGACACAGAACTCCATTATGTCTAATGGAGAAAGATCCACAAAGCAGCTTTTTCCACAGCAACATCAGGGGGAGACGGAGCGGGATGGAGAGGAGAGATGGAGACAAACATGTAGGAACTGAGAGGAAGAGAGGGATGGAGTGAGAGAAAGGAGGAGAAACTTGACCTACTTCTCCTCAGCTTATTTATATGCTGAGTACAGCGTAGTGAACCAACCAGAAGCCCGGAAGCTGGCATAGCAACAACAGTCAGAGAAATCCCAGCCTGAAAACCAACTGGTTAACGACACACTAACACTTACTACTGAGCTGTGAGTTTATAATAAATAATATGCATGGAAATCTGACACATTACAACCAAACTGCATTAAAACAATCTGCATTGTAAACCTTAAACCTCTTACTGAACAAATATATTAAATGTTCAGCATGATCTGTGAAACCTGTCCAGATGAGCATCAGCACAAAAAGCAAAAAGACTGACTAGGTTAAAGGTCAGCACTGACTTGAAGCAGCGGTGCACTGGCTCTTTGTTTTTCTTTTCTAAAACAAGATCTTCTCTTCAGAGAAACAGTTTGAGAAAATTTGACGAATGTGTTCAGCTTAGTATCTTAGCTTAGCATAAAGACTGGAAGCAGAGGGGAAACAGCTTGCCCTGTCCTGTCCAATGCTTAAAAATAAAACACAACTACCAACATATCTAAGCTCAGTGGCTCTGTGCACAAACAGAAAAGACAGTCTGTGGGTTGAAGAGGAGTTACATGGGTAAGCAGCAGTCAGGTGCAGTGACTGTATGCTGCTTCCTGAAGTCTCATCACAGTGAGGTTGTCAGGTAGCTTCACACCTGTACAGAGACTCACACAAGTGCTGGCTGGATAAATATCATCATATAAATAGTTTGTATGTTAAGATAAGCTAACAATGTTCCGACTCTCGCTCATTGACATCCCGGATGCAAACCTCTGTCTTCACTGCAAACATCAAACTTTACCACAGTGTGTAACCAGCTACGATCCCTCCAAATATTTGGTAACGGTAAATTATTATTCTGCACTGTACATGTACTATGTAGGAGACAGCAGCCCATCATGCTGAGAGTACTAATGTCTAAATGTCTTTGATTGAATAAGCTAGGCTCCACAGTGCATCAGCTGTAATGACCACATCAAGGAGGAGCAAAGTGCTGAATCAGCAAGATGCTGGCCCTAGGCATTAAGACTGAGGCACCCGTGGGAGATGTTTCATACTAAGAGCTGATTTACTAAGCAGGAAAATGGCAACAGTGACAAAAGATGAAAGAGGATTCTATTCATTTCTGTCTTCTTCTATCTGTAGTCACAAACATGTCACCAGCTGACCAGCAACATTTGTGTCGGTGTTGGACCACACGTTCACGTCTTATGTGCTCATTTATGTGAAACACATTTTGACATCAGAGCAATTACAGGATTCAGTAAAGAAAGAAATCTAACGAGTGTATTTGCTGCTAAAAATCAGACCTTTAAACAAACGACAAAGGCAAATCATACGACCATGACATGATCCAGCTGAAGCTAAGGTAGGAAGGTACAGACTCACAGGGCTGTGTACAACCTGATGTTCATTTGACTTCAGAAGAAAAACACATTAGGTACTTAATTCTGACTAAAATAGCATCAGAGTCTCTCTTCTTCTGCCTTCCACAGTGGTCATTGTGCATTATACAGAACAACACTTTAAATGCTGAAGTCTTGTTTCAGACAAGCAGAGTGAGCAGCTGGAGCTCTTTAACATCTTGGCACGGAAATGATGAAAGCCCACATGAGCATTCAGGTACCTGTTTGTCTGTGTGTGTGTGTGTGTGTGTGTGTGTGTGTGTGTGTGTGTGTGTGTAGGTGTGTGTGTGTAGCACAGAGCTGTGAGCTGAGATGAGACAACTGCTAAATAAGCCATAACTAGGACACCATGAATTATGTATCGATATCCTGATAGCTTAGCTGCAGTGGTGACTTGTTTACCTGTCATATATAATGAAACCGCAGTATGTTCATGACACACAGTACTGTACACTCCACGCTTGCAGAGGAGCACACATGTTGGTAATGGAAAATGATGTATGAGTAGTTTTATATAAAAGTAATTTGACTTTCCAGCTGCTGACTGGAACAGATGTTACACAAACACAGCACAGTATCATACACACACTTACAATGTATGTGTTTTATTTTCTTAACCCGAGTGTCAGAGTCCTGCTCTATCAGCAGAAGAACACTGACACTGGACCATTGTGAAAAGCCCATCACTACTGAAGCTGTAAACACACTCTGATGTTTCTTTTCCTTCTCCTGCTCATTTAGTCCTCAGCCCAAATGTTCATGTTAATAATAAAACTGGTCACATTGAATTCCAGTGAGCAGTAACAAATCTCAAAAAACTCCTCAAACCAACCTTCAACTTTTAATAACACAGCAGTCTAATGTCATTTTTAAAACTTCATTTGTTTGTCATAATTCCAGTATTCCCAGTGAAGACAGGCTCAATTAACTGAGCTGACTGAAGCATTGTTCAGGCATTATTACATGCACTCCCTAGCTGGGAGCGTTCATTAGTCAAGTGTGAACACACTCACCCTGTTAAAGCGCTTGGCCTGGAAGAGGTGTCCGTTGACTCGGTAGAGTTTCCTCCATCTTCTGGCCCCGCGGCGATAGATCGATTCTAGGAGAGAGAGGAAACAGTTGTAGAGTAGCAGCATGGTGAGGGACTAATGAGGAGGTGGATGGAGGTGTATGACACTAGAGTGGAGGAAGATGGAGAGCAGAGGAAGAGATGGAGTGATAGAAGAGAGTGGAAGCTGAAACAAAGGTCCTGAGGCTCTTCCTTCACGTGGAGTCCGAGTTCAAATGAGGGGAAGACAACCGTCAGGTTTCTCTACGATGTATACGCATGCTCACACACACACATATGCACACACACACACACACACCCAAAGTGCCTGCCTCCCTCCCTCACCAGTCTTCCTCCCTCTCTCCCTGCTCCTTCCTCTGTTCCTCCTTTGCTTTTACTCCTGGTGATGAATCCACTTATTAGTGCCCCATAATGTCTTTTATTCAGATGAGACCATGGAGGTGTAGCTATTTATATTAGGATCATGTAGTCAGCTATTAATAGACCGCACGGTATAAACATGCACCTGACAGTGTGCCGGCACTGGGAGCTTTCTGTCCTCAAATCAAACAACGTTTTATAATGAGAACAAAACATTCTAAACTCTTCCAAAAGGTTATAAATATTAATATTTCTCAGAATGGATGGATGGATGGATTTTGTATTTCTTTAGATTTAAAGAGACAAGTTAAGTTAAGAAGTTAAGTTATTAAATAATAATAAAAAAAAAAAAAAAAAAATATATATATATATATATATATACTGTGAATGTGTGACCAGGTTAAGGGGTTGTTTGGTTTAGCTGAAGTCCTCTGGAAACACATTCATCCTTTATGTGGTTGGAAAGTGTGTCACCAAGTCAGTGAAGCAGAGCTTAGTGAACAGGGGAATGGGGATCACATTGTTTGTCAGGGGTTGTGACACTTATAAAAAAACATTATCCACCATTTTACAGCCGCTCCTTTTTCAGTTCCTCTCTGTGTGCAGCAGAAAACACTGACTGGGCCCCTTTCGTATCAGGAAGTTGTGATTATACAGTCTGAACACTGAGTCAGATTGGTTTCAAAGCCCGCCCGTGATTCCTGGGGGCTTGATCAGAAGCACTTGACCTGTTTCAGAGCTGCTTGACGGTCCCTGACTGTGACATGGGACTTGTGGGTGAGTCAGTGAGTGATTTGTCCAGTCCGTGTGAGACCTTTAGCTCAGGGCAGGGGGCAGACTTTGGACTGGAAGAGTGAGTTAAACAAGCTCCAAAGTGCTTGCTTTATTAATACAGTTAATAGAACAGTTGCACAATAGTGTAACACACCCTCTCAACTGGCGGTCTATTGAAGCTGCACCACCATCAGCCAACCTTCCAGCACCCATCTGCAGGCCTCGGGGAGGTTTAAGATATTTGCGTATGTGTGGGGAGTGATGAGCTCTAACTATATTATGCTTCTGCAATTAACAAACTGAAACCAGAGTTGTTAAACTAGAAGTTAAGAACCAAACATCACAGTCCATTCTGGAGGCCCATCAATACAAAGCGTACAAATGAAGCTCGATTCACAGTTCAGTCAAAGTTCAGTCAGTTTTAGAATGCTCGGTCTGTCACTTATTTCTCTTTCCATCCTCTCATTCACTCCTCTCACACATGCTCACACTCATTTCCTTGCTGTCATTATCTGGGGCCATCGTGACATCAGCTGATCTCGTCAGCTGTCACATCTATCCAATAGCAGAGTGGCACACCTTCATCGGAAGTCTATCATCATCTATCATCTTTTTAAATATGATCCTCTTCCTCTGCATTCACTACGTTCATGCTGCTGTCAACTCTTCTCAGATTCATGGACTTCATCATTTCACCCAACATCAGCCTTAGCAAAGTCATCAGCCACCGCCGCCAGTGTCTGGACTCCATGTGGGGATTTATGTTGCTGCTGCTCAAAGCAGACGCTCCTCCATCACAGAAATGTCCCTGTAATACTGGAAAGGGATTCATTCAGCAATACTTGTCATTTTGAATACTGATTTACCACTTGATGATATTATAGGAGCAATCCGTGATGGAGCGATGGTTGCATATTTTCTTATTGGTAGTAAATAAATTGACATGGTCTTCCACTGCCACCCACTCTACATCAATGGCAAGACAGGTTCAGGAGTATATGTACGTATCTCCCTGTAGGGTCTAAGACTTTTGTCATCACGTATCACCTGTTATAAGAAACAATCATCTTCACCTCATTCACTTTTCCCTGATTGAAGTACAATTTGTATAACCATCATGCACCATGTCACTTGTTCATATGACTTAGTCATGGTCCAGTCATGTCCTTGTGTGCAGATGAGCTCTAAATCCAGCATAAGACACGATCACTCAGCAAGTGACTGATTACTGTGGGAAATTATTATAGACAACCATTATATTTCTATTAGCAGCAGGAAATTTGGATTTCAGAGTGTTACACAAAAACATTTTTATTTGATCGCACACAAACAGCAGTGTGGATGTCAGGAGGAGAGGAGTGACTCGCTGTGATGTGCATGGATTGTGTGGATTATCATGCGATCATTGTACCATTAATATGATGCATATGATGTTTTTTTTTTGAATTATTAGAAGCTCTTGTAATGAACTGATTCACATGAGACATTCGTCCACAGGTACCATTAGCTGAGTTTTTCTTATTTCATCTCAAAGCTGTCCAGTTTCCTTAAGATTATTTCATAAGGTGACCTGCAACTAATGGTCAAAACCAATGAAGTAGGGACGAAGATATCCCAATATTTATGAACATTTAAACATTCTTTCATTATGTGACTCCAGGCCTGGTAAACACCCACACCTTTCAGACTGCATCCCCTCAGTTTGTACCACACACTCTCTGCTTCAAAGTCTCAAAGTGATGACGTCATCCTTCCACAGTAGTGACCCTTAAGGGGCCATAGGGTAGTGTAGCTCATGTGCATGAGCAGTAGGCAGCAACTGACTGATAAACCTGCTGCCACACATTTCAATAAATCATGCAGTGAGCTGGTTGGCTGAACCACATCAGGCGTCGACCTCGTCGACTCCACACTAATTATTCACTAGCTGCTCTCCCAGTACGTACCTCCCCACATCTGTACTGGTTTTCCAGCCTGGTTGGTTTGCTCCAGTGATGGGTGCGGCTGTGATGTCCTCCTCCTCTCACTTTTTTTTTTTTGCCTCTGTTGCTATGGTAGCCACAGCCCACCATATACCAGCTATTATTAGTTAGCAGTGATGATGTCAGATGTCACTGTCTGCAAATAAAAGTAAATCTTAACAACAAATGCACCTCCCCTTCTCCTTTTCTGCAAAATGACTGTGCAGAATGATGTTTGGTGTCCTGCAGAGCACGTTTGTTGTACACAGGTACAGAGCTGTGTCTCGGTGTTCGTGGCCGGGGGTGAACTCCTGTTCTAGACACTTAAAAGGGGGCCTCACACAGTCTTTAATATTTAAGCTGGGAGTCAGTTCTTCTGGGTCAGTTTTTCTGTCACCATGCTTGGTTACTGTCTACCATGTGTAATACAGACATTACTGTACGTCGCCTTTTTTGGAAATATTGAGGAGCAGATTCTCATCAGAGCCAGACAGATTTAAAACGGTCTCATCTCTGTATGCTAACAGGCCGTCTCCATTTAAACATGGATCATGTACTGACTACACTATAGTAAGACTCACCATTACAATAAACACCTCTGCTGTCTTGAATATTCAGTTCACAGCTATACATTTAGGCTTTTTGTATCGTGATGAATGTTTTTGTGATTCTAGCATATTCCACTCTCTGTCTGTGAGTCAGGGAAGTAGGGATCAGGGTGAAAGCGAGCAGATGGGAAACACAAAGAGGCTGTGCTCTTTGGGGTCTCGTCTGTGAATTCCCTCTAATCCCGTTAACTCAAGGCCTCTAAAGGAAAGTGCCGCCTGCCTTGGAGAATCACTGTGCTGTGTTTCCATAGTTACCCAGGATTTCTCCCCCTGTGCCTATATTGGTGGGGAGAAGGGGAGTTGGTGTGTGTGTGTGTGTGTGTGTGTGTGTGTGTGTGAACCTACACATCACGCAGCACTCCTCGGTGCCCACGTCAGATGCTAAATACAGTGCATGTGATTAAATAATTAATTGTAGCAGATGATTTTACAAAGTGGTAAATTGCCGCACTTAGCTCAGTGTCTCTGTCACAGCGCTGATGAATAGATGAACGGTTACAAGTTTAAATATGTGAGTAAATGTTTGTAAATGTTTTCATCTTCAGTCTCTGTTTGACTGCCATACGGACGAGATGTACTTGCAATGTTTGGGTTACATTCACATGACTGAATGCACTTGTGGTACATCGCTTTGGTTAAAAGCATCAGCTAAATGAATGTGATGGAATGAGAAAAGTAAATTTGTCCACTGTACAAGCAGATTCTGATAACATAAAGACAGCTAAAAGCTGGGCAAATCTTTGAAAGCCTTTCACCTCGACAGTGCCAACACTGCTCAGTTCAGGGATCAATTATGATCGAGTGACTATCACGCATTAACAAATGAACATTAAGTAGTTTAGTTTAGATTAACAGTAGGTGGCCCCAATTCTCTAGTGGGAAAACCAGAAGAGGGCGCAACAAAATGATGAACGTGAACAAGTGAAAAACAACGCAGAAAACAGTATGTAAATATGACATTTGTGTTTGTTTCATGTATTAATGTGAGGATCATGAATGTATTATAGATTGCAAAAATCTGGGAAGAAAGTTGGAAACTTTCTATGTGAATTAACAGGAATTTATGGGAAAAAAAAAAAAAAAAAAAATTGAAGGTTAACAGGGAACTTAAATGTAGTTGGTGAAAATGGATTTTAGCGTAATCTTGACTAAAACAACCAGATTTCATGCAGGTACACTTGAATATCCGCTATCACATGCACATAGCACACTGCTTACTGCAGGGCTGTTGAGGCCACGCCCCCTACCTGCACAGGTGATTTCTGTACCTGGACCATACTTTAGAGCTCAGAGCGCACAGAGACTATTGAAGACACACATTTGAACTCGTGGACTACATAATATTGTTCAATAAAATAAAATAATTCAAACTTGATAAAGTTCTACAAATAAATCTGTTGTATTATTTTGCATGGATGTCTGCTGATGACAAAGCAAAATGTTTATATTTATGTTTGGATATTTTACAGTTGGTTTAAATTACCCCACATTTCCAGTTAATTCCCATAAATTCACATTAATTCCCACACTTCCCATGGAGTTCTGATTTAGAATATTTCCAAAATTCCCAAGCTTAATGTCCCATGGAATGTTGCAAACCCTTTGCAACGGTAATTATAGAGCCACGGAAGGCATGAGGAGACTGTCAGAGCAGAAACAGCTAATCAGTCAGCATTAACTAAAATCTGCATATTTAAAATGTTTTATACTTTCACATGAACAATATTATGTAGCCCACAAGCTCAAATGTGAAATTCAATGTTTTGATTTTGACTAAAGGTTCACTTTACAGTTGGAGTGTTGTGTGAATATTCAGAGTTTGACTGAAGTCAATGAATGTCTGAAGACCACTTTGTGTTTTCTTGAAACTTGATCTAAAGCAGCCTTCATATTTACCACAAAGAACTGTAGCTTCAAAGAACAAACTAAGTTTTAAAACACGACAACAGCCTGTCATGACTTGTGGCCTTGCGTTCTACCAGGAGCACATCTTTAGAACATATCAGTGTGTGTGTGTGTGTGAAGTGTAAAGTCAGACAGCAAATTAAATTCAAGTGAGGAGGAGTGGTGCTGTAGTGACAGGAAGTGACAGATATATATGGGGCCAAAGGGATGCAGCAGAGCACAGGTCATGTTAAATCTGAGGTCAGAAACATGATCCCAAATAAACCAAGAGTGATTTCATGATGACCGGCAAGTTCTCTTCAAAGTCAGCTCCTGCTGTGTTGCTGTGACTCATCATGACATTGTGAATATGTCACAATACTGACCCAAAAAAACGGACAATGTCAAACAACTAAAAATAAATACATCCATGGGATTTCCAAGCCTTGTCTATTCTTTCATGATTATCCATAATAATAGGAATATCAAGTCCAACAAAGACAATGGCAGCCTATTAAATCCCCTCCGGTAATAGCAGATGTTATTTCTTACTGCATCCGATTAAAAAAACAATTTCTAGATCGGGGGGTGGATCAGTTCTTGTTAACATCTTGCTAGAATTGTCCTCACAGCCTGAAGGCGATGCAAAACTAGAAACACAACTGCCTCTGACATGTGCTTGCAACACACCACTTGCACTTGACTAGCAGACCTTCAAAGAGCTGACCTATTACAACATCCCCCTCTAGAGAACGATGAGTGTTGCATTGCCCCATTTTTCTGCCAAGGTGCCAGAATGAGAGTGAGAAAGACGCAGACTGAAAAAACAAAGCAGACCAGTCAAACGCTTTCTCAGATGATGAATCAAAACACAATACTACACCTCCGGATGCAAAGGCCAACGCACAGAGTCCTGCCATTTTGTCCGTCGAAAGTGTAAAGAAGAGTAGACAGCCTGCTGGTGTTATACTGTAGCTGGTATCAGGAGTTGTGCTGCAGGAGAACAGGGTGGTACTACCAAGGCTCTCCAAGACAGGACATTTATGAGCGCTTGACTCACTTCCAGACATTGTTCCTTTTACTCACAGGAAAGTAGCAGCATACAAGTTGGTATCAACAGCACCCGACCCCTCCCTCAAATAGAAAAGAAAGAGAAAAAAAAAAAAGCACAAGGCCTCCAGGCTGGGAATACAATGTACTGTATGTCTTCAATGGGTTTTTGAGGGATCAGCAGCAGTCAGCAGTGTGTAACTGCACCTATTCATCAAGGAAGGGTCAACCCATGTTCCTATCAGGGTGTAGGGAACTTGTCAACCTTGCCAAGCTATTTTCTGGACACACTGTTCCTGTTGCCATCTCTTAAGAACCATTACATACAATCAAGAAGTAAAGTTATTTCAGGCTTCCACTTCAAAGAAGCTGAGAGAGATCCATGAAACAGCTCTGAGACACAATTAGAGCTCTGTGAAAAGGGATGCTCGGCAGTGGCATGGCTAACTTTGTTAGTTTGACTTTTAATTAATAAAATGACAAAAGATGTCCAATTTAAAAGGTGGGATTATGAAATGTGTTCAGGATTTAAGAGTCCTGATGAAGCGTTTTTTTATTGTCAGAGGCAGACATGTGGCATCCCCTGGACTGTAAAGTTAGTGTCATATGTTGATGAGTCATCTGCTCTGGGCGACACCATGGCAACAGATTTATCACTGCATCCATATCAAACCACCGAGAGCTGAGATGTGAATAAGAACTGCAACAAGACTGGCAGCCGATGGAATCATTTCTTTCTCTACAGTGGGTGTTGAGTCCAATATCAGCTGATATACACTAACATGTTCTCACTGTAGTAATTGTGTACTAATGCATCTCACATGACCTCTAAGCAACACAATGTTTCTTCTCTCAGTGGTTGTTTTGCTGTTTGGCAATAGTTTCAATCCAGATATGTCACAAATCTAAACCACATTTTGAATAACTTAGAAAAACAAAACAAAAGAAAATGCAAATGAATGCATATTTCTGTCCATATGAATATTAGGAGTTAGTTCATGAGATAAGCAGAAGGTGGCACCCACAGTTGTAAGTTGTAAAAAAACAGTAGTAGATGGCCCAACAAGATGATGTAATGCCATCCACTGGATCTTGAAAAAGGCAAAAACTTCAAAAGAGATTTTGAAGTTTATGACCTATTTTATACTCTACAATATCTGATATTTTTCTGTTTCCTAAAGAAAATGCCCTTAATATGTGAACTAACAAAGACTGGAGGGCAACATTATACACCGCTGACATAAGCTTAATGACCTCATGACGGGTAGCAGGGTGATTACTACTCCAAAGAAAGAAGATGACTGCTCAGCAGGAGGCATGTTGTGGTAATCTTTCCCTAAAGTGATTTCCTGAGATATTTAGAGTTTAATGGTCAATAACTATGGCTAACATAATATTAACAACAAAAAATAGTGTCAAGTTAAACTATGGTGGCGCCAGTGTTACTAGTCGCTTCTCATCAATAACATGCTATAATTATTAGCACTGTTATTAGTAGTAGTGCCTCCACACTGACACATTTCCAACTGTGATTTTTATATGTTTAGTTTGATTCAAACTACTTTGAATACCAACACTTGATTTGACTTTCTCTTGGAACATAACAGCTTTCTGTGAATATGTAATGTGGTGGCTCTCTAATGGCTAGACCATTAGAGAGCCACCACATTACATTTGTAACAGCCTACTATCTTTAAATCCTTCTGGAGGTTTGTATAGAACACCGTGCTGGGAAGCTCCAGATGAACATTGTTTTTACAGAAAGTTTAATGAAGTAGACTTTGAGCACGCTGTGACCTGATCGTGAAAAATTTAGGTCCATACACCAAAAAAATCTAGGACACAGTTTGGGCGACTACATTTTGCAGACTTTGGCAGTGATGGTGACTCTGTTACATGTTTGTAACAAAACTGGTCGAGGCTGAAAAAAAACATAACCAAAGTGGTTAGTCTTGCAGTTTTTCAGATCTTAGCATTAAGACTTCATATCCACTTTCACTCCATCTGTTTAGAGTGTGTGTGTGTGTGTATGTGTGTACAGACCTGTGTTAGGGTCATGTCCTAAATTACCTTGCATGTTACTTTAACAGGCAGAAAGCAGCTATTTTCCATTTCTACTCGTCTTCTCCAAACACACACATACGCATTGAATAAAAGCCGTGCATTGATTTGGGAAAGCCGGTCTAATGAGCACAGTTACATAATCAGCAGGAGCATCTATGTAACAGCTGCAGATATCTGTGAAGCCATGCTTCCTCTCGTGTGTAGATGAAACATGCACTCACACAGGAAAAAAACAGCTTTTAAAAACATCATTAACAACTAAATTAAACTAAACACTGAAATGAAGACAATGCAAACATGGCTCTGCACTGCATGACATGGTAAGAATGTTGTGAATGTGGATAGTTTAGGAGAGACGTGACAGAGTTTGTGGATCAGAGAGAGCAGATCGAATTCAGCAAATCAAACCTGAGAAAAGAGAGACTCTTCAATCATCTCTTGAAGAGTGTATGTCTGTCTCAGAGTACAACGAGAGAAGAGAAAATAGTCTGAAGTCTTCTACCGATTATGTAATACCACGTCTGTGTGTCCATTAACCCTGAATGTTTCCGACTAAACCTTTTACACTTCCATGTTAAGAAATTTAAATTTATTTAAAATAATCAACAAACGAATCAGTACCGGAAATCCATCCTTATTTGCAGCCATATTTGTAGTATATAGGTGGATTGTACATGCACAATGTGAGTGTCTATAATGTGAATTCCTTGATATTAAATGTTAATTTTGTGTAGTAATATTTGTTCTTGAAGTATACTAAAAAAAAGCATCACATGGCAAGTAAAGCTTGAGTCAAAGAATATTAGATATCTGTCACATATGTCTGTCCTCTCTGCGCCCACTCCAGTCCGAGTTCCCACCTTGTGTTTGTCCCGCCCTTGATCACCCACACCTGTCTCTGAACTCGTCATCAGCCAGTGTATATAAGCCCACTGCTCTCTTTCCTCTTTTGTTAGTGTCCAGCGTTTTTTCCTAGTGTGTTTGTGGTTACCAGTTTTTGTATCTCTGTTTTTGGATTGTCTGACTGATCACCTGGTTGGATTTTGTGTAGTGAACCTCTGCCTCTCTTTAAAGACTGTTTACCCTTTTTTACCTGCGTGCTGCATTTGAGTCCTGACCTTGTGCTGTGTAATAACATGTAGTTGTAGGAACAATATGATTATCCTAGACCAGCAGGATATTCTGTTCTTGGTCTTGTAAAACCCACTGATGGTGTAATTAGGACCATTCCTAAATCTCTAAATTCATTTTGAACAAAACCTGTTAATTAACACACACTCTTTGTCGTTTGCAGGGCTGTGTGTATCACATACGGTATATAAAGTATGTATTTGAATGAGTTTGAAACACATTCTCATTCTCTACATCAATTATTAAAACACCTAAATAACCTATTTGCACAAGTGCAGTAATAAGTATGACTCGTTCTATCCAAGTCAAGTGTTGCTTAATGCTGCTGGAAATTTTTAACAAAAGCTGCACGCTCTTAACATTGTTACTAGTCACTAAGTGAAGGAGACAGATAGACTGCGGGTTTTAAATAGGTTAAATAGATCCCAATCAGCGGTTCCCATGGTACTGAGAAGAACCGAGAGGCACAAGTTGTCAGGACTGACAGTATGCAGCTGACAGAGGAGAGCCACACATGCTCCCAGCAAGGAAAAACAGGGGATATTTAATTTAGATGCAGCTGCTGATGTGACGCTGAAAGACAGTTACTGTGGAGTCCAACTGATCTTGTGCAAAATGTGTCTAGTTCATGCTCTGTATGGATTTAAACCATAAGATGCAACAACAGGACAGCCATTTTGCATGATCAGTATTAAAAAGAGGAACACACTTCATTAAAGCAACCCATTCCCTCCACTGGGTGAATACTAATGATATCTTTGCAGACAAAAGGGCAAACCAGTTCACCTCCACTCAGTTCATGCACCCTTCCCAGAAAGCCTGGCATGTTTTCTGACTGTCTGACTGACTGACTGTCTCCACACAGGCTCAGTGACAGAAACACCCATGCTGACCCCAGAATCCCCTACCTTTGACTCGGAGGTAGAAAAGCAGCGTGAGCAGCATCCCTCCAGCTGAACGTTACCGCTCCTTTGCCTTCACGCCCTGGATCTCATGGTGGGCTCCTGCACCTCCTCTGCTACTCCTCTCCTCATCATGCCTTCCTCTTCCTCCTCCTCCTCCTCCTGCTCTCACTGAACTGCTTCGCTCGTGTCGCTGTGTCGCTCTCTCTCGCCTCCCCTCCCTTTTTATTTGCTTCCATCTCCCTGCAGGCTTCCTCTCTTCATCTTCCTGTCACACTACACACTCTCCTGAAGGTGTATTCATCAGATGAGGCATTCTGCAAACATGCACAAATTCTTCCTGTGTGTGTGCATCGAATGTTGCTCACTGAATGGGGATCGTGTCACATGATTGAGGCTTTTCTCGGGAACCTGCTGTCTGCTCCGTGCTGCAGCTGCACCTTTTTCGCCACAAGATGGCAGAAGTAGCTGTAACTCAGAGAGCCGCATCCTCTGCACACAACAAATCTGAACCTATATTTAAACACTGTGGACTATTTTTAGTGGCTGTGCTGAGCCTATTGGAGCACATCCTGGATGACAGCTACACCTTCCTACAGACCTGTCTCTGGATGTTTTTACAGTGCTCTTTTCATGGGATACTGAGAGCTCCGTGCGATCACCTGCAGACAGCCTCTGACAGTTAATTTATGCTGCCCTCTATGAGCCAGAAGCACTGACTGCGTTGTATATGTTTATTTGGCTTTCAGTTTACCGTGTGTGGACACAGTGTCTGGCTTCTGGAGCAAATTCCAAACACAGTGCCAAACACTTGCACCTTTCCTTCCTAAAAGTTTTGTAAAAGTTGGTGTCATAGTTCCACTTGTTCCTATGTCCATTCTCTGACACGGAATACTGCAAATTACTGGCTTAGAAACAAGAAAGCTATTAACAAAGGAAATATGACTTGTTTGGTTGGGTTACCTGTAACACCTATTGTTTTACGTGGTTTACTACTTAAGACTAACTGAAGTAGTAACTAACTCTAAACCAAATCACATTCAAGAACAGATTAAATAGGTCAGTACACTACACCCACCATACCGAGAGGAACAGAGCTGTTCCAGTGATGTTACAATCTGTGATGACCCTGACATTCTGTGCTGCTGGCTGCTGATACAGTATACTTCTGTTCCTGAGCAGTGCTGGACAGACGACTGTGCTGCTGGATCTTGTCTGGGCTGGTATAGTATCTTTTTGCAGATATGTCATCTCTGTGTATTTTTCAAACTAGGTTTGAAGTCACATGGACTCAGTACACAGTTTGTCCAGCAGAGAGCAACAATTTTATTCTTCAGTGTAAAACGTCCCACCCAGTTCTGTCTTCAGTCCTTTAAGAGCACAGATCTAAGGGATCTGTATATGGTTGCTTGTGTGAAAATTACTGTTGACTGATATATTACCACATTATTTAAACATTAATATCCATATCAGATCATTAGAAACTAGAAGTAAAGAAAACTCCATGTCTTAGATTACAGATTAAGCCTAAAAACTTTCTTTCTTCAGGACAGGCTCGCTCAGAGCTCTCCCTCACCGAGCTGACTTGGACACATTTATGACTATCCTTGCCCGGCAGTGTTGCAACACCGAGGAGGCTGTACAAACATTTTCTGCATTCCTTCACAGTGAGAGTGGAAGGCTATTCTCTAGGCTGGACCCAGAACTTTTATCAGAGCAACCTTCAAGACATTTTTACTTTATCAGTACTGCCAGGAGCAGGCAGCGTGAGCTGTAGTTCATTTGCTCTTAATCAACACTGTGGCTGAACGCAGTGTCGTGCATTAGAAAACTCAAGGCCAGGTGATTTTAAAGAGGCTCTCTGCTGGGAGGACCTGAGTGATTGGAAATGAAGAGAACACATCCCTGTAATCTGTGTGGTTACTGGCACTCACTGGTGCTTTCAGCAACACAAGCTGTCTTCATTCCAACTTTACATATTATGTAATTATTAATAACATGATAATGTTAAAATATTAGGCATCTCATATGTTTATAATGATAATTTGTTGTCTTTTATTGTAAGTAGCTCTTTTTATTGTAAGCAAAGTTATGACACAATTAAATTGATTTGCTTTCCTCCATTTTTCCTCATTCTGGTTTCTCTGGATCAGGATGCATACTTCATTATTAAACATTCAATTCAGTGCAAATCTATTTGTACATTTCTGCCTTACTCGTGTACTATACGCAGTGCTTCAGCACTACATTTGCTACCAATTTTCTCCACTAAATATGTATGTACTAAATAATACGGAGCATGGACAGATATTGTATCATGCATTAGTTTTCCATGTTATTTTGTCAGAGCTGGCTACTCAGAGTTGCTTGGTGAACAAGTGTGGCTGGCGAGCTAACCACTACATACTAGGAAGTGGTGAACATACTGAATAGACAGAATAGTTACCAAATACTCCAAGTTAGCTTGCAACTAGTTCTGTCACAAACTGCACAATAAATTAACTAAGTTTATTCAAAACATATTCTTGCTGCCTCATAACTAGTTTAAACTCCAGTTCAGCAGCGTTATTTATCTCACTGCTGATATGGCAGCTTCCACCATGTTTTATTCCCCAAGATAGTCCGAGCTGTTTTCTACTAATGAGCGGCACAAAGTTGCACGTCAAATTTCACTTAACACCAAAAATGTACTTCTTTCCTTCAAGCAATGAACACAATTATCAAAATCCACAATTTGAACAGCAGCTGCTTGCAGTTCACGTTTTCTATAGAAGTGTTTTGTGGGCAGCAAACAGATGTGTGAATCATCTACTGCATGAAAACCTTGAATCTCTGAAACCATACACTGTCACTGGATATCTGATGTTCACTGTGTAGCTTGTACTAAAGTGTAACAACAGTGCAGTCAGCTTCACGCTCAGCCAACTGAGCCGGAATGAGGCCGGGCGAACATACACAAACAAACACACACACACACACACACACACACACAGAATACAATACTAATGTTTGGCTGTAAATCCTAACAACATGACTAAATCTTAGCCTTCCTACTTGCGATAAAGCGTTTTAGGGCCTGTGTGTAGTCTTAACCTTGACAGACCATTGCACTGTCAGTCTGTCAGTTGCTCATTATATAAGATTGCAGAGATTTGTGCAAATTGCTTTGACTTCAGAATATGAAGAACAACAAACAGTAACAGGTGATGTAGTCAGGCATGTGGCGTACTGAGCAGAGGAATGCAGACTAGATGCAAGCACATGGGTAAAAAGAAAACAGTTATGAGACAGAGAAAGCAAAGTGTGATCAAAAAGAAAGAATGACGGATGAGAGGGGTGCTAACATAAGAGGGTAAGGATTAGATAAAGGGGGAAAAACCAGGGGGAGGCTACTGAAACGAGGCCAGCGGCTCTGCCACGGACAGTTAGCAGAACTCAAACACGAGTCAGCTCGATTAAGCTCGCCATGTAACCTTGCCAAGGCTAGCTTCAGCGACACTATTGTTGTATGCCTTGTTTGTGCCAGCTGAAATGGATGCCCAGTGGGAGTATAATGCAAGGGACTAGCCTTTATGTGGATTAGCCTTCTGAACAGATGTGCTCCAGGCTAATGCTATTCACTACAGAGGTTCAGTGGTAGGACAAGGAAACCACTCCAAATCCAGATGCTCAACAGAATGAGGTCAGCAGCAGAGGTAGAAAAGAGACCATTGTTGTGCTGAATGCAACACTTTTAAGTCATTAAGTCACTTTAAAGTTATTTCTTGTTGCAGTCGTGCTGTTAGTTGTGATTAATGTTGTTAAGTAGTCCATAAGTGTAGTGAATAAGTAGTGATGTCTGTCAAGTGCCAAAAATTGTCACTGAATGAGCTGCAGTTCCTCAAATGGCCACTAAGAGTTGGCTTTAGTAAAACTAAAGAATATAAAGTCAACATCTACATTTTGCTTTTTCTATTTTGTGCCTCGGTGCCTCTGTAGGCCAGAAATCCTTAATGGAATTATTCTCTCAATGAAAATGTTTTGTTTGCATGATTAATAGCTGGTGGCATGTCACAGCATAATCCAGCCAGGTTTCCATCACTTTGCCTGATTTGGATTTTGAGCTTCAACAACTGCCAGGATAGAGATGAACAGTAAAACAAAACTCCAGTACTTAAAACCTCAGTCAATAAAAGTGGAATCATAGAAACTAGATCCAGTTCAGGATATGGTGTAGATGGGTTTCTACCAAAAAGAAAGTCAAGGTCAAGTCTACAACCTGGATCACGAGCTCTTAAGAAGGCCTGCAGGAGATTGGAACAGAAATGGCACAAATAAAACGTTTTTTTTTACCTTCATGAGAGTGACATGAGAGTAATGAATTACAAGTGTGATCTGTCTGCTGCAAAAGCATCCTATTTTTCTCAGTTAATCAGTAACAATAAACACAAAATGAGGTTTCTGTACACTACTTAAATTTGCTCAAAGCAGCCGTCTGTCAGCTGCTTCACAGCTCATGAATTCTTAGATTTCATATGCTGAATCTCAGCTAATCTCACTTCTTACAAATTTTGATCTCTCTTGAGACATTGTCTCTGGTGGTTTTATGGCAAATAATATGGTACGGTAATGATAATGGTAAATGAGTCTTCAGTGTTTTGCCCAGATACTGTGGACGCTGAGTGGAGAGGGGATCAAACTACTGATTAGTGGACAACCCTTCCTCCCAGCTAGATGTTGTAGATATCGGGACATTACTCACACCATCCATGCTGAATATCGTTAATTTGTTACAACTGGCACTGTCCCCACTATCTTTAAGACTGTAGTAGTTAAGAAACCTTGATCCAGGGTCTCTGAATAATTATGGACCCGTCTCTAACCTTTCATTATTTTTTCAAAAGTATCAGAGAGAGGTGTGTTTCAGAAACTTTGAGTTGACACAATCAACGGTAACCTTTCTGAACTTTTGCTTTTCAATCTGCTTTCAGGGCCTGTCACGCCACTTAAACTTCACTTAATGAAGTGGTAAATGACATTCGGCTTACTACTGATTCAAATCTAACCTCCGTGCTTCTGACTGGCTTTCAGAACAGCTTTTAATACTACTGATCACAGAATACCCATGGACTAACATGACATCTCTGGCCTGGCATGGCCACACATGGTTAAAATGTTACCTTACTGAAACAACGGTGTGCTTCCTATTATAATATTTCATTGATATTTACTGAATTATGGAGTACTTCAGGGCTATGTTCTTGGCCCTCTGCTTTTCTTGTTATTTCGGCTATAACTTTAACTAACTTTACACTGCTATGCTGATGATGCTCCGCTGTATGTGCCTGTAAAGGCTGATGATCTAGAGGCCTGTTTATCTGCTGTAAAATCGTGAATGTCACATCATTTCCTGCTCCTAAATCCTCTCTCCTTCTCTCTCCTGTCTCTCCTCCTCCTCTCTTTTCACTCAGATCCCTCTCTGCTGGTTTCTCTCGTCCTGGGACCTCTCTCTCTCCTGGCTATTGGTGCCTCATCCAGATGTTTTGAATCTGGAGCCTCTCTTCTTCTCTCCCTCTTTGTGTTTGCTTGTCTCTCCTGTGCTGCCTCTTTCAGTGTGCTTGACCTGTCCTCTCCAGATTTCCACCAGGTCATGTAGCTCAGGTTCCATCTATCTTCAACCTAAAAAGTTGCTTAACATCCTCCTTGATCCAAACTAGTTCATCATCATCATCATCATCATCATCTCTTCTGTTTCCTTATCTGAATTAAGGCTCTAATGATAGAACAAAGAACAAGAAGAAGAAGAAAGAACAAGTTAGTCAACCTGCTAGGTTGCTTCATTTCTTTATACGGGTAGATGTTCTCCTGCTCTGCTCTAGGCATGCTGCACCTCCACCGGTGCCTTGTTTGCTAGCTGCAGGGTCATCAGCTGGGGACCACTGTTCATAAACGTTTCATGGTATTCATCATATATCGTTTCCACACAGCACTTTGGTTAGCTGAGAAATGTTTTGAGAAAAGTTTTACAGCATTTGGTTCCTCTAAGTAAAAGTTAGTTCAGTTTACTTATGCAAGTGCTAACCAACCATTTCAAATTGAATGTAACAGCCAGTAAGATTGTTTTTGTCTCTTTTGCTTGGCACTGAATTATCCAATTCTCACATCTTTGAAGATTAGCACTTTGCCCCGATCAGGTCCCTCTGGTGCGAAAACATGACTGTCTTCCTAACAGCCCCTGCAGCAAGTCAGACCTATTTTAGTAGGTAACATGTTTCCTTTTACCCTCTGCCTCTGAGTCACTCTTGTTCTCTTGTGAGGAGAAAAACATCTCTCTTTCAATTTTGCATGAACCATTCAACACACTGTAATCTCATAAGCTCTTCCATGAGAGGCCTCTGCTGCACAGACAACCCCATCAGATGTGTCAGAGAAAAAACAGCTTATGATATAAATGAACTGCAATTCATAAAGCCAACCACAACAGAGGGCTGCAGCAGAGGGGTCGTCTTTATATAAAATGCCCCAGTTCTCAAAGCTCTATTCATTTCTCTCCTGCAGATTTGGGAGAAAGGGATCGGTCAAAGAGGGACAGGTTAAAGAGAGTTTCAGACATTTGTTCATCTGAAGAGTGATGTGACCCAAATTCAAGTCAGATAAGACAACAGCCATGTTACTTAAAGGTTTAGTTCCAACCCAGTTAGTAAAAATAGGCAGAAAGGAAAAACCACTGCTCCCGAAAGACTGTGGACGTTGTCGAGGCTGGGCTTTTCCACAAACCAAGTCTCTCTCACAAAAGAAGAACGAGAATAGGTGAGGTCAGACTCTAATGTAATGTGCACAATAAATGCTGAAGCGAAAGTGCAGCTTCACAGACGAACTGCAAAAAAAAAAATTACCATGTACCGTCCCAGTCGGGGACAAGTGGGAGGCTGAGTGCACCGTGTGCACAGCTGGCACATGTTTCAGTCTAACCCTCTGAGGACGGATTGGGCGGACCCGCCCAAAAAGTCTATATATATATATATATATTTATATATAAATAGTCTATATATATTTATTTTTTTTTTTTTTTTTCAGCAGATATTTAAACTTCTGGAATGTACTTTTTCAGTTTGTGATCCCGTTGCATCAGTTCAAGGGGCCTTTATTTTTTTTTGAGAGGCTTGCCAATAGTTTTTCATTGGAAAAAATAAATATCTCCATTTATAGAGTCAAAAGTGTTTTGGGGTTTGTTCATAGTATTAATGTCATGATCTTAGGTCATGATCATATATATGTATATGTGTGTGCATGTTATTGGTATTATTGGTATCGGCCTTTAGGAGCTGAAAATTATCGGTATCAGTTTTAAAAAAAAGTTATCGTGCATCCCTAGGAAAAATCAATCAGGCATACATGAAGAGCAACTTGTTTCTGCTGGTGTGCATAGACAGCATGACTCATGAGGAGATGTTACTGTATACTGACATAAACAACCTGAAGCCTACAGTTTCTCTCATCCTCTCATGATATGATATATGATCCAAACAAACATGCAATATGATTAATAAGATGATCAGACAGTCAATAGCATGCCGTGTGCTTACTGAACTCTAAACCAATCTAAAGCAGTGGAGCTTTACATTCTGTTCTACCTTTAAAGAGCAGCCACGGAAAGCTTAGAAAGACCCAGGAGTGTTATACTGTATGTGCTGGAAAGTGCCAGAACACAATCTGGCACCTCTTAGTTCAGCGACTGTCTAACATGTCCTCTGGGCACTAAGTGATGTTTTCACTGCCCACAGCACAAAACTGATAGAATATTTAAGGGGAGCTGATGGTGTTTCTACAGAATACCCATCATCCAACAATTATTTAGCCTGCCGCTGACATTTAAAGCCTTCAATATTGACTGTGGCCTCTACCTCTACTCTGGTTTGGAACAAACAACTGTCATATGACAATTTAAAAGCCGCTGTGGAAAAATTACAGACTTCGGGGTGCATCAGCAGTACCATGAAAGAACAACAGCAGATTATAGTTTGTAGCAATATGCCCCATATTTCTATAATTACAAAAAAAAATCTGCCATAAGGATAACCTGGATGATGCTAACATCACATTCTACACATAGTGGCACTGGATGTTTCATCTGCTTGCCAACACAATAGCAATAACAATTTTATAAGCTGGTGATGTGCTGCTGATCTGTATCTGTCAGCTTGTTTTGTCTTTGCATACACTGACTGAGTTTCAGATATGATTATTATTGTAAATGGACTGTACTTATATAACACCTTTCTAGTCTTCCGACCACTCAAAGCTCTTTTACACTACTACACTACCCATTCACACACATTCATGCACTGATGGCCATGCAAGGTGCAAGCTGCTCATCAGTTTTGGGAGCTAATCTTTCATATACACTCATCGAACTGCCGATCATCTGATTAGCAGCCAACTTGCTCTACCTCTGAGCCACAGCCCATGTGGAGTTTTGATTGTTTCAGTGCAGTTACTCGTGTTTTAGTGTGCAGCTCACCAACATACAAAATGACTGACAGCACATAATGTGTTGCCAAGCAACAGCAAGATGCCTCTCATTGCAACGAATGCCTCGGAGAAGTGCAAATCAGAACTGCAGCTCAGCAGATGATTTTGTGTGTCTGTTCTAATGTCGGCTCTGGAATAACTTCATAATCGTACAGTCTAGACTTGCTCTATATGAAAATTGTCCTGACTTCTCTTATAATTTGGTGCTATATAAATATTGTATACTCTGTATGTACTTAACTTTAAGGCAGCAACGTGATGCTCATGGCTGAGCTGACCTGGCTGACACTAAGACATTCATTTGTGTTGACCATGAAGAATATTTGTGTCCAGTGAAGCACTGTGCTACACCCCATGAAGACATCCACCATCATTGCGATAACTCATCTATGTGGTGGGACTGGGAACAGACTCTCTGTTAGATGAAAAAGCTCACAGGGACAGAGGGAACTACGGTATATGAGGCTGGGTTCAGTAGGCTCAGAGTCATAGACCCGTCAGATGAGGGAATTCCAGCAGATATGAAGTTGGAGAGCTCAGAGAATGACATGGCACCTGAGGGAACACTGCAAGCTGTCACAGCACTGTATACTGAGCAAAGAGCACATGCTGCTTTCATTTGGCAGCCATTTGTGCCGATGATGTAATGTGTGAGGCACAGGGAGCAGTATCCTGTCCTCGTGGTCAAAGTGTCATTATTTTTAATTAGCTCAACTCAGCTCAACAAGAATCCTGGTAACAACCCACAATACAGGACAGAATGACCAACATACACATTGCTTTTGTGTTCTTGGAAGCTTTCCAGTAGTGTGTCAAGTAAAAGTTCTTCCAAAGGTCATGGGCTAATTAAAACTGAAAGGGTTTATCTCCTTGGGATCCTGAATGTGAATTTCATGGCACTCTGCCTGCTAGATTATATGAAACCTCGTGTGAAAAGATGTCCTGAGGGTGGTGTGAGACGAGAGCTTATAGAACATCCTGACTGGAAAGGGGTCATCCTCTAGAGACCATGAGTGTCTTTAAATACAATTAAACTGGAATTTAATATTAGTTGTATACAAGAGGAAAACAGGATTTGTCCTCTTTGGGCCTTAGGAATATCACAGTAAACTTTATATTTTAATAATAATGATACAATATGAAACACCCACATACCAAATATTGGCTTGATGGTGGTAAAACATACACATGTCAAGTCACCAAAGTCATTAAGAGGAATCCTTGGTGGGTTCCCATGGCTAATACTTGTTGAGGTGCCTTATGGACCAAAGTGTTGGATGGACAGACAGAAACTGGCATCAAGGTTTGTAATTTTCCTTTACTCCCTTCCTTCCTTCCTTCTCTAGTATAGCTTTGGAGCCACTAGATCACATTTATGAATTTGAGGTTTTTCAGTATCAGTCCAACTTAGCCCAGACGGAGAAAATCTCTTATTATCTGCCATACATCCACAGGCCTGCACCTGGAAGAGATTTCAAAGATCAAACCTGCTTCCTATCTTGCGCACTTCTCCAAATTAAAAAGGGATTTAGGATAGGAGTGGTATGTGGGTGTGGTGTTGGGGGCTGTGATGCTGTGATGTAATCTGCCAAGTAGTGAGTTATTCACAAAGAGGCCAGTTTATGGCCTTTCTAAATAGAATCCACTCAACAACTCCCTCATTGAAGATCAAAGTGAAATGTCACTTTGCTGCCTCTTTTTTTATTTCCAACAGACTGAAATCAATTTGGCTCAGGTGCCGTTTGAATGCAGCCTTCCCCAGAGAGAGATTATCCACTCTGAAGATGACAACATTACATTAGTAAGAAGAGGTAAGAATATGAATTTCTAAAACAGTGATGCATCAGAAAACTAACAGTGACAGTCCACGCAGCAGCCAGAGCGCAATTTTTTTATCAACAGGAACTCACGTTGACTCACAGGTCAACACAGTTCACTTGGATTATGTAATGGGAAATCAATCCAATGGTTCTTGAAGCTGACAGCTCAAAGCAATCACTCCTGGGAAATCAGGAAAAGGCAGAGACCATGGAGGGCTGAGGTTGTCTTTGATGGCTCGTTCACGCTATAACATTATGTAAGCAGTGTACAATACAAACATGAAGACATGTGACCTAGATACACAGTGATTTGATGAGACGATCAGTTCTTGACTATGCCATGGCATGTGCTTATACTGTCTTCTAGTTTGACTATATGTATGATAATAAAACAGCACTGAAAACAGTGAAGTGACATGATGTGTGATGATCGTACACATCCTGTTGGATCCTGTTAATAAATCAGGATGCTTACATTCTTTATTGAGCTGGCTCTTCTCTGTTTACAATAATCCAGATAAGCTCTAAGGAGCCCAAACCATCTCAGGTATGCAAATATTATTTACAGATACTGAGGAGTGTTTGGGTGTGTTTGCCCAAGGTCAGTCTTCATTAAATTATTTAGAGTATTCTGTGATTTATTAAGAACAGGAGTGTGGTGAAAAGCGCCAAGTCTGTTCATTTAAAGGGTCCAGTGTGTCAGATTTGTACGGCACTCAGTAATATGACAGAAATCTGACATAATATTCATAACTACTCTTTCTTTAGTGTATAATCACTTGTACATAAGAATCATTGTGTTTTTGTTACTTTAGAATGAGCTGTCTTCTTCCACAGAGTCTGACATGTTGAGCCGCCATGTTTCTACAGTAACCCACAGCGGACAAACCATGCGCTGTGGCTGTTGGCTGTTGGCTTGGCATGGCTGTTTTTCGTACGTTTGGTGGCCATAGTTTAAAACAAGAGGGTCCACAACTTCACCACTAGAGGCCAGTTAATCCAACACACCTGGTCCTTTAAAGCTGCACCATGGTAATATACAGTGTGTCATGTGACACCCAACTGTGCATTCTCCCTCATTTCTGTAAAGCTTTTTAGCCTTTTAGCTCATTGTTTTGGTTTTATGGCTAACAGACTCTTCAGTAGCAGAAAGCAGACACACAGTACACTATGTGACCAATGCCAAACAGCAGACAGACAAAGCCAGAGGCTAACTGATGAAAGTGGATGGTAAGCGTATATACATATGAGTCAGCTCAGAATCAAATTTTGGTTTTAAATGCAGGTGCACTGATGTATTTTTTTTTTGTGCGTGTGTACCAGCTGCATGCATACACAATCCTAAATATACATAAAGCAAATATGTGTATTATCCAAAATGCTGAATTATTCCTCTATGTTCCCTAAACTTGTAGACGCAGGTTTGTTCAGCTGTACACTAAAGTAAAAAACATTATCTCATCACCATTACTAATATTAGAATATTAATATTACAAAATGTGAGTGTGAGAGATTATTTTTAGCTCTGCCAATGTTAGCATGCCTACACATGAAAACCGACACAACACAATCCCATTAGATCTGGCACCACAGAAATGAAACGGCAGAATGAGTGGGTGGGAAATGCCCCTGGAGACTGAAAACTCTGTGCAGAAACTCAGTCCAGAAAGCAGGTGTCATAATCAAAGCTAAATGACCTCACTGTGTGTACACGCCTCACGTTCTGCTGTCCCTTCATCTCATTTATCACTGAGGCTAGTCAGACACCGCCGCCTTATCCTCCTCCCTCTCTCTTCAACGCACATCAACACACTGCAGTCGCCAACACACTGCAGTCACCAAAAAATCAGGGCTCATCTGCATGGCAACCGGATCACCAAAGCCATTACAGCCTGAGTGGAAAGTCAGTTTAATGGCACGGCATGAGAGAAGTGATAAACAGTGGGTCACAGACTGGGAGCCTGTGCTGGGCAGGGCCCGTCAATACACGACAAATGGGTTGCATTTCAACACAATGCCAGATGTAGGAAAATGTGAGGGTTCTTTACTGCAGAGCGCTCCATCCCTCCCCAGTGAGGGCCTGCAAACACTCACGTGGGTGTCAGCAGCACAGAAACAAGTCATTACAATTCTTCCTTTACATAAGCACACACAGGAATAAGCTCAGTCAACAGGAAACACATCCCATCATCACACACAGTATGGTCTCAAAGTCCTACAAGACATTGATGGGGTTGGTTCAGGGCAGTCTGCATTTCTCTGTTAAAAATCATTGGAAAGATTTAGGTACTAAACATTTGATCATGTTATAGGAGCTGCAGTGTGCTGGGCTGAGGTAAAAATCTATAAAAAAAAAAAAACAATCCTTGCGCAGGAGGTGGAAGCTTTTATTAGACACACTGGAGGTGCACTCTCACCACATTTGACCCAGAAGACTCTCTAAGACTGTGTCAGTGACAGAGTCAAAGTAGGACGGCTGCAGCACTTCAAGGTGATTCAGTACTTTTGAGGTTTGTACCAGCAGTGTCTGGTCTGAAGGTAATGAACACAGTCTATTCATCCTCAGAACGTCATCATCAGAAACTCTTCCACACCTATTCTATGTAATGTTGTTCAGCAGCCAGCAGATGGTGGATGTCTGAAAACACTTCCTTCACACCACCACCTCCATTACTGACAACAAGAACAACAGAAACAACAAAAACAATCATTCTTGACCTGGGACAGTAGATTGAAAAAAAATCTTAATTCAGTGTCCTCTGTCTAGCTTTCAAATTCAGAACCTTCTGAGGAAGATCTTAAGAACTGCAGCGGTAAGTCAATTCATTGATGAGATGTTAAATATAAATATAAAACTGATTATTGATTCATCTTTCTGAGTATTTCTTGAAGAAATGTTCAGATTCTCTGATTTTAAACCTCATGTGTGAATATGTTCTTCTTTCTTCAGTCTGTGACAGTGAAGTTAATATCTTTGTGTTGTGGATGAGACATTTGAACTTTGAAATTTAGGATCAACATTTTTCAAAATGAATTATGAATATGAATTTGACATTTTATGTCATCACATCACTGACATGCAACTTTTTCATGCCTCTGCAGAAAAGCATTGCATTGTGGGATTTCTATCTTTTTCATTCCATTTTGGGAAGTTATGACAAAATAGTGTAGAAATGTTACACTTTTCACCTTTCAGTGAGCAAAGAAGTATACAATTTCATATTCTCTAACAGTGAGTGTATGCTGATAGAAAGAATCAAACAAAGGCACTTTGTTCTTTGCTATGTGTCTTCCTCACAGACTTCCCAAGAGTTTCCGGCAAATTCTATTTGAGCGTCTCAAAATTAATCTGTATGCAAGCTAATTTTATTTGAACATTTGTTATAGCCGCTTAGTCCCTCAGACCTCTCATTCTATAAAGCATTACTCAACGTTCACATGCTGGCTTTTTCTGCACTTTTAAATGGCATCTTGGAGTCTTACAGAGTTATCACAATTAAATGAACAACCAACAAATATTTTGCTGTTGTTTAATAGAAGGTCCAACTTAAATTCATTTTTTTAAGACACTAATTGTGGGGCAGTGTTTATCTCAGTTGGTAGAGCAGCCGCCCCACGTACAAAGGCTCAGTCCTTGCTGTGGAAGCCCAGGGTTTGAATCTGACCTGTGGCTCTCTCCTGCATGGCATTCCCCATCTCTCTCTCTCCACACATTTCCTGTCGCTCTTCAGTTGTCCCTGTCAAAATAAAGCTTGAAAAGTCCAAAACAAATAATCTAAAAAAAAAGATGACACCAATTGTAAAATATAATTCTTTGACTTGTGAATGACCATACATACATACATAAAAAGGAAAAAGTGTTGTTAACTTAGTGTCTACAGAAATTTCTTCATGAGAGGAAAATCTAGGAGTGAGCAGCAGAGGATTTTGCTTGTTGTGTGTTTCAGTGAAATGGCCCATTAAAAGATAGCTTTTAGTCGGACATATAGTCTTAACACAAACCCAGTGCTGTCTTAGGAGAGTGCCTCTGTCATCCACAATGCATCATTCTGGTCTAGTATAGAAACCACAGTGTGTTAAGGGCAGAACAATGGCGCTCTGCTGTGCCACAATCCACACTCCACTAACAAGGCTACCATTTAGAGCTTCACAGCTATGTTAGCTCTGTGCTGAGAGCAATGCTGCTGAGGAAACAAGCCTGCCTAATTCTAGCTGACTTCACAAGAAATAACTCTAGTGGCAGAAGGAAGGGTCCGTATGGTGTGACTAACCTCTTTAAGGCAGCTGCTGATATTCTAACAGATGCTAAACCTGTCATGCCAAGAATAACATACATGTTTAATGTCCTCTGCACTACAAACATGTTTTAAATATCTAATGCAGTCGATTATTACACCATACAGCAAATGACATCAGTTTTCTGCAAATCAAATACATCCTAGCATACTTGGCTAGCTTCTGCATTCAGATCAATGCTAGAAAGCTTCCAGCTGCTCGGTTATCAGCAGCAGTGGGAACATGTGGGTGTGCTGCAGTGCAGCAGGGAGGCCTGACACGTTACAAAACCACTGTTGCTATTTCTAGAGCTAGAGATGCTTCGAAGTCAAGAGGTGTGTTGAGTATAATGGGTGTGGAGCCTGGGTGCATGTCCAGCTGCTCTCATTAGCAGTAACTGCAACTGACATCTGACATTCTCATTCCCTCTAAATGAACGGCTCATTCGCTCAAGGCAATTAAGGAAGGTGAGGGAAATAATGTGTGACATATCTGCTACGTTCTGAAAGGTACCTGCTGCTGACACAGGATGTAGCTGTGAGCACATCATCTGGAGATACAACAGGTACCATAAAGTCTTTACTTCCACTATGTCCAAATGAACACATTCTAAGCAGTCACTAAACAGTCAAACAAACACCACCTTTGTCAAGAGGTTGTTAGCTTCTTTTATTCTTTGATCAAGTCTCTTCAAATCAACAGGCTACAGTCCAAGTCAAGTCATGAGTCAAGTGTGTTTTGATTTTGTTTAGTCTAGACTCAGTCTAGATTCAGGTCCAAGTGGTTTGAGTGATGGTGGTGAAAGAGACAACACGAAATGTAATCTTGAAATCCAGATGTGTCGAGGAAAGACACGAAACATGTGGTCACACCTACAGTAAGACAGAACATACGTACACACTTACTGGAACAGACTCAAACAGTCATACACTGTGAGATAAGAATACAACTCATCCTGTTCACTACAGAGCTAATCATCATCACGACATGTTGATTTGCAATGACAAATCAAAAATATAAAGCAGCTTTTATGGGAAGTCTGGAGACCCAAAATAATAAATAAAGATGAAACAATGAATTATATGAATCACATAAAGACATTGTATATCATTTAGTATCAGAATAGTGAATTAGTGAAGTTATTATGAAATGTAACATCACTTTATTTCAGATTATTTGATTTGTTTCCAGCAGATTTTATTCTCATTCTGTCCATTTGTCTGTTTTTATTTCATTATCATAGTCAAGATAAACAGGACAGAGTCAGTTCTATGATTGGCTGTTATTTTGGCGTGAAGGCTTCGGCCTGTTTATGTTGATAATGAAATGAATAGATAAAAGATTTTGTGACTGTCTGATTAAAAGTGATTGACAAAACGTGCTGTGTGAATACTTTATTTATCAAATTATGTCATCTATTCATCTAACAGTACAGACAGAGTCTCACAGCTGAGCTCCTTAGTTATCCCTGTTAGCTCCTGCTACACTGAGCTGTGTTGCAACATTTAAAATATATAGTAAGTGAGAGAGTAAGAGGGTGAAGGTGTAAACAGCTCTATGTCTACACATGAAAACCCAACACATACCCATACATTAGACTGATCTCCACAGAAATGAAATCGAGCAGAGGTTGATGAGGAAAACCTATTGAGCCTGGAGGCTCATTTTAGTATCTCAGCACACATATTAGCATATTACCAGCATGAACCACTACACTGACGGGCAAGCCATACAACACAATATATAGAGGATACAGAAATCTGAATTAGAATGTGTATTTCATCAAATACTACCAGCTTGCTCCTCCAACAGCACAACTTAATAGCAAATTCCACCCAATAATAGATGGTCCATGTTTCTCGTTTTCCATCACTCTCGCTCTAAACTGTTTCAGACTTTTTGAGAAATCTCACTGGATGATGTCCTGGGAGGATAAACATTTGACTGGTCTGATCCAGTCTATTAACATTCTTCCTCCAGGGCCCCCCACTGCTCTGTCCGAGGCTAAAGTAAGTCATCAGTGGCACACTGGCTTCCACGCTTTGACAGTCGAGTCCTGTGATGCGTGAAGGACCTGCATGCTGACTCGTCTCTCTCTCTCTCTCTCTCTCTCTCTCTCTCTCTCTCCCTCTCTCTCCCCCCCTCCCCTTTCTTTATCACACACATAGTAACCAGACTACTTTCCTTCA
This sequence comes from Protonibea diacanthus, assembly GCA_028641955.1. Taxonomy (NCBI): domain Eukaryota; kingdom Metazoa; phylum Chordata; class Actinopteri; family Sciaenidae; genus Protonibea; species Protonibea diacanthus. The sequence continues at coordinate 25,093,413 of CM053984.1, forward strand.
TTCGTCCAACAGGGCTTAACAGAGCACCATGCACTCAACTACACCAATCCCTACTTATCCAGCTATGCAAAACACACACAGACACATACACATACACGTATTCAAACACACTGCAAAGACTATGAACATCACATAAACACACGAGGATGCAGACAGGGCAGACAGGTCACGACTGTTGGACATGGATGAAGCATACCAGACAAATATTTGAGTTTTATGATGTCTTGTTCACTCTAATATATTCAGTGTGATTCATCAGTCTACTTTTATTTGTTATGTGCAGCCTTTTTCTCCTTTTGAGAGATCTGTGGAAATCACAGCAGTTCACAGCAGAGACAGACAGGGCGGAGTAAGGTGGATGACGTCCAACAACAATGCCAGATGGGATGTTTTGAGAATGTTGGATGACCACCATGATGCAGCCAGCACCGTCTTTTTTCTGTAGTTTATACTTTCTTGGAGCAAGGGTTGAGAGCTTACAGAGACACCTCATATGAAATCATACATATATGTCACAAGCGTCATATGTCATGGGTGGTGCATTTCCACTGTGCTGATGTCACGCAGATGCTGCGCTGAAAAGCCTCCAGCCCTGCAGACTGTCTGTCACACAGACAGGCCCGAGCATTAGTTCTAAGACACTCATCCTTTCTCTGATACCGCAGCATGTTTTGACCCCTCTTTGTCATATGAGCTAAGCTCTGACAGCTGGAAGCCAGTGAGACGTCACACACACACACACTGACATGCTACTGGCCAACGTTGGGGTAGAAATCAAGCCCACAGGAGCTGGACTGGACCGAACAAAGATTTAATGTAGTGGTCACAGCCAGAAGTGCTCACAACAAACAGCTGTCACACGGCGTACCATGACACACACTGAGAAACTGCTTCTTGCATCCTGGTCCAGTATGAAGCCTTGAGTCTACATAAACATAATTCTTTTTATTTTCTGTAAAAAACTCAAACTCACAACCATCAAACAAGCACTGGGCGATGAAGTCCATTATATTTGAACAGAAACAACAGAAATTCTGAAGAGATTATCAAAATATTTGATGTATTTCCATTCCTCCATGGTGGCTTCTATTCTGTTAGCTAACTAATAAAGTCATACAGAACCCAACAGAATATGATTTTACAAAACTGGGTATGGTAGGGTAGCTAAGTACTACCTGTGCTTGTCCATGAGGCAGACCAAAAACCAGCTCACTTAAAGAAGCACTTTGCCCAAGTAATGGTGCACAGACAGCTGTCTCACTCAGATGTGTGCACACAAATCTAATAGCAGGTTAATAAGTATATGAAAGCAGCAATGTTCTGCATGGCGAAGGGTTCTGCCAGCAGTCAAGACATCATTTCTGTTTCTTTCCTGTCTAGACACCAGTAGAGGCACGATGGACTGTGATGCTCATTAAAGTACGCAGGCTTTAAAATGAACCAAGCAGCAAACAAACAACATTCAGCCCTTCTCCATTAACTGAACACTGTGACAAAGGCCTGTCTGCCCTGAGAAAGTGTGTGACACACAATGATCAGAATGCTAACAGGAGACCCAGCAATGGGAACTGATTTTTACATTTTATCTATATCACTGCCATGATTGATTCAGCTCATGGACCAGATTCTTTATCGACTCCCTTCTTGATTCCTGATCAATGTTCTGTGTGGAAAATAAATTGGCCTGCACAGCGTCATCACAGCTGTTTTAGAAAACAGCATTCGTGTGTGTTTAACCTCAGTTTGATTTGTAACCGCTTCTCATTTCTCACCCCCAGAAAATATTTGTACAGCATCCAAACTCATTCACGTTTCCTGAGTGAAAGAAAAAAAAATCTACTAATCCTGCCTGCGTGGTACAAATGTTATTAGAACACAAGATATTTACCCTCGACAACAGACGTGCTGCTCAGCTGGAAATCAGTTGCACTCGAGTGTCAAATACGTGGCATAGAAAGCATTTTGTTGGTTTGGACTGATTCTTCCTCACCACTATGACTCCGTCTTTATAGATGCATGAAGAAAAACATGAAGCTGCCATCAATAAAAGGTATTAATAAGCTTATGGACTGGACAATTTGGAACTAGTTGTCAAGTGGAACAGTTCTTCGTTTCCCATCGCCCAAGGGAACATTGGTGAACAGTCAGATTGTCATTTAATTATTATAATTATTTGTTCATTAGCTTCTTTTGTTGAGATTAGGATTTCTTTTTCAAGACAGACCTTTGAGGGCAATACCTGCTAAGTTTGCATCGCATGTTGTCACAAATGTACTAAAGTGTTTCCCAGTTTGTAAAAGAAATCATTAACAAACTACAGTTTGAAACAGTCAGAAGCTCACCAACCTCAGGACAGTGCTTTAAAAGGTTGAGGAGCTAGAGCTTGAGGAAAAGGTCAGGAGTCATATACTGGAAATAACATAGTTTCTATGACAGTCAGTCACATCTGAAGGAAAAAGTGTTTTTCCAAGTTGAGAAACTTCATAGAGAGTCAGTGGAGACTGTGCATACATTTGGACAATGTCTCCTCAAAGGCATTCACTGTGTGTAGTCGTGTAAAGAATCAAAGTGTGATTGTTAGACTGTTGTGGTGGGTTTTAAGCACACTGAGTGCTTTACGATTCCTCTTGTGGGGATCTTGTATATCCACAGCAACTTCATGGAAATCCAACCATTAACAATCATAACCTAGAGTAGCTTTAAGATGTTCCTTTTTGATAGAGCTGGCATGTGAATCACTGATGTACTACATACTTATACAGCCTTTATAGGGTACAGTTCATTCTGCACTGTACTACTTAAATGAAGCAGAATATAGATCCAGTGTAATAGTACAGAACATTCACGACTGGTTAACCATTCAGCGCATTGTTGCACATCATTAAACAGACTTTAAGGGTCTGCCATGTTACATAAGGGGGATGGCTTTGGCCTGCAACAGTCATTAAATGGGATTGGATAATTGGGAGTCGCTGCAGCTTTGCTGAACTAATTGGACCGATCCCCAACATACACTTTAACCCTTTAACATACACTGGATTAAAAGCAGTTCTCTCCCCGGATTACTGCGCTGCTACATAGAACTACTATATAGCCTACTGTGCTTACAAACTCCACAAAAACTTTGTTTGACATTCATGGGGATAGATTGACTTATGAACTATTAACAGAGGCAGGACGTGAACAATGTGCATTTAAAGTGGGGGGAGGAGGGGAACCAATAACTTTCCTCTCTTAGATAATGACTTGTCTTGCCACCTGTCATCTTCTGTGTAATATGCTATAGCTTCTCTTAATATATCCTTTACCTACACTACGTCTTAATAATTAAACCTCAAAAACTAAAGCAGTATTTCTATGACAAAACATGCACCACCACTGTACCTGCAGGTAACACCCAGCTCTGTAACAAGTCTCATGGCAGAGAGTACCTTATCTTTATGAGCAAGCTGCAGCTTGGAGCAGAAATCCATATCTGAGGACTACTGATGGTGACGAGGAAGGATTCAATTGTGTAATCTTGGCTTGGACTGGGAGACGACACATTTACGTGTAAAAACAGAGAGCCTGCATTACAAACTGGGCTGTGGAGCTTGAAACACCAGACAGGAAGTGTCTGGTACAACATAAAATCAGAACCGGGCGGTCCAGGGTTACTTTCGACCACTCATTTTTGTTATCTGTTTCTCACAAACCTGAGCAAACTTTATGGAAGTACAATGCTACATCACTGGAAACCCCCTTTGACTGGCAACGTTGGGCTTAGCAGTGAGTGGAATGTGCTCAGTAACAGTACCATTTTGAGGGACTTGTATAAAAAATTAATTGAACTTGTATTGAAACTTTTACTGTACTTCTCTACTCCATTGCATTTATTTCACATAGTTACTTTGAAGTTTTTATATTGATGTATTGATGATTAAACTGCCCAACAGTATATAAATTGTTAAAAGTAGCTTCACCAGCTATGACATTAAAATTCTGTTTATACGTTATTGCATGAATAATCCAGCACCCTTAATGCTGCATAATGAGCCATTTTACATGTAATACTTGTAAAGCCCAACTGAAATCACATTAATCATGTCTTTATGAAGTCAAAAACTCATGTCAGTGTGTTTTAAAATGTATTATTCATTTGTTAAAATAAAATTTATGTTCAGCCAACTGGATGTTTGTCTGTGTTGGTCTATGTTTGACTGACGACAGCTGGCGGGACACCAGGGTGCCAATGTTAGAACGTAAGGAACTAAAGACGTAGTAAGCACACGTGCTGTAGCTACATAGTGTCTTTATAGTGGTGCTGAAGATAAGAAGCACAGCAGCATCTAACTGGGCCAAAGTCACACTTGCAGGTACATTTACATACTGTTTAATGTGCTACAGCTGAGCAGCTAATTAGCTATTTAGCATGCAAACTGATGTTAGCAGCGCAATTTTCCCCAGTGTTTGCTCGGTCGCTCTTTAACAAACCAAGCTGCAGGACAAGACGTGTGCTCATGTTTGTAAGTTAAACAAGAAGGAGAGCAGATCTAACGTGAGTTATTGTTTAAAATCTGCAGCTCTGGTGTTGTGTTGTGCAGTGAGACCACCAGCTCCACCCACTGTATGACAGACCACTGACACTCCTTTATACACGAACAGATTGGCTGAATCTGACTAAGGTCTCCATCTACATATATAAATGTAGAGTGACACCAGAATGGTATTAATTCAGGAGGCACATCATGAACAGATGTGCAGATATGTATGCTGCAGCAGACAAAAAACAATCTCATTTCATTTTTGAAGCTGCACACGGATTACATTACACTGTACATTTCTGAATGCAGCACCTTTTACTGTGGCTGTGCTACTTTTCCTCGAATAAATGATCTCAATACTTCTTCCACCACTGGCCACTGTGTCCAGTAAGTATCAATGGTTTCTACACAGTTCAGCCCAGCCCAAAATAAAGAAGTTTAGCCTAACTGTGGCTAAAGTGGAAGTAGAGTCATTCAAATCAAAAGAGGTTCAGAAGCTCACCAACCTCAGGACATTTAAAAAGTTGAGGAGCTAGAGCTTGAGGAAAAGGTCAGAAGTTAAGAAGTATACTGGAAATAAACTAGTTTCTAAGACAGTCAGTCACATCTGAAGGAAAAAGTGTTTTTCCGGTTGTTTAAATTGTCACAGAGGTTGAGAAACTTCATAGAGAGTCACAATATGAAATGAACTGTAAAAGTGGAGACTGTGCATACATTTGGACAATGTCTCCTCAAAGGCATTCACTGTGTGTAGTTGTGTAAAGAATCACAGTGTGATTGTTAGACTGCTGTGGTGGGTTTTTTTTTTTGCTCTTGAAGCAAACTGAGTGCTTTACGATTCCTCTTGTGGGGATCTTGTATATCCACAGCAACTTCATGGAAATCCAGCCTTTAAGATGTTCTTGATAGAGCTTATAGTTAGAGCTGGCTCAGGTGTCTTCTCTCCTCCTCTCATCTGTACACATTCATGTCCCATTAGTGCATGTCAATAACTCAGCTTCTTCCCAGAGTTTTTCTGTTACAGTCGTGACTATGTCTATATTTTTAAATTATTATTATTGTTAGTCCTACTATTAGTCATCTCCATCAGGCCGTCCACCAATGAGCTTGGTTCTGTTCGAAAGAAAGACAGACAGCTGGATGCCTGAACAAAATCATTCTTCATTTTCAGCTGCTAGTGGGACAACAAACACTCCACGGCAAACTGAATTGGCCCAGAAACATGAGGTACACAGGCCAATAGCTCTTAACAGTGATCAAGTGTTTCAGAATAGATTTTTCTCACTTGTCACACTCATTACTTATGACTGCTGTGATCAATATCCTACCATAAACAACAAATAACAGAACTCTCTGTTAATATCGCAGAGGAAATGATTGGGCTCAGTACAGCCTGTGGCACCACAGATCATACTGCAGCTGTTGAATAATGGACAAGCAACATTAAAAAGTCCAGAGGTGTTTAACTCAGGAGCTGGGTGACATTATTCCCCTAAACAAAGCAGCAGCAGCTGCTGTAGTTTGCTTAGAGCTGTTGTTGGAAGCCTGTTGTATTTCTCAGGGGGTTGGCCACAGTTTCAGTGCAGTGATTATTTCCTGCAAGTACATTACATAACACCATTGTTACAGATGCAGCTGATGCGCTGGTTGCACTTTATCTGCTGCATGTAAACAGTGAATTAATGCTGCACTGCTGCTCTGATGTGATGCAGTGTGTTAGATGTCGTCCGTAAGGCACCATTGACCTCTCAATGCTATTCTGTGTCCCATTGTTTAAAGACGTTTCAGCACCAGTGATTCCAGACAAAAGAAAATTCAGCTGCATAAGTGAAAAAAAACTGTTAGCAACTTCCAAAAATATCTATATCTGTATCCTCCTACAGCAGGCCACTTATTTTTGGACTAATGTCTGCGACTGAAATTGGAAATGATTCTGCATGAAGAGATTTGAGATGTCTCTCTCTTGTTTTGATAGTTGTGTATTATAAACCATTCATTTAGATTAAACAACCTACCTCCATTAGGATTAACTCCACCCAACCTCTCTCTCTTGATTTCTCTAAAACTAGTCTTGGCGCTTGGCTGTTGCACCATAGATCCCATACTGGATCTGTGTGGGTGTCAGACAACAAAGACAAGACAAGGCAAAGTCAAAATGAACAGTACGAGTGTTTGGACGCAGCCCAAGACAGCATGAAGAAAGCCACCTGTATGTCTGAACGGCGAGAGTGAGTAAATGAGTGCAGGGACTATGAAAGGAGGGAGAAATCATTATGACGAGGGTCAGGGGTGTTTTTATGTTACTCCTTCAAGGTTCCTCTGATCCTCTGCGTTTCCTGCCTTTCTGATAGAGCTGACACAAGGGAGCATTGTCTCACTGACTGCACTGTCCACTGCCAGAGTGATTTGTGTTTCTCCTGAAGACTCACCTGGGAACCCGATTGATTAAGGTCATCAGCTAGGCCTAATCACAACTTGGGTCGTTGCAGTTGTCTGCATCATTAAGTTATGAAAAGGTATTTCTCCACGAGGTAGGAAGTAACCTTTATCTGACCATCTGGCTGCTCAAGAAACTGACCAACTGTAAAGATGGCTAAAAAAACAACTCTGTCTTCTCTACTCATCATTTTTAGTCATTCTGTAAAGATAGAGGGCTTCAAATTTTACAAAATAGTTTATGCAAGAAGTGTGAAATGCATTCTATTGGACATGGCCATGTGAATTTGCCATTGCATTTAAAATACTGTAATAATCAACCAATACCATAATACACATCTGAATAGATTTAAAGACAGAAAGCCAGAGGCAGATCATAAAAAAGAAAAATCATTTATTATCATGTCTCTTGTAACCAAAAGCTTAACTCCTGTACTGTATGTATCTGTCTGATATCCAGAATGGTGAAATTAAAATACATATATATATATTCTGAACATATCAAATGTGACTGGAAAATCCAGCAAAGAGAAAGAAACCCCTGAGCAAACTTACAGCACCACAGTAACTACCCAAGTATTAGAGGTTGGTAATGTTTTAGCAGACTGAGACTGGCGAAAATACATCCTTTATAGCAGCACACTCAGTGCTACTCACATCCGGCCCAGATGCAGTCTCCCAGTGGCCCTGCACAAATCTGATATATGATAAAATCAGGAAACTACATTTAGGGTACGAGTGAGTCACCTCGCTTCCGTCTCACCTCTGTTGAGAGTTGCACATTCATAGCACCGATCGGCAGGATGTTTAGCGACACTATCTTTCACATATAGACGTTTACCCATGTGAGTCCCGACCACTGTGGTTTATAACATCAACAGTCACCGGTAGGAGAGATGCTAAATGCTAAACCTGCGTGGTTAATGCGCAGTGAATGTGCATGGGTCATAGAATATAAAATTCAGAGGCACCAAACTTTTCAGAGTGGTCAGAGGCGAGGGATGCCTAAAGTGCAGAGTTTTGTTGCATCTCTGAATGTACGTGGTGGACTGTGATGGGTCATCATTTGCTGAGTATCCTGGCTTGAAAATGGCCTAACCCGATTTGTAATTGAATAACTCTGCTGTATTGAAAAAAAAAAGTGATTTCTGTGGACATTTTATTTGAAGGTGTTGTTGGGAAGCCATCAGATCATCCCAGAGGATTACCTCAGCCACTGCAATTTAAAGGAAGTAGTGAACGTGCTGAAACTGGATTTTGAGAGTTAGCTAGTGCTGATGAGTTTATGTAATCCCACAGTTTGCTAGTATCGAGCAGGCCCCGGTGCACTCCCTGTTACGACACAAACAAATCATCATGGCAATAAAGAATGATGAGAATCTGGGGTTGTGATTTAACAAGTTGCAATGACAATTGCATTTCCATGCCATGGTTTACTGAACTAACAGCACAGAAACAAGCAAACACCCTCATCACATGATTAATCCCTCCAGGCTGGCACTGTCCGAAAGCCTATTTATAATTGGAGTGTTGTCTGATGAGAGATTCTGGGACAGAAAACTCTCTCTCTTGCTTATCAGTCCGGTCAGCGAGAATGCTTCATTTTCCAGCAGTGATAGAGTCTGCCATGAGCATTGCAAGTCTGTCCACCAAGGTCGAGTATTAAATGAAACAATCCACTTTGTGACAAATACAGAGCCTTGACTTTGTGACTTGTGCAGATAGATATTGTTTACACTCTTTTGAGGAGTGTGTGTACATGCTGCGATTATGACATGATATTGGGCAGGCACTAAGAGCTGTGTGGTGTTAATCAAACGTGAGGGAAACAGATGCAACTCCATCTTTAGTTCAGTGACTCATGCTCGTACACGTGTCATGAGAGGTCTCCTGTGCCAGTCAGCCAGACACCGAAGGCAGCAATCTACTGAGTCTGCTGGTCTCCAGTTAACCAGTTTAACGACTTACAGTCTGACTGGAACTCCATAATGCACTCCCAATGGGCCCTCTAACCCATACAGCATTAAACCTAGAGGAGAGCTGCAGCTGCTGATAAGCACTGATACAGTCACATCCACTAACAAGAGGAAATGGATGCAGATGTACCATTATGTAGCATTACATATCAATGACTGCATTGCAGACTGAGCTGTTTAACCGGGCATGATCCATACAGTGCTATTAATAGGTCAGTGTCCAGTCAGCAAAACTGACACACAGGAAAGTAACTTCCCACCAAACACGCACACAGCCACAGTCCTACACAGGCTCATAAATAGTTGGAAGCAGCGTATGGGATCAATACACAGGATGACTCAGATTGCACAGAGCACGGCCACTACAGCTCAAAACAGCCCTGAATGCCCCCAAACCAGATATAGCCTCTGAGATGTAATACTGCAGCTCTGTATTCACCTCCGAGCGCTGCAAAGAGCAAAGCCAAGGACAGAGGCTGAACGTTAAAGTGCCTCGTCACTTCAGGACAAAAAAAAAACATTCAAAGCAAAAAAGGGCTGAGCTATTACCAGCAGCACAGCATCAGAGGAACGCACTGTAGCAGCTAACGCACAGCGTCACCCAGACAATGAATCATGTCTTGAGCCTTGAAGGATGAAACACTGTGGAAGGCTTTCCAGGTGGACACTGGCCTTCTTCCCATGACAGAATGAAGACAATCACATGGTGGGTGTTACCACAGTAGATGGTGTGAGAGACACCAAACACCACTCTTAATTTCTATCTCAAAGTTTTCTTTAATGACTTCAATGTTCCTCAACAGATAAACATGTTAAACTAACAACACTCTGCACTTATGTCAAGACCATCATTTTATTTTTCGACTTTGTTTCTAAAGAACCTCATTTTCCCTCAGCGTGGTGTGGCACATCAGCCTGCTTCTACGTCTCTGAAGAGCCACTTAACATCTTTGATTTGTTCAGACAGTGAAACAGTGACAGAAAAAATGGCCACAAAAGGCTAACGAGCGTGTATGAGAGACACAAAGCTAATCAGGGTTGTAAGAGGAAATGTCGACTCTTAATATTCACCATAAAAAAACAATCCAGAGAGCAGCATGTCAGGTTGAGGGAAAGAAATCAAACACAGTGTCAGTTCAGCTCTGAATACTCAAACTGGAGCTGCAGTTAATTCCAAACACTCCCAAACAAACTGGATTCTGACTTTTTGTCATTATCTAACAAACTGAAAACAATCTAAGTTTAATTAAGTATTACATGTCCATAAAGTTGAGGAAAACTGTAAGAAAGAATGATCAAAATTGATGCAGCAGAGGTGTCTCTATGGGCCAAAGTCAACAAACACTGGAGCCTACATTCCCCATAATGCAACTTGATAGCGTCTCAATAAACCCTTCCTGCAAGGTCTGCATCCAGTCTCTCAAACTTCATGCCCACACTCTGTAACACAAGCTTTATGTTAAAAACCTGATGACATCAGCAGGGTTATTTTCTTGATTCGATTTGATAAAGCTGTTCCAGAACGACACAAGACATTTTACATCTGTTTTTCGCAGGCTGAGCAGTGCTAACCATAAAAAAAATTGATTTTGGGCTTGAAAAATTGCCCCATAACATACACACACACACACACACACACACACACACACACACACACAACTGTGCTAGACTTCCTTTTCTTTCTGTTAGATAATGAGGGAAGAAAAGAGAGAGGAAAGAACAATTCTGAACTCTTTGTTCTTTGAGCCTCTGCTCTGTAGCAATGAGCACTGATACCAGGTAAGCAACCTCCTGGAATCCCACACACACACACACACACACACACACACACACACACACAGATATATATATACATTTATATCCTGACTGACAGAGACAGAGAGACATTTTGGTTTGTCTGTCATGTCAACATTTTAGGGTGCATCAGGAGGTTTTTGAAGGTCAGTCTTAATGTTGACAGTTTTGAAATGAAGCTGTCATCGTCATGCTTCACTCTTTAAACCATTTTTTGGTACAAACAGTTCTAAATGATAAAAAAAGTTCTCAGGCAGAAATGCATCCTTGTCGTGATACATAAGCCTCTGAAACAGCATTTAGACTGACCAGTGTAAGAGTACTCTAACGTGCTCTCAACCTGCACCACAGCGTTATGTGAGAGGTGGATGGCACTCACTAGTCTGATATAATGGTTGAATCATGCACTGCCATAACAATGCAACCTTCACACACACACACACACACACATATGCACACCAACACCATGTCGCGCTCGTTGGCAGGTGCAGCCTCTGTGTGGACTGCCAGACAGCCTTCCAGGGCTACAAAACAGCGAAGGAAGCCAGCCAGGCACCGGCCACGCTAGCATGGCTAGCAGGTTGCATGCACACAATCCCTGCCTGCAATGCGTGACACGACCAGCGACGAGCCATGAATCAATCACACATGCTAACCATGGAAGGCAGATGCATCTGCCACACGCGCACATACACATGCACACAAACAAGAATCCAAGCAAGGACACACTCGTCTAAATCCATTGTCTCGGGGGTTTGCCTTGGAAACACAGACGGATGATGAAAAGATGGATGGATGGGTGGAAGGAAGGGTGGAAGGATGCAGAGATAGATAGCTCACCGGTTTGCCTTCTTCCTTTCTCTCCACCTCTTTCAGCACATTATCCAGGCTAAGTGTGCGTGTGAGTATGTTGTGTACATGTGTGTGTGTGTGTATGTGTATGTGTGTATGTGTGGTGAGCCAGCAAGGATACACACTGCTACATCCCCTCCTCTCCCTCTCTCTGACGATCCCTCCCTCTTTCTCTCTCCTCCCTGGGATTTATTTAATTATTTCCTCCCTCCCTCCCTCCCTCCTCCCTCCCTCTCTCTCCTCACAGCTGATAGAGTCGCCTTGCTGTTTAATTCTCTCTCTCTGTCTGCTTCTCCCTCCTCCTCCTCCTCCACCTTCTTCTAGGACTTGTTATCCTCGATGAAGTCGTATCTCGTTTTTTTTTTGGCGTCGGCAGGCTCAGCCAAAAATAGAAGAATAAAGGGGAAAAAATGGAGTGCCTGCCTTGTGTATTAAGAGCTGATATCACACTACAATGCTCTCTCTCGCTCCCTTCCCTCCCTCCCTCTCTCTCCCTGTCTTTCACTCTCACACTGTGTCCCTCACCCGCCTCTGTGTCTTGTGTGATGCAGTAATGCCGTAGGCTCCTCCCTGGAGAGATAGCGGTGCCACACAGCTGAGAGAAAGAAGAGAGGGGGATGCTGGGAAAAACTGGTGGCAGTGGGCGTGGCTTGGTGGTGGTGGTGGTGGTGGAGGTGGTGGGGGATCTGGTGGAGAATCCGGTGCAAGGCAGGGCAGCCTACACTGAGCGCATCATCCAGGATTTCAACACTTCCACCTCCTCCCACCCTCCATCATCCTCTCTCCACACAGAGGGGGGTCTGTTCACTCTACACATACACACACGCACGTATACACACGCAAACGCAATCACACTTTATGGCTGAAAAGAAGCCAGAAGCCTGCTGCTTTCAAGAGGAGCTTTGTCTATTGTTGTCAGCTCTACCTCTGCACATCATCACAACATTTCTCTATTTATTCTGGTGACATCAATTTATTATTACCATAAGCGAAGCCATCTATACTGGAGTTTAAAGTGTTTGTCAGGAAATGAACTGGACCACAGGACAGAACCCAGACAGATTACTTTATGGCACAAAAGAGCTGTACATATCAGAGTTTAATGACAGGTGATGGAGGGAGTGATGAGCTCATGGAAAAATCTCTGCCTACTTGTTTTTAGGCAGGGTTGATCCAGTCCTTTGGCTAACATTGAAATACTGGATGGATTTCCATCAAATGTGGAACAGACATTTATGGTCCCCAGAGGATGAATCTTATTGAACTGGAATGAATGAGGTTTGTGGGTGGCCATGAAACTTCATGTTCAGAATGACTTGTAATAACTCAATTGATCCTCTCAGGTCAAATTTTTAATTTGACCCATGCTTTGATTGATGACATGCTAATGACATTCCCATCAGCCTCAGCTGTGCTTTGCACCGTTTACTGCTAATGAGCAAATGTTAGCATGCTAACACACATGTGAATGTGGTAAACATCTGAAGCACATATAGTTCACTATATATGACACAGAGAGTGGGTTCAGACTTTGCTTTTAATCTTGTTCTCTTTAAAAAGCCAGCGTGGATTCATGGGAAATGTGGTTTTAATTGTAGGCACAGAGGCTGCCTGTCACAACTTTTGTGGTAATTTAATTAATTATTTTAAGCACACATTTATAGTGAAATCTATACAGTATCTTTGACTGAATATATCTGCAGATAACTTAACATCTTGTATTAAGTAATTAGTAAATCCAACCCAAACTGTACCTGAATCCAGCCATTATTGACACTTGTGTTATTTAACTTATTGTAGTCCCAAAAGTAAAATTGAAAATCAATAACCAATCAATAATTTTTTCTTCTACTTTGACTACTTATGTTGAGGGTGATATTAATTCTGGGCTCACATGGGACTCACAGATAATACCAGAATAATATTTTAAAACAAAGAATAGTTTTTGACTAATATTTTAGCATACAATAATCCAAAACAACAAAACTGTACTGCAGCTTTATATTGTACAGGCTATATGATTCCACTTTACTTTAACAAATGGTACGATAATACATAAAATAAATAGCTGATAACAAGCTATAATATATGTAGTTTAGAGTTAATCAGAAGCAGTCAGATGACAAATTAGAGGCTAGAGGACACAAGATATGTCATCACTATGTACCATCTCTGTACACTATGAGTTTATTATTGAATACATACTGTTGATTTTTAAGAATCACACAAATTCTGCATGTCAAATGATGCAGGGATGGTCTGAGTGAAGAACCATGGGAATAACATAGCATCTACAGACTTTCTGCGTTACATTAACGCACAGCCTTTATTTATTTGGGACCACTTCATCCTGTTGTATATCTGCACATTAATAGTATTCTGTGAATATATTGTGAACTCTAACTCTTATTACCGCTCATATACTTCCACATTTCTGCACTACAGCTCTTTCGTTTGAGAAGATACTGTATATAAATTTATAATGTTAGATTTTTTTTGGTCTTTATTTGACAGAGAGAGCTGAAGAGTGACAGGAATGTGTGGAGAGAGAGATGGGGAATGACATGCAGCAAAGAGCCACAGGTCGGATTCAAACCCTGGGCTGCCTGAGCCTTCACACATGGGGCGGCTGCCTTACCAACTGAGCAAAACAACACCCTATTGTTATATTTTTTAATACTTGTTTTTTTTTTATTGTCCTATATTTTTTAAAATGTTTATTCTGCACCAACTACACCAAGTCAAATTACTTATAAGCGCACACCTACTTGGCAATAAACCTGACTCTGATTCTGATAAAAAGTTAGACGATTGTTGTTGTTGTTGTTTTAAAGTGTGTAAATCAAACTTCTGACAGGCAGTTTTTACAGTTATTTGGGGTTTTTCTGTGATTCATGATTCTTCCTAAATGCTTCATCACAAATAAAATGTACAAACTGTGTAATGATGGTTCACCGCTGCACTGAAATATCTGTTGGGTTTTGTTGTCCGATGATGTCTAACATGCAACTTTTTATTATTTGGAATATTCTCTAATGATGAATATCGATATTTAGTCTGTGCTCTGTAAGATTACATATTCATATACTTAGCAAGCAAGGAAGATGGAAAATGATTAAAATTGTTGTTTTTCTGCTTTAGATGGACTGAGCCTTCAATGTTTCAATATAGCCACAAAGTATTAGCTACTGCATGTTTTATCAGGATATATCAGTGCAGAGTCAGCCTTGAAAAACATTCTAAAAATGAGTAACAGTGTCACCCTCCCTCCTCCACTCATTCTCATTCTTTCCTCCCTTCTCCTCCTCTCTGAACAGAACAGCTCTCTCTGTCCCTCTCTCTCCACTCATGCACATCAGCAGCAAGCAAATGAGGTTTAAATGAGAGGAAACACAGCAGGAAGCCACAACAATCAGTGTTGCATGTGCAATATTACATATCATCCACAGGGCACGATAAGCAAAGCTTTACCCAAAACATAGACACTAATTTATGTGTGGATTGTACATGTGTGTATTCTTCATTACCCACGTACAGAATGACAGTTAATCAGTGGTCTACCTCAGGGCAAAAGCACAGGGCTCCCTTCCCATCAAACATGCACACATATATTCAACATACACACACACACACATGCACAGGCAAGGGCACACTCAGGAGTGCGGTCCACAAGCTGCTGAAACATGCTGTCACAGCAAATAGACAGCGAGGGAGTGCAGCTAGCAACATGGGAGTGTGAGAGAGAGGAGGAGGAGGACAAAACAGCAGTGAACTGACACATTTTCACAATGACTGAATCTGACTTTTTTTACATGGAGCACTGCACATATAAGTGCCGAGATGCAAAAGAAAATGCTGATGAAATTGTAGCATCACAAGAATCCTAGTATTTGGTGACCTCTGATCTCTACTCGAGTCCAACCATCAGGCCTAGCCATGGACGTTGCTGCTTGGTTTTTCTATGATGGTGAGCTAAGTCAGTTAGCGATCTAACTGGACAACAAGATAACATAGTTGTATTTGTACAATCACCTCCTGTCTCACAGCTGAATGCAACAAAGAAAAATCTTGGATGGAGCACTTCATACTCAACAGAGCAGCATTCTGTAAAAGTGGATGGTGCGTCACAGCTAATATGATTCCTTATTTTTAGACTTTCTGTCTCTTCATTATCTCAAAGGTCAGCACCGTCAAGATGCTCTGCGATTGGTCAACACCTTGAAATCTCATGTGAAAGTTCCAAAGAAGAACCAAAGAAGAAGCTTCCATGAGGGATTCCTCTGCCAGTGTGTCCTGTATTTGCCTCGGGACAAACTCTGTCCACACAAGGTATCATCAGCTCTAAGAGGAGGACCGCCATGAAATTGGCTGAGCACAGTCGCGCTCCCAAGAGCACAAAGCCTTTTGATTTTAATGGCCGCATGTCCTTCCCTCTTACCAAGCCATTTGAATGTGCAGTGTTAAAGGGCAACTTCATATCATGTAGTTAAAACACTGGTTTAACTTCATCAGTAACTCATTATTTCTCATTATTTTACTAAATCCAGAGAGTGAAGCTGTACACGAGTTGGGGTGTGTTTGCAAAGTCTGCCCCAATAGTTCCTGGACCATCAGAAAGTACCACACCAGAGAGAGAATAAAGTTTAGAGCCTGGCTCCAACACTTAACCAGGAAAACATTTTACTGACTTCCCCTGGCTGGAATACACCTCTGGCTTCAACATCTAACGTTAACTGTGACCAGTTAAGACCAGAGGAGAACAGTGTTAACTCTGAGCTGCACTTTGTTCGAACAGTGCTGGTTACTCCACATGGGATGCTGAGTATCATGTGCCTTCATAGCATTGGATGCCTGACTGTAATTGGGAAGCTTAGAGGGTGGGGGGAGTGAAAGCAGAGCTGATTTACTCACTGTCCTCTCCAGGGCAGGGCATTCCAGGCCTCTCTGGGATACTGGGGAATACTGCAAAAGAAAATTGAAAAAAAAAAAAGGAAATTGAACTGTCATTTAAATATGTTGTTCTCCTGTCACTGAGCAGACATGTGAGTTCAGTGCCTTGTCTTTAATGTGGTGTTTAAGGTCTCCTGAAGCTGTCCAATGTGGAAAATAGTTTTAAAAAGATTATAAGAATAGTTTGAAAATTAAAAGTAGCAGCTAACTCACCATGCAGCTGCAATCCAGACCTCTTGGTTCGATTATAAATGCGAAATGCCTCCTGGAGCTCCATCTGAGACGAGATGGTACAAGGGTCCCCTACACACACACACACACACACACACACAGAAACTCAAAGTCAAACATATACATTCATATCAGTATAATCATCATCATCCACTTCGCATGAACACATTCTGTCTGGCTAAATGGCAGCAGCACTGGAACATTATTGCTGCACTAGCTCAGTTTTCAGCCCGACATGAAACAAACAACCAGATGTTTAGAGCCAAAAAGAGTTTAACTGCTGCCAGGATGAGTTCTATCAGGAGAGTCGTCACTGAAAGACGAGCGAGGAACTACACTGAAGTATTTCTGGATGGAAAAGATGTTTTCACTCTTCTCCCACCTGGCTTCAGTAAGAGTTTGACTACATTATGTAGGGTGTGAAGTTCACCTGTGACAGACAAAGGGGTCATCCAATCACCTGCAAAATGCCTGCCCTTTTTCAAACTGTTTCAAAACAATGACTTCCCAGACAGTTCTGTGTCAGGTCAGACCAGCAGATGTAGAGTGTGGACAGCTGGATGTGAGCACTTCAAGTCATTCCAGTGTGCAGTGCAGTGTGGCACTGATGACTTTTGGACTGCAGCTCAGGAAATGGGCTTCATGCTGCATTTCTGAGCTGAGTTTGTAAAAAAGGACACAGCTGGCAAGACAGAGCGCACAGACTGACGTAAAGTGTTTTACCTTGAGGCACACCCACCTTCATCATCGATCCACTTGAGTGTGATGGGCTGCTGCTTGGCAACGCTGCACATTGTTCTCACCTCCTCACACAACTCCACAAAGGTTACCGTGGCTGCCAAGTCTGTGATCAGCATGTCCCTGAATGCACACAGAGACAAAGACAGAGAGAGAGAAAGAAAATGTCAAGACTGAGTCACTTTGTTTCAGCGGAGCAGAGATCAAGAGATCCCTCAGGGGGTTCCACGAAGTCAACAACAAAATGAGGAATTCATTCTCTGTTATTGAATTTAAAGTAAGTGTCCCTGCTGGTCTGACCTCGTAGGTTACACACTTCCAAGTTATGGGTTGATTTGTTGATCTGTTACCTGGCTCGGTATTATATACTGTAGACTGGGACGTGCCAACAGGTTTGTTAATGACACACTGACTGCAGAACAATGTAATTCGCTAAGCATGTCTGTTGTTTGTATTGGCTCCGTACAAGGAGCATGATGGTCTACTCTTGGAGACAGTAGTGTGACCACAGCAGTAGTTGTGTTCAGTGGCAGACAGCACCCCCAGTTTGTGTCTAACTTTATCATTATATCAAGGTGTGAAATGAAGACCTGGCAACTACCCCAAAGGTTTTTAACCACATTTACCTCTGCTGTAAAACGAATACCATTATTTATTTATTTATTTATTTATGTGTGACACTAAAAATAGTTTTTTGTGTATGAAAAGATGAAACAATGGAAAGTGAGATTAATATCAACAAATATAACTAATAAAAAAACACATTTAAATTTTGGTTCACATCCTACAAATCAAGTGCGGGTTTCCAGCTGTCACCTTGTCTGGAAGAATAAAATCAAAAGAACTTGAGAACTTAAGAGAATGGGATGAAAATTGAGAAATTGATATGCTTGCTTAATACTATCAAATCAATACTTTTCTACTCTTACACTGAGAAACACATTTCTACAAAACCTTATTTTTAATTTAAAGCTCCAGTGTCTCTGTTTTGGACTTGAAAACTGAATTATGTTTTCATTGGTGTTTAATCACCTGAAAATAAGATTTGTTCTGTTTTTGTTACTTTAGAATAAACCTTTTACATCTACAGACACATGGGTCCTCTTCCAAGCAGTCCACCATATTTCTACAGTAGCCCAGAAAAGGCAAACTACACACTGGCTCAACACATTTTGCTCTCACCAAAGTTTCACCTTCTCATCTGGGAAGAAGAGAATGAGACAAGGGGGTTGAGATCTGCAACTATACCACTAGATGCCACTGAATCCAACACACTGGTAGTTAAATATAAGAAGAAGTGTTCTCAAATTTTCAATGATTTCAATGAACACGAGCAGCTCAAGAACTTTGCCTAAATGCAGAACATGAATGTGTCCGGACAGTCAGAAAACTTTGAGCTCAGTTCGACTGACAAATTTCTGTTGGTACCAAAAATCTGTCAAGGCCAAGTGTTTGTGGACAACAATTCTGAAGCCTTAAATTTGGCATTGTGGCAGATGTCATCTTATTTGGAACCTGAAATGACCATATTTGTGTGTAGGAGTGTGGAGCTGGTGGGTTTTGGTACAGTAATCTAATGTTTTGCTTCTTAAAACACGTAACACACAACAGGAGACACATGGGCAATGCAGTAACATAATCTTGATTCATATTTGATCAGCACTGCCTAGTTTGACAGTTTGATCTGAGTTTCATGAGTGCGGTGTGTTGAGCAGGACAGACACACTGATAATGACTTGTCAATCATGAGACACTCTAAAGCATACCCTACTTCAGTGTCTACTTTACTCTAAATGAGACCATAATTTCATGAGGAAACTGTTTACTGAGGTCATGAATCAGTGGCTGCATACAGTCAGGGCATACAGAGGGACAGGGAATTAACAGGAATTTATGGGAATAAGCTAGAATAAACAGGGAATTAACAAAACTGAAGGTTAACAGGGAACTTAAATGTAGTTGGTGAACATATATTTTAGCATAATCTTGACTAAAACAACCAGATTTCATGTAGAATATCTGCTACACTGCTTACTGCTGGGCTGATGAGGCCACGCCCCCTACCTGCACAGGTGATCTCTGTACCTGGACCACAGAGACTATTGAAGACACACATTTGAACTTATTGGCTACATATTATTGTTCAATAAAATAATTCAAACTTGATAAAGTTCTACTTACAAATAAATCTGTTGAAATGTCATATTTTTCAATTGTTTTATTTTCCATGGATGTCCGCTTATGATAAAATTTAATTCCCATTAAATTTAATGGGAAACTCCATGGAACAATTCCCATGGAGTTTCCGATTTGCAATAGTCCCAAAATTCCCAAGCTTAACTTCTGCCACTGATCAAGACAGACAATCATGAACAGGTGAAGGATGAGCTTAAGAGCTGAGTTATGTGCTGAGTGGAAGGAATCACAACTCATAGAGAAAAACTTGAGAGAATTTGAGTGAATATCATAAACAGAGACTTTGTACTGATTTGAATACTGAAGCTGTAAAGTTGACAGTTGGGACAGGCGTTCGGTTGTAAAGAAACAGAAAGCACTGAGCGGTTGAACTTCATACCACCATTGGCTTTCAAATGCCCTTATCAGACCACGACTCGTTTAAATAAGGGAGCGCATGTTCACTTTCAACATCAACCTTCACTGCTCTGCTGCTGGCTGAATGTGACATTGTGCACAGTATTCACATTCAACCCTTCAACAGTCTGGCAGCAGGGCCGAGCATACAGGCAGATATGTAGCCAGATGTGTGTGTGTTTATGCAAATATCACCACTTAAAACATGTTTCTGAATGTATGAGACTGCGAGTGTGTCTGACAGGTTTCTGGGTGTCTATCGCCAAGTGTTTATGGTGAGTGTTTGTTGGACACAAGGTGGAGCAGAGACAGCTTGCTTCCCAGCAGGCACTGCTCCGCACAGAAAATGTGGAATGATGTCACAGACACACACAAGAGAGAGTTATGCCTATGTATTGTATATTTCAAATTAGATCTGGTTGATGAGTCTGTGATCTGATGATATTATTTATTAAGTTTTGGATTTCATCACTTATAATCTTATTGTGCGTACTATACTCTGTGACCTTTAATCAACCCTCACCTAAGCCTACAAGGGTCTGCTACAGTACTTCCTGTTTCATCTTTGTTATCATGAATATTAATTAAAATGTTTTTTTTAATCTGTTGAAGCCAATCACACATGGCAAAATGTCTGACTCTATGACTAGAGGTCGACCCTTGCACTATTTGCTGAGTGCATACTCTATAGGGATTGGTCATCCAAGAGCAAAATGTTACCTTTCAACCTGCTGATCTTTGTTCCCTCTAATCAACATATTCCAGTCACCTATAGCTCAATCACTGCACAATAGTCGTGTTGTGTAACACAGTGTGTGTTTGGTAACACACACTGTGTTACTGGGTTTCCGACTGGCATCTCAACCCCATTCCCGTTCCCACTTTTAACCTCCATTAAAGTGAATGGACATAATTAAGCGACAGAATTTTGTGGCTGACAACATCTACAGTGTGTGTGTGCATCAGCCATTAGTGTGTTCCCCCACAAGGTCTGAGTGTAAACAGCTCTGTTTATGAGGATATCTCAGATATAATGAACTGTGAGGCAGCCTCTGCTGACATTTATCCACTACAGGCTAATCTATAGATGTGTGATTGTGGGGTTTGTTAACACTAGAGACTGAAGAGAATTTCACACAGCAGCAGATACCTTAAAACTGACAAAGATGTATACATCTAAGTTTATTAACACATCACCTGGAGGATAGCATCAGTAAAGTCAAGTAAAATACACACACTTATCCTGTGTGAATGTGCTGAAACATGGACATGTGGGAGGAATTTCTAAGCCATCTGAGCTCCCTTGATAATACTAGTCCTGTGCGTAATCACAGATTTCTGTGGAAGTAAGCAGGCTGAGTTCTGTTGGAGGTCTGAGTGCATAGGGACAGCTGTCATTCGTCTCCAAATCATCTGACAGCAGATTACAGATGTCTGTTAGTGCACACTTCACTTCAGCAGGAAACCATTCACTTCTAAAACTTGACAAATCCACCAGTTAAACAGCAATGTGTCAGCTGCAGGGAAGGAAGAAGACACTCTGATTGGTTTGATTCATGTTATGCCCCAAAACACAGCTAGAATTCATTAAGAGACATTAACAGAGCCTTACGTTGTGACCATATTACATGCTGTTTGACTACATAAAGTTGGGCTAGAGTTGTACACGCCCTACATGAATCAGTGCCATGTACTTTAGACCATTTGCTACAGATGGTCTAAACAGGGCCCTTAATGTTGTGTGTCACTAAGTGACTAACTAAACTAAACATTTACTCTTAAACTCTCTCTGTCATTTGATTGCAGGAGCAGAACACAAGTCATCCCTCTGTTCATGCTTAAATATGCTGTGCTATGTGTGTTACTGGATAAATAAAGTCGTGAACAAGCTGGCTTTTCATTCACAGGCTTCAATATTTTGGCCTGTTCAACTTTTTCTGATCTCTTAATCATGAGATGCCAGCGTATGCCAGGCTCAGCATACCGTGCACCCTGACTGGTAATCCACCATGAATCCAGAAGGTATTCATTCATTCATACACTGAACTGTAAGTGACTGATAATATTTATATATGATTCAGTTCCTAATCAATTTATCAAGTAACATGACTAAAAGTGTACTGATACATCTGGCTGACATAAGCTTTCACACATTCTGTAATCAGAACAAAAACATCTCTATCACTTCATCTCACACTATCTGAAATTCAACTCCTGATTAAACTGAGGCTTGAGGTCAGTAAGTTCACAATAAGGACACACTTGCTCAGCTCATATCATTTTTTATCAATTTTGAAAGTTTCAAATCTTTTACCATGTTTCTTCTTTCGAATTTTGAAATCTGACGACAGTCCACAACACAAACATGATGAGTGTTCATAACAAAGGAAAGCAGTTCATAGAGGGGACCCAACAACAAATGTTCTCCAGGGCTTAATGTGGCCCTGTATATGCTGAAGAAAGCTGCACTCATTGCTGACAGAACATGCTCCAGTGGAACTGAGGACGATATAAAACGATATAAAATCATAACCATCGAGGACCTTCAATAAAGTTACTTCACTTTTTACAACTTTTAATAACATCAGTGCATTTCAGTCAGTGTACATTTGAAACACTGCACAGACTTCATTATTTATTTTTATTTTATTTATTCACTTTTTCTTTTTGCTTCATAATGACTTATTTGTTCATTTAATCTATTTCTTGTCATTTATTTTGATCTATTCATTTTATATACCTTTCTTTTATTTTAATATTATTATATTTTTATTATTATTTATTTATTTGTACTCTTAGTATTTAACTCATACTTCATTATTGTATTTTAAAAAAATGTTAGTTTATTAATATTGTAACTTATACTCGCTGTCATTTATCAGGGAATGTTATGTAAAATGATTAAAATGGTTTTTAAGACAGACAGAAAAAATCACATATGAGATATTACACTTGAGGTATAATCTCTGATAAATGTAATAATATATAAGAACTTAGAGCTTTGAATGTAAAATGTCTTATATAGAAATGAAGAGTGACATTTCTGTCATATTTAATTACATTTATAATTTCAGGGTTCATTACCTCCACATTTACACACACAATACATTCCCCTCATTAAACAATAAAATAAATATCGACCATAAATATTATTATTCGTATCAAGGAGTGGAAGCTTTTGAAACATTGTACAATTATTATTATTATGGTTGTTATTATGGTTGTTATTATTATTATTATTATTATTATTATTATTATTATTATTATTATTATTATTATTATTATTTCATTATTCACACCTAGGTGAGTGTGAGCTGTTCAGGCAGGAGTGCAGTGTCACTGTGACCTAGCTGGATCGTTAAGGAGACGACCCCACACACTGACCCGTAACACCTCCACGTATCTGGAAGTCCATTCCACAGGTGGTCTCCCTGTCACAGCCAGCCGGCTCACTGACTGTCTGCACATATTATATTTATGTTAGTACTCACCTACAGTAGTGTGCTTTAATTTTCACAAACTCTGAGTCCAGGTCCATTATGGATCCGTTTGACGCTAGCATATGCATCGAACAGTTTGGTGTACCTCCTAACTAGCCCTACGTTAACTGGACAGGCCCAAACTAGCTGTATCACCCGGTCACGTCGGAACACACGAGTTCACACAACACGTCCAGAGGTCCAGAGGTACCACTCGGTCCAACAACCCCGAGAGGAAAACTTGTCGAGCTACTTTGAAGTTTCTTTCGTTTGGGCAACATTAGAGGCTTCTCTGACGGAGGAGTAGTAAAAGTGGCCCGGTTTAACGTCACTGTTTCCGGGCTCACGTGTCAAAATAAAACTGATGCCACGAAAAGCACGCTGTGTTTGGGTTCAAGGTTTAGGGCAGCGCTTTTATTTTGAAATGTAATCCTTGAAAGCGTGAGGGCACACTGTGGCTAACTTGACAGAGTTTCTTCTGGCTCACTATGGTTACCGGAGTCCAAATTCACCTGTCCCAGTATTTCTAACGGGGATGGTCGCTTGTCCCAACAGCAACAACAAAGAAAGTTTCTGATATTCATGTAAGAAATCGGAGACAACATACGGCAGATGAATATAACCGACATTAATGCATTATATAATATTTCCTTTAGAGTGTCTTATCCTCACACAGGTAGTAATGGATACTTCACGGTCTGTTTTATCTCTATTCTGATGCCCTATGTCATATCCCAGTATTAGAGGCGGTCTCTATTTTTGAACAATCTGTTGTGTGTAAAAACTTTTCATGTATGTTTCACATGAAGAGCCATAAAGGAGAATTCAAGCACAGACTCACAGGACAGACTTTGTTTCGTGGATACAGGGAGGATGACGACTCCTCTACATAAAATACAGTGTCGAGCGCCACCTGCTGGTTGATGAGTGAGAGACCTCAGGGAGACATTTGAACTAACACGACAGAGGTGAATCAAACAATTCCAGAAGAGTCATCATAATTCAGAGGCTACTGACAGCAGTGTATCAATTAGAGATAAGCTTAATATAATAAATGACTTCAACAAGCTTCAAGACAACACAGAAGCTGTAATACCTTCATTTCACCTGTTCCTCAGTGGTATCCAGAGAATCTGACTCTATTGCCATTTTCAGTCTGTGCTTCAGTCTAGACATCTGAGTCCTGCCTGTGTATGTGGTCTATCATCTATGATCTTACAAGATCATTTGTTAGGTCCCAGTCCTCCCAGTGCTCAGCTCTAACAGGAACTACATGTCTACTTCAGGTTAGAGCTTAGTGGTCCACCTTCATAAAATGAATTGCTTTGTGCTAATCATGATTGCTGCTCTGTGAAAATTTGGAACTCCAGGAGCTTTTCCCATTTCCACACCTTACCATGCATATCCACACCTCACCCACCTCATCTTTAACATCGGAGCATCCCAGAGCTGTGTTTTGACCCTGCAGTACTCCCTACACACACATTTTATACACACTTTAGGCTCCAACACTATCGTCAAGTTTGCTGACCTCTGAGGATAGACTGGACAGCGTCACATGCCTTGGTGTCCACAGCACAGAGGTCCTGACCTGGACACTGCATACTGACTCTGTGGTGAGAAAGGCAGAATCCCCTCAAAAACAGAGGAATTTCTACTCCTGCACCAGCGAGAGCATCAGTGTTCATTATAATTGTACAAGTATGATCCTATGTGACAAATACATTGAACTGAAGTGAAGTGAGCCTTGTAAATTGGCATTTAGAGCATCTTTACTCTTTTCATCTTTACTAAAGTGACTGCAGTCACTCACCAGCTACAGCTAGTTGACCTCAAGCCCAAGTGTCATTACAGCTTCATCCAGATGTAACATGGAGCCACAGCTGGCAGTCACCTCTGTTTGCAAAGTTAACAACACCGAAGTAGCAAAACCTTTGGATGAAATGCTGCATGAGGCCAGATCCAGTGATATTAATGGGTTTTTTGGGGGGGGGTTGTCTTTTGTGCTTTTCAGATCTTGTGAAGTTGAGTTACAGCTAATTATATCTCAACTATTGGACCATTTAGGCTGGCAAACACTTTTAAATTTTCTTACTAAGAACATGCTGTATACTGTAGGTCCAACACAGTGTCTACAGTAAAACATCTCAGACCGAACATGTCTAGTACATTTTTCTAGAGGAATATGGCTGTAATCGGGCTAATGCTAACAATGATATTTTACCTCATAATGACGTGAATTTTTTTAAATGTTTGCAAATTTATTAGGAATTAAGAACGAAAATATAATATGTACATAAGTATTCACAGCCTGTGTTCATTGCCCATTCCTCTTTACAGAACCTCTCGAGCTCCATCAGGTTGGATGCGGAGCGTCGGTGCACATCCCTCCAGAGATCTTCAATGGGATTCAAGTCTGGGCTCTGGACGGGCCACTCTAGGACATTCAGAGTTCTCCTGAAGACACTCCTTCGATACCTTGGCTGTGTGCTTCAGTGGGGTCGTTGTCCTGTTGAAAGATGAACCGTTGCCTCATTCTGAGGTCAAGAGCTATCTGGAGCAAGTTTTCATCCAGGATGTCTCTGTACATTGCTGCATTCAGCTTTCCCTCAATCCTGACTAGTCTCCCAGTTCCTGCTGCTGAAAAACATCCCCACTGCATGATGCTGCCACCACCATGCTTCACTGTAGGGATGGTATTGGCCAGGTGGTGAGCGGTGCGTGGTTTCCTCTAAACATAATGCTTGGCATTCATGCCGAAGAGTTCAATCTTTGTCTCATCAGACCAGAGAAATTAGTTTCTCATGGTCTGACAGTCTTTCAGGCGTCTTTTGGCAAACTCCAGATGGACTGCCATGTGCCCTGTGACCATCAGGTTATTGGTCACTTTCCTAAGTAAAGCCCTTCTCCCCTGATCACTCAGTTGAGAGGGATGTGGACAGTGGACTTGATGTGAACAGTGGACTTGATGTGAACAGTGGACTTGATGTGGACTTGATGTGAACAGTGGACTTGATGTGGACTTGATGTGAACAGTGGACTTGATGTGAACAGTGGACTTGATGTGGACTTGATGTGGACAGTGGACTTGATGTGGACAGTGGACTTGATGTGAACAGTGGACTTGATGTGAACAGTGGACTTGATGTGGACTTGATGTGGACAGTGGACTTGATGTGGACAGTGGACTTGATGTGAACAGTGGACTTGATGTGGACAGTGGACTTGATGTGGACAGTGGACTTGATGTGAACAGTGGACTTGATGTGGACAGTGGACTTGTTTTGCTTGATAGATTCCCAGGGTGCATAAGTGGCCCTCTGATTTCAATGAAAGAATGAATTCAAGTTTTACTATGGAAGACAAAAGTTCATGTCTATCCATGCCTTCAACTTCCATCCATTTATTTCAATCTCATCTGATCGTGGTGATGGTCATGTGAGCATAAGGTGTATGTTGTTAAGTATGTAGCACCCCCTGCTGGGGACATGGTAGAAGGTAGAGTATGTTCCATCCTGGGAGAAAACGGCCCTACAGCTCATGCCAGGACATGACGTCTGACAGCACAGGAGAAGCTATGAGGGGTGTTAGGGACATTATTCGGAATTTTCCACATACACATATGAAACTAAATGCATTCACATACTATACTGACATCCTCTCACGCAACACACTGAATTTTATTATACTGTACACTATGTTGTATAAAAGGTGTCCAGTATATTGTACGAGAGGTTTTCAGTATGCTGTAGTGAGAGGGAACATTTCACTATATTGTGTTGTCAGTAGAGTATGTGAATGAATTTGGTTTCATATGTGTATGCGAGAGGAAAAGTCAGCTGATTTGGCTTTCCTGTCAGATTAACCTCCCCTTCCCATTGTTGCCATGGCAGCCAAGTTGTTGAGACGTCAACTTGTCACCATGCCTTGACCCTGGAATCAAATACAACTTCATCATGTCATGCAAATGAGCCAGTGTCAGTCTCAGTGTGTCTGCTCTCAGCACACCTTTCCTCAATCAAACAAGAGTGGAACCTTTCATGTTATAACAATAGAAATTATTATATAATATAATCAGAATATTCATATAATAATTGTAAATAAACATCAAATGTTTCACGTCATAACAATAACTTATCAGGTTTTAATGTGACTTAATGTATTTCTCTGGTGTTGCAGCGATACACTTATCAGTATCAGTCTCACTCATAATTAACCAAATAATTAACCAGGACATTGTTCAACGTGTTTTCTTTAAATTGAACATTTAGGGTGAGCTAAAGTTAAATTCCCCATATTTCTTTGAGGAGGCTCAACAAAACAATCACCAGCACATTGAAATACAATAAGTTCAGAACAAATGCAGTGCAGAAATCAGACAGCATTAGGCAATATTCAGAATGACTGTGTGACATGATCTAATGCTCTTTTTCAGCAGCAAGATGACATTTAACTCATTTACAGAAAACAGTCCACATGCTGAATATTGTTATGTTATCTTGTTTATGATTTTATTATCTTGTGATTTTCAATATTGTAAGCCTCCAGGAGTCTTGGATCAGAATATTGTCTCATTAATCTCTTGGGAACCTGAAGTACACACACACAGCGTGTGCACACACAGCGTGTGCACACACTGCACTCACACACACTGCACAAACAGTGCTTTTGAGCAAATCAACCATTTGTTCCATCAGATTCAAAAGTTCTGAATTTACCTCAGTGCTGATTTCAAAGGTGGAAAAAATCTGATGAGAAAAGATGTAAGTCTTGTAATAACTTTCAATTAAATAATAATAATAATAAGTTGCAGTTCAGAACACACTGTATCCATCCTCTGTTCCAGCTGTAAGTCCAGAGGCCATAAGATCAATAAAGTTTACATGTTCAGTCACATGAAGATGATTGTCTGGAAGTCACCACATAGAAACTTTGACACAGCTTTTTGACGTTCCCTCTCAGATATCCAATGAATGAAGATCCTGGAGCTGTCACACAGTAAAGTGTGTAGCTTGCTCCAAACTGTTATTCCAGCTTGACTTTAGTCTCTGTACAGTTAAATCTGTGACATAATGATCCAGACAGTACAGCAGCAGTTCTGTAGAGCACTGGTTCCCAACCTGGGGGTCTACACTTGAGAGGCCACCAAAGCTTCATGAAGCGGTCACAACGCCTTCCTGATTTTAAGAAGTCTCAGAAAACCTTTGAGAAAGAAGTATCTCTGAATTTCTTACATGTCTGTGAAGAAAATAGTCACCACACTGCAACATCACATTATCAATAAGACAAACGGCGACGGGTCTGTTTGCAACGTGCTTTACGGTAAGCGCAATTCTGTCACTTCCGGTTATCGGTGTTACTGCCACGGTGCTCTCTGCTCTGCTCACTTAAACAGATTTTCGTATATTTTTCACATCAGTGATTATCTACATAACCACAACCCGATAGTTTTCCCAGTTTCTGTTAGTCACACTAACTTCCCTAACTATAGCAATGGCTTCTCTCTCCTCCTCTCTCCTCTCCTGCTCTCTCCTGCCCTGTGTGCCTCATGTTTAGTTATTCCTCGTCCTCCTTTAGCGATAATGGTACTTGTAATAAATGTAGTTTATTTGTAGCTTTGGAGGCGAGGCTCAGTGAGTTAGAGGCACGGTACCGCACCACCGAACAGTCAGTAGCTGCTATAGTTAGCCAGTCCCCCATAGCCGGTGCGGTACCACCGAAGGTAGCTTCAGCTAGCCGTCCCCCGGTAGTTCCCGAGCAGCCGGGAGGCTGGGTGACTGTCCGAAAGAGGCATAGCCCCAAACTGAAGCCCACGGTACACCACCAACCGCTCCACGTTTCAAACAGATATTCCCCACTCAGCGACACACCCGCTGAGAAGCCAACTCTGGTCATTGGCAGCTCCATTTTATGAAACGTGAAGTTAGCGACACCGGGGGTCATAGTCAAATGCATCCCGGGGGCCAGAGCGGGCGACATTGAGTCTAATTTAAAACTGCTGGCTAAAGCTAAACGTAGATACAGTAAGATTGTTATCCACGTCGGCGGTAATGACACCCGGTTACGCCAATCGGAGGTCACTAAAATTAATGTTTCTTCGGTGTGTGCATACGCCAAAACGATGTTGGACTCCGTAGTTTTCTCTGGACCCTTGCCCAATGTGATCAGCGATGACATGTATAGCCGCATGTCGTCATTTCACTGCTGGCTGTCGAGGTAGTGTCCAGCAAACGATGTGGGCTTCATAGATAATTGGACACCTTTCTGGGGAAAACCTGGTCTGATTGTGTCTGTCCCCCGTCCACCTAACATTATTTAAAGATAAAACAAACAGAAGAGGAGTTCATCATAAAAACTTAATAAAAATTAAATCAACATCTCCAACAGTCCAAAATAAGAGAATTAAATGTGGACTCTTGAATATCAGGTCCTTGTCCTCTAAAGCTGTTTTAGTCAATGAATTAATATCTGATTATGATATTGATTTATTTTGTCTCACTGAAACATGGCTGCAGGAGGATGAATATGTTAGCTTAAATGAATCCACTCCTCCCAGTCATTGTAATACTCATATTCCTCGTAGTACCAGTCGAGGTGGTGGAGTTGGAGCCATATTTGACTCAAGTCTTTTAATAAATCCTAAACCTAAACTAAATTATAATTCATTTGAAAGTCTTGTTCTTAGCCTCACTCACCCAACTTGGAAAACATTACAGCCAATTCTATTTGTTACAGTATATCGAGCTCCTGGCCCTTACTCTGAATTTTTATTCGAATTTGCAGAATTTGCATCAGGCTTGATCCTCAAAACAGATAAAGTAATTATTGTAGGTGATTTTAATATTCATGTGGACAACCACAATGATAGTCTTAGTACTGCGTTTATCTCTTTACTAGATTCAATTGGCTTGTCAGAGTGTAAATAAACCGACTCATTGTCTGAACCACACTCTTGATCTTGTTCTTTCATATGGCATCGAAATTGATCATCTAATAGTCTTTCCACAGAATCCTCTTCTATCTGACCATTTTTTAATAACCTTCGAGTTCATATTACTGGACTATAAGCCTTTTTGCAGAAACTCCTACAGCAGATGTTTATCTGACAGTGCTGTAGCCAAATTTAAGGAAGTGATTCCTTCAGTATTGTATTCAATGCCATGTATCAATGTAGCTGAGGACTTGTCTGCTTCCTTTAGCCCCTCACAAATAGATCATCTTGTTGACAGTACTACAGGCTCATTACAGACAACTCTCGACTCTATTGCACCTCTGAAAAAGAAGATAATTAAACAGAGGAGGTTAGCACCATGGTATAGCCAACAGACTCGCAAATTAAAGCAAGTGGCACGTAATTCTGAACGTAAATGGCGTACCACTAAACTGGAAGAATCTCGCTTAGTCTGGCAGGATAATCTTAAAACCTACAGGAAGGCTCTCCGTAATGCCAGAACAGCCTATTACTCTTCATTAATAGAGGAAAATAAGAACAACCCCAGGTTTCTCTTCAGCACTGTAGCCAGGCTAACAGAGAACCGCAGCTCTATTGACCCATCTATTCCTTTAGGTCTAACTAGTAATGACTTCATGAGCTTCTTTAATGATAAAATTATAACTATTAGAGACAAAATTCATCACGCCTTGCCTTCGACAGGCACTGATCTGCATTCTGATACAGCAATCTTGGAAACAGCTGCAAAACCTGATATATATTTAGACTGTTTTTCTCCCATTGACCTTCATCAAATAACTTCAATAATTTCTTCATCTAAGCCGTCAACCTGTCTCTTAGACCCCATCCCAACCAGGCTGGTCAAGGATGTCTTACCTCTAGTCAGCCCTTCTTTATTGGATATGATTAATCTGTCTTTATTATCAGGATATGTACCACAGTCCTTTAAAGTAGCCGTAATTAAACCTTTTCTTAAAAAGCCTACCCTAGACCTGGAAGTTTTAGCCAATTACAGACCAATATCAAACCTTCCATTTCTCTCTAAGATACTTGAGAAAGCTGTAGCCAATCAGCTGTGTGACTTTCTCCATAAGAACAGTTTATTTGAGGATTTTCAGTCAGGATTTAGAGTGCATCATAGCACGGAGACCGCACTAGTCAAAGTCACAAATGACCTCCTAATGGCATCAGACAAAGGACTCATCTCTGTACTTGTCCTGTTAGATCTTAGTGCCGCATTTGACACCATTGACCATCAAATTCTTTTACATAGACTGGAGCATCAAGTTGGTATCAAAGGAACTGCCCTAAGCTGGTTTAAGTCATATTTCTTAGATCGATCTCAGTTTGTTCACGTCAATGATGAATCCTCCATGCACACCAGAGTTTGTCACGGCGTTCCACGAGGTTCTGTACTAGGACCACTTCTATTCAGTTTATATATGCTTCCTCTAGGGAACATTATTAGGAATCACTCCATTAATTTTCATTGTTATGCTGATGACACCCAATTATATTTGTCGATCAAGCCTGATGAAACCAACCCATTAACTAAACTCCAAGCATGCCTTAAGGATATAAAAAGTTGGATGACCTACAATTTTCTGATGCTGAATTCAGACAAAACTGAAGTTCTTGTAATTGGACCTAAACACCTCAGAAACTCTCTTCCCGGAGACTTGGTTACCTTAGATGGGATCACTCTGGCTTCCAGCTCCACCGTAAAGAATCTTGGAGTTGTTTTTGATCAGGATTTGTCCTTTAACGTCCACAAACAAATTTCGAGGACTGCATTCTTCCACTTACGCAACATTGCCAAAATCAGACGCATCGTGTCTCAAGCGGAGATGCAGAAAAACTAGTCCATGCATTTGTTACTTCTAGGCTGGACTATTGTAACTCTTTGTTATCAGGCTGCTCAAATAAGTCTCTTAGGTCTTTGCAGCTAATTCAGAATGCTGCTGCACGTGTTCTGACAGGAACCAAGATCAGAGATCACATCTCTCCCATTTTGGCTTCCTTGCACTGGCTACCTGTTAAGTCTAGAATAGAATTTAAAATTCTTCTCCTTACATACAAAGCTCTTCATGGCCAGGCACCATCGTATCTAAAAGAACTCATAGTACCTTACTACCCCTCTAGACCACTGCGCTCTCAGAATGCTGGGTCTCTTGTGGTTCCTATAGTTTCCAAAAGTAGATTGGGAGCCAGAGCTTTCAGCTATCAAGCTCCTCTTCTCTTCTGTGGAACAAACTACCATTCTGGGTTCGGGAGGCAGACACAGTCAACACTTTCAAGAGTAGACTTAAGACTTTCCTTTTTGAAAGCGCTTATAGTTAGGGCTGACTTAGGTCATCCCTTAGTTATGCTGCCATAGGACTAGACTGCCGGGGGACTCCCCCCCCACCCCCCCGCCTGTCTCTTTCTGGGTTACGCCTAGCCAGGCACGGTAATGGTTGAAGATGCAGTCACATCTCCCTTTACTGAAAACCCTCTCTCTCTCTCTCTCTCTCTCTCTCTCCTCTCTCTCTCCCCATCACCATTACCGTCAATGCATGTTACTAACTAAACTTCTTCCCCGGAGTTTCTGTGCTTTCTCGTCCAGCAGGTTCTTGTGGATCGTGGCTGCTGCTGTGGTCTGCTGCTGACGTCTACTATATATAGCATCACTGTCATTATTGCTACCATATCTCTACTACAGTTTATAGTCAGTTAATGATTTACTGCTGCTGTGCATCTGTGTCCCTCTAACTCTATCACAGGTTCCACTGCTGCTGTAATCATTCTATCATTTATTGTATTTCATTGTCATTCTATCATTCATTGTATTTGTACAATATGTTTGTGTTGATTTGTTCTGTACACGTGACATCCATTGCACGTCTGTCCGTCCTGGGAGAGGGATCCCTCCTCTGTGGCTCTGGACCGAGGGTCTAAGGACAGAGGGTGTCAACTGTGTTTTGTGACTTTGGGCTATATAAATAAAATTTGATTTGATTTGATTTGATTTGATACAAACATACAACAACTGTAGGTAACACTTTGTACCTAAACCTAACCAAACATTAACTTTAGCAGTTAAATCTCAACTAATAAACTGTTGAAATGTTACAAATACTCTGTAAACTGTCTGAACATGGACTATCAGAATAAAGTGTTAGCAAAGTTTAAATTTATTAAGGTACAAAATAAAACAAAAGGATCTGACAGGAAAAGGTCAGAATGAAGACCTCAACACACTCTATTCACAGAGCCTTCACTCTGTGCTAAACAGCCTCATCTGCATTAGAAGTTTCTGTATTTTATGCTCACAGGCACTGCTGAGTGTTGCCTTTCTAACACCAACCCACCTTGTGACCACAGGAAAGGAACTTTACACGCCCACCACTAAGCTTAACTACTCCTACAGAGGTTAAAGGCAGAGCAGCTGCTCAATACTCAGTCAGCCAGATGCAGTTTCTCTGATGATACTCTTTCTTGACACTGAAATGTTTGTAGATGTGAGAGAAGGAAAGGTCTACAAAGAAAGAAAGGTGGTGAGAGGAGTAATGATGGAGGAACTGCTGTCAGCAAAGCTGTGATAAGTAATAACAAATGAATTACCAGCAATGATGCAGCTGTCCGAGGATTTCTTCCAAACATCATTTTATACGTCTGGATCATTTTCATGAAGACTTACACCTCACTGAGATTAGAGATGAAGTGAAACGAAAATTCAAACCGAGGACACCATCTGAAAACTAAAAAGACAAATAACATATTCATGTAGAGATTACTAACTGCTCAACAAAGTGCTTATTGTTTTTGCTTTCTGCAGTGACCAGACATCTCAAAACTTCCTGTAAAGGAGAAACTGGTTAACAGCTGATTTGTGCCTACAAACCTGGATTTTAGACTCAAACCTTCTCATACATGAAGGCCCACAGCTGCTTTAGTTACTTCAGCGTTTGGTCTTAGGTTCTAAGTTTGAACCTTTGACACTAAAATGGAATTTCCTACTGACCTCAAAGTAAAAAATTAACTGAATCTGGCCTGGGACCAAGAAACTATACTGACTGTACCTGTTACTGTTATCACTGTAAACATTTGACGAAAGTGGAGAAACAGAGACTTGAGAGAAGCAGCTTAAAGTGTGAAGAACAGGAAAATATTATTTGCATGTGCAGCTGACTTTAAGACATAAATAGAATTTACACCAAAGATTTCAGGTTATTTTTCATAAATACCTGTGCTGTTATTTCACAGAGGTGAGAAATATTATGTCATCATTATTCTCAAAGAGCTGGTTCATCTTCAGCAGCAGCCTTCTCTCTTGTGGCACTGACATGGTTAAAGAACACTTGATAAAACAGCACAGACAAACTGCATCTGGAACACCTGGCTCTAAACCGCCCTAGTGTGATAAAGGTCCAGTCTAATGAAGCTTACAGAACCACGTCATCATAAACACAAAAACGCTATTCTGATTCACGGCTGCACCTTGATCTCTCTCATTCTTGTCCAGTCTATTCTGAGATAAAGGATAATCCCACAGAAAAGAAACAGTATAAATCTCATAGTGAAACAAGGAAATGTTTGGAATGCGAATCTGGGGTGTTCTGTCTAAACTGGAGTTGGTGTAAATCAGAACTACACAATAGGGGCAACGTTAGTCAGTTATAGAGCACTGTTCCTGCAAACAAAGGTTCAAACTTATGGCACGAGGCTCAATCCAACTGTGGTTTTGCATTCATTCTCAGAATTGTTCTTCCTCATCATGTCTCAGACAACAAATAAGTATGTCAAAGAATATTTTAAAAAGAACTACACATGAAAAGGACTGCAATATCAATCAATGTATTCAATGAAGCATTTATCCATTTAAAAGTATTCAACAAATGCTTCCACTGGTCATCAGCAGTCATGCTGTTTAGAGGTCCACAACATTCACTTGTGACTTTATGTTGAACACTCTCACACTTAAGGTGTAAGGACTGTTGTTTCAATGATTTTTAGACAAGAAGTTGTAATATTCTGGTAATAATCACAACTATCCGATCACACATTTGACTTGTTGAACAAACTCAGGTAGATCAAACACAATCTGAAGATAGTTACCAGCGCCGGCAAAGCATCGCAAATATACATTTCAGATCTGCAATCATTATCACAAGATATTCTACAAAATTTCAAAATAAACATTTAGTTGTATATATATTATTCACATGTAATGAAACAGAGCTGTTAGCTAATCAAATGAAATACAGCAAGTAGAGGATAGACGTTGTTAACCATCTGTCCACTTTATTAATCATTATTAGCCGCATGCTACTTATTATTTAAAAATTTGAGCAACTAGAGTTAAGTTTGAATCATAGAATGAGAATGTTGTAATAACACTCCATTATATGATATTTATATGATTATATAACATGTTAAATTGTTTGAATGTTCAATATGTTTTTTTGCTTGTAACTAGACTGCAACATGATTTATGCTGATGATTATATCAAACAAAATCAATCATTCTATGACTTACGATCTGATGAGTTTTCGTCACTTTAACCAGTCCACTATAATTATTCTCAAACAGATCCACCTACTTTTACTTCTGATCAGTGCCAGCTTCTAAGAAAATTTAAATCCAAATTAAATCATTAAAAATAACAAATTAGTTTAAGCGCATTGAATGGCCCTCATGCATGTGCGCATGCTGGTGTGTGCATCGCCGGGCAAGTTTTAAGTCAATCAGATGAAACTATGAGTCTGTTAAAACAGAACATGAAGTTACCACTTTTTCTCATGGGGTCAAATCTTGACAAAATAGCTACACCTATTAGACTGCTTTCCATCAAAAATTCACAATTTGATAACTTTAACTTTCTCAAGTGTCTATATGAACACCTACTAAGTTTGAAATGACTTGGATAAAATCCCTAGAGGTGAGTTTGTTCAATTGACCACACATTAACCAGAATTGGGCCAAATGGTCAAATGTGACGGAGCGCCACGCCACACCGTAAAATTCGTGAATTTTGATAACTTACTCAGGAAGTCTATAACAATGACCTACCAAGTTTGAAGTCAATTGATAAAACTTTCAGAGGAGTTTGTTCAAATATGACCCTTACTCAACCAGCCTGAAACACCAAAAATGGTGATTTTCATTCTTAAATATCTTGCTTCCTGTTAATTTTAGCCCATTGCTCCAAGAGACTTTTTCATAGGTCTTGCCATGTTCTACAATTCGTCTGAGGTTCCATAACTTTGTGTCCAAAACTGTGGTGGACCGCCTCAAAGAAAAGTTCAAGGGGTGCTATAGAATGATGCCTTGCTCCTGCCCCTAATTAATTATGCGGCTGAATTTGCATCTTATTGGTCTTAATAACCACAAGAAGTTTCAGACAGCTCTGACAAAGTATATGAAAGCCCAACACTTTTGCCTGAAAATCAGTCAAAAAGTCACTGGAATTACATTTTTTTCAAAAATTCGTCGTTTTTGACTTTGACGGGTCAGTCAGATCTACATAGTTTCCTCAAAACTCACCATTTTGGAGGGTTTTTCCGTTATTGTTTCTGATATTTCCACTCAGTTTCAGCACCGTGACGGTCAATATCGCCTGAGCTGTACGCTATCTCAAAAGCGTTTTTTTTTATCGCCACTAGAAGCACTGTGAAAATCACCAACATTGTTATGGAAATGTGTTCTAGGCCAGACTGCCATTATATATCAGAGATTTGGAGAATTTCTCGCAGTTGTTAGCACATCCAAATTTCATGAAACATGCAGAATTTTGTGGCCCCGCCTCCCACAAACTCCCCCAAACTCACGATTTTGATAACTTCATTGTTCGTTCAACACGAATTCTGGAAATGACCTCAAAACACGAAACGCCAACTTTGAAACAAATGGATGCTGTACGCTTGCAGCTCAATACCAAGAGACTTTTTGTATGCCTGGGAGATACATGTGGACACCAAAAGCCATGTCTCTACAAGGAATTTTGTCAATGGCAGAGGCTCACACAGATTTTGTAGGTGGCGCTGTGGGAGCCATCTTGGTCCGAGCCCCCGTGAGACTTCCGGATTCTAAACATTTCAGCATACTTTACTGCTTGAGTTTTTCTGTTTGGTGAGTTTTTTGAGCGCGCTTAGCCCTGAAAATGGCCCCTGAAGAGACACTGAGGAAAATAAAAGAAGTTTCACAGGATCTACAGTGACAACAGTGTTTAACGTCAGTGCTGTGTTAAAAAATAGCCTACCTGTTCTGCTATTTCGTTGTAAATAGTGTGTCTCCACACACACACGCGAACAGTGTTTCATAGATACACATTTTAAAGAACATATAGAATATAACATCTGACGACTGTGACTGGTGAGCTGGTGACTCACAGTGACAATAACATCTCAATGTAAACGTGTTTAACGTCAGTGCTATGGTTAAAAAAATAGCCTACCTGTTCTGCTATTTCTGCTGTAAAATAGTGTCTACACACACACACACACACACACACACACACACACACACACACGCGAACAGTGTTTTACAGATACACACTTTAAAGAACATATAGAAATATATAATTACAGCACAAAAACATCTGACGACTCACCTCAACTGCTGCCAGAGACATAATCCCTAAAATGCTTTCGACTGAAAACTGTTGGCTCTTTCAAATAAAAGCGAAAACCTCCGCTGTCTGCACCACGCGGCCAGTTGGGTCACCTCAGGGCGGACTGGCCACTGTGCGGATCTGGAGAATCACAGAACGGCCGGTACTCCAGACGGGCAGCGGGCCACCATCAGAGTCGGACTGGCCTATGAGGGTACCGAGTTTCGGTAAGAAGTTGCCTGGTACGGCGTGGCGCTTAAAGTGACGCGCACTAATCGCGCTAGTGTGTTTACATTTTTCTACCGTCTATGAGGGAGAGGAGTGACTAATTAATGCTAGTGACAAGCATTAATTCTGCAGTATAAAAAAAGAAAAAGAAAGAAAAA
This sequence comes from Protonibea diacanthus, assembly GCA_028641955.1. Taxonomy (NCBI): domain Eukaryota; kingdom Metazoa; phylum Chordata; class Actinopteri; family Sciaenidae; genus Protonibea; species Protonibea diacanthus. The sequence continues at coordinate 25,131,914 of CM053984.1, forward strand.
AAGAAAACAAGAAAGAAAGGAAAAAAGTAAAAGAAGAAGCAGTCCAACGCCCAGCTCGGCCTCACTAAGTCATATTCTCGGCATGAACCAACACGTCCGGTCGGGTTGGGCCGTCCATGCTTCTTATTAGGAGCCCAAAAGAACAGGCAGCCCAGTCCAGAGAGCAGAGGGACAGAGAGACAGCACAGCAACAGGTGTGTGTGTGTGTGTGTTTGTAGGCTACCTGCTGTAAAGGGTAGGCTAATATATTCTATGACCATAGCTGGTTGGAAAATCTCAGGACATGTGGCCGCTTTCTAGCACGTGTGAGTCTCTTTCATATTTAATAATATCTGACAGTACAGCTGTCAGGAGAAACTCTTTGTCAGATGATGCAAGCTGCTGATGTGGCTGTCGGATCAGAGAACATTCAGTGTTTCAGTCCACAGTTACACTTAACAGTGGACACTTTCATCTCATGTGGAGGACTTGTCATTAATTTATTTTTCTACATTTTTAAAACAGCGAACGTATCCTCCTGTGACCCCATGTCCTCATACATTAGAATTTATTTATTATTAGCTATTATTATTATTATTATTATTATTATTTATTCATTAGAATTTGGCTTTCCTGCACCATAATACTTTATTTTGCTCAGCTCAGACCTATTGTCCTCATTCAGGGACAGTTACTGTGCTGTCTAGTGGTCAGAGAAGTTTTTTTTATGTAAACTAAAAAAACTAACAGAGAGTTTTTATGAGCAGTTAAAAATGCACACCAAAAAAAAAAAGCTTGGGTCTCAGGAGGATAATCTGGATAATGGTCTATGATTTGCTCATTTGTTTATGTTCGAGTTCATTCATGCTCTCTGTTCCTTTCTCTCTCAGCTCCTTCGTGGTTTGGATCCTTTGTTTTGTCTTTTCTTTTAGCGTGCACCATTATTTTCCACCCACACTCACATACATCTCATATGTCACATTTGTCTGTATTTAATAACTTGTTTCATCTCAGACAATGTATTTGCATATCAGTGCCCATTTATATTCTCAATGATGTACAAATTCTTCATTTATTTAAATATTTACAATAAAATGTGTTTTTTGCAGTGTACAGTGAATCATATTTAGCATATTCAGATCATCTGTGCAGTGTATGGCTTACACAGCTATGACGACACTAAAGTGACGATGCAGTACAGGTCAGGAGGAGTATTTAGACTTGACTTGTGAATCCAAAGACATGGTGTAATTTTACTGTCAGTTCACCATGTGTCGCCTCCACACTTGCTGCATATTTACTTTACGGTAAGCGTATTCTGTCACCGGTTATCGGTGTTACTGCCACAGTGCTCTCTGCTCTGCTCACTTAAACAGAGTGCAGTACCACCGAAGTTAGCTTCAGCCATCCCCTGGTAGTTCCCGAGCATGTTTCATTGGTGTGTGCATACGCCAAAACGATGTCAGACTCCATAGTTTTCTCTGGACCCCTGCCCAATGTGTAATAGTCTTTCCACAGAATCCTCTTCTATCTGACCATTTTTTAATAACCTTCGAGTTCATATTACTGGACTATAAGCCTTTTTGCAGAAACTCCTACAGCAGATGTTTATCTGATAGTGCTGTAGCCAAATTTAAGGAAGTGATTCCTTCAGTATTGTATTCAATGCCATGTCTCAATGTAGCAGAGGACTTGTCTGCTTCCTTTAGCCCCTCACAAATAGATCATCTTGTTGACAGTACTACAGTCTCATTACAGACAACTCTCGACTCTATTGCACCTCTGAAAAAGAAGATAATTAAACAGAGGAGGTTAGCACCATGGTATAGCCAACAGACTCGCAAATTAAAGCAAGTGGCACGTAATTCTGAACGTAAATGGCGTGCCACCAAACTGGAAGAATCTCGCTTAGTCTGGCAGGATAATCTTAAAACTTACAGGAAGGCTCTCCGTAATGCCAGAACAGCCTATTACTCTTCATTAATAGAGGAAAATAAGAACAACCCCAGGTTTCTCTTCAGCACTGTAGCCAGGCTAACAGAGAACCGCAGCTCTATTGACCCATCTATTCCTTTAGGTCTAACTAGTAATGACTTCATGAGCTTCTTTAATGATAAAATTATAGCTATTAGAGACAAAATTCATCACGCCTTGCCTTCGACAGGCACTGATCTGCATTCTGATACAGCAAGTTTGGAAACAGCTGCAAAACCTGATATATATTTAGACTGTTTTTCTCCCATTGACCATCAAATAACTTCAATAATTTCTTCATCTAAGCCGTCAACCTGTCTCTTAGACCCCATCCCAACCAGGCTGCTCAAGGATGTTTTACCTCTAGTCAGCCCTTCTTTATTGGATATGATTAATTTGTCTTTATTATCAGGATATGTACCACAGTCCTTCAAAGTAGCTGTAATTAAACCTCTTCTTAAAAAGCCCACTCTAGATCCAGAGGCCTTAGCCAATTACAGACTGATATCAAACCTTCCCTTTTTCTCTAAGATACTTGAAAAAGCTGTAGCCAATCAGCTGTGTGACTTTCGTCATAAGAACAGTTTATTTGAGGATTTTCAGTCAGGATTTAGAGTGCATCATAGCACGGAGACCGCACTAGACCCCCCCCCCCCATCATTATTGCTACCATATCTCCATTACAGTTTATAGTTAGTTAATGATTTACTACTGCTGTGCATCTGTGTCTCTCTATCTCTTCTCTTCATTGTAATTCATCGTCGTTTTATCATTCATTGTAATTGTACATTATGTTTGTGTTGCTGTACACATAACATCTATTGCACGTCTGTCCGTCCTGGGAGAGGGATCCCTCCTCTGTGGCTCTTCCTGAGGTTTCTTCCACCTTTTTTCCCTGTTAAAGGGTTTTTTGTGGGCAAGTTTTTCCTCTCTCGAACTGAGGGTCTAAGGACAGAGGGTGTCACTCCCTGTACAGAATGTAAAGCCCTCTGAGGCAAAATGTGTTTTGTGAATTTGGGCAATACAAATAAAATTTGATTTGATTTGATTTGATATTGTAGTGTTTTCATTATGTTTCTGACACTGACTGATTTCATTAAAGGCTATTACAGTTAAAAAGATCACAGCGCTTTAAACTTTTATTTTGAAGGCGTACCGGAAGCCTCTAGATTTAAATGATGCAGAGATGACAAACAGCCGTTGGAGGCTTCACCTCGTCTGACCTCGTCTGTTTTACTTTCACATTTGTTTTACAGTAAACTGCTCTGTTTCTTCCTCTCTTTGTCAGATCACTACATGAACACTCCTTCATGTTCTGTGTTAGATTTTTATGACAGTATGTGAAAGTCTTATCATGGATGTGCTCATTTGATGTTGACTAAATACACTTAGTTATATAAGTTATATCATGTTCTGTATTTGCACGTTACATACACAGCTCTTATCTGTGTCCTGTAAGATGCAGATAAGTACTCAGTTCTGTACCTTTGTATCTTTCTTGCTTGAGGTTGGATTTTTGCTGCTCAATAGTTCAGGTCTCCTTTGTTGTATTTTCCGTTTACATTTTACAACAGAGTGTGGTTTATTTTTGTGGTCTTGTTGAAATAATCAGTCTATCCCTGAAGAGGATGTTGTCTACTTGGCAGCATATGTTGTTATATCTGAATAAGTGAACAAGTAGCTAACAGGCAGCTGTTTTTGAGTAAGTTTGGCGACAGAGATTAGGCGAGGGGAGCATTCTTGTTATTTAATACACTCGAGTGGTCGAAAATTTTCAGTTTGGATTTCTGCAGCCCAATATTTTGCAAATCTCCTTAAGAGTGTGTGTTTCTTCAGCAATTAGCCTCCATGTCACGATGTGGGAAATAGTCTTACTTCATCAGCTTGTGGGACACCCCCAACACTGTCCAGGGAAATATTGTGACACATATTAAAGGAAAAAGAATTTATGAGTAATACAGCCAGAGCAGTGAGACAGTCAGTGTTGTAAACATCAGTATGCACTGAGAAGGGTTCGTGCTGGGCAGACAGTGGACTCCAAATCTACACAAACTATAAATCCAGCAGACTCTCTGATGGTCTGCAACCTGCTGAGCCCATTGTTTCACAGGGCTTTCATGTAAATGCTCTTCACGTGCTTGTTCTAATAACATTGTTTTCAGCTCTAAATAAAGGAAGGAAGTGTGACATTGTTCCTTCTTTCAATTCCACAATGAAACACTGAAACCAAAAGCTGTGCTTAGAATTGTACAAGCTGTTGTGAGTCTATGTACTTTGAGGTATAAAATGTAGGTGTTTTTGCATTTGGTGTTTCATATGTACCCAGTTCATCACAGGGCACATAGAGACAAACAATCATACACACTCACACTCACACCTACGGACAATTTAGAGTCACCAATTAACCCGTTAAGGTTCATGGATTGTGGGAGGAATCCGGAGTACTCAGAGAGAACCCACACAGACATGGGGAGAATCTGCAAACTCCACACAGAAAGGCCCGAGTCGAGGTTTGAACTAGGAACCTTCTTGAACTAAATAAGACCTGCTGATATTCAGGGGGGTGTAGTTCCTCCCCCTTCTTCTTCTTTGAAGACCACTGTCTGCAGAGAACAAAGAGAAAGAGAACAAATAATGTGGAATTAAAATACTAGATATACATGATGTCTTGAATGATCCACACCCAGAACAATTCATGTCAACTCACTTTTTCAGACCTGTTGCTGCATGTAACGACAGCTCGATTTATGCTGAGCTTGTAAAACTGAATATGCATCATGTTTCCTCACTGCCTTGTCAGCCCAGTCAAGTCTGAGAAAAAAAAATGTTGGATATCTCAGCTGTACTGAGCCTGTCTGACAATCCAGAAGCTTTTTTACATTGACTTTTACTGAATAAACCAAAGATCTGAACCAGTTGAACCACTGAGTTTGCAGTTGGGTGCTGTTCCTCAACTTCCTGGCTACCCAGCTTAAACAATGACAAAATGTAAACACTGTACAAAATCAGAGCAGGTCTAATATCCTGTGCATGCACAATAAGTGAATACTACAACTTCTTTCTTCCATGCCATGCACAAGCTTCTCCGTGTCAGCTTCAGTCAGGTTTGCCTCTTATCTGTGGATGCACATGCACATTGTAGCTACCGTTAGCTTCTTATGAGTACAGTCTGCTCTATATGAAATCTGTCCTTCCAATTTCTGTAGATAAGATGGGCATGGTTGCAGAAAATAACTTTGGATGACTCTGGTGAAGTCATGTTCAGGTGTCTTTTATTGTGCAGTGTAGTAAGAATGTTCTCAGTGTGGGTTTTCTTTAGCTGTGTCTGGGAATGATAAATACTTGAACACAATTAAATCATGTTCTCTTAAGCACAATACTCCAAACAAACCTCATTGAACCATAGTAAGCGTGAATTCACACAGGATCACCCCCTGCTTTGCGGACTGCTGGTGGAGAAACGGACAACCCCCACTGAAATGAATGGAAAAACCTCAGGATCACAGCAACTGTAGGCTACAGTGTGCTAAGATTTCAAACTGTGCAGACTTAAGTACGTCTCACAGATTCTTGTTTAAATGCTGTATGAACAGTTCATTAACCACTACAGATTCATGTGTACAGTCAATCATTTGTAAAATGTTCAAAATTGCAAGAGATGCATGAGAGACATCAAGAGAGGAGGGTGGCCTGCAGAGACTGCAGTTATGCACACAGCCATGTGCTACAGTCACACTTCACATAGACTACTGACACCTATGAGCACATCAAACTTGTGAACCTGTGATAACACTTGAGGTGTCTGAGGTTCAGGTTTTTGTTCCAGTTTGTGTCAGCTCTGTAGTGCTCAGTATTACTTTAAACTGACACACTGGAAGCTGGTGCAGAGGACTACAAAATGTTGTGATGTGTTTTACTGGTCTTTGTTAGGACTCCAGCAGCAGCACAATGCTGAATGAGCTCAAGTTGTCTGAGACTCTTTTTGGGACCATTACATTAATCTAATTGCGAGGAAATGAAAGCATACAGTCGTCAGGAAGTGGGTGGCTTGGAGTTTTTCCAGCAGAGGCAGGAGAGAGAACTGTTCTCCCTTTTGGTTGTTTCCAGAAAGGTCATGGAAGAAGACTGTCATGAGAAAATCACATGCCTAAACACACACCACCCACACACAAAGAAGTGATACTGAAGTGATATTCGTAAAGTCCCTGTAAAGTAAAAATAAATATGTTCTGAGTTTGTATTAACCACAGCCAAATTTGAAACATGTCAGATGAGTTCAGAAAATGACATGACTAACTTTAAAACACTGAGCGAGATGAATTTCTCTGCTCAGGGTGGCCTCAGCATGTCATCAAGCCACCCTTTAAGGACCGCCCACAAAATTCTGGACTGAAAACTGATGAAAAACTGTTTGAACCTCTAACTCCACATTTCATTAATATATCGTTCAAAGTCTTTTCACATGTTCTCAGCAACTATTTTCCAACATATTTAATGTATTTAGAAAGAAATCTCAGAATTGACTTTACATAGACTTTAACATAACTCTCACCAGTCTCATGTCCAAACACAACCTCCTCATGTCTAAACCTGTGTTTTTCATCAGTACTGAACGCAAAATAAACGTAAACGTAGTCAGTACGTTTACATGCAGCAAGAAATTCGAATTTCTGATCGTATCGGACTTAGTTCGGACTTTTCAGTGCTTGTAAACACCTTAATCTGATCTACTTCGGACCTATTTCGGACCACATCGGTCATCTCAAAATCGGATAAGAACACCTAGATAATTCGTTCATAGTCGGATATTTAACGCCATGTATACTCAGCAATCGGATCTGAAGCGGATTTTGCGTTCTGCACATGCGCGTTATTTCCGCTGGGGCTTTCACCCGGATGCCAAAAGATCCATTATTCTTTTTATATGCATTGTTAGGACGAAAATAATGCACGAAAAGTACGCAGCTGTAGCATCGTCAATCTCCTCGTATGTAATCTTTGTTTGAATGCCGTCAGATAGTTTGTTGTCGCTGATAAGTAGAGGTCAACCGAAAGTGGCTCTTTGTTGAGAGGGCTACAGCGCCACCTAGCATAACAGAGTCAGCCATGCTCCGGCCGTTTATCCGATTCTCTGAACGGCATGTATACTCAGACAAGTGATCTGGTCTCATGCATGTCATTATCTGATACAATCAGAAATTCGAATTTCTTGCTGCATGTAAACGTACTGACTAATTCCCTTCTTTCTTTATCATTTGTGCTGCAATAGGTTTGTACATGTCTGTCAGTCTCCAGTGTATTACAGTGTGTACACAGTTCAGTCTGTTACATGGAGTGTTTTTTCCTGTACATTCTGTTCTTAGACCGCTAATGACAATTTCTTCCTTTGGGCCCCCACTTGTTATTGAATCCTGTAAAGAATTCTTTCTGTGTCACTAAGTGCCAGTATTCCTGTCAGGGTTTTTTTTTCTACCAAAAAGAACTTTATATATAACTTTATATAATTTTAGATTATATTTTAAACCAACATTAAACAAAGTGCCTGGAGTGTATAACTTCACAACAGACCACTAAAAAATAAAGTTTTGTTTTTTGTTTCTTTCCCATTTTTGGCAGAAACTGAGGTAGCTTTAGACACTTTGTTAAAGGAGCTTAGTCCATAACTGAAGCCACTGAGGCATTTGATTTGCATTTGCGGAGTAACCTGGTTGATGCGCCTCTCGCTATTTCTCGTATGTTTGTGGTGGTTGAATGAAAGCCTGATTCTAAAGACGATCTTCTTTAGATGAACCATTGTGGCTGTTTATTCCAACTCCAGTGTGACAAGCATTTTAGCGCCATAGCGGTCAAAAACCATTTGCCCTTCTGGGTCATTCCGGACATTGCTTCCTACCTGAGCCCCTAGGTGACAGCACAGTGACACCACACACACACAGCGTGAACTACACTTAAAAAACAGACATCCATTACAACATATTTGGCTCCTAGACACTTTGTTGTAATGTTGGTTATAATTATATTTAATTTATTTATAAATGTGTACCTTTTTTTTTCAAATGTGACATATTCTTTAAATATTTTTAGCATTTGATTTCAAGTTGGTGACACTTTGTAATGCTATACTGACAAAAAACTTGTCAAACTCACATTACATACAAAATTGTGTTTACAGTTAGTTTATCGTACTATAGTATATACTATATACTATAATTTATAGTACTGTATCGTTTATAAGCTTAGTGTTCTGATAACTGTGTGGGTTTCCTTTAATAAATCTGTGTTCTGATGATAGTGTTATGCTGTGTTCTCTTCCACAACAATACATTAACAATGACTTAACAATGACTGTAAATTAACAACCATTTATAAATATTAAAAATGTATAAATTTTAGGCTATATAAATATAGTCCAGACACACCACACACACACACACACACACACACACACACACACACAAATGTGCAGGCATAAAATGTGCAGTCTTGAAGAAGAAAATGAAAATGCAAATTGGTTTGCTTTGGACAAAAGGGGCAGTGCCAAAATGAATGAGTAACTGTTTCAATATGTTCAGAACACAAAGTGCATTTCACAGCAATGTCTTTTTTGATTCTTCTAACAATATGATCATTGGATGGATAAAATCTATGAATTATTTTAAATAAAATTTCTCTCACTTTATTGGTTAACAGGTATCGCTTGGGTAAGATCCAGATCTTCTTCTAGTCAGTGCGTTCCATGTATTTATTCCAGTATGAGACCACGTATGTAGTAGTGACTGTAGTGACATCTCTTTTAAACAGGAGGAATTAATTTGTTGTTATTACCATGGTTACCAGTCAAACAAGCTTTCCCTACTGGGGTGTCTGACAAGGACAGCAGGACAAATGTTGGGCTTCCAATCTTGGTTGAGATCTAAATAACATGCAAACACCACATGGGATTGCTCCAAAAACTTTGGCAAAATCTACAGGTGATACAGGGATATTATATTCAGATAAGAACTCATTATAAGAGTAGAGAAGACCATCCTATTACACCAATAATCCATTAAAATAGATTTGTGTTTAAACCAAATGTCCTTGTTGTTCTATATATAATAGTTATGAGGTGATTATGTTTGGAAATAAGGCACCATGAGAGGAAGGCCTGCCAGTGGAAGGCTGACATTTTTATATTTATATTATATCAATATTGTAGTTACAAATTTTAAAGGTTTAATCCACCCAGTTTTCAACAGAGTATGGAAGGGAATAACATTCCAAATAGCATTAAGGGTCTTAAATAATGTTTCAGCCAGTATATCTTAAGAGTGTTGTTTAGGGTGCGGAAATCTAGATAATTAAGCCCACCGTTTTCATAGTCATTCATTAAAACAGATTTCTTCACATATTTTTCCACAAGAAGTTGACAAGCAGCTTGTCAATCTGAGTAATAACTTTACTGTCCAAATACAGATATAGAGATGCATATGTTAAGCGTGATATTTCTTCTGCCTTAGTGAGTAAAACTCTACCTCTAAGAAGATGAGAGAGATGAGAGGACAGAGCCAGACGGAAAGAAAAGTTAGAGAGACAAGGAGAGGACACGTGATCCGGAGACAGGAAGAGAAACATAAACAAAGAAGCGAGTGAGCATGAGACGACAGAGAAGAATAATGGCGCTCCTCAAAAAGAGAAAAGTGGATCGTGAACATAGAGCTTTGAACCCGGATTGGACACATTCATTCATGTTCATTCACAAAACCAGTGTGGCTCACATGTTCAGAGACCATGGCGCTTATTAAAGGTGCCAATGTAAGACATGTTATACCCACTCAAGTCTGAACTCAGGGCACAGAAAATAAGCAGCCTGAGAGATCAATCAACCAGGATCCTGACCCATTCACTCACTGCCACAATGTAGAGTTCAGTGTTAAGTGACAATAAATATTGTTAAAACTTGATTTAACAGTTGTCAGTTGCAGATGTTGATACAACTATGAGGCTACTTCAGAAAGCGAGTTTGACATTATGATGTTCCAGACCTTTGCACTTTACACTTTCACTGCGCCCCCTGGTGGTGGAAGTGGCTCAGCAAGAGCAAAATGGAAACATACATACACAGTATGTTCTAAATATGAACATATATTATATATATTGTTAATAATATGTCTAAAATACTAAAAGAACCATACCAACACCATCTAAAGCCAGTTGGATCTATCACACGTGATGACGTGTTTTTGGGGAGTTTAGAGTTGGGGACTCATCATAAGACAGACCCAGAGTGTATAAAGTAAGTGTAATTACTGTCATGTAGAGTGACAAATATAGATCATTAGTACAACAGGATGTGTGATTTGGTTATAGACCTAAATGATGAAATATACCTAGAAACTAGAACTTTTTTAACTCATTTTTGAGTTATGTTATGTTACAGTGAGACTTTTATATCTACAGACTGTGCAGGTCTTGTATGGGGTCCACCATGTTGAACCTCAATGGAAACACTAAAAATATGAAAATAAATGTGAACTTTAATATTGTTATGCATTTCACAGCCACCATAGTTAAATAGCTTATTCGCAGGGTGAGACAATTGAGTTATAATTAACAACCAGATGCCAATAAAACCTTTACACTGTTGCTTAAACTAAGAGCGTGGCCTGATTGATGTCACCTTCACCAGATCCACGACAGAAGAATCTCCCTTTTGAGCCACTAACAGAGATTCATGTTCAGACAAGAGGAAACATTCCATTACACAAGACTTGATAAGATCAAAATGCAAGTCAGCTGAACAAAAATCCAGGCGTGCACACAAAACATACACACCTTTTGTTTCACATTTTCTCATGTTTGTGATCGTTGTTCTGATTTTTCATGTGCTCCAGCTGTGTGTCACAGTTTTTGTGTTTTTTGCTAGTGGCCACATTCAAACCAGCGACAGTAAGATGGGACTCATGATGATTCGATGCATGAATTAATGCAGGATGTATCATGAATTCATGCAGAGAATACAGCAGCAAACAAAAACGGAGATTGCAATAAGGAGAAAGAGAAAGAGGAAGAAAGACAAAGTAAAGAGGGACAACAAATGTCATGCTGTGGTGAGGGTTAGACAGAATTTGCTTATTCTGAAATGTCATGAATGAAAGTCATCAGACAGTTTATTACTTGACATGAGCTTATGACAATACAATATATATTATATAACACAGTATATAGCATAAAACCATTCTTAACTATTTACAAAGTGCAGAGCTTGTATAGAAGGCATCAATATTTAATAACAGTGGTAACCACCTTGCCCTTTTCTCCTCTGTATTTAAGCACCAAGAGAAATTTCTTTGATAATAATAATTCATGTGCTCCATCTAATTAATTCAGTGCAGCAGTTTGTACTGTGGAATTGTCATTTGTTCCCTAATGTGCCCTTTAAATACTCGTTCATTTCCTTCAAAGGATTTTGATTCTTTATAAAAATATAAAAAACTTGATAATATGTCACTCAGCATTCTAGAGAAGCTAACAGGTGCCTCTTTCTCTTTACCATGGATCAGTTTGAGTTCATTCATGAAAGAGCACAACTTTCCTAAACTGAAGGAACAAATGAACTACATCCAGATTAAACAGATTATTAATCTGAGGTAGTGTTTCATCAGCATTCTTACATCTTCCAGCATATCCAGCACATCTGCAGTGCTATGTTCCTGCGGAGTGTTATCTGTGAGATTTGGCAGGGTGGACTCCACATGAAGTTCTCTTCGGTTCGTGATGTAATCTGTCCTGAGATTGTCCACGTAGGTCTATCTTTAAACTAGCATGTTAACATTTGGAAGATAAAATGACTGAGAACAAACAAAGAAAAGAACTTTGTTCTCTGATTTGCAATCTCTTTTGCTCCAGGTAACGACAAAGAAGCGCCACTATTGGAAGAAGATTTGACCTCCTTCAGCAGGACCTCCACTGGGTAATGATCACTCACCTCAAGCGCCTGAACAGAAACCACAGAAGAACCAGTTAACACAACACAATTTGGGCTTTATTTGTGTGTTTGTGAGTGTGCTTTTCTTGAATATGCTGCTGTTACCTGCTCCTCTGTGAGTCTGTATTCCATCTGGAAGTTAAATGGTTTGGCTGATAAAGGCACGACTGCTCGGGCAAAACTTTCCCCATGAACCACGATCCTGTTATAACACACAGCATGGACAAACCAAGCACTCATTTTACTGATGTTTTCTCAATGAAAATATAAAGACACATTAAAGAGTTGAGGCCTGGACACATCAACATTTAAAAATGTAAGCATGTTAAATGTTCTTCCAGATCAGCACCTTTAACTGCAGTGTTGAGTAAATTGTGCCAGTGTTTTAGACAATCACGTTCAACTCCAGTGAACTCTGACACATTGCTCTGTGAACGTCATAAAAGAGGCTAGTTTGTAGCCTGTCAAGAGACAGGAGGCAAATATGTCTTCGAACTTTATTGAACCTGTCAGAAACCAAACTAGCAAGCTCAGATAAGGTTCACTGTGCCGCTCAGACACGCTGCTAGTAGTAGTTTACTGGCTGAGCATCTGATTTCACACAGGGTCACCTCATCACTCATGGGCAGCAAATCAGACTTCAACAGAGTGACACTCGCTGTATCACACAATAAAATGAAATGCTGAATGTTTGAAAAGGAAAACATTGCTGTGCCATGTATCAAACTTGATTATGCTTTGATCAGTTTTATGCTAGTTTCACAGTTTGATCTGAGTTTTGTGAGCTGGTGTGTTGAGCTCACTCACTCAGAAATAAGAATATCCCACTTGATTGTCTATTTTACCCTAAATGAGGTCATGATCGTGGAAGACGAACTGAAACTAGAGACTGAGACCATAAACTCATGAGGTTAGTAAATCAACTGAGAATTTGACTCATTTTACACAGAAACACATAGAGAACAACATCATACAGAATGCAGGTTAAAGACACTTCCATCCATCTACTGTACTGTACTTACAGGTGTGATGCTGAATCAGTGCATTAGTTAATTAAAATATTAATTAACTGTAGTTAGGTTTCTGCGATGTAATCAACAGATTTGTGATGCTGAGAAGCTTAAAGGAGTGTGACTCCACCTGTCGTAGGTGCAGGAGGTGGTTGATCGCACAGTCGTGTCAGTCTTCTCTGGAATGAGCCAGAAGAGGCCCTTCTGCGTGATCAGGCGCACATTCTTCCTGTTCTTTTTAGCAAGGTAGCCGCAGTCAGCATTGAAATCGCCAAGAAGCATCACATTCTGCTCAGATACACACACACACACACACACACACACACATACACACAACTGAGGGTTAAGACTATGAAATGTTACAAAATCTTAATGGACTGATTTGAATCTGTTATTTAAAAAGTGTGTGAAACGTGTGAAACAAGCTTTTACCTCAGTTTTCCACATCTTCTTCACATGTTGCAAAACATCGTACAACGCATCAAGTTCCTTGGTGGTGTTGGTTGGAGTGGTGTGCTGAGGTATGAGGACAAACTCCTTTATAGCTGAGGATGAGGGAGGCAGGATGCAGGGTCAGGTGTTTATATGACATCACCATTTCATCATCTTTGATTGGAATCCTGAGCGTCAGAGAACTGACCTGTCTTGGGGGCTTTGAAGCGGACCACAAAAGGCTCTCTGGCGAAGGCATCGATGTCTCCTGGTTGATCATCTGGATACTGATACTGGCCAGTAACGGTCACTGTACTGGTCCTGCACACATCCGAAACAAACACTTGCACTTCAGACGTGTGAACATTTCAGTGTGTTGAGCTGCAAAGTGACACAAGTGTAGACTCACAGTTCAGCTCACCTGTACACAAACACATACTGCTCCTGGTACGCTTCAGTTCTGCCCAGTCTCTCACTGGCCACAGCTTCATACACATGTTCATTGTCATACCTGAATATTAGAGACACAAAGAAAAGAGGATGCAGCTGTTAATGCTGCTGTTTGAGCCTCTGGTTGAGCACAACAGTGTTTTGAAAGCGTGTGTTTAATCACCTGTTGAGGTGGGTGAGCAGCTGTGGTAAAGCTTTTCCTTTACTGTCTCTCACCTCCTGAAGCAAGCACACATCACAGCGAGTGATGATCTGGAACAGATATCACAGCATGAAAATCTGCATAGTAACACACAGAGGGGAATGATGCATTTTGGGCATAAGGATATGTTTTTGCTGTGAGTGTCACAGTAGTGAGCCTAGGCCATGGATGTATTAAAACAGGTGGAAACAGCACTGTCCTTCAGCCGTTAGCTGTTTTACATTTGCATGCATTTTTAAGTGCGTAATATTATCCAGGTGTAAGTTCTGTGGGCCCAGTGAGAACACGTGTGGAGAAACATTAATGAGCATGTGCAGTGAGTCGCACACGCATGAGCAAACCCAGAAGCTAGAAAACTTTTCTCGTGACTCGTGTCACTGCCTGATCTGTACATCCCAATCGATACTGAGCATGTGCATCTCTCAAAGGAAATAAGGATTTTTCTATTAGCTGTTATCTGAAAACTGTTCTTGCCACCACATTTACTGTAAATACGCATATCTCACACGTGTATGCTTACACAATATATATGATGAATATATAATTCACCATATCATATCAGTCTGCATCCAGAAGATGTTAAAAAAATGTCCTGATTGTAAACATATAAAAATATTTTTATGCTTAACAGTATTTATTGTGTCCATAAACAGTGTACATATTTTTATAATATGTCTTTATAATTTATTATTATTATTATTGCTGTTGTTGTTATCAACAATATTAATTTGCACACTGATTTGAAATCTTTGTCTTACCCTGGTAAGAGTATGCATGACATTGCTTTTCTTGCTCTTAGAATCTCCAAAGTGATGGAGGTTGAAGGCACAGATTCTAAAATCTGACGCCCCTTGAACATCACACACACCCACGAGGAAGGAGAGCAGGAGCAGGGAAGAGGACCTCATGTTGCAGAGCTGCAAGTGACAGAAACACAGATCAGATGACGGCGATCACGTGTGATGTGATGTGATTAAACAGCTACAGATTGTGAGCATAAACACTGCAGAGGCAACAGTGAATGTAAATACAGTGTGGTACAGACGTGGACAAGAACGCCAGCTGAGGACAAATATAGGCCTGACCCTGGAGTCAGCAAACACACACAACACACACCACATGCACACACACTCACATACACACCTAGACACCTACAGTATGTGCAAATGTGTTTTCACAAAATAAAACATACCCTAGTGTCCTGTGTGCTTCACCTGCCAACTGTCTGACAAGCTGTAAGCATTCATTCAATCATTTATTCATGCTGTTAGATCGAAAGCTGTGAAGCAAAGAGGAAGTTACTGTTGTGAAATCATTAACCCCCCGTCTTAATAGACATGCTGTGACTGCCAAAAGTGAAGTACTGGTTTCGACGTGGTTACAGTACTGTGAGACATTGGAAGAACGTAGCAGATTAAACAATTTAATAAATCCATGATGCCCACATCAACACTATCTTTGTGGCCTAAACTGGCACCAATGATCTGAGTTAACATTCACTTTTCTTTAACCTTTACCGAGAAAAAAAAAAAAAAAAAGACATACTTCACTGTATCACTGTAAACTATGTGATCACTTGGTTGTGCAACAAAGAGACAGCAGACCAATGAGTTAACACTGGGATTTACCTTTAAATGCTGTTTAGACACGGCCTCAAAATAATCTGGGATCTTCCTGCAGAGTCACTGACTCAGCGCTCACAGTGGAGCTTCCTGTTGTGCTAATTTTAGCATTAGATAACTCCCCAGGATGAGTTAGCTACTATGAGGTTAGTATGGAAGGCTCAGCTAACGGCTAACGTTAATGTTCTTACTTTGTGTGAAATTGTGGATAACAAGATCAATGTCACTCTGTTCACTTCAAGTGAGTGGCTCAAAGCATGGTCATAAAAACGGTCATAAAACATGGTGATTAGCTTAGCTTAGCACTACTAGCACCAGAAACAGAAATGTAAAAACAACAAAGTCAGTCTTCTCATAAAAAAGTGTGTTTCCCCAAAATGTCTTTTCAACTGTTTGGCCAGATGATTGTTAATATTTTTCAGCTGTGATCACACAAAGATTGTATCATTTTAACATCACAAACATCTATTGATTACAGCTGTAGTTTGATTTCATCACTGATCATTTGAGGGTGTGGTGTGTGGTGATTGGATCATGCTTGATCAGAAGAAGGGTGGAGCAGCAGAGACCTTTACTTCAGCTTCACAACAGCAACACTTATTCCATCCTGTAAAGGGCTCAATGCAGTGGTAAAATATGATCTCAATATAAAAATGCAAGTCTCCTTCAAAAACAATCCAGGGTGCACTCTATGCAAATATACACATTTCTTTCTTCTTTTTATTGATGATGATCATGTATTTGTTTGAGAGAGAAAACCATCCTCTCACTCAACTCACCTTTGTTACACATACTGCCATGCAATATAAAGGTATTTTCATTTGTGTGCCCTGGACTGTTTTTGAAGGAGACTTGCATTTATTTGTTTACTTTACTGAGACATTATTTTACCTCTGAATGATCACCTATATGTGACCCAGCAGGTTCTGCTCTATTGTCTTGAACAACAACTTGTTCTGACTCACATGTGACTGAACTAATGGATCAGAAGAAGAAACTGAAGGACTTAGACTGAGATAAATGTGATGGAACCAGAATACTAGATGAATCAGAATACTGCAAATGTTTCAAAGATGCAGAAATGTTAATGTGTGAGTAATGACTGTGTTACTTTAATATTAAGCATTGTAAATGAACTAAAATTATGTTTGTTTCTAAGCATCACATTTCCTCTCAAATAACTTTACTAAACCTTACAGAAGCATGAACATGTTCATATGTCATAAGTGTCAAAGTCTACTTATCTGAACTCATCACCTCACAGAGAAACTGGACTGATTCAATAAGAGAACACACAGATACAAAAAGATACAAGGGATTAATTTACACACACACACACACACACACACACACACACACACACACACACACACACACACACACACACACACACACACACACACACACACGCACACACACATCTAAGGTTATTCGTGGCCAGGCTTAAAACAAACATGATGTCATAGTAAAGACAGGGGAATTCTTCGAGCACGGCTGCTAGTTACACTTCCACCAGACACGTTACATATTACATATTAATATTACATATTATATCACCATGCAACCTGCAAATATTGTTCATGTGACTGACACAAACCTGTTGATACGCACTTACACACACACACACATACAAGAACCTGTGAGAAACACTCCAGTGCTACAGTGTGTAGTGTTTTCTGTCCGTGCCTGTCATTTTGTCTCTGTCACACACACACACACACACACTAACATACAGACATCTCAGGTTACAGGTCATGCTCCCCTGTCAGATTTGTTTCCTCATCTCACTCTTTAAAAGAATAAAGCTGTCAGACTGAAGCTGCAGTAACTTACCAGCCTGTTGCTTTGTTGAACCTGTAGGATCTGTTTGTGTCTGTGCGCCACTTCCTCTCTAGTGAAACTCGAAGCTCATCTGGCCAGTTTGTTTCCTGTGGGAGGGACTTCTTGGGAAGTGTCACTGCTTGCTACACTGGAGACTGCTGGCAAGAGAGTTTCAATTAAGACGTGTTTTTACTGGCTTTGTCTCTTAGATCCAAATTTATTGGCATGTCAGTCAAATAAAATAAAGCTTCCAGGCTACACATACTGTGTGGCAATCATAAAAAAATGTGTTCAGCAACAGTAGATAACATTTGATTATTAAGTGAATGAGGAGTGTTTTTTTTTTTTTAATTATTTATTTCATTTCTCTTACCCAATACTCTCACTTCCTCCTTCTTGTCTCTGTCTCTGACACACACTGACACACACAGACACAGTAAAAGTCGAATCGGGTGAGAAAACTGTCACAGTGTAATTTTGCGCTTCTCTCCACTTACTGTGAAGTTTTGAACTTTTGAATGGGCGTGACAAACAGCCGGAGGAGGTGGAGTTTGTAGCTGTGGGAGCAGAAACAGAGTGGAGTTCTCTTTAGATATAACTCATCTGTTCCTTTTTACTGCAGGAAGAACTGAACCTATTCACCTCTTGCCCTCAACAGGCACTGATCTGCATTCTTACACAGCAAGTTTGGAAACAGCTGTAAAACCTGATATATATTTAGACTGTTTTTCTCCCATTGACCTTCATCAAATAACTTCAATAATTTCTTCATCTAAGCCGTCAACCTGTCTCTTAGACCCCATCCCAACCAGGCTGCTCAAGGATGTTTTACCTCTAGTCAGCCCTTCTTTATTGGATATGATTAATCTGTCTTTATTATCAGGATATGTACCACAGTCCTTCAAAGTAGCTGTAATTAAACCTCTTCTTAAAAAGCCCACTCTAGATCCAGAGGTTTTAGCCAATTACAGACTGATATCAAACCTTCCCTTTTTCTCTAAGATACTTGAGAAAGCTGTAGCCAATCAGCTGTGTGACTTTCGTCATAAGAACAGTTTATTTGAGGATTTTCAGTCAGGATTTAGAGTGCATCATAGTACAGAGACCGCACTAGTCAAAGTCACAAATGACCTCCTAATGGCATCAGACAAAGGACTCATCTCTGTACTTGTCCTGTTAATTCTTAGTGCCGCATTTGAAACTCTTTTACATAGACTGGAACATCAAATTAGCATCAAAGGAACCGCCCTAAACTGGTTTAAGTTGTATTTCTTAGATGGATCTCAGTTTGTTCACGTCAGTGATGAATTCTCTATGCATACCAAAGTTTGTCACGGCGTTCCACAGGGTTCTGTACTAGGACCACTTCTATTCAGTTTATATATGCTTCCTCTAGGGAACATTATTAGGAATCACTCCATTAATTTTCATTGTTATACTGACGACACCCAATTATATTTATCGATCAAGCCTGATGAAACCAATCAGTTAACTAAACTCCAAGCATGCTTTAAGGATAAGTTGGATGACCTACAATTTTCTGATGTTAAATTCAGACAAAACTGAAGTTCTTGTAATTGGACCCAAACACCTCAGAAACTCTCTTTCTAGAGACTTAGTTATTTTAGACAGGATCACCCTGGCCTCCAGCTCCACCGTAAAGAATCTTGGAGTTGTTTTTGATCAGGATTTGTCCTTTAAAATCCACATAAAACAAATTTCAAGGACTGCATTCTTCCACTTATGTAACATCGCCAAAATCAGACGCATCGTGTCTCAAGCGGATGCAGAAAAACTAGTCCACGCATTTGTTACTTCTAGGCTGGACTATTGTAACTCTTTGTTATCAGGCTGCTCCAATAAGTCTCTTAGGACTTTGCAGCTCATTCAGAATGCTGCTGCACGTGTTCTGACAGGAACCAAGATCAGAGATCACATCTCTTCTCTCTTCTCTAGATTGGGAGCCAGAGCTTTCAGCTATCAAGCTCCTCTTCTGTGGAACAAAGGCACACAGGAGGCAGACACGGTCAACACCTTCAAAAGTAGACTTAAGACTTTCCTTTTGATAGAACTTATAGTTAGGGCTGGCTCAGGTCATCCCTTAGTTATGCTGCTATACTGCTACTACTACTAACTCCCTCCCTTCTCTCTCTCTCTCTCTCTCTCCCTATCACCACCACCATCTGTAAACATACCTGTCTCATTAATGCATGTTAATGCATGTTACTAACTAAACTTCTTCCCTGGAGTTTCTGTGCTCTCTCGTCCAGCAGGTTCTCATGGATCGTGGCTGCTGCTGTGGTCCTGCATGACGTCCACTATATTATTACTGTCATTATGACTACCATATCTCCATTACAGTTTATAGTTAGTTAATGATTTGCTGTACATTAGAACTTGGAACCAGGATTACAATCGGGTCTTCAATGATTTTACATTCTGTTCTGTTGTTCTCTGTTCATTTGTCTGTTTTTTTTTTTCTCTGGACATCACTGAAAATTATGTCATGGTCTCTATGTTTGATAGAGTTTTGAATAAAGGTTGATTGAACGAACAGGCAGAAAATAGCAGCACTCTTTATGTTTAAGGTCCAATAAAGCCCAGAGAGCTTTAACTCTAACTAAGTTAGACCTTTCATGAACAAGTTAAAAAACTTCTATAACATAAATGGAACAATGGTCTTGTTTGGGATCAGGGAGGGTCAGTGCAACATAATGTCCTGTCAACATTTGTATCTAACCAGCTGAAGTCTCTGAAGACTCTGAGATGAAGTAATGTGACATTTTCTGTAGCACACGTGTCAGCAGTTCACAGTCATGTTTAGAGGTCCTTAATGTCCTAACGCATTTGTCCCTAATGACAGAAAAATGACAGCTTCTGTAAAAATATTATATATTAATATTTCTTTCCACTTTAAACGAGTTCATTTTAAACTACTTCAGCCTGAAATATACATGTCAAATATGAATTATATTTTGGGGGTTTTTCAATGACTGGAAGCAACATGCATGTAGTAAGGCACCTTTGCAGAAACAGTAAAACGTTTTACTGCTTTGAATGGGGAACAGTGACGCCATCTAGTGGTTAAAAGTTGAAAGCTGGAAATCCAAAATGAAATATTAAGTATTTCAATATATATTATATATTATTATATATTTTTTTGTTGTTAGGAACAAATGTCAGAATTGCCTGTACAGGGACTTTAAGTAAGCTGCGTCACTGACGTACGTGGTGACTTTCAATAAATATAAAAGAAAGAACTGTTTTACCTGTATGTTTTTATTTTGGTCTGATTGATTCTCAAATTGCATTCACCTTTTTCTCAAGTCTTCATGTGACAATGGACATAACAAATCAGACAAGCTTTTCTACATGTAGTGACATCTGTAGTCAGCAGCCAATGGTGGCCTGTCTGTGTGCTATGTGGAAGAATTACCGGTAGGTTAAAGAAAACAGGTTGGCATACATTAATAAATACGACAGATGCAGCATGTAAACGTTGAGAAAACGGGGTGAGTGTCACAGTCTGTCCCCTCTCTTCCCACTCCAGTCCAGAGTTCCTGCCATGCTTTTTTCCCCGCCCTTGATCACCCCGTGTCTGTCGTGCGATGAGATGAATGACATTCATCTGCAGTGTTACATTCACATGTAACACTGCAAACTGAGTCTATTGTGATGCCATGATGCTATTGTTAATGGTGCCTACTGTTATTCTCCTCACTTCAGTGAATGGTGAGCGGCTGTCATTCATCCAATCATAATCACTGACAGGACAGCCCAAAGATGACTTTGACTTGATTATCCTACAAACAGTCACAGCTTCCCTATTATAGCAGCTTAGCTTCGCTTCTAACCTATATACTTTAAAAAAACAAAACAAACATAGGCGTGATAACGTTCAGAGTGAAATACCTGATGGGAAATTTTATATTTCTGTTTCAGTTGTTGAATTCGGTGATCTGACCTCTACAATCTCAATGTGTCAGAGTTCAAAGTTCTGCAGCCAGTGCAGTGGATTGATTCAGACTTTTAACCATTTTTTTTTTTTTACTATAATGTAAATTAAAATCCATTTGCTTAAATGAATGCACAACTGAGTGATATTAGAGAACGGTTCTCTGTATGGAAAGAATCACTATAACTTTAGATAAGTATTCTTCTCATAACTTGTTTAATTTACTGCTATATAAATACATCTTAAACACCTCATCTATAATTTAATAACTATATAAGACAAGTCCTGTTGTAGAGCCAGTGTTTAGTTTGTCCACTCCAGGCCACTGTATGACCAGGAGACTGAAGACAAAGGCTCATTCTAAAAAGGTTACAAACACGATTTATTTATTATATTATAGGTTATATCATTTGCATAAGAGCTCCTACCATTCAAGGCTCCATACCTGACAAATGCTCTCAGTTGTACATGTAATTAAAGTTATTAACATTTTTTAATTTCACGTTTCATTTTATACTTTGGACATCAGAAGTTATCAGATTTGATGTGTAATTGTACATAATGATTTGGGATGATGAATGTAATCTACCATCAGAATACAATAGGGGGTCTAAGGATGGAGGGTGTTGTAGGCTGCAACGCCCCTCAATCTAAACATTACCTGTATCAACCCGTGTAGGACTCCTGTGATAAATCAAAGTCACCACAAGCACTTCTGTAGTCAAAGCTACTTTTATTGGTATTCTTGTCAAAGAAAGCCTGCAGCAGCTCTAGACGGCGTGCAGAGCCTTCCAGCGGGACAGAGGGCCTCTGCTGGGGATGTACTTCACGCCACAGCCGTCTGGAATCAGACGCTTCTCGGCCATCATGTCATCGAAGTCGCAGGCGTTGAACTTGGTGAAGCCATACTTCTTGGAAATATGGATCTGTGAGGAGTGAGAGAACGAGTCAAGTCAATACGAGCATAAGAAACAGTACAATCCTGTGAACGGTCGTTGACAGGCTCTTTGTCTCAGTGGTCCCTTAAAGCACTCAGCACCTCCCAGCTGAGGACATACACAACCAAAGAGTTGCTGTCTGCAGCCTTTGCACACCAGAACCGCACATCAGCGAGACCAGTCGGCTTAATAAGCTGCAGAGCTGTGCCATGACAGCGTTTGGGATACCATGTTATTTTTCCCTCCCTCATTTCACAGTACAAGATTTTCAATTCAACACAACTAGCCAAAATAATCAAGACTTGCATGTTGAGACACAGAACATGCTCATTCACCTTCTGGCGTCCAGGGAACTTGAACTTGGCTCTGCGCAGAGCCTCGACCACATGCTCCTTGTTCTGGGCCTTGGTACGGACCGACATGATCACCTGACCAATGTGCACACGGGCCACGGTGCCCTGGGGTTTACCAAAAGCACCACGCATTCCAGTCTGGAGCCTGAAAACCAGAAGACGAGAGCAAATGATGAAGATGAATGTGTGAGACTCTATTCAGACCAGGCTGAGCATGTGCCCACGTGCACACAGATGACTGATTCTCACCTATCAGCTCCAGCACAGGATAACATTTTGTTGATGCGGATGACGTGGAAGGGATGCAGACGCATGCGGATGTGGAAACCGTCCTTACCGCAGGTCTTCACCATGTACTTGTTAGCACAGATACGGGCAGCCTCCAGAGCTGCAGAGGGAGATCAGAATTAAAGTGACATCAGTGATTCAGCCTCAGTGCACCAAGAGCATTTTAGAGAACACCATGCACTTTCATGTGTTTGTTTCTATGCTTATCTATTGTTGTCCAAAAGCCCTATTAATATAACACATACGAGTATGCACACACACATGCAAGCTAGCACCAAAACACACTGAAAGGTAACCCTTCCTACATGCATGTGTTCCTCCACACACATCCCTGAATATAGGTCTGTGTATAAAACACTCTATACATTACATCTTTTCAGGTGTTCAATTCTAATCCAATTCTATTTTTTTTCTTAAATAGTGGCTGAGTCCCAGACGTCCAAATTTGACAGTACACGAAAACAGTCAACAGGTTTCAGGTCACATGAACATCTGTGTCCGGTCCTGGCTTCTCACCTTCTGAAGACAGCTGCTCGTACTCATCAGAGACCATGTGGCCGCACAGGGGGAACTCATCTACCTTGGCCTTCTTCCTGCCCAAGTCAAAGATCCTGATCTTGGGATCTACGCACGATGAAGAAATTGACAGGAGAGAACAGAAAAGAAGATTAACCATTGATGAATCTGTAGGTGATCATTAATCAATGGACAATATTATTTTGTCTCAGTGGTCCCTTAAAGCACTCAGCACCTCCCAGCTGAGGACATACACAACCAAAGAGTTGCTGTCTGCAGCCTTTGCACACCAGAACCGCACTGAGCACAGAACTGGTCGGCTTAATAAGCTGCAGGATTAAACAAGCAGAGTACTGTGACATATACTGGCCCTGCGCACAAATTCTAAGGCCCTAACAAGGCAGATCAAACTTCTACACTGATGTTGAGTAGGGGAACAGCTTACCAGGCACACCCCTGCAGAAGCGGGACTTGGGGTAGGGCTTGTTCTTGCAGTAGCGGTAGCTGTGGGAGACAAAGCGTTAAATGTGACCATCACACTTACAAGTTACTTTTTAATGGATAAGAAAACTTCTTATTGTGAACAAATCCTCATTAAGACCAAAACTGTTAGTGTGATCTACTGTCCCATCCATTTCTCCACAGACAGGAGGACAGCTGGACCATCATGCTCTGAGGTGACAGTGTGTGGGACTGAGTCAAAATAAACTACAGTGTGTGCTCATGGAACATGACAGCCAGTGCAGCAGTGTGGCTCACTGAAGTGTGTAATAGTTTTTGGAGCTCTGTGGTACACAGGAAGATCTGTGAGGCTCTGACACTTCCACTGTTGTCTGTTGATTTGCTGACAATATAAAATAGTAAGTCCCTGATGGTGAACAGTGATGCTCTGCGTAGTAAATGTATTCTGAATGTTGTATGCTGAAAGGCCATAATGTCAACACAGACCAGTAGTAATAGTAATAGTAATGTGGAGAACACTGATTTTCTGTTCTGATGTTTGAGGTGATGTAACAGGCACCGTCAACTTCTGTAATATTTCAGTAGTAACTCTTTCAAACAAAACACAGAAACGTCATAAAGAGTCTGGTGAACAGACTGTTGAGCTGTTGTGCTCAAGTCTCACGGAAATCTTAAGCTAGTTTTGGGGTTTGTGTGCTAGCGCTAGCTCGGTGCTAACTGACGTTAAGTCGCTTTCAACAAGCTCGCTGTTTGTATGAGCGGAACGATGTTCTGACATTTTAATATAGACAAACACCAGCTGTATCACGAACTATCACACACACAGGCGGCTCTGAAGCGACAGTTAGACAGCGGTCTGTGCGGAGGCCTGCCGGCACGCCAGCGCGCCGCACATGGCTCGACCCGGAGCCGCTGCCATTTTCCTGCCTGAAGCGGCCCTGCTCTGAAAAGATGACAGAGAACTTACCAGCGGGCTGGTCGGCGGCCCATGGTTGCAAACTGTAAATGAACAAATAAAAATTAGTTATTTTAGTTAAACTGTGGCATCGATATCTAAAAAAGAACTTAAAATCTGTCAATTTTATGAAGAGCCGAAGTAGACGAGCTCCCACCACGCACTCACCTAATGGAGGAAAGGAAGTTGAAGCGACTTCCGCTTCGTCATAAGGACGAGCGTGTGTGAGGAAATTTTGTTTTATATTTATTAACACGACATTTTTGTTTTCGCTTGCGTTCATTGTGACATAAGTGGGTTAATATACAATATCTATGTAAAATATCATCAAAAGATTTATTTAATAATAGTTGACAAGCTACAAGTGAATGCCGGGAAATGTAGTTTTTTTTTTTTTTTTTTTAAATTTAACGGCGACATCTCCACGTAACACACGAATCTGATAGAACGTTTGTTTTGTGTGGGCATTTTGCTGCAAAATGAGTAAAAAGTTGTGAAATGTTGTTGTATTTAACCACTTTAGGTTAAAGCTTAGCTTACAGTGAAATGTAGTCCAGAGTAACTAAGACTAAATATGTGTCCAAATATATATCAACAAATGTATAAAATCAGGTCTCAGGTGTAAATCTGGTAAAATGAGCAGAATTCTCTGCTATGATACTGATGTCCACTGAATGCTGGCAGCATTATTGGAGTTAGTCAGCCCTACATGTTTGAGCCACCGGAACCAGAATCAGAGGACACTGACCTGCTAGCAGATCAACCTAGTTTCTCTCAGTCTGCAACAGAATGGTAAGATCTTTTTCCTTTCATTTATGTTTGTTAGCAAACCACTCTACATACTTGAATTTTAGGACTTATTTATGCATCCAGATAGCATTTTTTATACAGCCAGTCAGTGTCTGGTGTCTGTTCACATTTGCCACAACATCCCTGTGTTGTTTGGTAAATTTATGGTTATAGATAACATTTATAGTTTTATTGCATATTACCAAATCCTGTATAGGTGCAAGAGCTAACTTAAGTACTTGTTAGAATACTGTAAAATACTCCCACAGCTATATATGTGGATTGCTGAATGTCATCAAGCTGAGCAACAGGATATGCTGTATACTGATCATATAACTTTACTATATAATTATTCATAATTAAAAATTTGAGCAATTTGAGCTTACATGGAAGGCGTTAACTTAGCCACCAATAAGGTCGGAGGATGCAGGTTCTCTTTGAGTGTTTATGCTGTTCTTGAAATGATGCAGTAACATGATAGGAAGCTTACAGTACATGGATGGAAAGAATGTACCATCAAACTTCTTGTGATGAAACTTTCATTCAAGTTTGGGGAAAATCTAGAACAGCTGCTTGTGAGCTACAGTAGAGGAATGGAAATAGAGGTATGTTTCCTGATCTAGTAAGCTTCAACGAACAGCAAGTCAAGATTCTTTGGAGACATCCAAAATACAGAGACACCTATTGGGAACATTTTTTACTAAATCCACAGAACCCAAAAACTTATACTACTGTGGCAGCTGTTGCTAACACTGAAAATGTTCAATCTGAAATAAATATTCATCACACCATTCCATCCTACAGCAAAATGCTGGAAAGCATATTGTTAACGTACTGTTAACCACAGCAGCAGTCCCAAAGGAGGAAGACGTCTTGGCCATGCTGCCATGGCCCTACTCCATCCAGGCTGCCAGGGATTGCCTGTCAGCTGCTAATTTGGGTGCACTCTTGGAAGATCAAAGCTCAGAAAGGCAGCAAAATGATAAAGACTTATGCATTCTAAGGTCCTTGCACCACAGCCAATATTGCTCTGAGCAAACTCCTTGACCTCCAGAGAAAGACGATGCTAGTGAACATCCAGGAATTGAATATTGAGATGGTGGATAAATACAAAAACATGGATGTTCACCTCAACAATAACCTGGACTGGCCAGACACTCATGTTCTGTACAAGAAGGTCCAAAGTTGTCTTCACTTGCTGAGGAGACTGAGTTCTTGAAGTGTGCAGGCGTTTTATGACTCTGGATTGTCAGATTTATATATGGTACTTTATGCCTATACACCTTTATATTTCAGAGGGAAATATTGCCTGGCTTCCTCCTTGATTTATTTACCAACTGTAGGTACTAGTTGTTTTTTGTTTGTTTGTTTGTTTTTGCTGCTGTTCCAGGTTAAGGGACTCCATACAACATGTGTTCATTAAATGAGATATGATTTAAAAATTACATTTACCTCAACCAACTACTAATATAACTATAACAGATCCAATGATAATAATAATAGATAGTAATAATAATCATCTACAGTACTAATCTACATACTAAATTAAGTGTAATTAATTATGTGTGTGTGAATGGTTGGTTCCTCAAACTGATGAACAGTTGGCACCTTGCATGTCAGCCAGTGCCATCAGTGTATGAATGTGTGTGAATGGGTGAATGAGATATGTCCTGTAAAAGCGCTTTGAGTGGTCGGAAGACTAGAAAGGCGCTATATAAGTACAGTCCATTTACCATTTAAAATCAACCAGTCTTAAATGTGTCACTACCACTACTCCCATAATCATAAAAAATACTTGGAATATAAAAAGGTCTGGTTCTATTTTTACTGTAGTAAATGGTCCAAATACACCAAAAACCTGGAACTGGTGACCCTCAATTGTATACAGCTGTTACTGATGTTATTAATGATTTTGTGTTGTTCTTGCTGTGTCTGACTCCTCCCTGTGTCTAGTGGGCTGTCTTGGTTACGCTCAGCAGAAAATTGGTTGAAGCTGTGCAAAAATATATTCCAAGGTTTATCTCAAGATAATATAAAGCTTGTTATATTCACTGAATCAGTATAACCAAACTGTGAACAAGGCCTACGAGGTAGAGAAATGTCCCTTATCATCCACATCCTCTAGAACTCTTTGAGATTAGTGCAGATTCCTAATGCACTCTACAACGTGGCCATTAGGGGGCACCATTGTACTATATATATTTAAAAACATGCATACCGTCCCAGCTTCTCTGTGCCCTAGTTTGCTAATTCTTAAAAAGGAACAATGAGCTCACATCTAACTCTTGATAATGTAGAACAAATGTTGCTTTCTAGCTGGGGAATTTGAGGAATCCTAACCTCATTCTGACTCAATCTGAGAGCCGCTCCAACATCACTCTTCATAACAAGGTTTTTTATACACTCTTGGAGCCTTGAAGGATTTGTAAGGGGTTATTTATTCCTGTCTCCTCAGTCCAGGCATCATGTCTGATGTCCTCACATCTCTTGTTTGTAGTTTATATAAAAAGCTGCCGTTTAAGCTTTCACACTTTTACTGCTCTATTGTAAATTCACAGTCAAATTAACAGAGACACAGACAAATTAAGAAATGATATCCTTTTGCAAACACAATCAATTCACCGCAGCCCTGATTATGAAGTGACAATACGCTGCCACTCCTTGGTGGATGACTCAAACACCAGTGCGGATATACGAGTCAGGAAAGCCTCTGAACTCTGACTGGGATCCCTGCACAGCCTCATAGGTCAGCTATCAGCTTTGTATTGACGCTTCTCTATCTTGACTCGTCCTTTGGTTCTGTTGTCTGAATCTTTGAACCTCACTGAAGACCAAGGAGGACGGTGTGAAGATGGAAAAGAAGCAAGGACCAAAAATGGTCCTCTAGTATGTGCCTGTTTCTGGTGACCAATGACACAAAGATACACCCACCCACACACACACACACACACACACACACACACACACACACACACACATTATGACAGAAATAGCCTACTAGTTTTTCAGGCAAAAGCAGGACTTATCTCCCACTTCCCGGCTGTGAAATTAGATGCTTCTATGTGCAACTGTGTGTAACACAGTTTGTGTGCTTTTGGTAAACAGTGATTAAAGACGTGTTTTACTTTTTTGGAAATACGCTCATTAGCTGTCTTGCCAAAAGTTAAATGAGAACATTAATACCACTGTAATCAAAATATGAAGCTAGAGCCAGGAGACTTGAGCATACTGACTTGAAGCCGCTAGTCTATTTCTGTCTCTGTTAGACCAAACCTGGAGCTCATTAATTAATATTTCATCTGTTTTATCTAGAAAAAAACAAAATAAAATGAAAAATAAAGGTAAATAAATAAATAAATAAGAGGGTTTGTTGTTTTTTGCAGGGAATTATATACTCCATTATTTCTTGGCTGGCCACAGTGACTTCCACCAGAAATGTGGTGAAATAATGGATTAATTAATGAGTGAAATGCTTTTTTTTTTAATCTTTTGACACAACCAGGTTAACTCCAGGTTTCTTCTGCTTCCAGTCTTCAAATTCATGGTAGTCTTTCTAGATGAGAGCATCCTCTACAGTTGTGCTCATAAATTTACATAGCCCTTGCAAAATTTGTAAAATGTGTACCATTCTATAAAGAAAACATGAGCAAGACAAAAAATATGTTTTTTTAATTTTTAGTGGGCTTCAAATTAAACCCTTTATTTTTTCAGGTGGCTAAGATGTCCATTCTTCTTGGCAAAAAGCTTCCAGGTCCTGGAAATTATTTAGGTTTGTCTTGCATGAACTGCACGCTTACTGCAAAGTGGCTCAATTGATACTGAGGTCAGGACACTGTGATGACCACTCCAGAACCTTCTCTTTCTTCTGCTGGAGCCACTGCAGTGTTGACTTGAAAGGTTTGCATCATGATCAGTCATATTTTCCAAAAAATGGCAAATATTTCACAAATTCTGCCAGGGGTATGTAAATTTAAGAGCACAACTGTAAATGCAGGTCAACATATTAATGATACTAGATATGTAGTCACAATCATGATGATACTGATGATTATCTTCTGTGTGGTTTATGATGGCTGATGGCTGCTTCTCTTTTGACAACCTAAATAGAGAAATACTCTGAATTGCTCATACTGCAAACAACACCCTCACACACATACACACACAAACACACCATGATTGATACACGAGGGTGTGGTGACACCGTGTGTGTTACTCTGAAAACGGAAGTGTGGTTGGGTGAGTTCACAAGTGGAGGTCCAGGTCAGTTCCAAAGCATGCAAGATGCATTGCACCATTTTTATTGCTGTTTTCATCTCAAGAATGGGTTGCTAGAGACAAAGAGTCAGACAACAGCACCATGTCTTGAGTCCTCCATGAAAACACAGTTCAGAGTGAGTGCATGGAGAGATGGGTGGGGATATAGTCACACATTTCAGACAGTGTCAGTCTTTGAGCTTTTTATTTAATCAGTGTATCAAATTTAAAGAAATATAGGTGAAAATACAAAATGTGTCTCCACATACAGAAAAAAGAAATGATTGGATTTTGAGGAAAACCTCCTGATGTCATCACTTATATCAAAGTGTTCTATGTATGGAACTGAGCAACAAGCTCTGTCCAGGTTTAGTCCCTGTTTACATTTCAGTCATTTTTCTGAGTATCGTCTCCACTCTAAACAGTCAAGCTTCCTAGTTACCGTACAACACAGTGCTAATAGGACCAGCGTTGTGTGTGTGTGTGTGTGTGTGTGTGTGTGTGTGTGTGTGTGTGTGTGTTTATACAGTGTCAAATAGCTTGCTTAGACCAAATATTTAGTATGTAGTTTCAGTGCTGAAATGAAATATTCTTTGGTCCAGTGTGTAGGATTTAGTTGTGGATTTAGTTGCTGTTGATAGTAGCTGAAACGTTCCTCACTCTCGTGTTCCAAGCATGAAGGAGAAACTCTGCGAAAGGCCCATACATAGGCCCGACATAAAAGGCTGATTCTCAGGTAACAAATGCATAAGGATTTTCTGTTGATCATACATGAATGAAAACATACCTTTAAATATTTTATCCCATCCCTGCCCATAGATCCTCCTAAATGTTACACACTGGACCTGAAAAGAATGAGATGATCAACAGGTCAGTGTCTGGAGGATGAAGGACACAGCTGTGTGTGCGTGTGCAGATTGTGCAACATGGGGGAATTTTTCGCTGAATGGGCATTTGGTGCCCATACTGTTTACCAGGAAGTGAAAATGAAGGGTTGCCATGGAGACCAAAACCAAGAAAACATAAACAAAGGAGCGTGATTCATTCCTCCTTACCATTCTCCTTATGATTTGTTCTGTGCTTTCTCTCTCTCTCTCTCTCTCTCTCTCTCTCTCTCTCTGTCCACTGAGACTCCTGCACATCACTTCACTATTGTGTCCTCTCCTATCAGCCACCATCAGGAAGTTCCACCAGAGTGCAACCACAGTAAACATGAAATAACCAGAAGAAGACATCTTGGAAAATTCTGCCCCTGTGTGCTTTCCCTAAAATTTAGCAATGCTCCAGGTAATCTGTATATAGGGTGCTTGTCTTAGAACCTAACCACGTCTTCTGAATTCTGTTGAAACGTGTCTACCCCTCACTCCCGATTTCAATTTTGTTTTATTGGCATGACAAGTACATTCATGTGTTGCCAGAGCAAAGGTAGAAACAGGACCAAAAATAACATTAATTGAATCCAGGAGAAACAAAGGACAGTCAAGACAAAGACACCAAATCACTTCAAATGTAAAACGTATGTATGCTATATTAAATCATGTAATACTGCAGGACTTTGATCTGAGCTGTCTCACTGTATGTCTCCTTGTTTGTCTGTCTGTCTGTCTGTCTGTCTGTCTCTCTCTCTCTCTCTCTCTCTCTCTCTCTCTCTCTCTCTCAGGTCATGTCTCTGCAGGTCTTTGTGTCAGGCTCAACTGCTTCAGTAATGAGATCATATGATGTCATGCAGTTCATGTGGGAGCAGCCTTCCCATCAGTCTGGCTGAAATATGTGTGTGTACGTGTGTGTGTATGTGTGTGTGTGTGTGAGAGAGAGAAAGAGATAGAGAGAGAAAGTTATATGGGCCTCACAGGAAACACACCAACTAAACATTTTCAATAATTGTGTATTCTATAACAGTAAGATAACTTCTTGCCTGTTCTCTCTCTTGATGTCTTTCTCCAACACTCTTCTGTCTGTTTTTCATCTATTAGACACTGCAGTAGATCTCAGGCCTCAGTTGTACAGTGTCCTTCTGATAGTGCAGTTTTAACTTCAAATTAAACCTTCAACTTGCTTTTAGATATTCTTCAGTTTCATTTCATAAATGCCATTTTTTACACACATTTTCTCTTTCTGTACAATATGTTCCTGTCTTTCTTTAAACAGTTGTTGTGAGGCTGTACTTTGACATGCTAACATTGATAATGCTGTGAATCCTGCTATGATTTTAAGCATAATAGTTTTACCATATTCGCAGTCATAGTTTAGCGGGTTAGCATGCTAACATTTATTTGGACATAAACCAAAATACTGGAAAATTTCACTTGATGATGCTTTGAGAGAGAAAAAAAATATTCACCAAAGTTACTACAATTCATGAGGGTACTGTGAACATCTGGATGTTTTTTATGGCAATCATAGACAATCATAGACAGATAGACAGTATAAAACATGGATGTAGTCTCTGTGATGTCACTCACAGGTTTGACAGCTCTGGCCTCTTCCAGCTTACCACTAAATAAAATGGGCAAAGAGGTGGAGCATTGGTGGAGCTGAGGCAGCTGAATGACACCTGGTTACTGAAACAAGTTTACCTGTGATTGCACCCACCTGTCAATCAAAGCAGCCATACTCTCAATTCAGCAGAACTTTAAGCCTTAATATAATTTGAACAAGTGAGTTGTATAAAAATTCACCCTCAGTACAGTTGTCATGAATGGGGAAATAAGCTATAGAGACCAATATATAATATATATAGAGAGAGAGTTTTTTGTACCAGGCTGTAAACATGTTTATTTCTGCTGTGAAGTTGGACATTTTAACATGGGGACTTATGGAGCCAGCCTCAAGTGGACGTTTGAGGAACTGCAGTTTTTGGCACTTCCACCTTGGCTTCACTTCGCAGCCACAGAGGTTAACCGCTTGCAATCCATCCAGTATCTAGTGAGATATTTCATTTAAAACCACAACCTCATAATGACGCTAGAATAACAGTCTGGGATCACCAGTACATTTCATCCTCTGACTACCATGGATGTGATTTTATTATAATCCGTGAAAAAGAGATGTTTTAGTGTGACTCACAGGCTAAAAAGATGACAGAAGAGAGGCAGAACATGCAGGGGGGATGACTAAACAAGAAAGCATAGTGTGAGGTGTTGAGCCATAGAGACAGATTATGAGGGTCAACCAGAAACAGGCCAAACACATTTATTTTTGACCCCCTCCCCTCTCTTCTCACCCTTCTTTTTTCTCTAAGTAGAAATGGTTTCTGATTTCAGCCCCCTCCCTCCCAAATACACACACACACACACATTCTTTTCTATGCATCTTGCAGTAACACGCACACACACAGTCACACAAGGAATGCATCATTCTCAAATACTTTGAGCTGGCGTTCATCTGACATCATTATTTGTTTCTTTTAACATCTGTTTCCAGTGAATCCAGTCCAGATGCAGGTGAAGAGGACGGCTGTCCGTCACCCTATATTTCATCATGTGATCGTGCAGGATGTCAGCGGGGACAACTGACAGAGACACAAAGAGACAAACATACACACTCCTAGAGAGACACACAGTCACACAGGTGTGATGTATTCTTGAGTGTCTGTGTGGTACCTGTGTTTTTCTGCTGAGGTGATGTAATGCACATAATTCAGACAGTGTGACCTGGATACTTACACACACACACACACACAGTCATCACACATATCTGACAAGTCAGTGAGCCACGAGGGTCATGATGATGTCATTGGGATCCCTGAAACAGTACTCTGTCTGAGTAGAGGTGTGTGTGTTCTGCATGTATATGTGTGTGTGTGTGTGTGTGTGTGTGTGTGTGTGTGTGTGTATTAGTGTATACGCATTTAACAGACATGAAAAGTAGATTTAGGAGAGGAAAGAGGGGGGCAGATTGAAGGAGGGAGGGTGAGTGGTAGATCAGTCATTCATAGCTGCTCTCTCTCCACATTCCTTCCCCCCTTATATGGACAAAACTACTGGAGCCCATCTCTCCATCTCTATACCACACACACACACACAAAGAGAGAGAGAGAGAGAACCCACCAAACTATAAACAGTTACTTTCTGATCCAAATTGAAGAAATATAATATTTCCCTAGAATCCAGAGTGTATTTTGCTGCCCTTCTCATGTGGCCTCCCAGCACCATTTTGCACCCTGACTTGGGATGAAAACTCTGATATCCAGAGTCCACATCTCTCTGCATCGCTGCAAAACTCTGTTTGTTTGCTTTGCTCTTTTCTTCACTCGGTCTGTTTGGTCTGTTCACCACTGTTCTCATGCCTCCTCTCTGTTTAGATGAGTTCAAGAGAGTAGAAGACCCAAGAGAGGCACCCTGGTCATGAGGGAATCCGACAGTGCTTGGTTGGGGAAAGAGCCAAAGAAATAGAAAAAAATAAGATGAGTGGAAACGCAATGAGGGGGTGGTAGTGGGTGGTGGTGGGTGGTTGGGGGGTACACAGGCAGGCTGAAAGAGACAGACACAGAGTTATTGAGAGGAGGCAAAGACAGACAGGCAGAGAGAAAGGAAGGGAGAGCTTACCTTAAAAGGCTGTGTTTGTAGATGGAGAAGGGCGTCAGAGTGTTTAAATGTACTTGTGTATGTGCATTCCCAGGTTGTTAAAGTCCCCAACCTATATGAACAGATGGGTGGAGGGGGGGTTGTAGAGCAGAATATAGACAAAACCACTGAAGGGATTCAGTCTGGGAGAGACCACCTTCCACAGAGCTGGACTCACATCACTTTCCAGCCTTAGTGATGATGGAGGAGTTGTATGTGTGATTTTAAGGGTGCGTGTGTGTATTGCCAAAATGGCCAGTAGCTACTAGCAATAGATTCCTGTCGTCTGATTCATTCAGTTCAGCCAGGTCTCCTTTTAAAGACAGTGAATGTGTTGTCTTGACGCTGAACACCGCTTGTCTAACTTCAGTATCCACTTGGAATGTACGCACACACACAACAGCTATTCTACTTTTACTGTAACTCACTTGCAAAAGTGTGCATGTGCTGATTACATGAACACACACACACACACACACTCATCCTGTCTCAGCCCCACGTACTCATTACCCAACAGGAACTGAAGATCTGGGAGCAGGTCCAGGTTTCTCTGTCTCGGTTTATCAGCTTTGCTCTCCTCCAATCTAAGTTGTTTTCTTAATATGGCCAGAGAGGGAGTGAAAGGAGAAGGAGAGAGCTGGACGTCGAAGCACAGTTAGTAAAGTAGCTCAAATGTCCTGCGGTCCATCGATCATCAGTGCTCACCTCCCCGTCCAGAGCAGACCTGATTCAAGTCTTTATTTATTCACACAGCGCACACGGCTAAGGTTTGCCACTTAGTACTAGACTAGGTTTAGACAATCACAAGTTTTATTTACTTTCACAGTCACCCTCAAACTACACAAACTCTAGGCCTGTTAATGCAGGTTGTATTCACACTTAGTACAGAAGAGTCTTTTTTTTACTTTTGTGAGTCACTTGAATAATTGTTTTCATCATTATGTCATGGGCATAAATGCCTGCACGGGCATGGTGGAGTTTTAAACAAAGAAAGTTAGGTTTACATTCAGAATTTGTTACCATGTCACCACAAATGAGATGAATACATTTTCTCCCTCACAGAACATTTGCTAAACTGGTTTTGGGGATATTTTAAAGGTCCCCTCTGGGTTTTTTTGTCATGTTTTGTGTGTTATTCAATAGTAACCAGGACACACATGCAAAGCAATTCATATCCTGCCAGTGTTTTTGCTTTTATTTATTCGAAAGGACATATGTAGAGAGAGCAAAGAGCCACAATGGCACCCAGTCTGCTGCAGTAAGCACTCAGTATATGGGGTTTAGGCTCTACCAGGTGAGCTACCAGGGCGCCCCCTGCCAATGGTTGCACACTATTCCTCTGATACCTGGGGGTAACATGCCAACAAAAAATGTACAACGTGTGAAATGTTGTAAACTTTGCTCTATAGTGCGGCTGTAGTGGTCAAAAGCCCCATAACATTAAACTTTTATTTCAGGCAGTGGCCTTTATGTGTACATGAGCTGTGAGAGTTTCAATCTATGAACAGGTTTTCTTCTTGGACTGTTTCATTTCAATTATAATATGACGCTAAGGAAGTGAAAATATGCAGAGAATAAAGGCCGAAAATGGAACCAGAAGATCTTAATATGCGATTGTACTCAGAATGCAAATCTTGACCATGTGACTGGATTCAATGAACAATTAAGAGTATGTGAGCAAAGAGAAATAGAGAGATCAGAGACAAATTTAAGTGAGACCAGATGATGCACATGTCGCATGAGTGTGTGTGTCTCTGTATGTGTAGGTGTGTGTGTGTGAGTGTTTAGACCAGGTGAGGTTCTGTAGCTGTTTTCTGTTTAGTCACCTCTCTGTGCCTTTGGCTCTGAGCAGCTGGTTTGACTATAGCTGGCTTACAGACACAGACACACACATACACACACACACACAATATACTTACACACATGTTTGGCATGTGAGTACATCGATGATTTCATCTCCAGGCGGGTCAGAGAACCACATAACTTTTAGCCTGATTACCTCTCAGGCTGTATAGTGTGGGAATACACAGAAGAAAGCAGACACACACTTTCCACCAGAGCACACACTTCCCCGCAAGGAGACCCCTAAAAGAGATATTAACACATTTTCCATACAACACACACGTGTGCAGGGCTAAACCTCACACACACACATATTCTACTCATATGCACATCCACCAGCACACAATACACTTGCAAACATGTCATTATTCCTGAGGTTCTGACGTCCTGAGTGTGTGTGTGACTCAGCCTGCGGCAGACATCAGAGTCTGCTGCTCGGTGAGTCAGTGTGATTACTCTGCTCGGCCCTGACTGTTTTTTTACAACTTCAAATGCTCACAGTATAGTTTACTGTGCTTGTGGTAAGAGTTGATACCACACATTAAGTGCACCGAAGGAGTGCATGTGCAGGTGCAGGAGATTTTAAGTGGAGGTTTGTGCTGTAATGACAATGAACTCTTGTTCTGCAGCAGTCCGCTTTGTTTGCTGTCTTCTTCCTTGTGCAGAAGTTTGCACAAAGGTTTGACTATTCACTTAATCTCAGCTTTGCACGCTTTATTTTATATAGTTCTGGACCGTTTGCTTTGTGTGGTTAATTCATTCAATAAGCTAATTTTAGTTCTGTTGAGGAAAAATGTATTTAAAATTATGCTTATTCATGCCACACTGGGAATCATACTTGTATCACTCTGACAGGTGACAACTCTCTCTAACCCTGACCTATTGATTGTCTTTGAATCCTACTATTATGTCCACTGTGTATCTGCTTAGACTAAACTACAAAAACTGCTCCAACTGATCACGTTCATCTGAATTCCATGGCCCCACAGTAGTCTAGCCATCATCAGTTGTCAAGCTACAATAGCTTAGCCACAAACAACCAATAAAAGTACACTACATAGAAACTGGAATGAGTGTAATCCCACTGTGGTAAATATGTTCAGCTGTACTCAAGTATTTGTTCTGATTACATTTCTATGATCAAAAACTAGTGAATCAACAACTTTGCTGACAGCCAAACATCAACAATGTCAACAACAGCAGACATAGCAGCAGCTAATAATACTGACTAGTCCAACAGCTGTTAGCCCAGCTCGGCGTCTGTCTTTCAGCCTTTTATTACAAGTAAATGTAATGATTTGTAAATTATTGACTAATGCTTTGTGTGAATGTGTATGAATGGTTAGCTCCTCAAACTGATGAGCAGTCGGCATCTTGCATGGCAGCCAATGCCATCAGTGTATGAATGTGTGTGAATGGGTGAATGAGATATGTAGTGTAAAAGAGCTTTGAGTGGTTGGAAGACTAGAAAGGTGTTATATAAGTACAGTCCATTTACCATTTACCAGTTCTGACTGATCAGTTTAGTGATGAGACATTAATAAGAATAACTTTGCCAGGTTGTGTAAAATTTCTTTGCCAGGTTAGGGTGAGGGGTTAGGTCTAAATAGCTGCAAGTCAATAATAAAGTTGTTATTTTTGTTGTTGTTGTTTTTTTAATCAATCCAGTGATCAGCCTTTGAGAATTAAGAGTTATTGTCTCGTCATCATTAGGATGAGCATGTCATCTCATTTTGGTCACATGTACTTCATGGCCATTCCCCAGTCCTCTCTTCTTCATCAGTGCTGTTTCTATGTAACTGATTAGTCTCCCTCAGCTGGTCATGAAAGCCATGCCATATTTCACATGTCTAAATATGGACTCCATTCCACTGAGTAATCCATATTTACTCCACTTTGTCATATGGGAGCCACTTTTATCTGCATGTGTGAGCGCCTTTGAATTTGCTTTGGGGGGGGGGGGGGGGGTTAATCACCTGCAAGTGGTTTTTAATGTGCTGTTTATGGCTCTAATTTAAGTGCTCTGGCTCTGTGTCTGTGTGCAATTATGCTCGCAGTGACTTAATGTCCATGCATGTATACAGTTTGTCAGTAACAACATGTATAGTTAACTTTAGTTCAGTCATGTGTGTGTGAAGGAAGCAGACCGTAAGCACACGAGGACCATTTTAGACAAACATTCCTCCATCACTTCCAATTAAACAATTTACCACTTACACTCCTTAACAGGCTAACAGAGAGAAGCCTTGTTACGATGCTGTCAGCTGGGCCATGACTCCCTGATTTTTAACTACTTCCTCTCAAACTGTCACACCCTCTGTCATTTTTTGTTTTTTTTCAAGCTTTTTATTTTTGATAGACAGCTGAAGAGTGACAGGAATGTGGGGAGAGAGAGAAATGGGGAACGACATGCAGCAAAGGGCCACAGGTTGGACCCAAACCCTGGGCCAATGTGGCAAGGCTTTGTACAACTGAGCTAATCAACACCCCAACTTTTTCCACCATTTAAGCATCAATCTGTTACTGTCTCACCTTTGCAGCCCTTTGTTGTTGTATACACAAACTCAATGATTGTTCCCTTAACACTGATTATCTGGTTATCATGGCACCTGTCAGTGGGTGGGACATATCAGGAAAACATTTTGTCCTCAATATGGACGTGTTAGTAGATGGAAAAATGGACGAATTATGATGGCTGGATGACTGGGTCAGGGCAAAACTGCAACTCTTGTGTGGTGCTCTCGGTCTGCAGTGGTTCAGGTCAAAGTGGTCTAAGAAAGGAAAAATGAAAACCACCCTCCCTGTCAGACAAGTTTTGTTTTTTTGTTTTTTGTTTTTTGTTTTTTTGCATATTGCCTGCAGGAAATGATTTCTTGCTTTATACATTATTGTACAAAGGCAGAGTGCTGGTGTACACACTTTGTTACAGCTATTAGAAGTGAGGTCTCAATGGATTACTAAGTTGAACTCTAAATTACAGATAGAAACGGCGCCCTACGTGAATTTAAAGTGTTTGCTGTATAAAAAAAATGTCAATAGCCAGCTGGGTGCGGCTGCTGATTCTTCACACACGTGGATGATCTGTCCTCAGTGTCTCAGCAGCAGAGTTTTAGCCGATGTGAAAAAAAAGTAAGAAAGAAAAGCTCATCTCCTTTCAAGGAGGAGAGGCCAAGAAGCCACAGTCCTTAAGTACAGTGGCTGAGCCCAAAATAGACAGCTCTGCAGAGACTTGGACTGCATGTTTAGCACTTCAAAAATAACAATGTGCATGTCCAAAATATATGTAGAGTGGAGATACCATTCACTTAACATGTCCAAAAGGACTCCACTGGTATTAATTATTCGTTTACGAGACAGATGGATGGATGGATTGTCTTTCTGTTTATTGCGGTGAGCTGGGGGGCACTTTATTTTACAACCTGCATGGCCTGGACTTACACTGTTACAGTGGAGAAATGCATTATCTTGACTGTGGTGTACTGTAACTCAAAGTAACATTACCTCTGCTGAAACTACTCACTGACTTACTGTGACTTCTTTCTGCATAAAGCTGTTACACCCTAACCCCATAGCATCTTCGGTCCAGTAGATGACTGATATTTCTCCCAGTATAGATACCCAGCAGGATTACTATTATTGATACAGCATGTACACTGGTGAAACATTTTGCATGTACTTCCAATGAAAATGTGATTATTGTTCGATCATTGCTTGAAGGCGTATAAATAGCTCACTCTGTAGTGTTTTTGTATCAGTAATAATAGGCTGATCTTTCTCTTGAGGCAACATTGTGCCTAATAGCCCAGATCACATCACATCTCACTTGGAACCAGGTTTGCTCTTTGCAACTCCTCGAAATCGAAATCTGTTTTATCACATCTTTTCTCATTCTCCCTCATTATCATGTCTACCTTTACCTTCATCCAGTGCTGAATTAAACCAGGACAGATGTCCATGTTGTCCCGCTCTGTGGTGTCCTGCTTGAAAACAGTGAAGGTAGAATGTCTTAACAGTTACCAGTGAACAACTAGAAATCAGAGACAGATAGTAGAGTAGATAACTGATGATTCATCAAAGATAAGAACAGACTGATGAACTAATGTTCAACACATCAAGTGTTGTGTTATAGCGAGTTGATGTGTTATATGTTACCTGACAGACGACCCAGCTGAGAGTTTTGTTTTTTTTTTTAATTTGACGAGTACGTTTACTTTGCTAAGTAAACAACTATTAGTCACTGCACCTGAATTTGGAGACTTTCCCCTTCTAAAGTCAAATGTAAAAAGTACTGTCAGTATCCCATAATACTTTGCATTATTGTACGCTAGTGTAAGCAGAATTTATGAAAACAGGAAATATCTTGGGAACACAGTGTTTTTGCTTTGCACTGAGGTGGCGATCAGTCATCGCTGAATAAACTGTACAAGGCAGCAACACTGACCTGTTGTTGGCACTTATAGATATATGGAAATATAAAATTACTCACTTTATTCAACTTTTGTTTGTTTGTTTGTTTTTTGTTTTGTTTTAGTCTATACTGTTCACATGAACACTGATGATCTTTGTTGTTTGAGGTGAAATAAATGTCATGTTTAAATGAGCTTTGTTTAGAAGTGTGTACCTTTGTGTGTAGTGTACAGTGGTGTAGTTGCTGATTACAACCCCCTCAACTCACCGACTCCCTCCTAGTGTGAAGAACAAACTACACTGGCTGTGAAACAAGTTCATATCTTGTGTTTAGTTTGTCTGTTCTGAGCTACTGTACAGACATGCTTTACAACATGGCGCACTATGTGGAAGAGGACTCACAGTGCTGTAGATATAAAAGGTTCATTCTGAGATAAGAACGATTTTTAGGTGATGATACACTAATGAAAACACAGTTATGAATATCATATTCTGTTAGTAGAGCTTCCTAAATCTGACACACTGGACATCCAGAAACTAAGAAAGTACAATGTAACTAACACACCCACATAAATGAATTGAGTGATGGATTTATATTTGGTCGGAGGCAGTTGGATCTATATTTAATGTGTCAGTTTCTGTCAGCACTGTCTTTCTCTCCCTTTTCGTACCTGATGACGTGTTCATTTCCTCTAGCTGAAATGACACTTTCCTGATGGGACATGTTCACGTTGCATCTTCTAGCTTCTCTTTTTATTTATGTTCCATGAGCTGTTAGACACATATATATCAAGTCTAAAACAG
This sequence comes from Protonibea diacanthus, assembly GCA_028641955.1. Classification (NCBI taxonomy): domain Eukaryota; kingdom Metazoa; phylum Chordata; class Actinopteri; family Sciaenidae; genus Protonibea; species Protonibea diacanthus. The sequence continues at coordinate 25,173,499 of CM053984.1, forward strand.
ACATGTTGACATTCATAACAGATGAGATGGCTCTTCATTCAGCTTAAAGGAGTGTCCACTGCTTCATTTTTGGTTTGATATGAGTTTAGAGTAACATCTGCTCCAAGCAGCAGCTAAATCAATCAAAGTTGACTTTCATAAACTAACTTCCAGAACCATGAATCAGAAAGAGCAGCAAGTTGAAAGCTGTAGACTCTTCACTGCACATTAAACTTCATCTTCATACTGAGCTACTTAAAATATTAAACATTTCTTTGTGTTGTTTACAGCAGTACACACTGAGATATGTGTATTTTAATATATAGCATGGCTTGCAGACTATTAAATATGGAAAGTAATGTGTTCAACATCATCTTCACCACTGCAGACAGAAAACATTCAATAATAATTTCAGCTCCTTAACTTAGAAGATCAATGGTTATCAGGAAATATGTCTGATTTTTGAGATACTGGTTGGATAAAAACATGACAGCATTTCAAATCAAATCAAATTTTATTTGTATAACCCAAATTCACAAAACACATTTTGCCTCAGAGGGCTTTTCAATCTGTACAGGGAGTGACACCCTCTGTCCTTAGACCCTCGGTTTGAGTGAGGAAAAACTTGCCCACAAAAAAGGTGGAAGAAACCTCAGGAAGAGCCACAGAGGAGGGATCCCTCTCCCAGGACGGACAGACGTGCAATAGATGTCACGTGTACAGAACAAATCAGCACAAACATATTGTACAATTACAATGAATGATAGAATGACAATGAAATACAATAAATGATAGAATGATTACAGTAGCAGTGGAACCTGTGATAGAGATAGAGAGACACAGATGCACAGCAGTAGTAAGTCATTAACTAACTATAAACTGTAATGGAGATATGGTAACAATAATGACAGTAATTTTGACTTTGACGGGCCGCCATGTCTACATAGTTTCTCAAAAACTCACCATTTTTGGAGGGTTTCTTCCCAAGGTTGTTTCTGATATTTTTACTCAGTTTCAGCACCGTACGGTCAATATCGTCCGAGCTGGACGTCATCTCGAAAAAGTGTTTTTTTCTATCGCCACTAGGAGGTGTAGTGAAAATCACCAAATGTTGTCATGGAAATGTGTTCTAGGCCAGACTATATATCATTATATATCAGAGGTTTGGGGAAGATTGGAGTATTTTTCAGAAAGTTACAGCACATCAAAATTTCATGAAAAAATGCCCGCCCCTCCCACACAGTAAATCCAAAACTCACAATTTTGATAACTTTTCATTGTCGAGGCCTTAAGAACACACACGCCAAGTTTCAAACAGATAGGACAAAAGCCCTAGGAGGAGTTTATTCAAATACGACCCCTGGAAATGACACACACACACAAAAAAGAAAAAGAATGCTAACAGTCGTAGCAGTAATTAAAACATAGTAAAACATATTAACAGACAAACTTGCTTGATAACTTACCTTATTATTTTTCTTCAAAAGAATAAACAAGATGTCGCAAAAGTCAAGTCACGGGCTACCAGTCAGAGCAGCTATTGGATTTTACGGTGTAGGTGACACTGTGGAGCCATCTTGGTCCCAGCGCCCATGAAACTTCCGGATTCTAAACATTTCAGCATATTTTACTGCTTGAGTTTTTTGTTTTGCGTTTTCGAGCATGTTTAGCCCCTCAAAAATGCCCTCAAAGTGGCACCGAGGAAAATAAAAAAGGATACAATAGGGCTTTCACTGGCCGAAGCAGCCACGATCCATGAGAACCTGCTGGACGTGAGAGCACAGAAACTACATCTACATCTTCAACCAATACCTTGCCTGACTAGGCACAACCCTGAAAGAGAGAGAGACAGACACATAGACAGACAGACAGACAGAGGGAGAGGGAGGGAGAGTCCCCCGGCAGTTTAGTCCTATAGCAGCAAAACTAAGGGATGACGTGACCTAAAGTCTTAAGTCTACTCTTAAAAATGTTGACCATGTCTGCCTCCCAATCCCAAAATGGTAGTTTGTTTCACAGAAGAGGAGCTTGATAGCTGAAAGCTCTGGCTCCCAATCTACTTTTGGAAACTATAGGAACCGCAAGGAACCCAGCATCCTGAGAGTGCAGTGTAGGGGTAGCAAGGTACTATGAGCTCTTTTAGATATGATGGTGCCTGTCCATGAAGAGCTTTGTATGTAAGGAGAAGAATTTTAAATTCTATTCTAGACTTAACAGGTAGCCAATGCAAAGAAGCCAAAATGGGAGAGATGTGATCTCTGATCTTGGTTCCTGTCAGAACACGTGCAGCAGCATTCTGAATTAGCTGCAAAGTCCTAAGAGACTTATTGGAGCAGCCTGATAAGAAAAGAGTTACAATAGTCCAGCCTAGAAGTAACAAATGCATGGACTAGGTTTTCGGCATCTGCTTGAGACACAATGCATCTGATTTTGGCGATGTTACATAAGTGGTAAAATGCAGTCCTTGAAATTTGTTTTATGTGGATTTTAAAGGACAAATCCTGATCAAAAACAACTCCAAGATTCTTTACAGTGGAGCTGGAAGCCAGGGTGATACTGTCTAAAGTAACTAAGTTTCTAGAAAGAGAGTTTCTGAGGTGTTTGGGTCCAATTACAAGAAATTTAACAACAGAAAATTGTAGGTCATCCAATTTTTTATATCCTTAAGGCATGATTGGAGTTTAGTTAACTGACTGGTTTTATCAGGCTTGATCGATAAATATAATTGGATGTCATCGGCATAAGAATGAAAATTAATGGAGTGATTCCTAATAATGTTCCCTAGAGGAAGCACATATAAACTGAATAGAAGTGGTCCTAGTACAGAACATTGTGGGACTCCATGACAAACTTTGGTATGCATGGAGGATTCATCACTGACGTGAACCAACTGAGATCGATCTAAGAAATACTTAAAGACTTAAACCAGCTTAAGGTGGTTCCTTTGACGCCAATTAGATGTTCCAGTCTTTGTAAAAGAATTTGATGGTCAATGGTGTCAAATCCGGCACTAAGATCTAACAGGACAAGTACAGAGATGAGTCCTTTGAATGATGCCATTAGGAGGTCATTCATTTCTAACTTTGACTAGTGCGGTCTTTGTGCTACGATGCACTCTAAATCCTGACTGAAAATCCTTAAATAAACTGTTTTTATGGAGAAAGTCACACAGCTGATTGGCTACAGCTTTTTCAAGTATCTTAGAGAAAAAGGGAAGGTTTGATATCAGTCTGTAATTGGCTAAGGCCTCTGGATCTAGAGTGGGCTTTTTAAGAAGAGGTTTAATTACAGCTACTTTGAAGGACTGTGGTACATATCCTGATAATAAAGACAGATTAATCATATCCAATAACAGGGCTAACATATAATTGGTGTAACCAGGTGTCATTACCGCCGACGTGGATAACAATCTTACTATATCTACGTTTATCTTTAGCCAGCAGTTTTAAATTAGACTCAATGTCGCCCGCAATGGCCCCCGGGATGCATTTAACTATGGCCCCCAGTGATACTAACTTCACGTTTCATAAAATGGAGCTGCCAATGACCGGAGTTGGCTTCTCAGCGGGTGTGTCGCTGAGTGGGGAATATCTGTTTGAAACGTGGAGCGGTTGGTGGCATACCGTGGCGTACCGTATCAGTTTGGGGCTATGCCTCTTTCGGGCAGTCACCCAGCCTCCCGGCTGCTCAGGAACTGCAGGGGTTAGCCGAAGCTACCTTCGGTGGTACCGCACCGGCTACAGGGGACTTGCTAACTATAGCAGCTACTGACTGTTCGGTGGTGCGGTATCGTGCCTCTAAATCAATGAGCCTCGCCTCCAAAGCTACAAATAAACTACATTTTTAAGTATCGTTATCACTAAAGGAGGATGAGGAGTACCTAAACATGTGGCACACCGGGCAGGAGAGAGCGGGAGAGGAGGAGAGGAGAGAGGAGGAGAGCAAAGAGAAGCCATTGCTATAACTAGGCTAGTTAGTGTGACTAACAGAGACTGGTAAAACTATCAGATTGTGGTTACTAAAGTTAAGAGACCTGTCCGTGCACAAACAGAACAAGTCTAAGGGTAGTGTACAGACATGAAGATAATCGCTGATGTGAGAAATATACGAAAATCTGAGAGCACCGTGGCAGTGGTGGCAACACCGATAACCGGAAGTGACAGAACACGCTTACCATTTATGACCAGTGTCAAGTCCTCCAGGTTTCTGGCTGCAGGTTTAATAATTGCAGACAGAAATTGATTCTTCTGCAGAGCAGGGCTGGACTTCTAAATTGTCAGTATTTAGAGTGTCATCCACATAACAATGGCAGAGAAAGCTGTGTGGCTGCAGAGCACTGTGCTGGAATTTGTCACAAATTAAAATGTTTATTTGCTCTGCTTTATCTCTTTCTCACTCAATTACATAAAAAATGTGTACGTGTGTGTGCGCGCGCACACGCAGGCTTGTGTATATTTGTGTTTACCCCAACAGCCCCTGATGATGTAACTTCAACAAGCTGCACACAGATGATGTCACTGACCGACTGGACATGCTCACAACCACAATGGCAAACATCTGGCTCTTATTAATACACCCTCACACACACACACACACGCACACACACACACACAGAGAGAGAGAGAGAGAGAGAGAGAGAGAGAGAGAGAGAGAGAGAGAGAAAGAACTCTTCTCTTTATAGAAAAATGAATCGGGGTTAAAGGGACAAGTTGATAACTATTTAGTTTTATAGTGTTTTCATAAGGATCCATCACTTCGATTGTCCTCCCTCTCTCCCCCCTCCTCTTCCTCCTCTTTCTTCTGTCTGTCTGCTGAGCTGTCTCACCATATTTTGTCCTTTCTTCATCGACTCTCTTTGTCTCTGTCCTCTGTCCATTTATGTCCTTCTGCCTCTCTCACACAAACAACTCTGGGTACTTGTGTGCATCATTTTCAAGAAGATTAAAGAGAAATTCCTAATAGGGACGATGCATAACAAACCACAGGAATAAGTGTCTTTTCTGAGTGTTTAACACCAAAATTCAAGATAAAAAAGAAAAAAGTGAAAATGTGTTCTATCCAGGATCTGAACCTTTCTTTCTTGTTACATCATGTTACAAACTAAATATATAAAAATATAAATATAATCTGTATATATATATATATATATATATATATATATATATATATATATATATATATATATATATATATATATGTATATAGATCTGTATATATCTGGCATTACCTTCTTGGAATTTTAAAGAGCAGAAATCAAATCACACAACTTAATATTCAGGCACCATTCAAAGTAAAATATATATTGCATTGTACATTGCCTGTATGAGAACTGTAAATTATAAATTATTTCTGTATATTTCATCACTGTATATTTCATCACAGTATGAGTGCATACAGTATGCACTCATACTGTGCATACTGTATATACCATATATTGACCTCATGTCTATAAATCAACCTACTGAACAGTCTATATTTATTATATCATCCCTGCTAAAGATTAAAGATCTAAACAGCAATGAACAGCGATGTCCTGTTAAGGTATGATGTCTTGTTGACCCCACCCATCCACCCTTACCTCTGTGGATTCAAACATCCTGAAACTGGAAGGTTTATAAAC